>CANTUR010000198.1:375000-1575000 GCA_947683625.1 Mallotus nudiflorus
GTGTTTGTATATAAAAATTTAGGAAGGTAAATATCGGATTTTAAAACATGATGCTTTGAAATATTAATTATGTTTAATCTTAAAAAGTTAATGTAATTTGTTTTTATTATTATTATTATTATTATCATCGTGTAACCTACAGGAATTAATTAATTATTTTTCCCCGTCTGATAGACATTGATGAGTGCCAGGAACCACAAAAGTATCCGTGTGGAGGTACCTGCAAGAACACAGTTGGGAATTACACATGCCACTGCCCAATAGGGATGCATGGTGATGGTAAAATTAGTTGTCAGGGATTCCGTGTCACAACCATAGCCACAGGTAGACTTCCGGCAATGATTTATTTATATATTTATTTTTTGAGACACTCCTGGCAATGATTTGATGATATTTTTCTTTTTTTTTTTATACATATTTTGTAATAAATATATCGCTGTACATATTTTTAAAATTTGTACGTCTTATTCATCATGCTCTGTATGGTTTCATTACAGTTGTGGGAGCGATCATGTTTGTTGTAATTATCAGCTTTTTGGTGGTGATCATATGGAAGAAATGGAGAAAAGAGAGGAACTTTTTAGAGAATGGAGGTATGATATTAAAGCATCAACGAGTAAGAATTTTTAGTGAAGCAGAGCTAGCGAAAGCTACGAAAAACTATGATGCAAGTCTCTTTCTTGGTGAAGGTGGTTTCGGATCTGTTTACAAAGGAATTTTAGCCGATGGTACCCAAGTTGCAGTGAAGAAGCCGAAAGATTCAGACAAGACTCGAGTAAATCAAGAGTTTCAAAAAGAAATGGGCATTGTTTCACAAGTCAATCATATAAATGTTGTAAAGATCTTAGGCCTATGTTTGGAGACCAAATTTCCATTGTTAGTTTATGAATTCATTTCTAATGGAAGCCTATTCCAGCATATTCACCAAAGAAGGTCTCAAATCCTGGCAAACTGGACAAATCGTTTGAGAATAGCTATGGAAACTGCACTTGCACTTGATTATTTGCATTCCCTAGCGAACCCTCCAATTATTCATGGAGATGTGAAGTCTGCAAATATACTCTTAGACGACAGTTACACAGCTAAGGTATCCGATTTTGGAGCTTCAGTGCTAACTTCTCCAGGTCAAAATGATATGGCTACAAAAATACAAGGAACATTTGGTTACTTGGATCCTGAGTACCTTATGACAGGAAATTTAACGGAAAAGAGCGATGTGTACAGTTTTGGGGTTGTTCTTGTCGAACTCTTAACAGGGGAGAAGCCAAACTCTAATGCAAGATCAGGAGCAAAGAGTAACATCATTCAGTATTTTCTTTCATCACTGGGAAGTAAGAATATTTCTCAAATTCTTTGCTTCGTTGTAACTGAAGATGAAGTAGAAGAGATCGAAGTATTTGCAGAACTAGCGAAAAGATGCCTGAGTAGCAGTGGGGAGAAAAGGCCAACCATGAAAGAAGTGGCGGAGGAGCTTGGAGGGCTAATGAAATTGAATAAGAGCTTATGGTCTCAACAGAACAGCAAAGAGACCGAGCATTTGCTGGGTAATTCATCTTATCATTCCATTGACTTTCAAGCTGCAATGACGAATATTCAACCTGACGTACTTAGTATGAGACCATTCGATATTGATCTCTACTCTGCTGATAGCATTTGAGTTTCACAAAAGAATTCAGTCATAAGTACTATTTCCGGAATGCCGTTTGGAATCTACGGAGCGTTCAGTAGGATTTGTCTTGTGATTGTAATAATAAATGTTATCTGTGTCTTATGTGTTAGCAATAAATAAATTGTTAGAGTGTGAGACTTTTGTGTTTGTTTAACACGAAATAGAAAATAATCTTGCAATCTATATATTTAGTGGTTTTAAATGCCCAAATCCATGGCTTCACCCTAAAATTTACTCAGTTAATCTGTAATGCTTTTCAACTTTTATTATGTTTTATTTAACCTTTAAAATTTTATTTTGAATCTATCTAATACTATTATGCATAAAGTTGAAGTATTTTACAAATTAATATTAATATGAATATTAAAAAAATTTATATAAAATAAAATAATATTTTAATAAAAAAGAGAATATAATTTAAAATAAAATTTTCTAACTTTTTTAATATTATTATGAAATTAACTTTAGCATTTTATATATTTAAAATTATTTGAAATTAAAGTTTTATTTGTTTTGATATTATATGAGTTAAATAAAATAAAAAAGTACAAATTGAAAAGTTAAATATATTCAAAATAAAAGTTTAAAAGTTGAATAAAAAATAATAAAAAATTAAAGAGTGTCAAAGGTTAATTATATAAAGTTTCAAAATAAAACTATGCATTTAGCCGTTTTTAGATCAATATACTAGTTAAATTTGCCACATATTTTTTAATTGGTAAGATCTGTTACCTGCATAATTTTAGATTTTTTTTTCTACTTTTTTAATGGAAGTTTTTTTTTACTTGTTTATATTTTTAAATATAAAAAATAATTCAAACACCAAAATCTCAAATTTAAAAATGCAAATACTTTTTATGCATTTTTACTAATATATATATATAATGTGGATGTTGATTAAAAAGCGATTGTTGTAAAAAATCAAAATATGTCTATGTGTAACTCGTTGAAACATAAACTTTTACATATTCCTCTATTATTAGAAAGAAAGCGAAATCTATTGAATAGATATTTTCATTTTTATTTATCTTTTGGGTTAATGAATTAAATTGGATAGTTTATATAAGTAAAAGAAAAATACTTGTCAATTTGCAGTAAAAAATTTGAGACTCATTTCCTATGTATAAGAGTATAATAGAAATAAATATAAGAAAAGAATATCATTTGCCTCAAGATTGATTGATTAGTCATCCTGACTTGAGGCGGGTTCAAAAGATCAACCTATTGAGTTATTATTTATAGGTTTGACCATAATGCTAATATAACTGGCCATTAAGAAAAAATTGAGTGATGGTTAGGAACATCAATATATATAAAGGATTAGTAATAAAGACTTTTAAAATTATCTATCTAAAAAATATATTCTGACAGAATATAAAGTATATTAATTAGGACTTTAAATTGGAAAAAATGATCAAATCGTACTCCCTATGATTTCAATTCAGAGTATATTTCTGCCCATTGATTAAAGAGTGTCAAAGGTTAATTATATAAAGTTCCAAAATAAAACTATGCATTTAGCCGTTTTTAGATCAATATACTAGTTAAATTTGCCACATATTTTTTAATTGGTAAGATCTGTTACCTGCATAATTTTAGATTATTTTTTCTACTTTTTTAATGGAAGTTTTTTTTTTACTTGTTTATATTTTTAAATATAAAAAATAATTCAAACACCAAAATCTCAAATTTAAAAATGCAAATACTTTTTATGCATTTTTACTAATATATATATATATATATATATATATATATATATATATATATATATATATATATATATATATATATATATATATATATATATATATGCAAATACTTTTTATGCATTTTTACTAATATATATATATATATATATATATATATATATATATATATATATAATGTGGATGTTGATTAAAAAGCGATTGTTGGTAGAAATTTTGCTCCATATAGTATTTTAAAATTGATAATAAAAGTAAATTGGTTTAATGTATTTTGTTTTATTTAGTTTAATGTATTTTATTTCTAGTGCATCATTAACAATATTTCATTTAAATATAGGTGTGATGATAACTTCTTTTGTTTCTAGTTTATGGATTTGAGTACATCTAAAAAACATTAATGTATACATGTCATTATCTCTGGAATTTTCCATATCCAAAGACTCACATATAAATTTAATAGGTATCTTCAAATTGATATTTTGCTTATATCCATAACCACTGAACTTTGAAGTAAATCAATCAAAGAATCTTGAGGTAGAAATGTAATTAAACTATTGGAAAATTCAATGGTTATTTGATTTTTTTTTTTCACTTTATAAGATAAAAGTGTTTTTTTTTTTTTTATCAAATAGTGATTATTAACAAAATATATTTTATTTTGTAAAAAATAAATACAATTAGTCTAAACTAACATATTCTTCATTCATTCCAACAATATCCTTCATTTCAAGACAATTAATCTAATTTTGTTAAAAGATCACGAAGTCATGCAAGCATTAATAACGAGCAGAGATAAAGAGAAACCCATGTAGAAACACAAATTTGAGCAAGTTGTGTTTTCTCAGAACTGGAGCATATAATGGCATGATCAACAAATATTTCTTTATTGAAAACAATTTAAAACTATCACACAAAACAACAATTATATATTGGAAACTTTTCGTTAAAGCTTCTTTAGTACACACAGTGTGAATATACAATATACCACAGTATTGTATATGAAAAATTCATTACAAATATTTGTGAATTGACATTTTTAAAACCACCTCAAGTTTCATAAGCATTGGACATACAAAAGCGAAGATTAAATAGGAATGCTAGCAAATTAATCATTATCGTCCCTAAAATAAAAAAAAAAAATGAAACAACGGCCAAAATAATGATTTTTTACAATAAAATCACCAACACATTTTTAAATTTTTAATACACATAAAACCAATCTAATTAAGTTTTTACTTCTCATCTCCCTACGAATACAAATTTTATCAAATATGGAAAATCAAAATACGAGAACAAAGAAAAAATCAAACATGGTAGAAGATAATTTAAAACTAAGGTATCAACAAGCAGCCACGATGGAAGATAATTTACAAGTAAGGTATCTACAATTAGCCATAATAGAAAATAATTTAAAAGTAGAACATCTATAGGCTTTTGGTCAATTTATGGCAAAAAATTTAAACATTTCAAAAAAAATTCCATTTTTTTGGTATAATAAAAAAAATTACTAATTTATAGTGATTTTTGCTAAGCTCACAGTAAAAATCACTATAAATTGGTAATTTTTTTTCATTTCACCACAAAATGAAAATTTTTATAAAAATACCATACATTGATAAAATTTTTAAGTTTTTGTCATAAATTGGCAAAAATCCTGACATCTACAATCTTAACAACAAACTCTTTGCATTGACGACTAACTACAAAAGTGAATAAAATAAAGAAGTAAAAAATTTAAGGTATGATATAGACGATATGTTGCAATAAAGTAGCATAAGAACGTAGTATCACAAATCTGAAAAATAAAATTAGGTAAACGAAAGACAAGAAAAAAAATCACAGATGACCTTATTAATATCATGAAACCAAGAATTATTTATACCCATATCAAGAACTCTATAATGTGTTCTAGTAACCATCATTTGTTGGCTTTAGAGAGGAGAAAAAGAAAAAAAAAGTAGAGTAGTTTCGAGATGAATAAAAATTTGTTGTTGTTTTTCTTCTTCATTTGTAGTACACATACTTATCTCTTAGGTACAAACTAGCAATTTATATACACAATAAAAATTGCCTTTACATATGCTTTTGACCATTGAATAATAAACTACATTGTCTCTAAATAAATTAACAAAATTTTATACTCTTCTACTTAATCAAGAACATTAAAATACCATAAATAAAAAAAGAAGAAGGAAATATTCTAGTATTTTGTAGTGACAACAAAAGAGTTATCACATCTAATAACACATAAATATTTAAATAAATAAATGTGTTACTGTTGTAGTCAGGTGGTTGTTGGGTTGTTCAGTGGTTGTTGTTACGTTGTATGGTGTTATCACAAATAACTGCTAGCAATTTTCCAGTAGAAAAAGAGATTAACTTATTTAATTTCTAGCAACTATTTGGACTTTCAAAGTGGAAGGACCACATGGGAATTTTTCCACAAATATGAGAATCAAAATGGTAATTTTCCATCTCCCTCTTCGGGTGGTAGTAATGGAAAAATTTAGAAAAAGCCCCCGCAAACTCCCCTGTTGATCACTATAGCACCTGAAACTTCTCCTTCTTCGATCACCAATTAAATGACCTCTGTTTGTCACAAAATTTAAACCACAAACACTTCTTAACAACCTCTACATCCTAATAATTTTTGTTTTATGAAAATTGATATGGTTTTCATTAGTTTAACATTCAAAGATTCGGCCTTAACTTCCGATGTTTAAACCATCTTTTTAGGCAATTTTCAACCGCTACAACCACTGCCATTTAACTCGTCTGGTCTCCAAGAGTTGGTAGAGACCAATTTTGTGATTTGTTCATGTTGATTAGGCCTTGATCATAAATTATTTAGTAATTTCCATTTTCTTCTTCGATCAATTAATTTAGTGCTTATTAATTTGTATATCCACTGAGCTCAATTCACATACTGCCCGATTTTAGCAAAAAGACTTGAACTTTCAGCAAAGAGACTTGAATTAAGGTAGAGAAGATGGATGGAACTCCTAAAAGACTATGATTGCTTTATTCTGTACTATCCAAGTAAAGCTAATGTGGTAGCTGACACATTGAGTAGAAAGTCAATAGGCAGCCTTGCTCACATTAGCTTGGAAAGGAGGCCAATCATTAAGGAATTATATGAATTGATTAAGTAGGAGTTACAATGGAAGGTAACTAAAAAATGTTTATTGGCTTAATTCAGAGTACAATCAATGTACTTGGATAAAATTAATGCAGCTCAGAGAAGGGACCTATAGTTGTAGAAGATAATGTTAAAGGTACAATAAGGCTGGTCTAGAGATTTTGTTATTAATAGTGAGGGTGTGCTACGTTTGGGCACTAGATTGTGTGTGCTGGATGTGGATGATTTGAGAAAAGAATTTATGGAATAGGCACACTTTTCTACTTAAAGTGTTCATCTAGGTTTTACAAAGATGTATCATGATTTGAAAGATACATATTAGTGGAATGGGATGAAAAGAGATATTGCGAGTTTATATCTAGGTGTCTGACATGTCAACAAGTGAAATTGGAACATTAAGGATTACTGTAATAGCTACCCATTCCTGACTGGTAGTGGGACATGATTGTAATGGACTTTATTTCTGGATTACCTTACACATCAAGTAGCTACGATGGCATATAGGTGATAGTTGACAAGTTAACGAAGTCAGCTCACTTTCTACCAGTAAAGAAGACTTATACTACAAATAAGTTGGCTATGTTGTACATTAATAGAATTGTCTGCCAACATGGGGTGCTAAAGAGTATAGTGTCGGATAGAGGAGCAACTTTTACATCGATCTTTTGGTAAGAATTGTATAAAGCATTAGGTACTAGACTTGACTTTAACACAGCGTTTCATCTTCAAACTAATGGCCAATTAGAAAGGACTATTCATACGTTGGAAGATATATTAAGAATGTGCGTGATAGATTTTGGTGGTCAATGGGATTTACACTTGTCATTGATTAAATTTTCATATAACAATAGTTATTATGTAAGTATTGAGATGACTCCATATGAAGCATTATATGGTAGGAAGTATAGATCTCCTTTATGGTTAGAGAGAATAATAAATAGGGCCAAAATTAGTGCAAGTGACATTAAAGAAGATTTCTATCATTCAATAAAGGCTGGAGATAACTTTTAGTAGACAGAAGAGCTATGCAAATCCTAAACAAAAGGATGTATCATTCTTTATGGGAGATATGGTTTTCTAAAGGTATCACCAGTGAAAGGAGTAATGAGATTTGGTTATAAAGGCAAGCTAGCTTAAAGATACATTATACAATTTAAAGTTCACTCCAAAGTTGAAGAGATAACTTATAAATTGGTGTTGTCACTTGAACTGTATCGAATTCATCAAGTATTCCATGTATCCATATTGAGGAAGTATATCTCTGATCTTTCTCATATTCTCCAGCCACAAGTAATAAAGATTAGTGAAGATTTTTCTTATGAAGAGTATCCTATGGTAATTATGGATCTACAAGTTTGCCAACTCTCCATTAAAGAGATTCCTATGGTAAAAGTGTTGTCAAAAAACTATATAGTAGAGGATTATACTTAAGAGACAGAGGTGGATATGCGTATTCGATACCCTTATTTGTTTCCATATTGATGTAAAATTCAAGAAAGAATTTTTTTAATAGGGGGGAGACTGTAATAATCCATACATATTTAAATAAATAAATAAGTGTGACTATTATTGTCAAGTAGTTATTGAGTTGTTCTGTGGTTGTTGTTAAGTTGTATGGTATTATCACAGATAAATTCTAGCAATTTTTCAATAGAAAAAGAGATTAACTCATTTAATTGCTAGTAATTATCTAGACTTTTAAAGTGGAAGGATCAAATGAAAATTTTGCTAAAATATAAGGACTAAAGTGGTAATTTCCCATCTCCCCTTTAGCATAAGCAGGCAATAGCGAAAAGATTCAGAAAAAGCCGTTAAACTCGTCTATTGATCATTATAACACCTAAAACTTCTCCTTTTGCAATCACTGACCATATGACCTCCATTTGCCATGAAATTTGAACCATAAACACTTCTCAACCTCCTTTACATCCCAATATATATATATATATATATATATATATATATATATATATATATATATATATATATAAATTGATATGGTTTCTATCAATTTAACCTTCAAAGATTCAGTTTTAACATTCGATGTTTAGACCATATTTTTCTCAATTTTCAACCACTGCAACAACTGCCTTTTAACTCATCTAGTTTCCAAGAGTTGGTAGAGACCAATTTTATAACTTTTTTGTGTTGACTAGGCCTTGATCAGAAATTATTTGTTAATTTTCATTGTCTTCTCGGATCTATTAATTTGGTAGTTATTAATTATGTTTGAGACTATTTTTGAATTCTTCTTAGTGTTGTGGTCATGTTGGTATAATTGTTTGTGTGAAAAACATCTTTTCGGTGAGAAATGTCGCGAGTCCCGATCGGATTCCGATGAGAAATAATGACTAGCCCAAAAAATTATAATTTTATTTTTGATAAATAGTATAAATTATGAGGATTAATTTCCATAATTGAAGCTAGGTTCGATTCTTCACAAATTTTAAGATAAAAATCCAGGAAGCATTTCAGTGGAAATTTCTTAATTTTCATTTAAATTATTTTTCTCACCAAAATAATTTCCAGTAGCCTTAAATGTCACTTTTAGGATATTTCTAAGTCAATTTTATTAAGTCCCTAATTTTATTATTTTTTTTAGAATTTTTGGGAAATTATTATGAATATATATATGTAAGTATTTTTTAAATAAATATTATTTATTTTAGAGAGTTCTAGAGGAGGAACCATAGCATTTGGGCAGCCAAGAATATGTTGGTCGGCAATTTACTTGTGAGTTAATTTTATAAAATATTTGTTGAGGAAATTGTATAAGTATTCTTTTATTTAAATTTTAATCAGCATGCTTGAGGTAAGTAATAATATGATTTTAGCTATTTTATTGCTGATGAGACTTCAAGAGAATATTTAAATTATATTTATGTTATTTCATGTTATTTATGATTTTATGATATAAATAATGTTTTGGAGAGAATGGTAGAATGTACTACATGGTGGGTGTCACTAGGACCACTTGTGTACTGGTTAAAATCTTAAGTTTGAGATATTTATGGATTGGCTCGATTAAGGTTGTTCTGTCGAGCATTGTTGTGGTTTTTGGCTTAATGGAGCTTGATCTCTTGTACAGTATATGAATTGAGCTCAGTGGAGCATGTTCTCTCGGGCGGTATATGGATTGGGCTATATGGAGCTTGTAGCCTATGTTGAGAGATAACTTGGTTAACTCTCGAGCCAGAGTTAAGAGATAACTCAGTTAAGCTTGTTCTCTCGAGACATTAATTGTGGATTGAGATTTAGGGTTTTACCATAATTTCCACTAAAGATTTTATTTCCTATGAGGAATTTTGTATAAAGAGATTTATGGATTTGGAAAGATATTTTAAATAATGATAATAATAATAATAATAATAATAATAATAATGATGATGATGATGAAGGTGATAATAATAATAATAATAATAATAATAATAATAATAATAATAATAATAATAATAATAATAATAATAATAATAATAATAATAATAATAATAATAATAATAATAATAATAATAATAATAATAATAATAATAATAATAATAATAATAATAATAATAATATTATTATTATTATTATTATTATTATTATTATTATTATTATTATTATTATTACAAAATAAATGATTTTTAACTATTTATTTATTTAATGGATTTGTTGGTTTTAAATAAGTGTTTTAAAACCAACATGCATTTTATAACATTAATTCACTCAGTGATATGATTCTCATTAATTTTATTTTTCTAGGATCTCATAGTTAAATTGACACTTTGCACCGTTTGTGTTAAGTTTCTTCCTCTTTGGTTATATTATGTCGATTTTGATGATGTTGTTGTCTTATATTTGTATTTTAGACATCGCAGTAGTAGTTTGAGTATTGGATAATGTGTATTTATGATTTAATTGGTTTATTATGGATATATGTATCATTATAAGGATGTTATGATGAACAAGAATTTGGTGTAAATTTATGTGTTGTGGTGAATTAGTAGTGGTTAAAGAATATTTTGAGAGTGTTATTTACATTTTACAGGTTTTAGTTTGTTCCTGATGTAAAGGAAACTCTATTGAATTTACATAAATTTTTAAAGTGGTTAATGTTATTATGATAAATATTTTAGGCTTACTACAAGTTTTAGAAGCTCCATGCTTTCACATTCCCTAGTGCCGATCACATTCCCATAGGGTTCAAGTCATGACAAAGTTGGTGTCAAAGTAATGGTTCATTCCTTTTTTCTTTTGGTCGCTAGTGTTTGTCTTTTCTTGAAACTACTATAGTGATTAGGTTAATAATTGTCATATGTTGTCATCGTTGCTTTTAGAATTCAATGTATATGATAGCATCCTTGTTATGTCTTGAATCTTGTTTCTATGCCTTTTCAAAATGAGGTGAGCATGAAATGCTCCTTCTATGAATGCAACATATGATGTGCCCTATTAGGATGAAGCT
The DNA here is from genome assembly GCA_947683625.1 of Mallotus nudiflorus. Taxonomy (NCBI): domain Eukaryota; kingdom Viridiplantae; phylum Streptophyta; class Magnoliopsida; order Malpighiales; family Euphorbiaceae; genus Mallotus; species Mallotus nudiflorus. The sequence continues at coordinate 385,959 of CANTUR010000198.1, forward strand.
CCTCCCCTTACCCCATAAGGTAGAAAAAGGGCTAGACCTAGAGCAGTGGAAAAGAAGAAGCAAGAGCAACAACCCCAAGTTGAACAAAAAGCTCTTTAGATAGACCCTGTATCTTTTATAGCTAGTGTGGTAGGTATTAATCAAGGAATAATGGCACTTAATCAAGCCATGCCCCTAGTACAATAGTTGTTACAATAGAGGAACCAAAGGATGTCTGATATAAATGCAACTTTATTATAATCCAGAGTTAGGAGAGTTCTATTTGATGGTATCAGAGATGCCTTGGATTTTATAAATACTATCAAGGCTAGAACTAGGAAAGGGTACACATATTACCAGAGGATAATGATTATGGAGTTATCATTACAAGCTACAGCTCAAGGCCGGTTTATGTAGTCGATCCAACCATATATGACTACCATGACATGGTTGGTGTTTAAAGATCAATTTTTTAGATATTTCTATCCACTTTATATGAAGGACAATTACAGATGGCAATTGCTGCATATAGTCAGGGTGATCGGTCAATTGAGGAGTACACCTGTGAGTTCTTTAGGTTATCATGTCATGCTATGAATGTGATGCAATATGAGAGGAGAGTAGTGGAGTTATTTATGACAAGGTTAGGCCCAGCCTATATTGGCATCTGGATTAAGGACTGAAACTTAGAGAGTGTTATTAAGGAGGTTAGACAACTGGAAAGCTGACACATCAGACATGGGACTACCACTAACCCTTATATAAGTGGCAGCAATAGATTAGTAGTAGCTTAGGAAATTCAATCACCAACTTTTTAATTGGGTAGTGTTGGCATTCAGACTACTAGTACTTCATAGTAGGGCTATAAAGGCCATTATGGGCATAATAATAGGGGACATGGCTAACGAAGTGATATATCAATGAGATTTGGGCCCGGGGCTAATAGTAGTAGTAGTAGTAAGAGTTCTGGGTATGACAGTGTAGGATTAGGGCCCAATGCATGTTCAAACTATGGTCGAGTACATCAAGGTCCTTATCACTTACCACCAAGAGCCTATTTCAGATGGGTATAGGTTTGACACTTTGCTAGAGCATGCCCGCATTTTGGTTTTCAACAGGCATACATGCAGGTTTTATCTACTATGGTTGCTCAGTCGATACAATAAACTCCTTCCTAATTTCATGCACCAGTATATCCTCAGTAGAGTAGTACTCAATTTGTGGGCCAACAGGGCCGTGGTTCATAAGGTAGATTTGGAGGAAGATCTAGTGGACAAGGATTCATGAAGCCATCTACATCGCAGTAGGCAAGTCATGGGTAGGCAAGAGTTTTTACATTGACTCCTCAAGATGCTTAGGCATCCAACGTAGTCGTGGCAAGTATTTTTCCAGTATATTATTTTAATGCTAAAATTTTAATTGATCATGGTACATCTAATTCCTTTGTATCACCTATATTTTCTTCAAAGATGGGATGTCAGCCATCTAAATTATTAGTTCCACTATTTGTAGTAACTCCCCCAATAATGAGTTGAAAACATATATAGTCTTTTCATCTTGTCCAACATTGTTTGAAGGCAGAGAGTTGTTAGTAGAATTAGTTTTATTAGATGTAATTGATTTTGATGTGATTTTAGGAATAGACTACTTGGCTCAACATTATGCCTCATTGGATTGTCAAGAAAAGGAAGTGATTTTTAGAATTCTAAATGATACAGAGTTCCGATTTGGAGGTGACAAGAGTTCAATGCCTTAGAATCTTATTTCTATAATCACAACTAGAAAATGCTTAAAAAGAGGTGTCAAGGCTATTTAGCTATAGTCAGTGATATAAAAGCATATAAGGAGGTAATTGGTAATGTACTAGTTGTGTGTAAGTTCTATGATGTTTTTCCTAAAGAATTACCAGGCTTGCCACCAAAAAGAGAGATAAAATTCTGTATCGATGTTGTACCTAGTATAGATCCTATCTCTATGCTACCTTATAGGATGGCACTTGCAGAGTTAAAGAAACTCAAAGAGTAGTTGCAAGAGTTGATAGATAGGGGTTTTATTAGACCTAGTACATCTCCTTAGGGTGCACCAATACTATTTATGAAGGAAAAAAATGATAGTCTTTGACTTTGTATTGACTATTGACAATTGAACAAAGTCACCATTAAGAACAAGTATTTTCTTCTAAGGATTGATGATTTCTTCGATCAAATTCAAAGAGCACGATGTTTCTCCAAAATTGACGTAAGGTCAAGGTATCATTAGTTGAGAATCATAAGTGGAGATATACCTAATACTACATTTAGGACAAGATTTGACCATTATCAATTTTTAGTGATGTCGTTCGGGTTGACTAATGCCCCAATAACTTTTATGGACTTAATGAATCCAATGTTTAGGCTATTCTTAGACTGATTTATGATAATGTTTTTTATGACATATTGGTGTATTCTGAGAGTGAAGAAGAATATGCCATGCATTTGAGGATGGTACTTCAAATTTTAAGGGAACATCAATTGTATACAAAGTTCTCAAAGTGTGAGTTTTGGTTAGATCAAGTGGCATTCATAGGCCTTGTAGTATTTAAATATGGCATATAAGTGGAAACCAAAAAGATTAAAGCCATTATAGAGTGGTCGAGACCTATAATAGTTATTGAAGTGAGGAGTTTTCTGGGTTTAGCTACCTACTATAACAGATTTGTGAAGGATTTCTCTAAGATTTTTATACGTTTAACAAGGTTAACCCACAAGAATACAAAATTTGTGTGGACTAAAAAATGTGAGGATCACTTTAAGACTCTCAAAGACAAGTTCACCTCACCTCCATTTTTTATTTTACCTTTAAGGAATGAAGGGTATACTATATATTATGATGCTTTTTATGTAGGATTAGGTTATGTATTGATGCAAAATGGAAGAGTGGTTGCTTTTGCTTCACCTCAATTAAAGAAGTATGAGTAGAACTATCCTACTCATGATTTACAAATGGCAACTGTTGTGTTTGCATTAAAGATTTGGAGGCATTACTTATACAGTGTAACTTGTGAAATATACATTGATTATAAAAGCTTAAAATACATTTTTTAGCAAAGAGACTTGAACTTAAGGCAGAGAAGATGGATGGAACTTTTAAAGGACTATGATTGCTCTATTATGTGCCCTCCAAGGAAAGCTAATGTAGTAGCTGACGCATTGAGTAGAAAGTCAGTAGGTGGCCTTGTTTACATTAACAAAGAAAGGAGGCCAATCATTAATAAATTACATGAATTAATTGATTAAGGGTTACAATGGAAGGTAACTAAGAAATGTTTATGGCTCAAATTAGAGTACAATCAATGTACTTGGATAAAATTAAATTAGATCAGAGAAGGGACACATAGTTATAGAAGATAATGTTAATAGTACAATAAAGTTGGTCTAGAGATTTTGTTATTAATAGTGAGGGTGTGCTACATTTGGGCACTAGATTGTGTATGCCGGATGTGAATGATTTAAGAAAAGAGATTATGGAAGAGGCACACTTTTTTACTTATAATGTTCATATAGGTTCTACCACAATGTATCAAGACTTGAAAGATACACATTGGTGAAATGGGATGAAAAGAGATATTGCGAAGTTTATATCCAAGTGTTTGACTTGTCAGTAGGTAAAATTGGAACATTAAGGATTACTGTAATAGCTACCCATTCCTGAGTGGTATTGGGACATGATTACGATGGACTTTATTTCTAAATTTCCTAGCACATTAAGTGGCTATAATGCTATATGGGTGATAATTGATAGGATAACCAAGTCAGTTCACTTTCTGGCAGTAAAGAAGACTTATACTACAAATAGGTTGGCCAGGTTGTACATTAATAGAATTGTCTGCCAACATAGGGTGCCAGAGAGTATACTGTCAGATAGAGGAGCAACTTTTACATTAGTCTTTTGGCAAGAATTGCATAAAGCATTGGGTACTAGACTTGACTTCAACATAACTTTTCATCCTTAAACTGATGGTTAATTAGAAAGGACCATTTAGATGTTGAAAGACATGTTAAGAATGTGTGTGATAGATTTTTGTGGTCAATAGGATTTACACTTACCTTTTATTAAATTTACATATAATAATAGTTATCATGCAAGTATTCATATGGCTCCATATAAAGCATTATATGGTAGGAAGTACAAATCTCCTTTATGTTAGGAAGTTGGAGAGAATAACTAAAAGGGCCAAAATTAGTGCAAGTGACATTAGAGAAGATTCCTATCATTCAATAAAGGTTGAAGACAACTTTTAGTAGACTAAAGAGCTATGCAGATCCTAAACAAAAGGATGTATCATTCTCTATGGGAAATGTGGTTTTTTAAAGGTATCTCCAATGAAAGGAGTAATGAGATTTGGTTATAAGGGCAAACTAGCTCAAAGATATGTTAGACCATTTAAAGTTCGCTCTAAAGTTGGAGAGGTGGCTTATAATTTAGTGTTGCCACTTGAATTGTCTCAAATTCATCCTGTATTCCATGTATCCATATTGAGGAAGTATATCTCTAATCCTTCTCATATTCTCTAGCCATAGGTAATAAAGATTAGTGAAGATTTATCTTATGAAGAGTTTCCTGTGGTGATTATAGATCGACAAGTTTGCCAACTCTGCACTAAAGAGATTCCTATGGTAAAAGTGTTGTTAAACAACCATAAAATAGAAGAATGTACTTGGGAGATAAAGGTGGATATGTGTAGTCGATACCCTTATTTATTTCCATATTGATGTAAAATTCGAGGAAGAATTTTTTTATTGGGGGGGGGGGAGATTGTAATAATCCATAAATATTTAAATAAATAAATATGTATTACTGTTGTTGTCAGGTAGTTGTTGAGTTGTTTTTTGGTTATTGTTAAGTTGTATGGTATTATCACATATAACTTCTAGCAATTTTTCAGTAGAAAAAGAGATTAACCCATCTAATTGCTAGTAATTATCTGGACTTCCAAAGTGGAAGGACAAAGTGGAAATTTTGCCAAAATGCAAGGTCAAAAGTGGTAATTTTCCATCTCCCTCTTTAGTATAAGCAGGCAGCAGCAAAAAAATTTAGAAAAAGTCCCTAAACTCCACTATTGATCATTGTAGCACCTGAAACTTCTCCTTCTTCGATCACTAACGAAACGACCTCCATTTACCATGAAATTTGACCTGCAAACGCTTCTCAACCTCCTCTACATCCTAATATTTTTTTTTGTGAAAATTGATATGGTTTTTATTGATTTAACGTTCAAAGATTTGACCTTAACATTCGATGTTCAGACCATATTTTCCAGTAATTTTCAACCACTATAACCATTGCCATTTAACTCGTCTGGTTTCCAAGAGTTGGCAGAGACCAATTTTGTGACTTGTTTGGGTTAATTAGGTCTTAATCAGAAATTATTTGTTAATTTTCATTTTCTTCTCAGATCTATTAGTTTGGTGGTTATTAATTGTGTTTAAGATTATTTTTGAATTCTTCTTAGTGCTGTGGTAATGTTGGTATACTTATTTATGTTGAAAACATTTTTTTAGTGAGAAATGCGGTGAGTCCCAATCAGATTTCGATGAGGTGTAGTGAGTAGCCTAGAAAATTATGATTTTATTTTTGATAAATAGTATAAATTATGAGGATTAATTTCCATAACTAAAGCTAGGTCTTATTCTTCACGAATTTTAAGATAAAAATCGAGGAAGCATTTTAGTGGAAATTTCTTAATTTTCATTTAAATTGTTTTAAGTCACCAAAATAATTTCCAATAGCCTTAAATGTCATTTTTAGGGTATTTCTAAGTCAATTTTATTAAATTCTTGATTTTATTAATTTTTTCAAATTTTTTGGGATATATATATATAAGCATTTTTTAAATAAAATATTATTTATTTTAAAGAGTTCTAGAGGAGGAGCTGTAGCATTTGGGCAATTGAAAACGCATCGGTTGGCACACTCCACCTGTGAGTTAATTTTATAAAATGTTTGTTGAGGAAATCGTATAACTATTCTTCTATTTAACTTTTTATCAGCGTACTTGAGTTAAGTAATAATATGATTTTAGCTATTTTATTGCTGGTGAGACTTCAAGAGAATATTTAAATTATATTTATGTTATTTCATGTTATTTATGATTTTTGGTATAAATAATGTTTTGGAGAAAATGGTAGAATATGCTACCTGGTGGGTGTCACCAAGACTACGTGTGCATTGGTTACGATCTTGAGTTTGAGATATATATCGATTGGCTCGGTTAAGCTTGTTCTGTCGGGTAGTGTTATGGTTTTTGGCTCGATGGAGATTGATCTCTTAGGCAGTATGTGAATTGATCTTAATTGTAATATCCCGTGTTTTTAAATAATTTTATACTGCATCGAGATATGCCGTATTAATAATTTTTCTATATATTTATGATATTTCATGAATTGTTATTTAATTAAAATTGATTTTTAATTGTTTTATATTTTTTAAGTGTTTTACGTAAAATTTTTCCGAAAATTTTATTTTCGGGGAAATTAACACGTAAATAATTTAATATTAAATATTTTAAATAATTTTACGGACTTGCATGAGCTCATATATATTTTTAAAGTATTAAATAAAGTATATATGTGTATTTATTTATTTAACTAGGGTTTAATTAATTACCCTAATTTTTATTATTTATTAATTAGTTTTAATATTATTTAATTAATTATTTTTAGTGTATAAATTATTTAATATATTAAATTATATGTGTGTGGTGTATATTTAATGTGTGTGAGTTTATATTATTTTAATATATAGTGTAAAAGTATATATATATACATATACATATAATATTTAAACAAAATATAAAGTTTGAGTTATTTACGAGATTGCCATTCTCCCTTCTTCTTCTTCCCCGATCGTCCTCCTCACCGTTCTGCCATCTGCCATCCCGTTTTCAGGCCGTCGATGTGCCTCCCCGCATGCCACCTCCTTCCCCAGCCTTCCCCGCCGCCAACATCTCCCTATTCCATCGTGGTTTGGCTGGAATAAGCTCGGGAAGCCGAAACTTTAGCCACCGTCGTTCACAGTGTTTTTGGCACCATTTTTTACACCGCCAATCTCTTTCTTCTCCTTTAGCTCCGGTGAGTGTGATTCCAAGCTTTGTTTCACTTAAAATGGTCTAGATTTGCTTAGGTTTTGATTTTGGTAATTCGACCATTTTAGGGTTCTTAATTTTTTTGAATTTTGAATTGATTGATTCATGAAAAATTCCTTCACAAATGTTGTTCCTCTTAGCTTAATCTACATGTGTGAATTTTTTTAGAATTTTTGGAAATTATTTTGATTTTTGGGTATTTTTGAATATTTTATTATTATTTTCTAATTTTCGAAACTAATTAATTAAATTATTAAATTGTGTTTTATGATAAATATAGGTGTTGAAATGAATTATAGAAATTTATTTGGAATTTTTGTGAATTTCTATGTATTTATTTTGAATTTAATTATTTTATGTAATTTTGAGAAAATAGGGTTAATTGTGTTTTTAATTGAAATTAATTGGTTAATTAAGTTTATTTAGTGATATTATTGAAAAATATGTTGAGAAAATTAATTTTTTGCAATTATATTATTTTTGGTGAATTTTTGAATTAATTTTAGTATATTTATATATATAGGGGTATTTTGGTAATTTTACCCTAAATTAGCTAAAAATGTAATTAAATTGGTTTTAATAGTTATTTAAGGTATAAAAATGATTTCTACAAATTATTTAGTATTTTTGAGTAATTAAAACTATTTTTCGTGAATTATTTTCAATTATATATATAATATACGATTTTTTCTTAATAAATGAGTTTTTTATCGGTTTTTACTGTGTTTTAGGGTTAATTACGTAATTTCTACTTATTAAATGTATTTTTAGTATAGAAGGGTATTTTCGGTATTTTATGAATATTCAGTGAATTGTGGACCCCGGTTGGTGAACTCTAGTTTGGAGTTCGACCGAGGGGTTGTGAATGTGATTCTATGTCTATTTTTCAAAGTGTGTTTTTTTGCAGGGCCGGCTCTACTCTTTGTGTAGAGAGATGTCCGTTTTACAGGGGAGGTTCTACCGGATTTTTCGTAGAATTCTCGTAAAACGTGATTGTCACGACCCAAAACAAGGACCATGACCGGCGCTAGGGAACGGGAATTCTTTCGAATCCAGAACCCGTAGCAAACCTAAAAATAAAATAAAACATGCAATAATAATAATAACAATATTATATGCAGCGGAAATAAAAATCATAAATATAATAATAACATTTTCATCACTGGATTTAAATCAAATCTCATCTCATCACATATATATAAAATCTTTTAATACAAATTCAGTTTCAATATAATACATCTCTTTAAATAAAATACATGAAATCCCACATTCTAATTCACAACTACTGCAGTGTCTAGATTATAAAAATAAGACTCAAGTAAATAGTTTACACAGAGAAGCTAGGGCGGAAGAAATCCGGCGTATCGACCTGCTACTGAGGTCTGAAGATGTTGACTCTCCTGAAAAATAGTCAACGGAGGGGAGTCAGACCTCACTGAGTGAATTACTATAATATATATACATACACACTAAATGATATTACATACAATCAACAGTATATATCTAATATATATATACAGGCAATTACACACAGATGCAATAAAAATCATTTATATATTTTATCTGAAAATCATCTTTTATGAAGGATCAAATAGAACCCTATGATATCGCAACCTCGAAAAATAGTGTTAGACAACACTCTAGCCATACAGGCTCACTTATTCCAAATATATCCACTTAATCCATTTGGACAGTAGACTGGCCCCGAGACATTAAGTCAACCGAGCTCCAGCAGTCTGACTGCCAGTGTGATTGGCCCCGAGACACTTGGTCAACTGAGCTCCAGCAATCACACCCAAAACACATCTCACACATCAAATAATCATAATCAATCAATATCCGCAAATAGTTAGTAGTATAGCCTAAATACTATAGGCGTACCGGTACGTACTCGGTCCTAGTGCTGCCCACTAGGTAGCACGTTCTATCGATATCCTTCATTAATAAATATAAAACATTCATTCAAAATTAAATGATGCATGAATTTAATTGAAATAACAATATAAACCATATATATATCGGAAATATACCAAAAGTAAACCAGGTATATTTCGAGATATATATGTCAAATGAATTCAATCAAATTATAACTTAAGCTAGAAATATATTTAAAAACATTTTAAATATATTTTATTTACAAAACATGCATATAATTTAATATTTACCAAAAATAAACCAAAAATATACTTAAATACAAATCATATTATTTATGCATTTTAATCAAAATAAAATATATATTTCTAAATCATGCATCTTAAGCATATATATATAGTATAGTAACTCACTCTAGTGCGCTCCACAAGATGGGTCAGACGGGCCTGGTCCACTAGCCCTCGGTCTCGGCGCAACTAAACAAGCAATAACGACAGACATTAGAATAAACCTAACAAAAAATCCTAGAATTCGATCTAGAGTATTAAACACAGAATTAGAAATTAGGGTTCGACTGGATATCACGTTTTACGAGAATTCTACCAAAAATCCGACAGAAACTCCCCTGTAAAACGGACATCTCTCTACTCAAAAGAGTAGAGCCGACCCTGCAAAGAAATACACTTCGAGAAAACAAGCTCAACACTCAACCACAACCCCTCGGTCGGACTCCAGACTACAATCTACCGACCGGGGTCCACAAACACAGAACAATTATGAAAATATCAAAAATACCCTTATAACATAGAAATACATTTTATAGGTAGAAATTACATAATTAACCTTAAAACACTGTAAAAACCGATAAAAACTCATTTTATTAGAAAAACCGTATATTATATATATAATTGAAAATAATTTACGAAAAATAGTTTTAATTAGTTAAAAATACCAAATAATTTGTAGAAACCATTTTTATACCTTAAATAACTATTAAAACCAATTAAATTACATTTTTAGCCAATTTAGGGTAAAATTACCAAAATACCCCTATATATATAAATATACTAAAATTACTTCAAAAATTCACCAAAAATTATACAATTATCCAAAATTAATTTTCTCAACATATTTATCAATAATATCAATAATTAAACCCAATTATTTAATTAAATTCAAATAAAACACATTTAACCCTAATTTCTCAAATTTACATAAACTCAAATAATTCAAAATAAATACTTAGAAATTCATAAAAATTCCAAATAAATTCCTATAATTCATTTAAACATCTAATTTAACCATAAAACACAATTTCATAATTTAAATAATTAATTTCCAAAAATTAGAAAATAATATTAAAATATTCAAAAATACCCAAAAATCCAAAAAATCTCCAAAAATTCCAAAAAACTTCATACATGTATATTAAGCTACTAGGATCAACATTTGTGAAGGGAGTTTTCATGAATCAATGAATTCGAAGCTCAAAAAAATCAAAAACCTTAATGTGACCGAATTGGAAAATTCGAAACCTAAGCAATTCTAGACCATTTAAGCTAAAAAAAAAGCTAGAATCACACTCATCAGAGCTTAAGGAGAAGAAAGAGACCAGCGGTGTTGAAAATGGTGTCCGGAAGAGGAAGAAACGGTGAGGAGAGGATTTCGGCCAAAAATGGCAGAAACCGAGCAAGCCATTGTCGGAGAAGACGGCTGGGACGGTGAGGCAGCGGAGGAGAACGGCGGCACGCAGGGGAAGGCACTCTGATGGCCGGTGATCGGGGTAGCAGCGGTGAGGGATGGGTGGTTGGGCGCACGGGAGAAGGAAGAAGAAGAAGAAGAAAAAAGAAAGAAAAGAAAAAGAAAGAAAAAGAAAAAAAAAAGAAAAAAAAAGAAGAAAAAAGAAAAATAAATAAAAAAAATAATTTTAATAAAATATTTAGAAAAATTTACATCCACACACTTAAGATTTTAATAATTTAATAATTTATACTAAATAAAAATAATTAAATAACAATAAAACTAACAAATAATTAATAAAATATTAGGGTAATATTAAACCCTAATTAAATAAATATATACACACACAGACTTTATTTAGTATTTTAAAAATACATATGAGTTCATACAAGTCCGAAAATATATTTAAAATAATTAATAATAAATTATTTTCGTGAAAATTTCCCCGAAAATGAAAGTCCCGAGAAAATTTTACGTAAAGTACTGTAAATAATACACAGTAATTAAAATAGGTTTTAAATACATATCAACTCGTAAAAATATCGTAAGATATATATACAAAAATTATTGACACTGCATATCCCGATACAGTGTAAAAATGTTTAAAAACACGGGATATTACAGTGATGTCCGGTCGAACCCTAATTCTGATTTTGTATCTAATATTCTAGATCGAGTTTCTAGGATTTTCTGTTAGGTTTATTCTGATGTCTATTATTTTTGTATGTTTAGTTGCACCGAGACCGAGGCCTAGTGGACCAGGCCTGTCAGACCCATCTTGAGGAGCGCACTAAGTGTGAGTTACTATTCTATATATATATGCTTTAGGGTGCATGATTTAGAAATGTATGTTTTATTTTGATTAATTATGCATAAATAATTCAATTAGTATTTAAGTTTATTTTTAGTTTATTTTGGTTTATCTTTAGTTTATTTTCGGTATATTTTAAATTATATGCATGTTTTGCTAATAAATTAGGTTTAAAATGTTTTTGAATATATTTCTAATTTATTTCGTAATCTATCTCGGTTTCTTTGATGTATATATATACTCGAAATATACCTGGTTTACTTTTGATATATTTCTAGTATATATATAGTTTATGTTGTTATTTTATTCAATTCATGCATCATTTACGTTTATGAATGTATGCTTTATATTTTAAATGAAGGATATCAATAGAACGTGCTACTTAGTGGGCAGCACTAGGACCGAGTACGTACCGGTACGCTTATAGCATTTAGGCTATATCACTAACTTGTTTGAGGATATTGATTGGAATTGATTATTTGATGTGTGAGATATGATTTGGGAGTGTGATTGTTGGAGCTCGATTGACCAAGTGTCTCGGGGCCAATCACACTGACAGTCAGACTGTTGGAGCTCGATTGACTTAGTGTCTCGGGGCCAGTCTACTGTCCAAATGGATCAAGTGATTATATTGGGATAAGTGAGCTTGTGTGGCTAGAGTGTTGTCTAAACTGTTTTGAGGTTACGATTTTCTAGGGTTCTATTTGATCCTTCATAAACAGTGATTTTCAATGAAAATATAAAAAAATGATTTTTATTACATCTGTGTGTATTTGCTTGTATACATACATATTATATATACTTTTGATTGTGTGCATTAGCATTTAGTATACATGTATATATATTATAGTAATTCACTCAGTGAGGTTTGACTCCCCTCCGTTGACTATTTTTCAGGATAGTCATCTTCATCAGACCTCAATAGCAGGCCTGTACGCCGGATTTCTTCCGCCCCGACTTCATTATGTAAATTGCTCACTTGAGTTTTATTTTTATTAATCTAGACACTGCAGTAGTTGTAAAAAAAATTGAAAAAAGATATTTTATTATATTGGTATGAGTTATGTACTTTAAATATTTGAACTGAAACTTGTATTAAAAGTTTATTTATATATATGAGATGAGGATTGGATTTAATTTCATCTGGTGTAAATATTATTTTGATATTTATGATTTTATTTCGCTGCATTAAGTATTTTTATTATTACTATTGCATGTTTTTATTTGTTTTTAGGCTTGCTACGGGTTCCGGATTCGAAAGAATTCCCGTTCCCTAGCGCCGATCATGGCCCCTGTTTTGGGTCGTGACATCAGTGGAGCATGTTCTCTCGAGTGGTATGTGGATTAGGCTATATGGAGCTTGTTCTCTCAGGCCAGAGTTGAGAGATAACTTAGTTAAGCATGTTCTCTTGGGACATCAATAGTGGATTGAGGTTTAGGGTTCTACCTAATTTTCACTAAAGATTTTATTTCCTATGATTTTCATATAAGGAATTTGTATAAAGAGATTTATGGATTTTGGAAAGATAATAACAACAACAACAAAATAAATTATTTTTAACTATTTATTTATTTAATGGATTTATTGGTTTTAAATAAGTGTTTTAAAACCAACATGTATTTTATAACATTAATTCACTTAGTGATCTGATTCTCATGAATTTTATTTTTCCATGATCTCATAGTTAGATTGACACTTCTTATCATTTGCAAAAGGCATGATTTCCCTCAATTTTATTTTTCCTAGGATGTCAGAGTTAAATTAGCACTTCTCATCGTCTAAGCCGGGTTTCTTCCTCACCGGCTATATTATGTAGGTTATAATAATGTTGTTATCTTATATTTGTACTCTTGACATCACAGTAGCTGTTTGAGTATTGCATAATGTGTAATTATGACTTAATTGGTTTATTATATATATATATATATATATATGTATCATTATGAGGATGTTATAATGAACATAAATTTGGTGTGGATTTATGTGTTATGGTGAAGTAGTAGTGGCTAAAGAATATTTTTGGAGTGTTATTTGCATTTTACAGGTTTTAATTTATTCCCAGTATAGTGGAAACTCTATCGAATTTTTGTAAAATTTTAAAGTGGTTAATGTTATTATGGTAAATATTTTAGGCTTACTACGTGTTTCGAAAGTTTCATGCTTTCCCATTTTCTAGTGCCGGTTACATGCCCATGGGGTTCTGGTTATGACATTATATCAACACTTATTAATAGTTTTGTTGAAAAATCAAATTTAGCATACTCTTCTCTTCAAATAAGTAATATAATTCAACATCCTCAATCCATATTTTTGACATCTTAAGTTCTAGTGATGTACATAGTGATAGCGATTGTGCTTTCTTCGACATAGCTTGCCCTGCATCTTATGATGTTGATACTATCTTAAAACTGCCAAAAACTAGGTAATCCTCTTACTAAATGAACCCTTTGTTAACTGATTTATAAGCTCAAGCTACAAATAGTCTTTCTTATTGAAACAAAACAATCAAGAACTTACTTTAAAACAATCAGATCTAAGCTCAACTTTAGCCATGGATTGTATGTTGAACTAGTTGGAAGATATAAGGGTCTTAGCTTATGGTGGAATGATGAGTGGGGTGTTCAAAATTAGAGAATGTCTAAGCATTATATAGATGCCCTTATTACAACAGACAAGATATGGCATTTTATTAGGATCTATGGAGATCTAAGGAGAGAGCTGAGAAATGAGGTATAGAATGAAATTAGAATATTATATCTGAGGATGAATAGACCTTGATTATTAATAGGGAACTTCAATGCATGTTTATACTCTCATAAGAAAAAGGGTGGGAATCTATTGTCTCGATCATAGTTAAAAACCTTTCATTGATTTAATTGAGGATTGTGAGCTTTTAGACCTTAGTTTTAAGGGAGGATTATTTAGCTAGCATAATAAACAATTAGGGGAAGATAGTATCCAATGCAATGTTGATTGAAGGATGAAGTGTGAATTTACACAAGTAAAAAATGAGGATTTTATAGGCTTTGATGATCATCCTCTAATCCTCACTTTGGAATGTAAATCAAACCTAAAGAGGAAGACTTTCAAATATGAGGTGAAATGGGACTTGGATCTAGATTGGCAAGAGGTCATAAAAAATTATTGGGAAGATAAGATAGATCCATCTCCTAGGATCTCAGTAATTAAAGAGAAATTGAAGAAGTTAATACTATAGCTTAGAAAATGGTCTAAAGATAAAAGGGGCAACTGCCTACAAAAGCTTAACTCATTAAAACTACAATTAGATTCAATTATAAATAGAGTTTTAGGTAGTGCAAAGAAAGTCTAGGAATATTATCTAAGGAATGAAATCAATAGGTTGCATGAATAAGAAGAAATCAATTGGCTTCAAAGAGCTCATGTGTAATGGCTACAATAAGGAGATCAAAATACAAAGTTTTTTCACTCATCAGTATTTCAAAGAAGACAGAGAAACCAAATATCCAAAATTCTTAGTCTAACAAAAAGGTGGACTACTAAGGAAAATTAAATTTAGCGAGTAGCTATAACCCATTTAAAAAGCATATATAGTCCTAAAGCTCCTTTATTCTCAAGAAGATCATTCAACTCAATTCCACACCTGGTAATTGAGTAGATGAATCAAGATTTAATTAAAGATGTAAATAGAGAGGAAATCAAAGCTGCAACATTCTTGTTAAGGTTGCTTTTCAAAACCATGAAAGCTGATGATGAAAGTAGATAAATATCTCACCATCAAATGAGATTAATAAAAAATGATGATTGAAAAGTAAGTTTAGGGCCAATTGAAACACTAAAACCTTACCCAAGTATAAAAATCAACCTTTTTGAAAACCAAACCTAACCTTGAGAAAGATGTTTTGATGATTGAGAGAGAGAAAGTTGATGTCAAGTTTTGATTATTAAGTCAATTAGTAAATTCCTGAATTGTTTTTATATTTATAGTGTTTGTTTTTTAGACTGGTTTTAAGTTTGGGAGCTTTAATTTAACCTTAAAAAGCCCTATGATGAAAAGTTAAACTTTGGTCAATAGACTTTTCTCGAGGTCAAATCAAGTCCCTGGAGTTGAATTTTAGTTTGAAACTATCTTTTAAAATTACAGTGTGTCAGTATGAACTACTTGATAAAAAGTCAAATTTTTTACCTCCAATGGTCAAATCGGGTCCTATGCATCTAATAAAATAATGCACAAATTTCTAGGAGTAGTGACTAAGCAAAGAATAGTCTATTTTAGAATATTCTTTGACAAATGTCAACCTAAGATTTATTCTAGTATATAATTTTGCCTTTTATTGCATAATAATACTACTTTTAGTTATAAACTTACTACAACTATGCCAACAAGCCTTAGTTTATAAATAAAAGGCTTAAGGAAGCTTTTTTGGGAGGGGAGGGAGCATAGAAGAGGGAAAATTTTTGTAGCAAAAAAATTAGAGTGAGAAAATAAAAATAAAAATAAAAATAAAAAATAAGCCTAAACTATGTCAAAATAAACACTCTCCACATCTACCCTTTTTCTCTCACTTTTCTCTACTTAATCCCCACTTAATCCTTACCCTAAATACTCTCCCTAAACACTTATTAATCCCTTCATAATCCAAAAACAATAATCAAATCAAACCAAAGCTCACAACAACCTAAAATTAACTAAAAATCAACCTAGAGCTCATTTTACTCTACTTGCTTTCAACTAAATCTTGTTTTTGGTGAGTTTAATCTCATCTTCTAGGGCTAAACACTTTATAAAACTCATTTCTCTTCATCTTGGGTTCAAATTTTTGGGTTTGGGACCTTAATTTGTCAATTGTTTAGCAAAAGAGTCAAGTTTTCAAATGTGCCCAGGAGGGATGGTCATAATTAAGCCATGAACAATCGGCCGGCCATCCATGACCCAAATATGGCTATCCATGGTGATTTTGGCCATACAGGGCTGAAATTTGGGCGTCAATGCTTAGCCCCCTGAAATTATGCACTCTTTGCTTTGAAATGACTCTAATGATGGTCCTAATGAATCATATGCATTTTATAATGATTATACATCATTAAAAAGACTCTAAAAGGTCCTAGGATGATCAAATTTTTTATTTTATAATTTATTTTCATTTTTAAATTAATTTTCTTTAATACACATCTTTTGTTTTAAAGTTTTTGCATGTTCTTGCTTGCTTTGGTTTTGATTGGGCTTTTGGTTGATAATCAACATTGTAATGCTATTGGTGTTTTCTTGACTGGAATTTAATGGTTTTGAATTGATTTTGCACTAATTTAGTGACCTAATTTTTTGTTTATATGCTTGGAACTATGTGTTAATTGTAATATATATGAATTAAGTGTTGTTTGTGAATTTGTGTGAATTTTATGAATCTTGTTATGATGTTTGAGTGCATATCTTTATTTTGAATATTGTTGATTAATTTGTGATATTTTGTGAGTTTAATTTATGATTATGTGAGCTTGTGTGTGTTTTGTGTATATATTTGTGATGTATTTGTGCTTTTTGTGATCTTGGGAGTGTTAATTGGCCTTTAATGTTTAAATTGGTATCTCTAAAAGACCTAAATGCAATACGTGCTTTTATTTGCATTCTAATTAATATTTCTTTACTTTGTTGATTGATTGGTGATATTTTTGAGTCCATTTGTGAATATTAAGTGTCTTGAGTCTACTAAATGTTTTTTTTTTTCATAGTTATTGCTTTATGTTCATTTTGCCTACTTGGAAGCATCAATTGTTCATTATTGGATAAATTTGTGTATTCTAAGGTATTCTTCATCATTTTCATACCTCTTTTTGATTTCTAATCAATTTTTGTTTATTTTATTACTTAGTAATTGTCTCAAATTAAATTTTCTTTTATTTTTTATTATTATTACTGGCCAATTTCTCTATTTCTTGCATTTTTGCATTTCATGCATTCTCATGTGCTTGATGCATATCATGTGACTTTTACATATCACTACCATGTGTGCGAATCATATTTAGATTTATTAGAAGCATTTTGCATGAACCCTGGCATACATCACTACCATTCTTGCATGAATTTTGGAATTGCATCATGTTGCATGCACCCAATTTGCATCATTCATCATTTTTACATGCACCCCGAATTTATTCAATGCTTGTGTAAGAATGCATTTGCATTTTTTCACGACCCAAAACAAGGGCCATAATCGATGCTAGGGAATGGGAATTCTTTCGAATCCGGAACCCATAGCAAGCCTTAAAATAAATAAAAACATGCAATAATAATAATAACATAATTAAAATAATCTACAGCGAAAATAAATCATAAATAAAACAAAATAATAATCCACCACGGGATTTAAATCAACAACTCATCTCATATATATAAATAAACTTTTAATACAAATCTAGTTCAAATATTTAAAGTACATAACTCATACAAATATAATACAACAATCCTTTTTCAATTTAACAACTACTGCAGTGTCTAGATTGTAAAAATAAAACTCAGGTGAACAGTTTACATAATAAAGCCGAGGCGGAAGAAATCCAGCGTAAGGGTTTGCTACTGAGGTCTAAAGACGATGACTGTCTTGAAAAATAGTCAACGGAGGGGAGTCAGACCTCACTGAGTGAATTGCTATAATATATATACATGTATACTAAATGTCAATGCACACAGTCAATAGTATATATAATAAATATATATACAAGCAAATACACATAGATGCAACAAAATCATTTTATATATTTTTATTGAAAACCACTGTTTATGAAGGATCAAATAGAACCCTAGAAAATCGCAACCTCAAAACAGTGTTAGACAATACTCTAGCCATACAGGCTCACTTATTCCAATATATTCACTTGTTCCATTTGGACAGTAGACTGGCCCCAAGACACTAAGTCAACCGAGCTTCAGCAGTCTGACTGTCAACGTGATTGGCCACAAGACACTTGGTCAACCGAGCTCCAACAATCACACTCCCAAATCATTTCTCACACATCAATAAATTAAACCCAATCAATATCCACATATGGTTAGAAATATAGCCTAAATGCTATCGGTGTACTGGTACGTACTCGGTCCTAGTGCTGCCCACTAGGTAGCACGTTCTATTGATATCCTTCATTAAATATAAAACATACATTCATAAAAATAAATGATGCATGAATTCGAAATAAATAACAACATAAACCATATATATATTAGAAATATATCAAAAATAAATCAAGTATATTTCAAGTATATATACGTCAAATAAATCAAATATAATTGTAAAATAAACTAAATATATATCTAAAAACATTTTTAAATATAAATGTTTAATAAAGCATGCATATAATTTAAAATATATCAAAAATAAACTAAAAATAAACTTAAGTACTAATTAAATCATTTATGCATATTTAATCAAAATAAAACATATATTTCTAAAATCATGCACCATAGAGCATATATATATAAAATAACAACTCACTATTTATTGCGCTCCACGAGATGGGTCTGACGGGCCTGGTCCACTAGGCCTCGGTCTCGGCGTAACTAAACAAACAAATAATGACAGAAATCAGAATAAATCTAACAGAAGTTCTAAAGACTCGATCTAGAATACTAGACATAGAATTAGGATTAGAGTTCGACCGGACATCACGTTTTACGAGAATTCTACCAAAAATTCGACAGAACCTCCCCTATAAAACAAACATCTCTCTACTCAAAGAGTAGAGCCGATCCTGCAAAGAAATACACTTCAAGAATACACAGAATTCACAATCATAATCCCTCGGTCGAACTCCAAACTACAATTTATCGACCGAGGTCCACAATTCGCGGAATATTTACAAAATACTGAAAATATCCTTATATAATAAAAATACATTTTATAAATCCAAATTACTTAATTAACTCTAAAACATGTTAAAAATCGATAAAAACTCATTTTATTAGAAAAATTGTATATTATATATAATTTGAAAATAATTTATGAAAAATAGTTTTAATTAGTTAAAAAAAATACTAAATAATTTTTAGAAATCATTTTTGTGCCCTAAATAACTATTAAAACCAATTTAATTACATTTTTAGCCAATTTAGTGTAAAATTACCAAAATATCCCTATATATACAAATATACTAAAATAAATCCAAAAATTCACCAAAAATAATATAATTACTCAAAATTAATTTTCTCAACATATATTTCAGTAATATCAATAAACATACTCAATTAACCAATTAATTTCAATTAAACACATAATTAACCCTATTTTTCAAAATTACATAAACTAAATAAATTCAAAATAAATATATAAAAATTCACAAAAATTACAAATAAATTTCTATAATTCATTTCAACACCTAAAATCACCATAAAATACAATTTCATAATTTAATTAATTAATTTTCAAAAATTAGAAAATATTAATAAAATTATAAAAAATACCCCAAAAATCAAAATAAATTTCAAAAATCCCAAAAAACTTACAGAGTATATATTGAGCTACAAGGATCAAGGTTTGTGAAGAAATTTTTCATGAATCAATCAAATTGAAGCTAAAAAAAAATCAAGAATCCTAATAGGCTGAAATTGAAAAATTGAAACCTAGGGAAATCTAGACCATTTTAAGTGAAACAAAGCTTGGAATCACACTCACCGGAGCTCAAGGAGAAGATAGAGACTGGTGGTGTCGAAAATGGTGGCCGGAAACGCGTCGGTCGACGGTGAGAAGTTTCAGCTTTCTGACGATTTCGAGCTCCTCCGACACTGGAAACGGGTGCTGTTGGTGGCGGAACTGGCTGTGGACGATGGTGGCTCGCTGGGAGGCACAGTGACAGGAAGAAAATCACGTGATCGGCGCTGAAAAGTGAATGGGAACGATTGGGAAGAAGGAGAGGAAGGAGTGGCAGTTTCGTAAATAATGGGAACATTATATTTTTGATAATAAATTATGTATATATATATATATATATATATATATTCACACTATATATTATAATAACATAAAATCTCACACACATTAAATATACACCACACACATATTTTAATAATATATACACATATATACTCATATATAATTATTTAATTAATATTAAAACTATATAATAAAAATTAAGTTAATTAATTAAACCCTAATTTAATTTAAATAATTGTACATATATACTTTTTATTTATCACTTTAAAAATTATATATGAGTTCATGCAAATTCGTAAATCTATTTAAAATAATTAATATTAAATTATTTACGTATTAATTTCCCTGAAAATACAATTCCCGGAAAAATTTTACGTAAAATACTTAAAATAATATAAAATAATTAAAATTAGTTTTAAAAAAATAACAAACTCATAAAAAATATCATAATTATATACAAAATTATTAACACTGCATATCCCGATATAGTATAAAAATATTTTAAAACTCGGGATATTACACATTTACATCGTGCATTTTGCATATACATACACACACACACACACACATACATACACACACACATCTCGCTCTCTTGTTACTCAATCTCCAAGTTCAATATCTCAATTACTAACTCTACTAACTATTAACATTTATTTTTATTGCAATTTATTTTTCAAGTATATTATATATTGTTCATAAATTATATTCCTCATCATCAAGTTCATAATCTCAATCTCTACACTTAATTATCCATTGTCTACATTTTATGCCTAAATTATATTTTTATTTTGTTATTTACTTTATTTTTCTTTATTGTTGCCCAATCTCTACACTCAATCTCTCATTTTCTATATTTTTTATGTTCATTTTATTTTATCCTATTATTTATTTATTTGCAATCTTTACTCTCAATCTCACTTTCTATTTATTTTATGCTCAATTATCATTTGTTTGCCCATTTTTCTTTAATTGCAATCCCTACTACCAATTTCATCTATTTTATGCTTTATTTAAGCTTTCTTTGCTTTAATCCTTATATTATAGCCATTTACCTTTTATTTATTTATTTTATTTCTATTGCTATGTTCCCAAACAGTTTCTTTTATTTATGGATTCACAACTAGTTAATATTTAATGCCAGCCGCGTTCACTTTTTCTCCTTGCCCTCTTCATCTTTATTCTTTATTCTTTCTTTCATCTTCAAATCCATTTCCTTCCCGCCACCACCACATTGTTGTCTTCTAGCTATCAATTTATTGTATTTTTTCTTTTTATTTTTTACTTTCTTTTAAATTGACAATATTTTAAGATACCTTTAGAGAAAAATTATCATTTACCTACTTTTTTATTGGTTTAATTTGTATTTGATTGATTGCATATCATTGTGATCTTAGATTGTAAAACTAGAGGTAGACTTGAATGGCTTGATATGGTACTCATTCTAATTCCATTAAAATGTATTCGGTATAAATGAAAATATATAAATGAAATTAATGAAGTTTTGTAAAAGTAATGTGACCTAATCGAATATCAAGAAGTGCATGATGCATTAATAGTTTAAAATATCTTCTTTCATTTTTATTTTTTTTATGAGTTACGGTGTTAATTTTATCGGGTCACATATTTGTTTTTATCAAATAATTTTATAATAACCTTATAAAATTATTTAAAATTATTTTATCTTTCTATTTAAAATAATGTTATATAATTCTATAAAATTATATATTTTTTATTATATTACCACAAATCCTTTTTGAGTCATTATCAATACAACGAACTTTTAAATAGAAAGATTTGTGTTACTTTTTGAATGCACTATTATATTCATATTCATAAAATATTTGTTGCATTACGTGAAAGACTTCAATTTTTAAGAACAAAGTGAAGAACAAGTTTTTTCGGTGAAGAAAAATGAGTAGAAAGGTATATACAGTATTTAGTTTTTCTTATTTAGTTAAACTTAATTGGGGGGCAGATTTCTATTTTTTTATTTAGTTGAAATTTAATTTTTCTATCATAGTTAGGATTATATTTGATATTTATTTTCTAATTAGTTTGGGATTGATAAATATAACACCTATAGATATTCCATTTTATTCTTTTATTTTAAAAAATTTAAGAAATAATGCAATTAAATTCCTCTCAATCTTTCTATATATATATATATATATATAAAGGATCGCTCCTGGCATGTGCCATAAATTTGAAACTTATAGCGTGTATTCATATACACTCTGAACTATAAAAATTACATAAATTTGAAGCTTATTTAGTTGACTAGTTAAAAATTTCTTTAATTTACAAATAGAATTAATAGAAATAGTTTTTAAAACTTGTAAAATTTGTTTATTTAATAAATTCTATTCAAACATAACTGTTAAAACTAAAACAATGACACGTAATAGTTATTTATCTTGTTTGAAAAATTCAAACATTATATAGTTACACAATAAAATAGGATTTCTTTGTGAAAACAAACAGGTAATAAGGACTTAGATTTCATCTATGTATCTTTCAGTGCATATTAGTTTATGACAGTCTTAAGTAATTTTATATCCTTTGATTTTTTTTTTTTAATTTTAGCAAAAGATAAAACAAATGAGATACGTCCATGTCGGGTGTCCTCTCAGATGGTGATTCAACTCTTAAAAATGCTAAGCTATACTCTTTCAAAGACAAGGATAATTAGAAGGAGAAAGAAAAGTCATCAATTTAGATAGACCGTAATTATACTGCTAGCCTGGCTGAAAAGTAAAAAAAAAAATAATAATAATAAATTATATTTTATCTATATATATTTTCACATTATACTATTTCATCATAATATTTGAAAAACTATTAATTTATCATTGATATGTACCTTTTCGTGTACTACTTCATTTCCACATAACGACTAAGAGAGCTAAAAAAAAAAAATAAATGTTAGGAATGAAGTGACTAAAATAACAAATAAAATTTGCTAGAGGGGAAATGTTTGATATATATATATATATATATATATATATATGCATGCCAGGATTTATAGGTTATATTTGGTTAAATTTTATCAAAGAATTTATTTTATATTTAAGTAAATTTTAAATAAAATTTATTTACAAATGAATTTTTAAATTCATTTCAACTAAACACATTAGATTTAATATTAAATAATTTTATAAAATTAAAAAAATTAGAATTTAAAATGAATTTTACAAAATTTATAAATTCATTTTAACCAAACACATTCTTAATATATCGTGTTTTTTTTTCTATATTAATTTTACTTTTTATTATAATAATTCTTTTTTTGTTCATTTTTTGTTCTTATTTTATTTTATGAAGGAGAAAGAAAATGGATTAATGCAGATACATTGTCATTGTCGCTGCACTACTTGTTAGCAAAAAAAAAAAAAAATCTGCAAGTTACAATAATTTGTATATTGTCTATTAAAAATATATATATATATGTACACTAAACTGAATTTTATTAAAAAAAAAATTAAGAATCTATTTAGCAAGTACGCAACTACTTTTTTTTGACATTTCATCAAGTCCACTTAATTGGTAAAACTATGGACTCCGTTTTAAACTATAGTATTATTTATAAATAAACTCATTTATTAATAAAATATATTTTAGCTTCCATCAATATTATTATGTCATGAAATATATATATATTCCTAGATATAGTTCAAACCATTGTAGGTAACGGTTTGAACTGGTAAAGAATTTTTAAGATAATGTTTTTAGCAAATTTTATAAGTTAATTAATTTAGTTGGTAATGTGAAAAAAAAAAAAAACTGTTTCTTTTCTTATTATTTTTCAAGAAAATAAAGAGGAATAGACAGTAAATAAAATACAATGTAAAATAAAAGTACTTTAATTAACTTGTTATTTAATAAGTTATATAAATTAATTAACTTATAAAATTTGCTAAAAAGATTATCTTAAAAATTCTTCACCAGTTTGAAATTGTAGGTAGATGTTAAATCTCAGTAACCAAATATACATACAATATTATATTGTAAAAGAATAATATTTAAATCAATTTATTTGATATAAGCCATGCAAGTATGTTATTTAATGAATGATTGATATTTTTCTCTAAAAAATTTATTACTTTATATATTATTTATTGACACGGACAATTAATTTAAAAAATAGATGCAAAATTGCAAAAACTATAAAGTTAGACCCCTTCGATGTCTTATATCCACTGGCACTGGGAATGAATAATTAATTTTTGTAGTCTTTATATAATAAAATCAATTTCCACTTGCTATATATAATAGACTTGTCTTGTGGCGTGAGTTGTAATTCTGCTTGATATACATATCACATTTCGCCTCTGCATTGAAGTGTTTAAAACTCTTAAGTTTACTACAATGAAAGAGTTTATGAAATTGTTGGGTTTCAGCCTCGTAATGCTGTTACTGTGTTCATGGATATCCACAACGACAGCTTCACCTGATGTAATGCCAATTGATTGCCCTAAAACTTGTGGGAATGTTCATGTTCCATACCCATTTGGTATCAATGATACTTCTGCTAGTTTTGTTAATCCTAAATGTGCCATGAACGACTCCTTTATGTTCTTATGTAATTCCACAGAAAATCCTCCCCGCCTATATTTTGGCACGAACCTGCCTCTCTATAATATATCATTGGAGGAAGGAACAATTTCTATCGGCACATACGAGGCGTTTGATTGCTATGATCAAACAGGTCCGACCCACAATTATACCTATTGGATGAGAATGGGTTGGGGTCCTTTCAGGATATCTGATACCCGAAACAAGCTCACCGCTGTTGGATGTGATACCATGGCCTTCATGACTGATGCAGGGGGAACCTTTGGCAGCGGCTGCATATCGTTATGTACTGAGAACCAAACTCTAGAGGGTTATTGCTCAGGAATTGGTTGCTGCCAGACAGCTGTACCCAGAAGTCTCAAGACAATAAACATTACTACTCTAAGTACAAGCGATCATAGCGAGGTTTTGCAATTTAATCCATGTGGGTTTGCGTTTTTAGCTGATGAAAGAACGTTCAATATCTCGAAGCTACGACTCTCTGCATATTCTGGTGTGACTAAGGAATATGCAACTTCAGATGTTGTAATTGAGTGGGTTGCAAGAGAAGAGACCTGTGAAGCTGCCCAATCCACCTTGAACACGAACGGATATGCCTGTGGCAGCAACACTTACTGCAATTATTCTGAAAATGGCAAGGGATATCGATGCTTGTGCCAACAAGGATTTTCAGGAAATCCTTATCTTCCATCGCCGCAAGGATGCCAAGGTAAGCGACAGATTAGACCATGTAAAATAGAAGTATGTCTTTTAACTTTTAAATTTTCAAGCTAATGACTTGATGCTTAATAATAATAATAATAATAATAATAATTATTATTATTATTATTATTATTATTACAAATTACATTTACCTTTCTAAAGTTAAGCATAATTAATATTTCAAAATTTTCTGTTACAAAATCGATTATTCACCTTTCTAAATTTTTATATACCAACACTTGGGAGTTTTATTAACTTTTTTTTTTTGTAAAAAATGACTATTATATTCTTATTTTAACATATATTTTCTTTAATCTTATTATATATAATCCCTAACATTTATCTCAACGTTTATACTTAAACAATAATAAGAATTAATGAAATTACTTTTAAAATATATATTTGTAAAGTTTTTTAAAAAAAATTTAAGTTTATAAAAATTATTTTTAAAATTTTTTAAAAAATTAAAAGAGTTATAAATAAATTTATAGATCTAAATATTTTTTAAAAATTTAAAAATTTTACAATCAATCCATATACTTTTAATAAAAAGAATTAAAAAATTATAATTTGTTAAATTATAAATTTAACAAAAGAATCTACAAGAAATCCTCAAGTGTTTATATATAAAAATTTACTAAGATAAATATTCAATTTTGAAACATTATATTTTGAAATGTTAATTATGCTTAACCTATGTGTAATTTGCTGTCCGGTAACCTACAGGAATTAATTAATTATTTTTCCTCGTCTGATAGACATTAATGAGTGCCAGGAACCACAAAAGTATCCGTGTGGAGGTACCTGCAAGAACACGGCTGGGAATTACACATGCCACTGCCCACTAGGGATGCATGGTGATGGTAAAATTAGTTGTCAGGGATTCCGTGTCACAACCATAGCCACAGGTTTTCTTCCTGGCAATGATTTGATGATATATATATATATATTTTTACATATTTTGTAATAAATATATTGCTGTACATATTTTTGAAATTTGTACGTCTTATTCACCATGCTCTGTATGGTTTCATTGCAGTTGGGGGAGCGATCATGTTTATTGTAATTATCAGCTTTTTGGTGGTGATCATATGGAAGAAACGGAGAAAAGAGAGAAACTTTTTAGAAAATGGAGGTATGATATTAAAGCATCAACGAGTAAGAATTTTTAGTGAAACAGAGCTAGCGAAAGCTACGAAGAACTATGATGCAAGTGTCTTTCTTGGTGAAGGTGGATTCGGATCTGTTTACAAAGGAATTTTAGCAGATGGTACCCAAGTTGCAGTGAAGAAGCCAAAAGATTCAGACAAGACTCGTGTAAATCAAGAGTTTCAAAAAGAAATGGGCATTGTTTCACAAGTCAATCATATCAATGTTGTAAAGATCTTAGGCCTATGTTTGGAGACCAAGTTTCCATTGTTAGTTTATGAATTCATTTCTAATGGAAGCCTATTCCAGCATATTCACCAAAGAAGGTCTCAAATCCTGGGAAACTGGACAAATCGTTTGAGAATTGCTATGGAGACTGCACTTGCACTTGATTATTTGCATTCCCTAGCGAACCCTCCAATTATTCATGGAGATGTGAAGTCTGCAAATATACTCTTAGACGACAGTTACACAGCTAAGGTATCCGATTTTGGAGCTTCAGTGCTAACTTCTCCAGGTCAAAATGATATGGCTACAAAAATACAAGGAACATTTGGTTACTTGGATCCTGAGTACCTTATGACAGGAAATTTAACGGAAAAGAGCGATGTGTATAGTTTTGGGGTTGTTCTTGTCGAACTCTTAACAGGGGAGAAGCCAAACTCTAATGCAAGATCAGGAGCAAAGAGTAACATCATTCAGTATTTTCTTTCATCACTGGAAAGTAAAAATATTTCTCAAATTGTTTGCTTCGTTGTAACTGAAGGTGAAGTAGAAGAGATCGAAGTATTTGCAGAACTAGCCAAAAGATGCCTGAGTAGCAGTGGGGAGAAAAGGCCAACCATGAAAGAAGTGGCGGAGGAGCTTGGAGGGCTAATGAAATTGAATAAGAGCTTATGGTCTCAACAGAACAGCAAAGAGACCGAGCATTTGCTGGGTGATTCATCTTATCATTCCATTGACTTTCAAGCTGCAATGACGAATATTCAACCTGACGTACTTAGTATGAGACCCTTCGATATTGATCTCTACTCTGCTGATAGCATTTGAGTTTCACAAAAGAATTCAGTCATAAGTACTACTTCCGGAATGCGGTGTGGAACCTACGGAGCCTTCAGTAGGATTTGTCTTGTGATTGTAATAATAAATGTTATCTGTCTTATGTATCAACAATAAATAAATTGTTAGAGTGTGAGACTTTTGTTTTTGTTTGGTTTGGTGGAGGATTCTAAAATTTTGTGTTTATTCAATAACACGAAATAGAAAATAATCTTGCAATCTATATATTTAGTGGTTTTAAATGCCCAAATGCATGGTTTCACCCTGAAATTTACTCAATTAATTTATAATATTTTTCAATTTTTATTATATTTTATTCAACATTCAAAATTTTTTATTTTCAACCTATCTAATCCTATTACGCATAAAGTTGAAATATTTTATAAATTAATATTAATATGAATATTACAAAAATTATATAAAATAAAATAATATTTTAATAAAAGAGAATATAATTTAAAATAATTTTTTACTAACTTTTTTAGTATTAGTCTTTAATTTTTTTAATATTATTATGAAATTAACTTTAGTATTTTATATATTTAAAATCATTTGAAATTAAAATTTTATTTGTTTTGATATTGTATGAGTTCAATATAATAAAAAAGTATAAATTGAAAAATGAAATAGATTCAAAATAAAAGTTTAAAAATTGAATAGAAAATAATAAAAATTGAAGAGTGTCAAAGATTAATTGTGTAAAGTTCAAGGGTAAAACTATGCATTCAGCCGTTTTTAGATCAATATACTACTTAAATTTGCCACATAAATTTTAATTGGAAAAATCTGTTAACTGCATAATTTTAGATTTTTTTTCTACTTTTTTAATGGAAGATTTTTTTTTACTTGTTTATATTTTTAAATATAAAAAATAATTCAAACACCAAAATCTCAAATTTAAAAATGCAAACACTTTTTATGCATTTTTACACACATATATATATATATATATATATATATATATATATATATATATATATATATATATATATATATATTAGTAGGAATGCTAGCAAATTAATCATTATCGTCCCTAAAATTAAAAAAAATGAAACAACGGCCAAAATAATGATTTTTTACAATACAATCACCAACACATTTTTAAATTTTTAATACACATAAAACCAATCTAGTTAATTTTTTACTTCTCATCTCCCTACGAATACAAAATTTATCAAATATGGAAAATCAAAATACGAGAACAAAGAAAAAAATCAACCATGGTAGAAGATATTTTAAAACTAAGGTATCAACAAGCAGCCATGATGGAAGATAATTTACAAGTAAGGTATCCACAATTAGCCATAATAGAAAATAATTAAAAAGTAGGACATCAATAGGCTTTTTGCCAATTTATGGAAAAATTTAAAAATTTTATTAATTTATGATGCATTTAAAAAAAAAATCCCATTTTTTTGGTATACTAAAAAAAATTACCAATTTATAGTGATTTGTGGTAAGCTTGCAATAAAAATCATTATAAATTGATAATTTTTTCATTTCACCACAAAATGAAAATTTTTGTAAAAATACAATACATTGATAATTTTATTAAAAATTTTTACCATAAATTGGCAAAAAGCCTGACATCTACAATCTTAACAACAAACTCTTTGCTTTAAGATACCATCACCTATTGCATTGACCACTAACTACAAAAGTGGATAAAATAAATAAGTCAAAGAATTAAGGTATGATATAGACGATATGTTGCAATAAAGTAGCATAAGAACATAATATCACAAATCTGAAAAATAAAATTAGATAAACGAAAGACAAGAAAAAAAAATCACAGATAACCTTATTAATATCATGAAACCAAGAATTATTTATACCCATATCAACTCTATAATGTGTTCTAGTAACCGATTTTGTTCATTTGTTGGCTTTAGAGAGTAGAGAAAGAAAAAAAAAAAAAAGAAAAAGAAAGAAAGTAGAGTAGTTTCGACATGAATAAAAATTCAGAACCAGAAACATGAACAGAAATTTGTTGTTGTTTTTCTTCTTCATTTGTAGTACACATACTTTTCATTACTTATCTCTTAGACACACACTAGCAATTTATATACACAACAAAAGTTGCCTTTACATATGCTTTTGACCATTGAATAATAAACTACATTGTCTCTAAATAAATTAACAAGATTTTATACTCTTCTACTTAATCAAGAACACTAAAATACCATAAATAAAAAAAAAGGAAATATTCTAGAATTTTATAGTGACAACAAAAGAGTCATCACATGTAATAACTCAAAAATATTTAAATAAATAAATGTATTACTGTTGCTGTCAGGTGGTTGTTGGGTTGTTCATTGGTTGTTGTTACGTTGTATGGTGTTATCACAGATAACTACTAGCAATTTTACAATAGAAAAAGAGATTAACTTATCTAATTGCTAGCAACTATTTGGACTTTCAAAGTGAAAGGACCACATGGAAGATTTTTCAAAAATACGAGAATCAAAGTGGCAATTTTTCATCTCCCTTTTCAATATAAGTGGGTGGTAGTAATGGAAAAATTCAAAAAAAGCCCCCTAAACTCCCCTGTTGATCACTATAACTCCTGAAACTTCTCCTTCTTTGATCACCAATTAAACGACCTCTGTTTGTCATGAAATTTAAACCACAAACACTTCTTAACAATCTCTACATCCTAATAATTTTTTTATTAGTTTAACATTTAAAGATTCGGCCTTAACTTCCAATGTTTAAACCATCTTTTTAGGCAATTTTCAACCGCTACAACCACTGCCATTTAACTCATATGGTCTCCAAGAGTTGGTAGAGACCAATTTTGTAACTTGTTCATGTTGAATGGGCCTTGATCATATATTATTTAGTAATTTCCATTTTCTTCTTCGATTAATTAATTTAGTGCTTATTAATTTATATATCCAATGAGCTCAATTCATATACTGCTCGATTTTAGCAAAGAGACTTGAACTTGAGGTAGAAAAGATGGATGGAACTCCTAAAAGACTATGATTGCTCCATTATGTACTATCCAGGTAAAGCTAATGTGGTAGCTGACGCATTAAGTAGAAAGTTAGTAGGAAGCCTTGCTTACATTAGCTTGGAAAGGAGGCCAATCATTAAGGAATTACATGAATTGATTGATTAAGAGTTACAATGGAAGGTAATTAAAAAATGTTTATTAGCTTAATTCAGAGTACAATCAATGTACTTGGATAGAATTAATACAGCTCAGAGAAGGGACCTATAGTTGTAGAAGATAATGTTAAAGGTATAACAAGGCTGGTCTAGAGATTTTGTTATTAATAGTGAGGGTGTGCTACGTTTAGGCACTAGATTGTGTATGCCGGATGTAGATGATTTGAGAAAAGAATTTATGGAAGAGGCAAACTTTTCTGCTTAAAGTGTTCATCCAGGTTTTACAAAGATGTATCATGATTTGAAAGATGCATATTGGTGGAATGGGATGAAAAGAGATATTGCGAGTTTGTATCTAGATGTTTGACATGTCAGCAAGTGAAATTAGAACATTCAGGATTACTGTAATAGCTACCCATTTCTGAGTGGTAGTGGGACATGATTGTGATGGACTTTATTTCTAGATTGCCTCACACATCAAGTAGCTACGATGCCATATAGGTGATAGTTGATAGGTTAACAAAGTCAGCTCACTTTCTACCAGTAAAGAAGACTTATACTACAAATAAGTTGGCCAAGTTGTACATCAATAGAATTGTCTGCCAACATGGGGTGCCAAAAAGTATAGTGTCGGATAGAGGAGCAACTTTTACATCAGCCTTTTGGCAAGAATTGTATAATTCATTATGTACTAAACTTGACTTTAACACAGCTTTATCCTCAAACTGATGGTCAATTAGAAAGGACCATTCATATGTTGGAAGATATATTGAGAATGTGTGCGATAAATTTTGGTGGTCAATAGGATTTACACTTGCTATTAATTAAATTTTCATATAACAATAGTTATTATGTAAGTATTGAGATGGCTCCATATGAAGCATTATATGGTAGGAAGTATAGATCTCCTTTATGGATGGAGAAAATAATAAATAGGGCCAAAATTAGTGCAAGTGACATTAAAGAAGATTTCTATCATTCAACAAAGGCTGGAGATAACTTTTAGTTGACAGAAGAGCTATGCAAATCCTAAACAAAAGGATGTATCATTCTTTATGGGAGATATTATTTTCTAAAGGTATCACCAGTAAAAGGAGTAATGAGATTTGGTTATAAGGGCAAGCTAGCTCAAAGATACTGTAAGCACCCAATTTCAGGATGCAATTGTGCACAATTGCGACGTAAGCCCCTATGATGAAATTTATTTAAAAATTGAACTCGGTTGTCGATCTTTTGGACTCTAGGGACTAAATTGCAATATTTTTTAGGATTTGATTATAAAAAAAGTCAAATTTCAGGGGTCTTTTGGTGATCAAAAGTTAAAAAAAAATTAGGATCGGCATTGTACAATGCCGACCGGCATTGCACAATGCCGACACGTAAAAAGTCCCATTTTTTTTAAATTTTTTCTCATATTGATTTTCATTTTTTATTGATTTTTTCAGTGTTTTGATTGGTTGAAAATTTAATTTTATTATTATTGTTATCTGATGAAAATTTAAACACATTCAAAATGCATAAATAGCTTTCAAAAATTAAAACTCTATATGTTTATTTTGAAGAGATGAGACCGTTCCTGTAAATTTAGGAAGTTAGTACGCAGGCAGACTTTACTTTAAAAAGTAAAGAGTCTGCATGCATGAGGGACTGGAGAGACTCACACAGATGGACGAACTGAGAGAAACTCACACACACAAAAACTGGAAAAAAAGGAAGATAAAAAAATAGAGAGATTGCGAAAGAGAGAAGAGAGTTACGCAAAAACCCTATCAGATAAGAAAACCCTAAAAATCTAGACACAAAGAACACCCTTGTCTTTCAAAACCCTAATTTTGGATACTGTCAGTGTCTTTGAACGCAATCAAATCCCAATCCAGAATCAAAACAATACTGAGTCAATTTTAATGGCGATAATCAAATCTGAGGGGCTATCTCAAAGCATTTGCATAACATCTGAAATCATCAGTGTTCTTTTCTATTACATTCTTTTATTTTTGTGATTTTTATTTTATTTTATTATTGTTTTGATTATTCAATTTCACTACTAATCTGATTATTTTTGTGTTTTTATTTTGATGTGCGAATGTGGATTGAGGAGGATACTGCCTGTGTTTAGACGAACAGAAGGTCCATGAAATGCCATAGAAGAACCTGTGTTGTATTCCAGTAGAACTTAGGATTTTTATCTTTATTTTGCATTTGGGTATCCTGTGTAGTTATTTTAATTCATGGGTGTATAATTGTTTAATTTTAATTCTTGTACGTAGTTTGTAATAGCTCCAGTAGTGGGAATACTGAAAGATTTAATTTTCTACTTAAAATCAATTAGTAATTAGGTTCAATTGGGTCAAATCAATTAAAATCAATGGTGGCAGTAGCTTAATTTAGGGTTTGCATGTAATTGATTTAGGGTTTCTAGAAAATCACTAAAATTTTTTTTTGATTCTTTTTTATGTTTTATTTATTTTGGGTTGTGTTTTTGGGTTTTTATATTATTTTGGGCCTCAAGCCCACACTTAGGTCCAACTCACTTTAAATAGTCTTAAAAAATGGTTTAGGACTTTAAATAATTAAAATCAATTTAGGCCCATTAGGTTAATTAGATTTTAGGCCCACTAATTTAACTTTCTTTTAAAATTGAATAGACTTAAGCCCATTCCTTAGACAAACTAAAATAAATATATCTAGGCTCACTAATTAATAAAAAATGTAGGTGCACCTTTAGTCCCTTTCTCACTTGTAAATAAAATGTAAATCTAGCTAACTTTTTAATAAAATTAACATAGTTTAGACTTAGGGACAGCACGATTTTAAGTGCATTTTTTATGTGTAATTTTATTGACTAGATGCCTAGGGTTAGATGGATGTCAAATAGGGTTTAAATAAAAATGCATGTAATTAGAGGATGAAATAATCATTTATAAAATTATTCTAAATGAACACGAGACTAAGAGAAGTTAGTATTCCGTTCCCAGAATCTCCTGGTTATGGTGCTAACTTTCTTTTAGAGAATCGAGTACCACCAATCAAATTGTCCCAGTTATTACCTTGGGTGGCGACTCCTCTTCTCCACGCTATGACTTTGTGACATAGTAGTGTGTTCTCTAAGGCCTTGAGCCTAAATAGTGTTATGGTTGCTAAAATCTTGGACGCGTGCTAAACCCCACCTTCTATAGTGGCGAATCCATTGGGGATAAGAGATATTGATTCTACTTGTGTTCTTTAGAATTATTTTATCAATTTTTATTTCATTCTTGCATTCATTCTGCATGTCCCTACTAAACCAATGGTGTTGGTTTATAATTCCATGATTCTAATAGCATCATGGAGTTATAGATTGGCTAACCACCACTTTTAGCCTTAACTCGGTTCAAGAGAGATTACTGGGCTCATCTGACCAGAGTCTGTAACCTAAGTCCTTAAAGGGGGTAAACTTCTCTTGAGTTGGTAAAGGATGTTGGGCCTCTCTGACCTTGGCCTGTAACTCAAAGTCCATAATGGAGAGCATCTTACTAAGGGAACCTTAACTTTTCACCAGACCCTAACCATATATAATGGCCTAGTTACTTCCCCTAGGATTTTTACCCAAAGTTCTTGTTTGTTTGAATTTTCATAAGGTATTTCTATTTATAAAAGCCTAGGTCTATACCTTTGAAGCTCGTTCAGGCTAATAAGGATTAGGCTAGACCTTTATATTTAGAAATGCCATTTCTGTGCTTTTTGTTTTAAAGAGAGATTTGGCATGCATGTCGACTCTTAATATCCCCTGTTGATATGAAGGCCAAGACAAAAAATCCTAAGAAAAGAAACTCGCCATTGAACACGTGTGTGGGAGAAATAAGGTTGGAAGGTTTACTTGTATGATGGCTTGTTAATTGCTTCTTGATACTTGCTACGCGCTAAGTGCTTGCCTACTATTTATTGTATAAACACATGTATCATGCATACATGCTTATATACAGTCCACACATCATACTAACACTTGGTTTTGTAGCCATTATAGATTCATCTGGGTCTTCTTATGTTTGGGGGTGAAAAGGTGGCAGATTAATCAGAACATATCTAAGCCCTAAGTCAATAGCTCAAGAGATCCTTCAAGAACTAGAGAAGAGTCTAATCAACCCACTGTACCTAGAATCTGAACCAACTCAAACTGAACAGACTGAAATGGAACAACAACTAGAGATGTGGACCTTAGAGGACATTAAGAAATCTTTGATGGATGACATGAGAGCTATGATGCAAGATGAACTGAGACAGGCTTTGGTCAGACTAGTGTAACCTGTTGTTGAACAACCACCTACTGCTACTGTTGAACAACCACTTACTGTAGGAGCTCCACCTGTTGCTGTAGCTCCTCCACCTATTGTTAACAATGTTGGGGGGGTAACCTACTACTAGAAATGTGCCTGCTACTGATGTGAGACTGGAAGACATTGAAAACTACATGGTAGAAAAGGTAAAAAGAGAGTCACATGAATTGGTCCATGATCATGAGTCCAAGTAGATGCAAGCATTGATAAAAAAATATCTAAGATGGAAGAGCTAGTCAGAGGATAAGGAATGGGATATTCGTTTGACTTTGATGACATTTTGCAAGTGGAGGCAGATAAGCTGCTTGAAAAATTCAAAATGCCTCAACTACAGAAATTTGATGGGAGAGGAGACCCTAAAATTCATTTTAGCTAATACATAATAACCATGAGCACTACTAAAGCACCATTAGTAGTAGTTGCTAGGCTATTTGTATTGTCACTAGAGGGAATGGCTATAAACTGGTACCATGGGTTAGAAAAGTCTATTAGGGCTGATTGGAAAGAACTATATACTGCATTCTTGAAAAAATATGATTATAACACTTGATTGGAAGTGTCTATTAGGGATTTGGAGTTGACTAAGCAAAAACCCAATGAATCCTTTTCTGATTTCCTCACTAGATTCATGAATAAAGCAGGACTGATGAAAAATAAACTAGTTGAAAATGATCAAGTTAGGATGATTATTCATAATGTATCACCTAATTTGGTTGAAAGACTGTAAATGATGAACCCAAAGACCTTCATAGATCTATATGATGATGGTCTACAAGCTGAAGAGATAAAGAATGAGAAAAAGAAGAATTCTAGAGGCTCAACAACCTAAAATTACTCAACTGGGGGCACATAATAGGGAAGTACTAGTTGAGCTATGGAGGTGTGTGCAGTTCAGCAACCCTGAAGGTTCTCAACTTCAACCAACCACTCTCCAAAGTCCTAGAGAGACTAATCCAAAAAGGCAAGACTAATACAAAAAGGCCTACCCCGACCCTTAACCTTTTCTAAGCCACCAAACCTAAATGTCCCTAGTTTTGACCCTAATAGTTACTATAAATTCCACCAAGCTGCTTGCCATCCCACAGAAAATTGTATCCACTTAAAACATGAGATCCAAAACTTAATAGACTTTGAAAAAATCACCAACCCTGAAAAATCCAACTTTAACCCAAACATCAGAAACAACCCTTTCCCATACTAGAAATGTTCCACCACCAGCCACCATGATGATCAACTCAGGGGTTAGTGAAGAAGAAGTGCTAAGCTCCTTTGAGGACCTTAACCCTATACCTAATGGAGAACCTTTTAGACAGCCATAGAGAGGAGTGGAAGATTTACTGGGCCAACCCTCAGGCAAGTTCAATTATAGAGTATTCTATTCTAAGCCCGCTACCGCTGACATCCCCATTGAATCAATTGTGCCTACAAGGTGGGGTGATGAATTTAAGGATGAACCTTTAGCTCTTAAATAGTCTTAAAAAGGAGTTAAAGGTTTGCTAAATTAACACTTAGGCAAGCTAAATATGGAAGGTTTGAAAGGGAAGGAAACATGCATAATGGAAGTGTGGAAAGATGGGAAAAAAGACCGAATCATTGGAGTTATTAACGTCTAGTATGACTATGATGAGGAAAGCCCAGGCGGTTTTGATGTCTGGAGTGATGATCCTAAAGTGAATCATGTCACTAGAAGTAGGAAGAATTATAAAGCAGCAGAAAAGAAAATAGAAAGAGTAATAGAAAGAGAAGATACAGAGATAAAAGAAGAACAGAAAAAGGATATGATTTTGGAACAACTAAAGAAGGCTAAGGCAGATGTCAGCATTTGGGAATTACTGATGCATTCAAGCAGCTATAAAAGGGCTCTTGTCAAAGCTCTATCAAACATGAATATTGAAACAGCCGCTACTCTAGAGGCTATGGTAGCAAAGGTTACAGAAAAGAAACATGGGTTGATAACGTTCTCAAATGATGACTTGCCTTTAGAAGGAAGAAACCATAATAAGGCATTATTTATCCCAG
This sequence comes from Mallotus nudiflorus, assembly GCA_947683625.1. NCBI lineage: Eukaryota > Viridiplantae > Streptophyta > Magnoliopsida > Malpighiales > Euphorbiaceae > Mallotus > Mallotus nudiflorus. The sequence continues at coordinate 423,316 of CANTUR010000198.1, forward strand.
TTGAGGTAAGGGGAAAGAGAACCAATTTTGCTATGGTTGATGATGGTTCTACTATTAATGTATGTCCTTTAAAAAACCTGCCTAACTTAGGTTTGAAAGCTGAAGACTTAACAAATTCAAACCTCATAATAAGAGCTTATGATGATAGCACTATGAATATGGAGGGGACATTCCAAGCTCTGGTTAAAATAGGACCTGTGGAATCAACCATTAAGTTTACTGTGCTAGACATTCTAGTCACTTATGCCTTTTTGTTGGGACGACCATGGTTCCATGCCTTGGGAGGGGGACCCTCAACTGTGCATCAAAAGATAAAATTCCCTTATAAAGGAGAAGTTGTGACCATAGAAGCTACGACCAATGCTGCTGTGGCATCCATATTGGATAAACAGAATCAAGTGTGTGCACCCCCTGGTTTCCAAATTGCTGGGATATTTGATGGGACTGAAATGGATCCGAGAGTAGCAAAAATGATGGAGAACATAAATTACCAGCTTAGATAAGGACTAGGGAAGAATGAATAAGGAAGTCCAGAATTCCCAAGATTCAAAAATTAAGATGACACAATAGGATTAGGTTTTATAGGGGAAGTAAAGCCAAAAGGTAGAAGGGTAAGGAAGAGATTCAATGTAGAAAAGAGGAAGCTTTATACAAAAATTGGTCCTTTGAGTCAGAACTTCATCAAGCCAGGGGAAGGAAAATACTATATGGGAGCCAAGGAATCAGTTAGTGTTGCTAGAGCAGATGTCCCTGGGTTTGAGATCTTCAAGGAGCAGATTGTGGAGAATCTAGTGAATGACAACAAAGAGGAAGTGATGAAGCTGGTAGCTGAGAGGATGGGCAGTGCTGCTATGTTTGCCACTTGAAGAGGAGCCATCCCAGGATTTAACTATTGTCATTAGTGATAGTTTTGTTGATGTCTTTTATGATGAAACTGATGTAATAATGTCCGGTCTGTTTAAGGATAAAAATTCTATTTTTTCCATAATCAATGATATGAATGCTGGTTTTGCTTACTTGTGTGATGTGCATCTTGATAGTTCTATGCATTATAATTTAGATCATTTATACATATTTGACATTAATTTAATTCAATTTGATTCATTTAACATGGGCACAAATGATAATCCAAAGAACATTTCTATATCACATGAGGTAACTCCTGAAGAGAGGAAAAATTTTAAGAGAATATTAACAAAAAGAAAGGTAGTATTTGCTTGGAATTATAAGGATATGCCAAGGTTAGATAGGGAAATTGTAGAGCATCACATTCCCACTTATCCAGAAATTAAACCTGTTAAGTAGAAACTACACAGGCTAAGACTGGAGTGGACTAAAAAGATAAGAGAGGAAATTGCTAAACAAATTTAGGCTAATTTTCTAGAAGTAGTTGATTATCCTCAATGGTTAGAAAACATAGTGTCAGTACCCAAGAAAGATGGCAAAGTGCATATGTATGTTGACTTCAGGGATTTAAACAAAGCATGCCCTAAGGATGACTTCCCTTTACCTCACATCGATGTAATAATGGACAATGCGGCGTCAAGTGCGATGTACTCCTTTATGGATAGGTTCTATGGTTATAATTAAATAATGATGGCAGTCATGGATAAGATCAAGACAGCTTTCATTACATAATGGGGAACATACTATTATAAAGTAATGCCTTTTGGATTAAAAAATGCAGGTGTAACTTATCAAAGGGCAGCTATTGCTCTTTTCCATGACATGATGCACAAAGAGGTTGAGGTGCATATGGATGACATGATGGTCAACTTAGAAACAAGAGAAGGACATTTCAAAGCAGTGGAAAAATTCTTAGCTTGAATTGAGAGGTATAATCTGAGGCTCAATCTGAAGAAATGCATTTTTGGAGTTACTTCAGGAAAGCTTCTAGGGTACATAGTTAGCAGCAGAGAAATTGAAGTAGATCTAGATAAAGTGAAAGCTATTCGGGAAATGCCAGCATCGAAGACAAAGAAAGAAGTGAGAGGTTTCCTTGGTAGGTTAAAATATATTAGTAGGTTCATTGCAAAGCTTACTAATATTTGTGACCCTATCTTCAAACTCCTAAGAAAAAATCAGCCTGTCAAAAGGCATTTGAAACAATTAAAGAGTTTCTTGCTAATCCACTTGTATTAAAACCACCGAGGCAAGGTAAGCCATTGATCTTGTATTTAGCCCTGGAAGAAAATAAAATGGGGGCAATGCTAGCACAAGAGGGGCTAGAAGGGATAGAGCATGCAGTCTATTATCTTAGCAAAAAGTTCTTGCCATATGAAGAAAAGTATGACTTGGTACATGTTTAATCATAATCTAGGCAACAAGGAAATTGAGGCATTATTTTTAGTCCTATAAGGTCCAAGCAATCTCAAAGATCAATCCTTTAAGGTATTTATTTCAAGCACCTACTATGACTGGAAGGATGTCTCGATGGCTAGTACTCCTAAATGAGTTTGATATAGAGTACATCACCATAAAGGTCATCAAGGGAAGGGCAATAGCAGAATTCCTCGATCAGAATGCAATCGAGGGTGATGAATAGTGGAATTTAGAGTTTCCAAATGAGAATTTGATAGTGGTAGAGCCTAGTGAGTGCAAACTCTACTTTGATGGAGTTACAAAAAATAGAGGAGTCGGGTTAGGAGTAATTTTGGTTATGCCAGAAAGAGAGACCATACCGATGGCCAAGAAATTAGACTTCAAGGTGACTAATAATATGGTTGAGTATAAAGCATGTACATATAGAGTTGAAGCAGCTCTAGCAGTTGGGGCAAAGGAACTGTTAGTTTATGTGGATTCTATGCAAGTGATTAGCTAGGCAAATGAAGAATGGGAAGTGAAAGAGGAAAAGCTGAAGCCCTACATTTACTATTTGAAAGCTTTAGTGAAAAACTTTAATAAATGTCTCTTCATCCATTTGTCAAGAGATGACAATCAAATGGCAGATGTATTGGCAACACTCTCTTCAACGTGGGATATTGTAATAGGATCAACTATTAAGCCTTTAGTAATCATGAGATCAAGAGCTCCGTGTTATGGGGGTAAACAGATTATGAGTGTTCGAATAGGGCCTGAAGAGAAACCGTGGTTTTATGATGTTTAGAGGTTTATAGAATAAGGAAAGTATCCAGATGAAGTGACTTTAAAAAAGAAATATGCCCTTCATGTTCTTGCACGTAACTATGCGAGTCATGATGGGGTATTATATAAAAGAATGCTGAATGGGATGCATCTCAAGTGCCTTAAAGAGGATGAAGCTGAAGAGGTGATACAAGAGATTTATACAGGGGCTTGCGGTTCTTATATGAACGGGATAATTCTAGCTAAGAAGATACTCAGACAAGGGTATTACTGGATGAGCATGGAAAAGGATTGTATCATAATGGTGAGACAGTGCCATCAGTGTCAGGACTATGGAAATCTTAACCACCTTCCTCCTACAGTATTGAATAGTTTATCGTCACCTTAGCCCTTTATAGCTTGGGGAATTGACATCATAGGAGAAATAAGGCCAACAACATCAAATGGGCATAAGTACATAGTTATGGTAATAGACTACTTTTCCATATGGGTAGAGGCTGAGTCCTTCAATGCTATGAAAGCAAAACAGATGGTGCGATTTATTAAGAAGAGCCTTATTTGAAGATATAGGGTTCCACACCACATTGTGATAGATAATGGCATCCAGTTTTAGGCAGAAACATTAAAATTATTATAGAAGTATGGGATTGAGCATCATAAGTCTTCACCATATCGCCCTTAAGCTAATAGAGCAATAGAATAAGCTAACAAAAATGTCAAGAAAATTCTCTCTAAAATGGTCAAGACCTATAAAGATTGGTATGAGTTTCTTCCTTTCGCTTTATGGAGATACAAAACTATAGTTAGAACAACCACAAGGCAAACTCTATTCTCCTTAGTATATAGTTGTGAAGCTATTTTACTTATAGAAACAGAGATCAAATCATTGAGAGTAGTCATGGAAGCTAAAACTCTTGAGAGTGAATGGGCACAGAAGAGGTATGATCATCTTGTATCTCTGGATGAGAAGAGGATGAATGCTTTATTTTATACTCAAATATACCAGAGTAGGATAGCAAGATCATTTAATAAAAAGTTGAAGCCTGGAAAGATAAAAGTCGGGGACATGGTGTTAAAACAGTCTAGAGCAGTGGTATTTGATCCAAGAGGGAAGTTCAGACCAAACTGGGAAGGGCCATGTTTATTCAAATTGATTTTGCCTAAGGGAGTTGCAAAGATATCAGATCCAGAAGGAAATGAATTCATGGAGCCTATTAACCTGGATTGCCTCAAGAAATACTACATGTAAAAATAAAATAAAGTAGTATAAAGAAAATAAAGTATGTTGATTAGAAAACCTGAAAAGGCTAGTCATGCAAAAGTTAGGACATTCCCACTGCTCAAAAAACCTGTAAAGGTCTAGCAGGAAAAATTAGGGAATAAAAATAAAAGAGATGGTCCCACTAGTTAGAAAACCCACAAAGGGCTAGTCAGGCAAAAATTAGGGCAAATAAATTAGTGAGAGAAAAATATTCAGCTAGAAAATTCGAAAGAACTAGCTGATAATAGGAGTTATATCATGTGATGTAATAAATGTACTCATTTTGGCCCTAATTAATGAATGATATTGAAATTGAAGTTTTGTTCTAGCATTGCATGTTCTATCTTATTCAAAATGCAAAAGTACTAGAAAGAAAAACAAAACATGAAAGCTTAAATCAACAATATGAGACCAAAACCTAATGATGTCTTTGCTTCTTCTTTTGTCACTTTTCATGTAAAGCTTGAGTCCTTTTGTATCTAGAAAATCTTGGTGGTTCGATAGCTTGTACCACTACCCAAGTCTGTCATCAGTAGCTCTATCAGCATCTAAGTGTATGTTTCACTCAAGAATCCTGGGAGGCCATAAACTCTTGACCCTGTCTAGAAAATCCTATCTGAGGGGAAAGCCTTCAAAGTCAGTCAGAATAGTGACTATGAATTATGGACGGCCATACTAACGACAAAGTTGAGAAGGAGAAAAGAAAGTCGAGAAGTGCAACCTTGGGATAGGAACACAATGATCATACAAGCTGAGGGTCACAAACTTTAGCTTCTACCAAGGGTAAGTCCATGTAATCTCAATATCTGTAATGCCTTGTAACTAATTCACCCATTGGTTTATAGTGTGTATGTCCTTTACCTTCAATGGACGAGATTGCAGTTGATGGAGCTGATAAGATGAAGGATTAGTAAGAACAGCAAGCAAGCTTAGCTTCTCTTATAACTAGATCTGAAAAATAAAGAAAAATAAAATGAAAGCCTACTAAGTTAAAAACCCAAAAGGATGACTTAGGGAAAAGTTAGGGCAAGCCTGCTAAGTTGAAAACCCAAAGGGGTGACGTAGGCAAAAGTAAGGCCAAGCCTGCTAAGTTGAAAATCTGAAAGGACAGCTTAAGCAAAAGTTAAGGCAAAAAAAAAAAAAAAAAATTTGGTTACACACCTGAAGGAGAAGTAAACTGCCTAAAAGACGATGATGGGTCTAGAAGTTGTCTAACCCAATAATGGTCTCAGCAAGAATAATTGGCATAGGGTCAGACCTAGCTTCCATTTGCTCTAGAATACTCACAATCCTGGTATCGGCATCTCTATGCAAAGAGACCAAGAGGAATTAAACATAAAAGCAGAAGGCAACCATTCTAATCCAAGTAGCATTGTTCTTACCTTTAGTCTCACACGTAGTAATTAAAGAAGACAGATTGACAGTCTTAGAATTATGGGAAAAAAGATGAATACTAGTTGGGGGTATATCGAAGAAAGCAACAAGCCTATCTAGGAATTGCATACCTAAATTAGGCATGGCAATAGCAGCAGTAGAGTCCAATGAGCACCCTAGGATAACAACAAACTCCTCAATCACAGGACACAACTCCTGGCCATTAAACTTGAAGACATGATCTTTTAAGCTCCAGAACATTGTAGCATCATGCAAGAAATTGTCATTTATCTTCAGATGTTGAAAATATCTTAAGGGCTTGATATGAAAAGGTCGAAACCTATTCCAGTCATCACCATTAAGGCTCTTAAGAAATTTCTTCATCAATTGGAGAGAAGCTTGAGTCATGATGAGAATGGAGAGAAAGGGATAGTGAAACTAGTTCTTTTATGAGCCTTTTATAAAGAGAGAAGTTGAATTTAGATGGAATTGGGCTTCCTTTACTGGATAGAGATAATGGATGATAAATGATAAGGATAAATGGATAGAGATAGAGGATAAATAGCGTAATTATCTAATTATCATTATCCTAATTATATAATTATCTTTATTATCTAAAATCTTTATCCATTTAGTTAAAGTATAATTTAAGGTTAAATTAAGACACAAACTTGTTCAACATAGTGCATACAAATAATATAGAATTCAGAACACAACAGTGTGATAGAAAAATCTGATAGCCTAAATCAGTCATCCTGAGCTCTAGAATCTGGCCATGGGCTCCATCCTCTGGTAAAGTCATCACGGTGAAAGATGTCCGGAGGTTTGACAAAGGAAGTCCCAGCACTATAAGGATTAATGCCCGAACCTATAAGTTATCGGTGAAGCATCTCAATCTCGTGCTCTAGACCACTCGAGTAGCTCTATACACATAGAAAACACATAATGTGCATTTCATGCATAGCATGCATACATTTGCATCTTTATTGTACATATACTTACCCTCCAACTATCTGTAACATGCATAGTGAATAACCTTTGAGATGAGGTTAGTCCATGTAAATACTCCGCCTGTGTCCGAGGGACCTGTTTTGTAAATTTATTAACATTAGTGTCGAGTATATAGATTACGCAGGAAACAAGTTAGAAAAACTCACATGAGAGGCATCTGTGGGAAAAAGATAGAAAGCTAAGCATCACTAAAATGCATCTGCTACTCAACTGGATTTTGAACAGTAGGAGCCCAGTAAAACATGGACCTATCTGGAAGTGAGATATTACCAAGGGTAATGCTCGTAAAAGCACCATCGCGACTAGTCCCAACATGTTGAGTATGATGAACAGGACTAGGTCTGGGCTCAGGAATCTCAATATTAGGAATAACCTTAGTCTTTGGAGCAATCTCAATCTCCTCATCTGCATTAACAAAAGAGTGAACCTCCTCAAACTGTAAAGAGAAGGAGTGATTCATAGGTTCTAGAAGTAGAACTTGAAATAACGAGAAATTACCTCATCATCATCAATGGGAACATGCTCCAAGAGGCTCTCATGGATAAACTGCTGATAATGTCGAGAACGCTAAAGAAAATCTGAGGTAGCATATTCCTATAGTGCATCCCTCAGCTCTGAACCTATAAGATGCGAGCTACGGAGCATAGAGGAAGGGACATTAGATGGAATACGACATCAAGAAGGGCCAGAAGACTAGTGATACACTCGCTTGCTTAAATACCACATCAAACAACCATAACCAGAGAGCAAGATCCTCATAGGCTCAAGGCGAACTATAGCTGCCATGAAATCATATCACTGGATGTCCTCAACACCCTCCAACCAATCAGAGTTTATCTATAATTTATGTAAATTAAGTTTAATCTTTATTAAACTGTAACATACTAATGATTTTATTTTTTCTTACCAGGTGCCACTCGACAGTGTTTAGTTGATCACGATACATCTGCAAAGTATTTCTATTACTAGTAAGGTGGGAAGAACCCCATCTCATTATCAGAGGAAAGGTTCTATCAAAAGTTATAGCGTTAAAGCCTCAAATCAACCTGATCTTTATGTTCCAGATCTGGAAGAAAGAGAACATATCAAAAAAAGGCAAAGAAAAGTAAAACTATAAAGATCAAAGGAAGGAGAACATAATTGCAAGATGTGCCAAAAGCCACACATAGTGATAGCACCTCTACAGACAGTGTCTAGTCTGTAGTAAATCTAAGCGAGTGCAGCAGATCCCCAATCTAGTATGGTAACTCGATCCAAGTCACGAAGAGGACTAAACAGAGCAATACTGACCTCATAACCGGTCTCACAAAAGAGGGTTGTGCCTAATAATATCAAAAAGAAACACCTCGCCTTATGGATAATATGATGAGGAGTAGAAGTTGGAAGGCATCTGAATCCCTCAACTAAGGATGAAAGAACATTCTTTCGATTCTTCCACGCTGGAGTGAACCTGATCAAATCTTGCACGTATTGAATTCATGCATGATCTAGAAGACTACAATAGCTGACGTCAAATGGAACTGGGGATCCTCCAAAGGAAATCTCGGTGATAGAAGAGAAACGCATAAGTGAAATGGTTAACTCACCCACACGAGTATAAAAAATGTGGGTAGTATCCATCCATCGCTCAATCAAAGCAAATAAAGAGTAATGGTCAGACTGGCCTCAAATAGTCAAAAGTGTCATAATGAAATGCTTGAATCCAGAGGCCCAAATTAGACGTGTCACCTGCTTTAGCAGTCCGTGAAATAATTCTCGAGTTAGATTAAAACAACTCGTGAACTTCATCGGACGCTAGTTCAATTTCAAAATAATAATTAATTAATTGAAAGATTAATTAATTAATCAAAGACTTTAAATTGAAAGATTTGATTAGTTAATTAATTGACCCTAAAAAAAATTTAGAGCTGATCGACAATATAGATTGCCGACTGAAAATCTAGAATGCCGATTAGCATTCCAAATTGCTGATCGACATTCTACTATATCGATCAGCATTCCCTGGCTGATTAGAAATCTAGAATTCTGACTGAAATTCCAGACATCCGATCCATCATACAGACAACCCAAAGGCTGAATTTCACATTTTCAAAGTTTAATTTCAATTCTATCATGCATTTTCATTTCTGACTAATATACATGTCAATCTCTACTCTGAAACGAACTCTGACTACTAATTGTACAGGTGATGTTTTTGTTGAAATAAACAGATGCAAGAAAAGTTACCTCATTACCCAGATCTCTGCACCTGTGGGTATTTAAATATGTCAATAGAAAGATAGTTGAGTCTTCTCGAAGTCCAAGATCATTTTGAGGAAAATGAGGAGGCAAAATCCTTTGACGTTTTGAAGTCTCAACTCTCTCATGTTGTCTGTGTGACGAGGAGGCTATAGGATCAGATGGATTACAAATCAGATGTCAAATGATGAAGAAATCAAGGAAAGAAAATCAATGAAAAGAAAGAAAATGAAAGGAAAGGAAAATGAAGAAAGGAGATAATGGAATGTTACATGCAAAAAAAGAAAAGTATATATAAAGTGAAAATATCCACTTTGGTCCTTAGGCATGGATCCAAGTTCTTTCATTGCAATTTGGTCCATAATTGCATTCTGATTAGGAACATGTTCCTAATTAAATCATGGCATTCATTAAATTAATAATTCATTGAATTATTAAAATTATATAATCAATCTGTGATTCTGAATTTTCTGTTAAGTGCAGAATATAGGACAAGATTATACAATTCATTTTTTGCATTTTACATGCATCATTTCAATTAAAGGATTCATATGCTGCACAGTAGCTATGATATGAATTTCAAATGATTATGTTATGTGTTACATAGTAGTCATAACCTTCATTATGCTATGTACTGCATAGCAGTTATGACATAAACTTTCAAATTCATCAGTGTTAGATGTTCCACAGGAACTATAATAGATTTTCAATTCAACTTCACTAGACGTCCCATAGGGAATATAGTGTACATTGTTAGACGTCCCATAGGGAATATAATAAAATTCATCAGTACTAGACGTTCCACAGGAATTATAGTAGATTTTCAATTTATCATCACTAGATGTCCCATAAGGAATATAGTGTACATCGTTAGACGTCCCATAGGGAATATAACAAAATTCATCAATGCTAGACATTCCACAGGAACTATAGCAGGTTTTCAATTTATCATCACTAGATGTCCCACAGGGAATATAGTGTACATCGTTAGACGTCCCATAGGGAATATAACAAAATTCATCAGTGCTAGACATTCCACAGGAACTATAGTAAATTTTTAATTTATCATCACTAGACGTCCCATAGGGAATATAACAAAATTCATCATTGCTAGACATTCCACAAGAACTACAACAAGTTTTCAATTTATCATTGCTAAACGTCCCATAGGGAATATAGCAAAACTCATTTGCACAAAGTCCACTAGATGTTTAGTAGGAAATATAGTGAGACTTGTTAAACATTACACCTTGCTCAACAATTTGGGCATCAATCTATCATTTAGGATACAATTAAGTGTCTTAATTCCTAATTTTCAAAATTGTGTGCTTCTATTGCTTTTCCGTAATTTGTCAAACAAACAGTGACAAAGGGAGGCAACTGTAAGCACCCAATTTAGGGATGCAATTGTGCACAATTACGATGTAAGCCCCTATGATGAAATTTATTCAAAAATTGAACTCGGTTGTCGATCTTCTAGACTTTAAGGACAAAATTACAACATTTTTTAGGATTTGATTATAAAAAATTCAATTTTTAGGGGTCTTTTGGTAATTAAATGTTAAAAAAATTAGGATCGACATTTAATGCCGATCGGCATTGCACAATGCCGATCGGCATTGCACAATGCCGATGAATAAAAAGTCCCATTTTTTTTATTTTTTCGAGTATTTTTTTTCGTTTTTATTGTCAATTTTTTCAGTTTTTTGATTGGTTGAAAATTTAATTTAATTATTATTGTTATTTGATGAAAATTTCAATGTGTTCAAAATGCTTAAATAGCTTTCAAAAATCAAAACTCTATCTGTTTGTTTTAAAGAGACGAGACCGTTGTTGTAAATTTGGGAAGTCAGTATGCATGCATACTTTGCTTTAAAAGCAAAGAGTTTGCATGCGTGAAGGACTAGAGAGACTCACACAGATGGACAAATTAAGAGAAACTAACACACACAAAGACTGAAAAAAAAGAAGACAAAAAAAATAGAGAGACTGCGAAAGAGAGAAGAGAGTTACGTAAAAACCCTATCGCAAAAGAAAACCCTAAAAATCTAGACACGAAGAACACCCTTGTCTTTCAAAACCCTAATTTTGGATATTGTCAATGTGTTTGAATGCAATCAAATCCCATTCCAGAATCAAATCAATACTGAGTCAATTTTAACGGTGATAATCCAATATAAGGGGCTATCTCAAAGCATTTGCATAGCATCTAAAATCATCAGTGTTCTTTTCTATTCCATTCTTTTCTATTATTTTATTTTGTTATTATTTTGATTATTCAATTTCACTACTAATATGATAATTTCTATGTTTTTATTTTGATGTACGAATGTGGATTGAGGAGGATACTGCCTGTGTTTAGACGAACAGAAGGTCCATGGAATGCCATGGAAGAACCTATGTTGTTTTCCAGTAGAACTTAGGATTTTTATCTTTATTTTGCATTTTGGTATCCTGTGTAGTTATTTTAATTCATGGGTGTATAATTGTTTAATTTTAATTCTTGTACATTGTTTGTAATAGCCCTAGTAGTGGGAATACTGAAAGATTTAATTTTCTGCATTTAAAATCAATTGGTAATTAGGTTCAACTGGGTAAAATCAATTAAAATCAATGGTGGCAATAGCTTAATGTAGGGTTTGCATGTAATTGAATTAGGGTTTCTAGAAAATTACTAAAATGTTTATTTGATCCTTTTTTATGTTTTATTTATTTTGGGTTGTGTTTTTGGGTTTTTATATTATTTTGGGCCTCAAGTCCACACTTAGGTCCAACTCACTTTAAATAGGCTTAAAAAATGGTTTAGGACTTTAAATAATTAAAATCAATTTAGGCCCATTAGGTTAATTAAATTTTAGGCCCACTAATTTAACTTTCCTTTAAAATTGAATAGACTTAAGTCCGATCCTTAAAAAAAATAAAATAAATAGATCTAGGCTCACTAATTAATAAAAAATGTAGGCCCACCTTTAGTCCCTTTCTCACTTGTAAATAAAATGTAAATCTAGCTAACTTTTTAATAAAATTAACATAGTTTAGACTTAGGGACAAAGCGATCTTGAGTGCATTTTTTATGTGTAATTTTATTGACTAGATGCCTAGGGTTAGATGGATGTCAAATAAGCTTTAAATAAAATTACATATAATTAGAGGATGAAATAATCATTTATAAAATTATTCTAAATGAACACAAGACTAAGAGAAGTTAGTATTCCGTTCCTAGAATCTCCTGGTTATGGTGCTAACTTTCTTTTAGAGAATCGAGTACCACCAATCAAATTGTCCCAGTTATTACCCTAGGTGGCGACTCCTCTTCTCCATGCTATGACTTTGTGATATAGTAGTGTGTTCCCTAAGGCCCTGAGCCTAAATAGTGTCACGGTTGGTAAAATCTTGGACACGCGCTAAACCCCGCCGTCTACATATACATTATACCATTTAAAGTTTGCTCCAAAGTTAAAGAGATGGCTTATAAATTGTGTTGTCACTTGAACTGTCTCAAATTCATCAATTATTCCATGTATCCATATTGAGGAAGTATAGCTTTGATCCTTCTCATATTCTCTAGCCACAGGTAATAAAGATTAGTGAAGATTTGTCTTATGAAGAGTATCCTATGGTAATTATAGATCTACAAGTTTGCCAACTATGCACTAAAGAGATTCCTATGGTAAAAGTGTTGTCAAACAACCACACAGTAGAGGATTGTACTTGGGAGATAGAGGTGGATATGTGTATTTGATACCCTTATTTGTTTCCATATTGATGTAAAATTCAAGAAAGAATTTTTTTTATAGGGGGGAGACTGTAATAATCCATAAATATTTAAATAAATAAATAAGTGTTACTATTATTGTCAAGTAGTTGTTGAGTTGTTTTGTGGTTATTGTTAAGTTGTATGGTATTATCATAGATAACTTCTAGCAATTTTTCAATAGAAAAAGAGATTAACTCATTTAATTGCTAGCAATTATCTGGACTTCAAAAGTGGAAGGACCAAATGAAAATTTTCCTAAAATTTAAAGACTAACGTGGTAATTTCCCATCTCCCCCTTTAGCATAAGCGGGTAGCAGTGAAAAGATTCAAAAAAAGCCCTTAAACTCCCCTATTGATCATTATAACACCTAAAAATTCTCCTTCTACAATCACTGACCAAATGACCTCCATTTGCCATGAAATTTGAACCACAAACACTTCTCAACCTCCTCTACATCCCAGTATATATTTTTTTTTATGAAAATTGATATAGTTTTTATCAATTTAACCTTCAAAGATTCAGTCTTAACATTCGATGTTCAGACCATCTTTTTCACAATTTTCAACCACTGCAACAACTGCCTTTTAACTCATATGGTTTCTAGGAGTTGTAGAGACCAATTTTATGACTTGTTTGAGTTGATTAGGCCTTGATCAGAAATTATTTGTTAATTTTCATTTTCTTCTCGGATCTATTAATTTGGTAGTTATTAATTATGTTTGAGACTATTTTTGAATTCTTCTTGGTGTTGTGGTCATGTTGGTATAATTCTTTGTGTGAAAAACATTTTTTCGGTGAGAAATGCAGCAAGTCCCAATCGGATTCCGGTGAGGAATAGTGACTAGCCCAAAAAATTATGATTTTATTTTTGATAAATAGTATAAATTATAAGGATTAATTTTCATAATTGGAGCTAGGTTTGACTCTTCACGAATTTTAAGATAAAAATCCAGGAAGCATTTTAGTGGAAATTTCTTAATTTTCATTTAAATTGTTTTATCTCACCAAAATAATTTCCAGTAGCCTTAAATGTCATTTTTAGTGTATTTTTAAGTCAATTTTATTAAGTCCTTGATTTTATTAGTTTTTTTAGAATTTTTGGAAATTTATTATGAATATATATATGTAAGCATTTTTTAAATAAATATTATTTATTTTATAGAGTTCTAGAGAAGGAACCATAGCATTTGGGCAGCCAAGAACGTGTTGGTCGACACTCCACCTGTGAGTTAATTTTATAAAATATTTGTTGAGGAAATCGTATAAGTATTCTTTTATTTAAATTTTAATAAGCATGCTTGAGTTAAGTAATAATATGATTTTAGCTATTTTATTACTGATGAGACTTCAAGAGAATATTTAAATTATATTTATGTTATTTCATGTTATTTATGATTTTATGATATAAATAATATTTTGGAGAGAATGGTAGAATGTGCTACTTGGTGGGTGTCACCAAGACCACGTGTGCACTAGTTAAGATCTTAAGTTTGAGATATATATGGATTGTCTCGATTAAGGTTGTTCTGTCGAGCATTGTTGTAGTTTTTGGCTCAATGGAGCTTGATCTGTCGTGCAGTATATGAATTGAGCTCAGTGGAGCATGTTCTCTCGGGCGGTATATGGATTGGGCTATATGGAGCTTGTTCTCTGGAGCCAGAGTTGAGAGATAACTCGGTTAACTCGCGAGATAGAGTTGAGAGATAACTCGGTTAAGCTTGTTCTCTCGAGACATCAATTGTGAATTGAGATTTAGGGTTCTACCATAATTTCCACTAAAGATTTTATTTCCTATGAGGAATTTTGTATAAAGAGATTTATGGATTTGGAAAGATATAATAATAATAATAATAATAATAATAATAATAATAATAATAATAATAATAATAATAATAATAATAATAATAATAATATTATTATTATTATTATTATTATTATTATTATTATTATTATTATCATCATCATCATTATCATTATGTTTTTTACAAAATAAATGATTTTTAACTATTTATTTATTTAATGGATTTGTTGGTTTTAAATAAGTGTTTTGAAACCAACATGCATTTTATAACATTTACATAAATTTTTAAAGTGGTTAGTGTTATAATCAAAATAGACTATACTATAATTACTATAATTTTATAAATATACTAATATTTTCTAAAAATATACTAATATTTTAAGATATACTAAATATTTTAGTTAGCAAAAATCATGATATTATTTATTTATAATATTATTTAATTATTAATTAATATTTAATTGTTTGAATTTTAATTATATTATATTATTTATATATATTTATATATATAATTTATATATTTATTTATTATATATTCATTTATATATTTAATATTATTAATATTATTACTTACTACGGGTTTCAGAAGCTCTATACTTTCCCATTCCCTAGTGCTGGTCACATTTCCATAGGGTTCAAGTCATGACAAAGTTGGTGTTAAAGCAATGGTTCATTCCTTTTTCTTTTGGTCGCTAGTGTTTGTGTTTTCTTGAAACTACTGTAGTGATTAGGTTAATAATTGTTACTTGTTGTCATTATTGCTTCTAGAATTCAACGTATATGATAACATCCTTGTTATATCTTGAATCTTGTTTTTATGCCTTTTCAAAATGAGGTGAGCATGAAATGCTCCTTCTGTGAATGCAACATATGATGTGCCCTATTAGGATGAAGCTTTGCCCCCTACCCTATGAGGTAGAAAAAGGGCTAGACCTAGAGCAGTGGAAAGGCAAAGGTATAAGCAACAACCCCAAGTAGAACAAGAAGCTCTTGAGATAGATCCTGTATCTTTTATAGCTAGTGTGGCAAGCATTAATCAAGGAATAATGGCACTTAATCAAGCCATGCCTCTAGTACAATAGTTGTTACAACAGAGGAACCAAAGGATATTTGATACAAATGCAACTTTATTATAATCTAGAGTTAGGAGAGTTCTATTTGATGGTAGCATAGATGCCTTGGATTTTATAAATACTATCGAGCCTAGAACTAGGACAGGGTACACAGATTACCAGAGGATAATGATTATGGAGTTATCATACAAGCTACAACTCAAGGATGGTTTATGTAGTTGATCCAACCATATATGACTACCATGACATAGTTGGTGTTTAAAGATCAATTTTTTAGATATTTCTATCCACTTTATATGAAGGATAATTACAGATGGAAATTGCTGCACATAGTCAAGTTGATTGGTCAATTGAGGAGTACACCTATGAGTTCTTTAGGTTGTCATGTCATGCTATGGATGTAATGCAAGATGAGAGGAGAGTAATGGAGTTATTTATGACAAGGTTAGGCCCAACCTATATTGGCATCTGGATGAAGGACTGAAGCTTAGAGAGTGTTATTGAGGAGGTTAGACAACTGGAGAGGTGACATATTAGACATGGGACTATCACTAACCCTTATATAAATGGCAACAGTAGATTGGTAGTAGCTTAGGGAATTCAGTCGCCAGCTTTTTAGTTGGGTAGTATTGGCATTCAGACTACTAGTACTTCACAGTAGGGCTATAAAGGCCATTTTGGGCATAATAATAGGAGACATGGCTAATGAAGTGACAAATCTATGAGATTTGGGCCCGGGGCTAGTAATAGCAGTAGTAGTAAGAGTTCTGTGTATGACAGTATAGGATCAGGACCCAATGCATGTTCAAACTATGGCTGAGTACATCAAGGTCCTTATCACTTACCACCAAGAGCCTATTTCAGATGGGTGTAGGTTGGACACTTTGCTAGAGCAAGCTTGCATTTTGGTTATCAACATGCATACCTGTAGGGTTTATCTTTTATGGTTGCTCAGTTGATACAATAAACTCCTTCTTAATTTCATGCACCAATATATCCTCAGTAGAGTGGTACTCAGTTTGTGGGTCAGCAGGGCCGTGGTTCATGAGGTAGATTTGTAGGAAGATCTAGTGGACAAGGATTTATGAAGCCATCAACATTGCAGTAGGCAAGTCATAGGTAGGCCAGAGTTTTTACACTGATTCCTTAGGATGCTCAGGCATCCAATGCAGTTATGGCAGGTACTCTTCTAGTATATTATTTTAATGCTAAAATTTTAATTGATCCTGATGCATCTCATTCCTTTGTATTACCTGTATTTGCTTCAAAGATGGGATGGCAACCACCTAATTATTAGTTCCACTATTTGTAGTAACTCTTTTTAAAAATGAGTTGAAAATAGATATAGTCTTTTCATCTTATCCAACATTATTTGAAGGTAGAGAGTTGTTAGCAGAATTAGTTTTATTAAATGTAATTGATTTTAATGTGATTTTAGGAATTGACTACTTGGCTCAACATTATGACACATTGGATTATTGAGAAAAGGAAGTGATTTTTAGAATTCCAAATGATATAGAGTTCCGATTCAGAGGTGACAAGAGTTCAATGCCTTAGAATCTTATTTTTGCAATCATAGCTAGAAAGATGCTTAAAAGGGGGTGTCAAGGCTATTTAGCTATGGTCAGAGATATAAAAGTATATAAGGAGGTAGTTGGTAATGTACCAGTTGCATGTGAGTTCTATGATGTTTTTCCTACAGAATTACCAGGCTTGCCACCAAAAAGAGAGATAAAATTTTGTGTTAATGTTGTACCTAGTATAGATCCTATCTTTATGCTACCTTATAGGATGGCACCTGCACAGTTAAAGAAACTTAAAGAGCAGTTGCAAGAGTTGCTAGATAGTGGTTTTGTTAGACCTAGTACATCTTCTTAGGGTGCACCAATGCTATTTGTAAAGGAAAAAAATGATAGTCTTCAATTTTGTATTGACTATAGATAGTTGAAAAAAGTCACGATTAAGAACCAGTATTTTCTTCTAAGGATTGATGATTTATTTGACCAAATTCAAAGAGCACAATGTTTCTCCAAAATTGACGTAAGGTCAAGGTATCATCAGTTGAGAATAAGAAGTGGAGATATACCCAAGACTACATTTAGGACAAGATATGGCCATTATTAATATTTATTGATGTCCTTTGGGTTGACTAATGCCCTAACAACTTTTATGGACTTAATGAATCCAATGTTTGGGCTATTCTTAGAATAATTTATGATAATGTTTATTTATGACATATTGGTGTATTCTGAGAGTGAGGAAGAATATTTCATGCATTTGAGGATGGTGCTTCAGATTTTGAGGGAACATCAATTGTATAAAAATTTCTCAAAGTGTGAGGTTTGGTTGGATCAAGTGGCATTCATGGGCCTTATAGTATTTAAATATGGCATATAAGTGGATCCCAAAAAGATTAAAGCCATTATAGAGTGGTCGAGACCTATAATAGTTACTGAAGTGAGGAGTTTTCTAGGTTTAGCTACATACTATAATAGATTTTTGAAGGATTTCTCTAAGATTTTCATACGTTTAACAAGGTTAACCCACAAGAATACAAAATTTGTGTGGACTAAAAAATGTGAGGATCACTTTTAGATTCTCAATGATAGGTTCACCTCACCTCCAGTGTTGATTTTACCTTCAAGGAATGAAGGGTATACTATATATTGTGATGCTTTTTATGTAGGATTAGGTTATGTATTGATGCAAAATGGAAGAGTGGTTGCATATGTTTCACCTTAATTAAAGAAGTATGAGCAGAACTATCCTACTCATGATTTAAAAATGGTAGCTATTATGGTTGCATTAAAGATTTGGAGGCATTACTTATTCAGTGTAACTTATGAAATATACACTGATTATAATAGCTTAAAGTACATTTTTTTAGCAAAGAGACTTGAACTTGAGGCAGAGAAGATGGATGGAACTCTTAAAGGACTATGATTGCTCTATTATGTGCCCTCCAGGGAAAGCTAATGTAGTAGCTGATGCATTGAGTAGAAAGTTAGTAAGCGGCCTTGTTCATATTAGCAAAGAAAGGAGGGCAATCATTAAGAAATTACATGAATTAATTGATTAAGGGTTACAATGGAAGGTAACTAAGAAATGTTTATGACTCAATTTAGAGTACAATCAATGTACTTGGATTGAATTAAATTAGATCAGAGAAGGGACCCATAGTTATAGAAGATAATGTTAATGGTATAATAAGGTTGGTCTAGAGATTTTGTTATTAATAATGAGGGTGTGCTACATTTGGGTACTAGATTGTGTGTGCCGGATGTGGATGATTTGAGAAAAGAGATTATGGAAGAGGCACACTTTTTTGCTTATAGTGTTCATACAGGTTCTACCATGATGTATCAAGACTTGAAAGATACAAATTGGTGGAATGGGATGAAAAAAGATATTGCGAAGTTTATATCCAGGTGTCTGATTTGTCAGTAGGTGAAATTGGAACATTAGGGATTACTATAATAGTTACCCATTCCTGAGTGGTATTGGGACATGATTGTGATGGACTTTATTTCTAAATTGCCTTGCACATCAAGTGGCTATAATGCTATATGGGTGATAGTTGACAGGATGACCAAGTCAGTTCACTTTCTGCCAGTAAAGAAGACTTATACTACAAATAGGTTGGCTAGGTTGTACATCAATAGAATTGTCTGCCAACTTAGGGTGACAGAGAGTATAGTGTCAGATAGAGGAGCAACTTTTACATTAGTCTTTTGGCAAGAATTACATAAAGCAATGGGTATAGACTTGACTTCAGCATAGCTTTTCATCCTTAAACTGATGGTTAATTAGAAAGGACCATTTAGATGTTGGAAGACATATTGAGAATGTGTGTGATAGATTTTGGTGGTCAATGGGATTTACACTTACCATTTATTGAATTTGAATATAATAATAGTTATCATGCAAGTATTGATATGGCTCTATATAAAGCATTATATGGTAGGAAGTATAGATCTCCTTTATGTTAGGAAGTTAGAGAGAATAACTAATAGGCCCAAAATTAGTGCAAGTGACATTAGAGAAGATTCCTATCATTCAATAAAGGTTGAAGAAAACTTTTAGTAGACCAAAGAGCTATGCAGATCCTAAATAAAAGTTTGTATCATTCTCTATGGGAGATGTTGTTTTCTAAAGGTATCACCATTGAAAGGAGTAATGAGATTTGGTTATAAGGGCAAGCTATATCAAAGATACGTTAGACCATTTAAAGTTTGCTCCAAAGTTGGAGAGGTGGCTTATAACTTGGTGTTGCCACTTAAACTATCTCAAATTCATCTAGTATTCCATGTATCCATATTAAGGAAGTATATCTCTGATCCTTCTCATATTTTCTAGCCATAGATAATAAAGATTAGTGAAGATTTGTCTTATAAAGAGTTTCCTGTGGTGATTATAGATCGATAAGTTTGCCAACTCTGCACTAAAGAGATTCCTATGGTAAAAGTGTCGAATAACCATACAATAAAAGACTGTAATTGGGAGATAGAGGTGGATATGCGTAGTCGATACCCTTATTTATTTCCACATTGATGTAAAATTCAAGGAAGAATTTTTTTTATTTCGGGGGAAGACTGTAATTTTCCATAAATATTTAAATAAATAAATATATGTTACTGTTGTTGTTAGGTAGTTGCTGAATTGTTATGTGGTTGTTGTTAAGTTGTATGGTATTATCATAGATAACGTCTAGCAATTTTTCAGTAGAAAAAGATATTAACCCATCTAATAGCTAGCAATTATTTGGACTTCCAAAATGGAAGGACCAAATGGAAATTTTATCAAAATGCGAGGTCAAAAGTGGTAATTTTCCATCTCCCTCTTTAGTATAAGCAGGTAGCAGTAGAAAAATTCAGAAAAGCCCCTAAACTCCACTATTGATCATTGTAGCACCTGAAACTTCTACTTCTCCGATCATTGACGAAAGGACCTCCATTTGCCACAAATTTTGAATCGTAAACACTTCTCAACCTCCTCTACATCCTAACATTTTTTTTTGGTGAAAATTGATATGGTTTTTATTAATTTAATGTTCAAAGATTTGACCTTAACATTCGATGTTCAGACCATATTTTTTAGCAATTTTCAACCACTATAATGACTGCCATTTAACTCGTCTGATTTCCAAGAGTTGGTAGAGACCAATTTTGTGACTTGTTTGTGTTGATTAGGCCTTAATAAGAAATTATTTGTTAATTTTCATTTTCTTCTCGGATCTATTAGTTTGATGGTTATCAATAGTGTTTGAGACTATTTTTGAATTCTTCTTGGTGTTGTGGTCATGTTGGTATACTTATTTATGTGAAAAACATTTTTTCAGTAAGAAATGCGGTGAGTCCCAATCAGATTCTGATGAGGAATAGTGACTACCCCAGAAAATTATGATTTTATTTTTGATAAATAGTATAAATGATGAGGATTAATTTCCATGTCTAGAGCTAGGTCTTATTCTTCACGAATTTTAAAATAAAAATCGAGGAAGCATTTTAGTGGAAATTTCTTAATTTTCATTTAAATTGTTTTAGGTCACCAAAATAATTTCCAATAACCTTAAATGTCATTTTTAGGGTATTTCTAAGTCAATTTTATTAAATCCTTTATTTTATTATTTTTTCAATTTTTTTGGGAAATTATTATGAATATATATATATATATATATATATATATATATATATATATATATATATATATATATATATATATATATAAGCATTTTTAAAATAAATATTATTTATTTTAAAGAGTTCTAAAGGAGGAACTATAACATTTGGGCAGTTGAAAACGCATTGGTTGGCACACTCCACCTGTGAGTTAATTTTATAAAATTTTTGTTGAGGAAATAGTATAACTATTCTTTTATTTAAATTTTTATCAGCATTCTTGAGTTGAGTAATAATATAATTTTAGCTATTTTATTGCTGGTGAGACTTCAAGAGAATATTTAAATTATATTTATGTTATTTCATGTTATTTATGATTTTTGGTATAAATAATGTTTTGGAGAAAATGTTAGAACGTGCTACTTAGTGGGTGTCACTAAGGCTACGTGTGTACTGGTTAAGATCTTGAGTTTGAGATATATATGGATTGGCTCGGCTAAGCTTGTTCTATTGGGCAGTGTTATGGTTTTCAGCTCGGTGGAGCTTGATCTCTTAGGCAGTATGTGAATTGAGCTCAGTGGAGCATGTTCTCTTAGGTGGTTTGTGGATTGGGCTACATGGAGCTTGTTCTCTCAGGCCAAAGTTGAGAGATAACTCAGTTAAGCTTGTTCTCTTGGGACATCAATACTGGATTGAGGTTTAGGGTTCTACCCGATTTTCATTAAAGATTTTATTTCCTATGATTTTCATATGAGGAATTTTATATAAAGAGATTTATGGATTTTGGAAAGATATAATAATAATAACAACAACAACGACAACATAAATTATTTTTAACTATTTATTTATTTAATGGATTTATTGGTTTTAAATAAGTGTTTTAAAACCAACATGCATTTTATAACATTAATTCACTCAGTGATCTGATTCTCGTGAATTTTATTTTCCAAGATCTCACAATTAGATTGAAACTTCTCATCATTTGCGTAAGGTATGATTTCCCTCAATTTTATTTTTCATAGGATGTTAGAGTTAGATTAGCACTTTTCATTGTCTAAGTCGGGTTTCTTCATCACCGGCTATATTATATAGGTTATAATAATGTTATTATCTTATATTTGTACTCTAGACATCACAATAGCCATTTGAGTATTGCATAATGTGTAATTGTGATTTAATTGGTTTATTATGTATATATGTATCATTATGAGGATGTTATGATAAACATAAATTTGGTGTGGATTTATGTGTTATGGTGAAGTAGTAATGGCTAAAGAACATTTTTGGAGTGTTATTTGCATTTTACAAGTTTCCGTTTGTTCCTAGTATAGTGGAAACTCTATCGAATTTTTGTAAAATTTTAAAGTGGTTAATGTTATTGTGGTAAATATTTTAGGCTTACTACGTGTTTTGAAAGTTTCATGCTTTCCTATTTTCTAGTGCTGGTTACGTGCCCATGGGGTCTTGGTCATGACATTATATCAACACTTATTAATAGTTTTATTGAAAAATCAAATTTAGTATACTCTTCTCTTTAAATAAGTAACATAATTCAACGTCCTCAATCCATATTTTCGACATCTTAAGTTCTGGTGATGTACATAGTGATAGCGATTATGCTTTCTTCGACATAGCTTGCCTTGCATCTTTTAATGTTGATACTATCTTGGAACTGCCAAGGACTAGGTAATCCTCTTACTAAATGAACCCTTCGTTAACTGATTTACAAGCTCAAGCTGTAAATAGTCTTTCTCATTAAAACAAAACAATCAAGAGCTTACTTTGAAACAATCAGATCCAAGCTCAACTTTAGCCATGGATTGTATGTTGAACTAGTTGGAAGATATGAGGGTCTTAGCTTATGGTGGAATGATGAGTGGGGTGTTTAAATTTAGAGAATGTCTAAGCATTATATAGATGCTCTTATTACAACAGACAAGATATGGCATTTTACTGGGATCTATAGAGATCTAAGGAGAGAGTTGAGAAATGAGGTATAGAATGAAATTAAAATATTATATCTTAGGATGAATAGACCTTGGTTATTAATATGGGACTTCAATGCATGTTTATACTCTTATGAGAAAAAGGGTGGGAATCTATTGTCTCAATCACATTTAAAAACCTTTCAATGATTTAATTGAGGATTGTGAGCTTTTAGACCTTAGTTTTAAAGGAGGATTATTTAGCTAGCATAATAAACAAGTAGGGGAAGATAATATCCAAGCGTAACTTGACTATGCTCTCTGCAATGTTGATTGAAGGATAAAGTATGAATTTACACAAGTACAATATGAGGATTTTATAGGCTTTAATGACCATCCTCTAATCCTCACTTTGGAATGTAAATCAAACCTAAAGAGGACGACTTTCAAACATGAGGTGAAATGGGACTTGGATCTAGATTGGCAAGAGGTCATAAAAAATTATTGGGAAGCTGAGATAGATCATCTCCTAGGATCTCAGTAATTAAAGAGAAATTAAAGAAGTTAAAACCAGAGCTTAGCAAATGGTCTAAAGATAAAAGGGGCAACTGCCTACAGAACCTCAACTCATTAAAACTATAGTTAGATTCAATTATAAATAGAGTTTTAGGCAGTGTAGAGAAAGTCAAGGAATATTATCTAAGGAATGAAATCAATAGGTTGCACGAACAAGAAGAAATCAATTGGCTTTAAAGAGCTAATGTGCAATGGCTACAATAAGGAGATCAAAATACAAAGTTTTTTCACTCATCAGTATTTCAAAGAAGACAAAGAAACCAAATATCCAAAATTCTTTGTCCAACAAAAAGGAGGACTACTGAGGAAAATTAAATTTAAAAGCAACCATAACCCATTTAAAAAGCATATATAGTCATGAAGCTCGTTTATTCTCAAGAAGATCATTAAACTCAGTTCCACACTTGGTAATTGAGCAGATGAATCAAGATTTAATTAAAGATGTAAACAGAGAGGAAATCAAAGCTGCAACATTCTTGTTAAGGTTGCTTTTCAAAACCATGAAAGTTGATGATGAAAGCCAACAAATATCTCATCATCATATGAGATTAATCAAGAATGATGATTGAAAAGCAAGTTTAGGGCCAATTAAAACACTAAAACCTTACTTAAGTATAAAAATCAACCTTTTTGAAAACCAAACCTAACCTTAAAAAAGATGTTTTGATGATTGAGAGAGAGAAAGTTGGTGTCAAGTTTTGATTATTAAGTCAATTAGTAAATTCCTGAATTGTTTTTATATTTATAGTGTTTGTTTTTTGGAGTGGTTTTAAGTTTAGGAGCTTCAATTTAACCTTATAAAGCCATAAGAAGAAAAGTTAAACTTTGGTCAATAGACCTTTCTTGAGGTCAAATTAAGTCCATAGAGTTGAATTTTAGTTTGAAACTATCTTTTAAAATTATAGTGTGTGAGTGTGAACCACTTGACAAAAAGTTAAAATTTTTACCTCCGATGGTCAAATCGGGTCCTATGCATCTAATAAAATATTGCACAAATTTTTAGGAGTAGTGACTAAGCAAAGAATAGTCTATTTTAGAATATTCTTTGACAAATGTCAACCTAAGATTTATTCTAGTATATAATTTTTCCTTTTAGTGTATAATAATACTACTTTTAGTTGTAAACTTATTAAAACTATGCCAACAAGCCTTAGTTTATAAATATAAGGCTTAAAGAAGCATTTTGGGGAGGGTAGGGAGCATACGAGAGAGAAAATTTCTATAGCAAAAAAATTAGAGTGAGAAAATAAAAATAAAAATAAAAAATAAGCCTAAACTATGTTAAAATAAACACTCTCCTCATCTACCCTTTTTCTCTCACTTTTCTCTACTTAATCCCCACTTAATCCTTAGCCTACACACTCTCCCTAAACACTTATTAATCCCTCCATAATCCAAAAACAATAATCAAATCGAACCAAAGCTCATAATAACCTAAAATTAATTAGAAATCAACCTAGAGCTCATTTTACTCTACTTGCTTTCAACTAAATCTTGTTTTTGATGAGTTTAATCTCATCTTCTAAGGCTAAACACTTTATAAAACTTATTTCTCTTCATTTTGGGTTCAAATTTTTAGGTTGGGGACCTTAATTTGTTAATTTTTTAGCAAAAGAGTCAAGTTTTCAAATGTGCCCAAGAGGGATGGTCATAATTGATCCATGAACAATCGGCCAACCATCCATGACCCAATATGGTTATCCATGGTGAGTTTGGCCATATAGGGTTAAAATTTGGGTGTCAATGCTTAGCCCCCTGAAATTATGCACTTTTTGCTTTGAAATGACTCTAATGATGGTCCTAATGACTCATATGTATTCTATAATGATTATACATCATTAAAATGACTCTAAAAGGTCCTAGGATGATCAAATTTTTTATTTCTTTAATACACATCTTTTGTTTTAAAGTTTTTGCATGTTATCACTTGCTTTGGTTTTGATTGGGCATTTGGTTGATGATCAACCTTTTAATGCTATTGGTGTTTTCTTGATTGGAATTTGATGGTTGTGAATTGATTTTGGACTAATTTAGTGACCTAATTTTGTGTTTCTATGCTTGGAACTATGTGTTAATTGTAATATATATGAATTAAGTGTTGTTTGTGCATATGTGTGAATTTTGTGAATCTTGTTATGATGTTTGAGTGCATATCTTTATTTTGAATATTGTTGATTGATTTTTGATATTTGTTGAGTTTAATTTGTGATTATGTGAGGTTGTGTGTGTTTTTTGTACATATTTGTGATTTATTTGTGCTTTTTGTGATCGTGGGAGTGTTAATTGGCCTTTAATGTTTAAATTGGTATCTCTAAAAGACCTAAATACAATATGTGCTTTTATTTGCATTCTAATTAATATTTCTTTGCTTTGTTGATTTATTGGTGATATTTTTTAGTCTATTTGTGAATATTAAGTGTTTTGAGTCTACTAATTTTTTTTTTTCATATTTATTGCTTTATGTTCATTTTGCCTACTTTGAAGCATCAATTGTTCATTATTGGATAAATTTGTGTATTCTATGGTATTCTTCATCATTTTCATGCCTCTTTTTGATTTCTAATCATTTATTTTATTTTATTACTTAGTAATTGTCTCTAATCAAATTTTCTTTTATTTTTTTAATTATTACTAGCCAATTTCTCTATTTCTTGCATTTTTGCATTTCATGCATTCTCATGTGCTTGATGCATATCATGTGCCTTTTGCATATCACTACCATATATGTGAATCATATTTATATTTATTAGAAGCATTTTGCATGAACCCCGACATACATCACTACCATTCTTGCATGAATTTCAGAATTGCATCATGTTGCATGCATCCAGTTTGCACCATTCATCATCTTTACATGCACCCCAGATTTATTCAATGCTTGTGTGAGAATGCATTTGCATTTACATCGTGCATTTTGCACACACACACACACACACACACACATCTCTCTCTCTTGTTACTCAATCTCCAAGTTCAATATCTCAATTACGAACTCTACTATTTTTATTGCAATTTATTTTTCAAGTATATTATATATTGTTCATAAATTATGTTTGTAATAACCTGAATATTTTTAAACTATATATTTTTTTATATGTAAATATTGAGGTTTTAACAATATTAATTATCTTTATTTTATATTATTGTAATTGTGAGATTAAAATTATTATATTTAAGTACTAAATTTAAAATTTTATTCGAGAACTAATGATATTATTATTTTTACATCATTTTAATTTATGCACATACTTTATTATTTTAATTATCCTAATATTTTATTTATGGCATTATTATTATTTGTAGTATTATTTTAACTAGTGCTAGTATTATTATTATTGTTATATATATATATATATATATATATTTGTTTTGTTTGGACCAAAGTTGGTCAAATAGATAGAGGCCAAAATTTTTTTCTTTTCCTTCCTTGCTATTCTCTTCTCTTCTTTCTCTATTTTCCTCTTCTTTTTCTGCTGTAACAGACCCACCCACGCTACCATCTTCCTCACCATCAGCTGCTTCTCCACCTTGTTGTCCCTGTATAACAGCTTCTCTTCCTCCTTCCTTGTGCCAGTAGCGGCAGCGTGCAGTGTAGCAGCAAGAAGCAGCAGCAACGGAAGTAGCAACAAGTTTGGCAGTGTGAGAAGTAGCAGTTCAGTAGCTCTGGTTCCTCCAATAGCTCTTCTTTGCATCTAAAATTCTGTTGTAAGTAAGTTTTAGGTTAGTTAGTTAGAATTGTTGTAGTTGATTTCTGGTTGATTTTGCTTAGTTTTAGGTTGATTTTAATTAGATGTCAGGTTGATTTTTGGTTGTTTAGGGCTATTGTTAGTTGATTTAGTTGATTTTGTGTTGATTTAATATTTTTGTTGACTTTTATTTTATTTACTAATTACCCAGAATTTTATTTTAATTATGTAGTTAATTTTTGGGTTGATCTATACTTATATAGGTGGATCTAAATTATTTGGGGTTAATTTTGGTTAAGAGTATATCAAAATTGATTTAGATTAATTAAATTGATTTTTATGGAATTTTTGTATATTTATTTAGGTATTTTAAGTTTTATGTATATTTTGTTAATGTGATTAATTAATTATTTTTGGTTGAATATTTGAGTTAATTAGTGTTATTATATCATGTTAGTAATTTTAGTAGTGATAAAATAATTTTTGATAATTTATTTAATTTTTTTAGAAATTATTATTATTATGTAAATTTTGAAATAATAGGTAAATGGTGTGTTTTTGTTGATATTATAATTAAATACTATGTTTTAGTTAATTTTGAGATAAAATGTGGTATTAAATAATTTTATTATTATTTTTAGTTAATTGATACTAACTATTTTTGAAAATTTTTCAAAATTAAATTTTTTTATTGTATTGTGATTTAAATGAGTTAAAATTAATATTATAGTATATTTAAACTATTTGGGCAATTATAGTTTGAATTTGACTATATTATGTTGAATATTTAGAAAGTTGGATTTTTATTAATATTATATTATTATTTGAAATTTTATTAAATTATGGTGGAAAATAATTTTATTTAGTATTTTAAAAATTTAATAAATTATATTAAAATTTATCATTAATTTTTATAGTTTTTGATGATTTACTATATTAATATTTAATATTTGCTTATTTGTATTTTTGTGAATTTTGGTTGAGAATTTTATAGTTTGGGGTCCCAACCCGAGGTGTTGTGCCACTGTGAAATTTTGAAGTGTGTTTATTTGTAGGATTGACTCTACTTCGGTAGAGGGATGTCTGTTTTACAAAAAAAACTTTACTGAATTTTCGGTAGATTTCTCGTAAAACATGGCACCAGGTCAATCCTAAAATTTATTATTTTGAGTTCAAATCGAGTCTTCCTTAGAAACTCTAGAAAGAAACTCTAGAAGTTAGGTTTCTATTTTCAAATTGTCATTTTCCTTTTCTGTCTTTTAGCCGCCCCTCTAGTCGCGTCTACCAGTCGAGGATGGACACAACGTGTCAGAGGAGCGCCTTTATCCTGTAAGTTAATATTTGATTTGAGTGTTAGATTTTAATTTAAATCATATTAAATTCTTATGAGTTAAATTTTATGAGATTTTAGTTGGCATTCTTCATAGGATTTTGCATGATTTAATTTATAGTTGATTTATTTTATTTTTTATTTATTGTAATTTTTATTGTTTTATTTATTTTCTTTTATCTTGAAATAAACCACGGTAGAACGAGCTACCTGATGAGTTTCATCAAAACTGTGTGTACATCGGTAAAATATGTGATTATTTAATTATATTACTAGGACCGAAGGTTTGGTAATGCTTTGCTCTCGGACCCTACTAGTATAATTTGGATTATTATTTATTAAATCACTGGGGCCGATGGTCTGGTGACGCTTTGCTCTCAGACACCGCCAGTGATATTGGATTAACTGATGTGACTGCGATTGTGTATCCTAGAGATGCTTTACTCTCGGGATCCGGCAGTCTTGGATATACGTGAGTCATATGACTGTTAAAAATTTATAAATTGGGTTCTATCAAATTTTTTATACTAAAACATTTTAAAAAGGCATTTAAATATTTATTTCTTCCCTTTTTAAAATGGATTTATTATATGTATATCAAATGGTTTGAATGATATTATATTATATTTCCATAAAATTTATTTTAATGAGATTTTCAAACCGCATTCATTTCTTTATTAACTTATTTAGTGAGGTCTGACTCTCCTCAACTTATTTTTTTCAGGAGTTTGGGATTTTTCTGTTAGGCCTATTTCTCTTCACCGTGTAGCTTCATCACCGGCTATTCTACGTAGGTCTACTTAGTTGTGTTGTATTTATTTTCGTGTGCCGCATTAGAGAACTGTATAACTGTATATTTTAAGTTGAATATTATGTACTAAGATATTATTTGTATAACTGATATTTATTTATTTTATGCATTGATATTATGGTTTAAATTATATTGAGAAAAATCAGTTTGATAATATGCATTGTGAATTAATTATTTATTGTAAGATTTCAAAATTTAAATATTTTCACATTTTTCTTTAAGACTTACTACGAGTTTCGGTAGTTTTATGCTTTCCTATTCCCTAATGCATGTCACGTGCTCCTGGGTTTAGGTCGTAACAATATTGCTCATCAAGCTCATAATCTCAATCTCTACACTTTATTATCCATTGTCTACATTTTATGCCTAAATTATATTTTTATTTTGTTGTTTACTTTATTTTTCTTTATTATTGTCCAATCTCTACACTCAATATCTCATTTTCTATATTTTTTATGTTCATTTTATTTTATCCTATTATTTATTTGCAGTCTTTACTCTCAATCTCACTTTCTATTTATTTTATGCTCAATTTATCATTTGTTTGTCTATTTTTCTTTAATTGCAATCCCTACTACCAATTTCATTTATTTTATGCTTTCTTTGCTTTAATCCTTATATTATAGCCATTTACCTTTTATTTATTTATTTCTATTGCTATGTTCCCAATCACTTTCTTTTATTTATGGATTCACAACTAATTAATATTTAATGCTAGCCTCGTCCACTTTTTCTCCTTCCCCTCTTCATCTTTATTCTTTATTCTTTCTTTCATCTACAAACCCATTTCCTTCCCACCACCACCACATTGTTGTCTTCTAGCTATCAATTTATTGTATTTTTTCTTTTTTTTTTTACTTCCATTTAAATTGAAAATAGCAAAATTCAAACCATACATTTTAAGATACCCTGGGAGAAAAGTTATCATTTACCTACTTCTTTATTGGCTTAATTTGTATTTGATTGATTGCATATCATTGTGATCTTAGATTGTAAAACTAGAGGTAGACTTGAGTGGCTTAATATGGTACTCATTCTAATTCCATTAAAATGTATTTGGTATAAATGAAAATATATAAATGAAATTAATGAAGTTTTGTAAAAGTAATGTGACCTAATCGAATATCAAGAAGTGCATGATGCATTAATAGTTTAAAATCTCTTCTTTCATTTTTTTTATGAGATTAATTTTATCGGGTCACATATTTGTTTTTATTAAATAATTTTATAATAACCTTATAAAATTATTTAAAATAATTTTAACTTTCTATTTAAAATAATTTTATATAATTCTATAAAATTATATTTTTATTATATTACCACAAATCCTTTTTGAGTCATTATGAATACAACAAACTTTTAAATAGAAAGATTTGTGTTACTTTTTGAATGCACTATTATATTCATATTCATAAAATATTTGTTTCATTACGTGAAAGACTTCAATTTTTAAGAACAAAGTGAAGAACAAGTTTTTTCGGTGAAGAAAAATGAGCAGAAAGGTATAGACAGTATTTAGTTTTTCTTATTTAGTTAAACTTAATTGAGGGGCAGATTTCTATTTTTCTATTTAGTTGAAATTTAATTTTTCTATCATAGTTAGGATTATATTTGATATTTATTTTCTAATTAGTTGGGGATTGATAAATATAACACCTATAAATATGCCATTTTATTCTTTTATTTTAAAAAATTTAAGAAATAATGCAATTAAATTCCTCTCAATTTTTCCATATATATATATATAAAGGATCGCTCCTGGCATGTGCCATAAATTTGAAACTTATAGCGTGTATTCATATACATTCTGAACTATAAAAATTACATAAATTTGAAGCTTATTTAGTTGACTAGTTAAAAATTTCTTTGATTGACAAATAGAATTAATAGAAATAGGTTTTCAAATTTGTAAAATTTATTTATTTAATAAATTTTATTTTAGGACATAATTGTTAAAATTAAAAAAAAATTAGAATTTTTATAGTTATCATTCCTTAAAAATTTAAGAATAGTTTGCAGTGACACGTAATAGTTATTTATCTTGTTTGAAAAATTCAAATATTATATATTTACACAGTAAAATAGGATTTCTTTGTGAAAACAAACAGGTAATAAGGACTTTGATAGACTTCATCTATGTATCTTTCAGAGCATATTATTTTATGACAGTCTTAAATAATTTTATATCCTTTGTTTTTTTTTTTAGCAAAAGAGAAAACAAATGAGATATGTCTATGTCGGTTGTCCTCTCAGATGGTGATTCAACTCTTAAAAATGCTAAGCTATACTCTGTCAAAACAAGGATAATTAGAAGGGGAAAGAAAAGTCATCAATTTAGATAGACTGTCATTATACTGCTAGCCTGGCTAAAAATTTTAAAAAAAATTGGTAAATTATATTTTGTGAATGTGTTTTGTCACATTACACTACTTTATCATGACATTTGAAAAACTATTAATTCATCATTAACATTAACTTTTTTGTGTACTACTTCATTCCTACAGAAGGACTAAAAGAGCTAAAAAAAAGCAAATATTAGGGATGAAGTGGTGTAATGTGAAAAAACGTAAGAGGGAAAATGTAATTTACTCAAAAGTGACTAAAATAACAAATAAAATTTGCTAGAGGGAAAATGTTTGATATATATATATATATATATATATATATATATATATATGCATGCTAGGATTTATAGGCTATATAGTTCTTCTCTTATAAAGAAAATGATAAATTCTACTAAATCAAATATTGAAAAATTAGAAGACTAAGAAGTCCTTATTTGATTCAATTTTATCAAAGAATTTATTTTATATTTAAGTAAATTTTAAATAAAATTTATTTACAAATGAGTTTTAAATTCATTTGAACTAAACACATTAGATTTAATATTAAGTAATTTTATAAAATTAAAAAAATTAGAATTTGAAATAAATTTTACAAAATTTATGAATTCATTTTAACCAAACACATTCTTAATATATCATGTTTTTTTTTTCTAGCTTAAAAAAAAAAAAAGCTCTTTTGGTTGATTCTTTGTCAACTTAACAATCCATTATTCTATACCATACGTCCTAGATTTCACCTATGCATCTTTCAAAGCATACTACTTATGATATATAGGCTTATATATTATTTTATATCATTGCTACTTGGCAAGAGAGAAAAAGAAATGAGATATGTCTCTTTCGGTTCTCCTTTCCGATGGTGAATCGTGATTAGGCTCCAAATATGATAAAACTAAATAAATTTTGTCAACTAGAAGACTAGGCAAATAGAAGGAGAAAGAAAAATTAGTAATGTAGATAGGGTGAAAGAAAAGTTACTAATGTAGATAGGGTCACTTCATCTTAAATTGATGACAAAAGAAAACATTCATATATTTTTTATATGAACGGATTGAAGTGGTTTAATTTTCCATCATAATATAAGAGAAAGGTGATGTAGTGACCAAATGTAAAAATAAACAAAGTTAGTGTAATATGCGAGTGGTAATCGCAGCTTACAAAAGACATGTGATAGGGATATTTGATTTTTTGAATGTTAATGATGTGGAAGGTACAACCTTGTGGAGCCAGCCCTATGAGTTTTGGAATCACCACATAACCACAGTCATGAAATAAGAAATAGATTAATGGAAATCTATTTCCTCCGCCAGAGATTCTAGATTTGAGGAGTAGCATCTACTTGACTATTTCTTAATATACATATTCTAAATTGCTTGTTGCATTGCTCTAATTTCGGTTTTAATATGCATTACCACATTTAAATATTAGTTAATTTAAAATAATACTGATTGATAATTGGTATGTGGAATAATTGGATTGGTGCATAGAATAATTGAGATGGGGTGCACAATTAATAAAAAAGCAAGTAAATAAACAAACATAGCAAACATGGTAAATCAAGTAAATAAATAACATATATTTCAAACAGTATGTAAGCGAGTAAGTATGGAGCACACAAGCATGCAAGAGATAGTTAATCAAAACAAACAAATGAAATAAACAAAAATAAAATGGGGATAAAGATTAAGGATTACAACTTTTGAAATAGCCTATTCTAATAAATACATCAAAATAGAAAATGAATAAAGGGGAATCGGGATTAAAAATTATATCACTTTGATGATAGTATGTTTTAATAAATACAATTGAAGTGGAAAATAAAAGAAAAATCCTACTCTAATAATTCCTGCAAACAAAGGTCAGTATGCAAACACATACAAATACACATCACATTCATAACAACTTAATTTATTCATTCATACGCATGATATCTAATAAAGAAAGTAGGAAATTAATCAAATAACAAAACAAGCATTGAAGTAAGTAGTAAATTAAAATATAAGTGCAAAATGCATGGTTTATGTGATGAATTAGAAAGAATACCTCGAGTAATTTTAAAGAAATTCCCTAAATGGGCAATTTAATTATAAGGTCATTGGTATTCTTTAAAATGAGATGCATATGGATAATCACACAAAATAAAAATAAATAAAAAATAAAACTAAGAGAAGAAAAAATTTTATATTAATAGAAAAGGCTTACTTTAATAAAACAAATTCAAAGATTTATGGTTATAATAACCTTTAACACATTTCATTTAACAAAAATTATTATTTTTATGTTAAAATCTCATTTTATAAAGATGATATCATGAAATTATAAACAAATATTAAAGGTGCAATACTTAGTGGAAAATAATAATATTTTGAATAAAAATGGAAATTTTGACTATGAAAGTGAAAAAGATGCCATTTTTATGTTAAAAATAAAAAAATTAAATATAAAAATAAACAAAATATTGTTTGATGAAATAAAAGTCCAATAGTTACTAAAAAAAATAAACATAGCATTTTCATATTAGAACTATAGTCAAAATAGAATTTTTTTATTACAAAAATGGAAACTTTAAGAAAATAGGCAAATAAAAATGAAGAGAGTAAATAAAAATTCATACTTGATGATGATGATGATGATGGAAATGGTGTCACATAACATATAAAATGCAAGATTTACATGTCAAACTAAATAAGTAAATCAAAACAGTCTGAATTTTAA
Organism: Mallotus nudiflorus; assembly: GCA_947683625.1. Classification (NCBI taxonomy): domain Eukaryota; kingdom Viridiplantae; phylum Streptophyta; class Magnoliopsida; order Malpighiales; family Euphorbiaceae; genus Mallotus; species Mallotus nudiflorus. Next base: position 457,922 of record CANTUR010000198.1, read on the forward strand.
TTCCACCACTCCACCATTACCACACTACTTCTTCACATATTCATAAAACCACAAATTCAACACAAATAATGATAAAATAATAAAAATCAAAGTACATGAATAAAGATAAAAATGATAAAAAAAATGGATGGAAATTTAAATAAAATAAAAATAAATATCTAAAATGATAAAAATAAAATAGAAATAAAAAATGGTGATGAAAATACATAGAGATTGGGAAAAAAAAAGCAAAATAAATAAAATAAAAATTTAAAATGATAGGATAAATAAATAAAATAAATAAAAGTATAGAAGTCAAGAGGAAGAACCAGAAGAAGAGAATTTGCAAACAAATATATAAAAAATACAATTTTAATTAAAATGATTAAGTGGGCTCTCAGAAGATTACCTTTGTTATGTGCTTTTGACTAGAATGAGTTTTGGTTTGGATTTTGGGTCTAAAATTCTAAAAAAAAAAGGAACATTTAGGTTTGAGTGTTTTGGAAAATGAATTTCCACACGTCGTTACCCTTATTTAAAGGGGTTTGGGGCTCAAAATCAATAGTTTTTAATACACTTTTAGCTTAATAAACTCTAAATTTGTCCCAAACTTCATCTAGAAAATAAGAATCCACGCACATGGTTTTCATCACCCATGTGTGTGGATTATCAATCCACGCATGTGGATTAATGCAATGTGTGCATTTGTTAAAACCTATGTGTATTCATCACTTCCATTGTGCTTTCAAATCTTTGGAGTTCAAAATTTTTTTGGATCCTATAGGTTTTGTTCCATAAGATTTTCAAGATTCTCGGGATTTTTGGGTGTTTAGGTTCAATTTAGTCTCAAAACCATCGAATTAGTCACTAGAAGCTTCGGTTCAGCTTTTTAAAAGCCCTAGTTTAAGGTTTTTAAGCCTATTTTGTATCAAAGGTCCGACTTTAAAGTAGAACCATTACTTAGACATTTTAAAAAAAAAGTTTAGTCTTATGGGCTTTTAGTTTAAGGAATTAGACTTTTGGTTCAATGGTGTGAGTGTCTGGTTCAAGAATTTGGATGCCAAATTTAGGGGTTTATGAGCTATGACTCTAAAAGCACGTTGTGGATAACCTTTTTTAATGTTATCCTCTGTCTAGTTGACATAAGACTTTCATCATTGGACCTCTTTGGAGGACTACTAAAAATTATATGTCAACCATTAGTACACAACTAAGCTTTAAAGGAAAATAGGCAAGTTTTAATACAAAAACTTAAGCAAAAATTGAGAGAAAATTCTTGTATTATTCATTTGATCTATATATTTAAAATATAAGAACAATACTTTCTATTTATAAGATGGTACATCCAACCAACCCCAAAGTAAGTAGGAAATTGAATCCTAACCATGGTAGCAAAATTAGAATGCGAATAAAATAAAATCTTAATAAAATCTAAAATTCTAATAATAATAATAATAATAATAATAATAATAATAATAATAATAATAATAATAATAATAATAATAATAATAATAATAATAATAATAATAAGAATAATAATAATAATAATAATAATAATAATAATAATAATAATAATAATAATAATAATAATAATAACAACAACAATAACAATACTAATAATAACAAGAATAATGTAATCCCTACGTGATCCTCCTCCACTTGGAAAAAATTTGTCCTTGAATTTACGCTCATGCCAAATTAACTATTTTTGCGCCTTCAAAAACAAATATGAGACAAATCCTTTAACTGAAAATTTTGTTGCACCAATGACTTATATAAGAGGATTAATAACAATGCAAATTTTGTAACTCCAATAAAATCAACATGCTCAAGCTCATACAAAACATTTTGAGAATTTTGAATCATTAATTTGCCATGAACTTCTTGATTTTTCATAATCTCCATATCAGTTTTGAGATCTTTAATCTCATCATTAATATATTCTTCCTCAATCTCAATGTTAATTTCTTCTTTAATTTCTTAAGTCATAAAAGTTGTTTCTTCATCTTATAAATTTTCTCATTTGTCTTCATTAAATTGATGCATTGTGCCAACTTTTCACATTCCAGTGATAAATCTTCAATTAAATCTTTAATTATCTCATTATTCAATGCTTTAACTTCAACCTTCTTCACTTCTACATCAACTTGACATATCATACCTTATTGGGATAAGATGAGCTATAATGAAAAGAATTCATCTTCTAATAACCACTTCATTATTAATCAAGAAATCAACATACATTTTTCCCTCTTCCTTTCTTTTTACTTGTAATCTCATCCACCAAGAATAAGCACAATCCCTCAACTTGGAGGGTGCTAACTTTGCATGTTCATAATCAGAGATTCTCAAGTATTCAAAAAATTGTTCCATCTTTGCAATTCAATTAACAAAAATATTACTATAAGAATTACCATTATAATAAGGAATAACTTCCACATGGACTTCACATATACGTGTTTTTGTAGAAATAAATCTATTAATAGGCTGGCCTTGAGCAGTATCATCTCTTGGACTTGTTTTATTGTCAAATGAATATTTATTAGCATATATTGTCCAAAAATCAAACTAATCATCAATTTCTTCAAAACATCCATTAATACTCTAAAATCTGTGATCTCCTCTTTGTTTAAAGACATTAGAAACAACTTTTTGATTCTACCATGTAGTTCTTTAGGCTTTTGTACTTTTAGCATTTTCATGAATATGATTGCTTACTCTACCATAACAACTTGATATAGAAGTAGGTGATTAACCTACTCTAATACAATCCAATGCAACGAGAGAGTATGAAAATAAATAAGGTTAGTACACAACTAAGCCTTAAAGGAACATAATCAAGTTTCAACATATAAACTTAAGCAAAGTTTGAGAGAAAATTCTTATATTATTAATTAGATATATATCTCTAAAATATGAGAACAATACTCTTTATTTATTAATATTAATATTAATATAACCCATTAACCTTCCTACATCATTAGGGGTGGAGAGATTCAAACTTTACTCTCTACATCTACATGCTCATACCTTTAGTCATTCAGGTTACTCATGGAGGACAAAAACATATCCTTAAATTGGAACTGTTATCTAAAGTTGCATTTTAGAAAAATTATTATATATGTTTGGATTAAGGTTAAAGGAATGTAAATGTTCTCCTATAATATACTAACCCCTTTAACCCTATTTGGTAAACTTTAAAACATTAAGATTAACTGAACCCTTTAACAATTGATCTTTTTTCTGTGTATTTTTATCAACCTAATTGGGAGTAGGGTAAAGACTATAAAAAATTATTTTATTGAAATTTTCATTTTTCTATCATTTTATGTTTATTTATAAATTATTTTTCTTCTAAGTTTTTCAACATTAATGAAACATAAATCAAATTTGTAAAAAATGGCATGGAGATGAGAAGTCGCCATCTAGGGTAATAACTGGGACAAATAAAAATGGTGGTACTTGATTCTCTAAAAGAAAGCTAGCACCACAACCAGGAGATTCTAGATACGGAATGCCAAATTCTTTTAGTCTTATGTTCTTTTAGAATTATTTTATAAATTACTATTTTATCCTCTATTTACAGGCAATTTTATATAAACCCTTATTTAAAACAATTAACTTTAGGCAAACTAGTCATGAAAATACATGTAAACAATGCATTCATCACATTCCCTAGGCTAGTCTAGTCTACATTGATTTTAATTAAATGGGCTAAATCTACATGTTTTAATTTACAAGTGAGCCTAAAGACTAAGGGGCCTAATGCTTATTTAATTTTAATTAAGTGAACCTAAGTCTATTTATTTTAATTCTAAGAGTGGACCTAAATATACATGTTTTAATTCTAAGATGATCTTAAATCTATAAGTTATGGAAAAAGTTTTTACTTAATAGGCTAAGTCTAAATTAATTGTAATTAACCTAAAATGGGCCTATGTCTAAATTACTAAGTGAGCCTAAATTATCTCTACCTTAAATCTAATTAATTTAAGTAGGTTAAAGCTTAACATGGACTTAGGGTCCAAAACACATAAACATGACCAAACAAGCCTTAAAACACAAAAAAAATCAAAACAAACAAATAAAAAAGTCAACTATGCAATTAAATTATTTTATCTAAAAAAAACCCTAATTTTAATTAACATGCAACCTAAATTAGTCTACTGCCTCCATTGATTTTAATTAGGGTTTACCAAATTGAACCTAATTTACTAATTAATTTTTTTTAAAAAAAGAGAACTAAATTTTCATTATTCCCACTATCGGGGTTATTATAAAATCTACGAAAATAATAAAGAAAATAAAATTCAAATACAACCCTTACAAATTAAACAAATTCAAAACCAAAAAAATTAAAATAAAATGAACTACAAATAAAATTAGATTGGGATCTTGACTAAGAGGTTTTCATTCATGGATTCTCCATGAATTTCATTGGTTCAATCATGTAGTCATCACCAGAATCATGAAAAAAAAAAGAAAAAAAAAGATTAGAATTATGAACAAAAAAACAAAATAATGAAATTTTTTTTTGAAAAAACAGAAAAATAAAATAAAAAATAATAAAAAGAAAGTGATGATATAAAAGAAAGAACTAAAAGAGAAAGGAGTAGAAGATAAGGAATGCTGTGCAGATACTGTTTGAATGCACTTTAGACTAGTATTTCACCGTTTTGAGAAAATTGACTTTGCACTTTTTTGGATTTCTAAAGGAGCGTACTTAAAAAAAAAGGGTTTTTGAAATCACAGTATTAGGTTAGGTCTTCTCTCTTTTCTCCTTTCTCTTTTTTTCCCCTTCTGCCAATCTTTTTCTTTTTATATCCCATTCCTCAGCTAACCACCTACGCGATCACAGGAGGGAGTTATAGGAGTTATGTCTCTACCTAACAACATGATAAGAATTCCAAAAAGGAAGATTATATGTGTAAGAGATGCGTATTGGAATGAAATCTACATATAAATATCAAATCAAATTATTTATAAATTAAATTTGGACCAATCATAGTGAGAAAAAAATATATTTTATTGAATTTTTTAGTGCCTCGGCATTCAAAAATGTTGACTGGCATTGCATAGTACCGATTGGTGTTGTGTAATGCCAATTTCAAAAATCAATCTTTTACAGTTAAACCTAAAAATGTTGCAATCCTTGAAATCGCGAAACTTAACACTAGAGGTTAATTTTTTATTAAATTTTCATCATAGAGGCTTTCATATCATTCATGCACAATTGTATCCTGAAATTGGGTGCTTACAGTTGCCCCATTTTGTCGCCATTTGTTTGATAAATTACGGCAAAGCAATAGAAGCACACAATTTCGAAGGAAATAATTAGGGTACTTAATTGTATCCTAATTGATGGATTGATTCTTAAATTACTATGTAATTTTTAAGCAAGATGTTATGTTTAGCATGCTTCACTATATTTCCTATAGAACATCTAATGAGATATGTACAAATGAGTTTCGCTATATTCCATGTGGGACATTTAAAGTTTCATGATTTGAGAATATGTTGTAGCTCATGTGGAACGTCTAGCAATAATACCATAACTATTGTGTAGTGTCTGGTGAACTACACTATATTCCCTTTAGGACATCTAGTGACAATGGATTTTGTTATATTCCCTGTGAGACATTTAATGAAATATATGTAATGATTTCTCACTATATTCCCTATGGGACATTTAGCATTTCATGCTAGAGCTCTTGTGGAACATCAAGTAAAAATACCATAACTACTGTGTAGTGTCTGGTGAACTGCACTATATTCCCCTTGGGACATCTAGTGACAATGGATTTTATTATATTCTTTATGAGACATTTAACAAAATATATGTAATGATTCTCGTTATATTTTTTATGGGACATTTATCGAAATGTATGTAATGAGTCTTGCTATATTCCCTATGGGACATTTAGCAATTCGTGATTTGAAAAATGTGCTATAATTCATGAGGAATGTTTAGCGATAATACCATAACTACTATGTAGTGGCTGGTAGATCAACAGATTTAAAAATTCATGTTATAACTGCTTTGTAGCATTTAACATATTGAATTTGAAATTCATGTTATGACTACTCGGCAGTGCATAATGAAATAATCTAAAATTTTTGTTACAACTAATGTGTAGCATAAAACAAAACAAATTTAAAATTCTTGACAAAAATAATGATGCATGTAACATGCAAAAATCAAATTCTGTAATAATATTCTATATTATGTACTTGACAAAGAATCCAGAATTTTAATGCAGACTAACAATGTAATTAACAATTCTATGAATTATTACTTAATGATATGAATTTTATGAGTTAATTATGAATGGACCAAATTGTAAGGAAGAGATTTGGACTTGAATGCAAGTAAGTTTTGGTGGATCAAAATGGATATTTTCCATCCCATATACTTCACTTTTGCATGTCACATTCCATTTCTCCTTTCATCTTCATTTTCTTTTCCTTTCATTTTCTCTTTGCATTGATTTTTCTTTCTTTGATTACTTGATCATTTAACGTTTAATTTGCAATTTGTCAGATCTTCTGGCTACCTCATGACATAAACCATATAAGGGAGCAAAAATTTCGACATATCTAATTATTTTGTCTCTCTATTTTCCTCATAATAGTCTTGGACTTCAAGAAGGCTCCACCATCCTCCTTCTCACTTACCTACATCTCCACAGGTGTATATATGTGGACAATGATGTAATATTTCCTCATTTCTGTTTATTTCTGTAAAAAATTATTTATAAAGTTTGTAATCAGAATCAATTTCAAAATGTAAATTAATATGCTCATTATTCAAATTAGATTAGAACCTAGTCGAAAATGCATGAAATTTTCAAATTAAACCCTGAAAACATAAAAGTTTTAGCTCGGGTTTGCCATATGTTCGATCGAATGTCTGGAATCCCGATCAGAAGTCCAAATTTTCAATCGCCATCCTGATTTTCTAGTCGACATTGCCCAATGTTGATTGGCATTATGTAATGACGATCAACATTCTATTTTGCCGATCAAAAAATTATTTTTTTTATTTTTTATTTTTTTAATTTATTTATTTAATTCTTGAATTTCATCCAGTGACCAATGAAATTCACAGGCTATTTTCATATAGCTCGAGAATTATTTCACAGGCTACTAGTGAATGTGGCACAGTTGATTTGGGCCTCAAGTTTTAGACAATTCATCATTGTGCTTCTGACATTTCAGGGATGGTTTGACCGCTATTCTTTATTTGCTTTTATAGAGAGGTGGATGGACACCACCCACACTTTTCACACTCGCATAGGTGAACTAACTATTTCTCCTATGAGCTTTTCTACCATCACTGGGATTGCCTTTGGAGGGACTCCTATTCCTTTCAACATTAGTTATTGCAGTCTTCCTAAAGATGCATAGAGTCAGTACTTGCGTAACTTGATTGGGTTCGTTCCAATGTGGAAGAATAAAAAAAATGTTGTCCTTTCATCTCTAGTTGATGGATTCAGATGTTTGCCCACTACTCCTCGTCAGATTGCTTAGAAGGCGAGGTGTCTCCTTTTTATACTACTAGGCATGACTCTTTTCTACGAGACTGGTCACAAGGTCAGCACTGCTTTACTCGGCCCTTTTCATGACTTAGATCTATTAGTGATATGCACTAGATCAATCATGTATGACTATGTTTTGACTTTATCATTTTATTTAATAAAGAGGCATTTTTCATTATCATTTTGTGTTATGATAATTACTTGAATAGTTAATTCTTACTAAGGTCATCAAGTATATGACTTGATAGTAAAACCCTTAGATTAAATATGATTTCTATTCAAATTATCCCTAGTCATAACAATATATTATGGTTAGTATGATGTTGATTAATGATTATGTTTTACTGATAATGAATATGAGATATTAAGTCAACTCATAGGTACTTATTTAGGAAATAATATATTGGATTGACCTATCATGAGAATACTACATAGATAATTGTCGTAAGTAATTCATCATAATAATATTGATTTAGTCCTTTGACCTTGACATCATCATGGATTTCTACATAACTATTATATATTTTGACACAATCTAACATTGTCTTAAACAAGATGATTAAATAGATTGTTGTTGGATATAAAATGTGTTATGTGAGGAATGTGAGTGATTGAGAAGAAATTTGTTCCCTATTTAATATGAGTATGATATCTATAGGTCCCTTGATAAGATTCCATAATAAAGTGAATTGATAAAGAGTTATCATTCTCAGTCTACTTAGAGTCAAGAAATAATATGATTGAATTATATAAGGATGACAGACACTATGCCTTATATTCAATCAAAATATTATGTGATAAATGGATTACAATATTTATTATAAATTAGGTTATGTCAGATTGTTGACTTCACATGACTTGGGTAGTTATAATGTCTTGCTAGAGGCCACTTATGACTTGTAGGCCTAAATAGAGATTTAAGGCCCATTGCCAACGTCATATGAATTTATAGGGTCATACACTTAAAACAGGCCTAAAAACGGATATGGGTTTGAGAAGCCCAAATATGCTATGTGGAAATAAATAAATAGTTTATTTATATATTTAAGGTAAAGGTTATCTTAAATAAATAGAATATTATTTCTGATTTAATTTTAAATAAAAGCATAATAATAATAATTGAGAAATTACCAAAAATTTATTTTGGTAAGTAAAACCCTAATTAGAGGTCTATAAATATGTTATATTCTCTAGGGTTTCACTAACTCAATCATTAGCCACCAAAAATTCATTTTTCTCCTCTTAGAAAAACTAAAACACAAAGTGTTTTTATTCCTAATTTGTGAGAAATCAAGAGAACTGCTAGCACACAAATTTTTCATTTTAATCAAGGGCTGTTCATGTGGACGCTTATGTAGGATGGATTCTTTTGGAGATATCTTGATCTGAACTACCAAAATGAAAAGTTTGAGGTAAGGTGTCAACGGTGTGAACCTCCTCTCTGCCTTCCAGAAATCTTGCCTCTTCTGCATTTGTGGTAAGATTTGAAAACCCTAGTTTTAAATTAATTAATCAAATTACTTGGATCCGGGTTAGGGTTTGTGATTAAAAGTTTTAATTTCCACTGCATTTTTGAATCACAAAACCTAACAAGATCGAGCTGCTACCCTTGATTGGGGATTTACTACATTAGCCTATCTTTACTACAGACTGGATACCGTCTGTAGAGGTGTTGTCATGATGTATGGCTTTTGGCATGTCATGCATGTATGTTCTTTTTTTTGCATGATTTACTGGTCTATTTTTCTTTTCCAGATTTGGAGTATAGAGATTGGGCTGATTCGGGGTTTCAATACTATCAGCTTCGACATGAGTCTCCCTCTAATGCAGAGATAGGGTTCCCATTTGGCTAGCATCAGAAATATTCTTTAGACCTATTATGATCATATAAACTCCATTGAGTGGAACTTAGTAAGAAAACAAAATCATTAATATTTTATAATGCAAGTTAAACTTAAAATAATTTTCAAATCAATTCCGATTGACTGGAGGGAGATGATGATGTCTAGAGATATGATTTTATAGTTGGAGCAGTAAGTCTTGAGTCCATGAGGATTTTAATCCTTGGATATGGTTGGCAAATATGGTATCTGGGGGAACAAGTATATTGCTAGTCTTTTAAACCCTCACGACGTCATATTCCTTCTAATATCCCTCCTTTGATGTTACATAGCTTGCACCTGATGGGTTTAGATATGAGAGAGGTGCTATAAGGATATGCTGCCTTGACTTTTCTTAAGCGATCTCACCATTGCCAGTAGTTCATTCATAAGAACCTCCTAGAGCATATTCCTACTAACCATGCTGAGGTAACTTTTGATCATTTCATTTATTCTTTTAGAACCCATAAATTACTCATTCTTTTTCACAGTTTAAGGAGATTGGTTCCCCTACTGCCAAGGTAATAGGGGAAGAGATAGAGACTGCTCAAAGGACTAAGAATGCTCTTGATACCAAGAGATATGAGCCCAGACCTAGTCATACACATTATATTTAGCATGTTGGGGCTAGTCATAAGGGGGCTTTTATTGGTGCTATCTTTGGTAATGTCTCTCTTCTGGATAGGTCCATGCTTTATTGGGCTCCTGTTATTCAAACTCTAATTGAGCAGTATATGCACTTTAGCAGTGCTCAGCTTCCTAGCTTTTCTCTAGCAGATACTACTCATGTGAGTCTATCTGACTTATTTCCTGTATGATCGATACACGTGACACAGATGTTAATAGAAAATTTTATAAGATAGCTTCCCTGGACATCGATAGAGTATTTATATAGTCTTTCTTCATCTCAGAGGTTATTTACTATATAGGTCACAGATAGTTGGCGAGTAAGTATATACACTGAAAAATGCAAAGTGTATACATGTTATGCTTAAAATGCATATGATATGACATTTCCTATATGTGCAGAGTTATTCTAGTGGTCTAGAGTGTGAGAATGAGAGGCTTCACCGGCAACTTGCAGACTTGGGCATTGATCCTCAGAGTGCTGGGACTTCATCTGCTAGACCTTCAAATACTTATCAGCATAATGATTTGACTGGAGGATGGCAACTTTAGCCTGATTTGGGAGCTCATGATGACTGATTAGGAATATTTTTATTTTTGACTCTCAATGTGCTTTTATCTGACTGTTTCTATAGTACTGTTACTTTTTAGATTCTCCACTGTTTTGAGTATTGTTATGTATCACTTGAACTGGTAGCTACTTTTGAGTAAACTTCTTCCATTAACATCCTTCTAACAATGGATAATGTTGAATAGTCAAATAAATAACTAATTAATTAAAAAGATAAATAATGAATATTATCCCTTTAATAATTGTTTATTTATCCTTATCTCTTTTAGATTCCATCACCTCAACTTATCCATATTCCTTGAGCAAACAGAATCCTTATCTTATATGGACTCATTTTCCTTTTCTATATAAAGAATGCATAAGGGACATTATTCCTCATTCTCTAAACTTTTAATCATGACTCAAGCATCTCTCAAATTAATGAAGAAATTCCTTAAGAGCCTTGATGGAAATAATTGGAATAGCTTTCTCCCTTTTCACTGCAAGTCAATAAAATGTCTTCAGCATTTGAATATTAACAATAACTTTTTGCATGCTACTACAACTTTTTAGAATGCTAAGGACCATGTGTTCTGATTCAATAGGCAAGAGTTATGCCTAATGACTGAAGAATTTGCTGTTATCTTGGGATGCTCATTAGACTCAACTACCATGATTGCTCTTCCTGATCTAACCATGTAGTTTCCTAATAAGCTAGTAGCATTCTTCGATTTGCCCTCAAATGACATCTATCTGTATGCTCACAACCCTGTGACCATCGATTTATCTTCTCTAATTACTATTTATGAAACTAAAGATAGAATAGTGCTGCTTGGACAAGAACTATTGTTTTTTGTCTTTATGCACAGTTTTTGCTAGTTTCATCTCATGGAAATGTTGACACACAGATTGTGAGTATTTTATAGTAGGTACAAGTTGGAGCTAACCCTGTGCCCATTATTCTTGCTGAAACTAACATAGACTGGACAAATTTAGAAATTAAAATAATCTTTTAGGCAGTTTACTTCTCCTTTAGGTGTGTAACCAGAACCCTTTATTGTTTTCTTTCTCTTTTATTTGCCTTCAATTTTATCTAAGTCACCCTTTTGGGTTTTCAACTTAGCAGGCTTGCCCTTACTTTTACCTAAGTTGCCTTTTTAAGTTTTCAACTTAATGGACTTTTTTTTAGTTCTAGCTATAAGAAAAGCTAAGGTTGTTCATTGTTCCTACCAACCTTTTGACTTATAGATGTTGAGATCACATGGGTCTACCCTTAGTGGAAATTAAAGTTCATGACCATTGAGTTGTATGATCATAGTTTTCCTATTCATGGGCTATGTTTCTCCACCTTTTTCTCCCCTTCACATCTTTGCCATCAGTATGGTCGCCCACAGTTCATTGTCATTATTCTTACTTACTTTGAAGGCTTCCCTTTGAGACAAGACTTTCTGGACAAGGTTAGCAGCTTGTGGCCTCGTAGGAACTTCGAGTGAAACATGCATTTGAATGCCAAAGTGACTACTGATGATAACTATAAAGCTTGGGTTATCATGAAAAATACAGAGCCACCCAGATTTGCTAAGTATAAGAGGACTCAAGTGTTGCAGGATGAATCACAACAGAAGAAACCAAGGCATATTTAGAGTAGTGATCTCATAGATCTGGTTTTTTTAAGGCTTTTTATGCTTTGTTTTTTTTCCTTTAAGTACTTTTTCCTTATAATAAATATAGGATATGCAACATTCAAACAAAAATTTCATTTCAATTTGCTTCATTAATTAGGGTCAAAATGAGTACATTTATTATATCACATGATATAACTCCTGCTATCCTTTTAGATTTTCTAACTGAATATTTTTCTCTCACTTTTATTTCCCTAATTTCTGCTTGACCAACCTTTTGCGAGTTTTCTGAACAACAGACTTTTATTTCTTTTATACTATTATTATTTTCTCTTTTTAAAAAATAGTATTTCTTGAGGTGATCCAAGTTGATTGGCTTGGTGAACTCATTCCCTTCAAGATCTGATACTTTTGTAGCTCCCTTAGATAGAATTAACTTAACTAAATACGGTCCTTCCCAATTTGGTATGAACTTTCCTCTTAGATCAAATACTACTGCTCTAGACTATTTTAACACCATGTCCCTAACCTTTATCTTTCCAAGCTTAACCTTCTTATTAAATGATCTTGCTATCCTTTTCTGATATATCTGAGTATGAAATAAAACATTCATCCTCTTTTCGTCTAGAGATACCAAATGATCATATCTCTTTCACGCCCATTCATTCTCAGGTATTTTAGCTTCCATAACCACTCTCAAAGATTTGGTCTTAGTTTCTATAGGCAAAACTGTTTCATAACCATACAGTAAAAAGAATGTTTGCCCTGTGGCAGTTCTAGCTGTAGTCCTATATCCCCACAAAGAAAAAGGGATAAACTCAAACTAATCGTTGTAAGTTTTGACCATTTTAAAGATAAGCTTCTTAACATTTTTATTAGCAGTTTCTACTGCTCCATTAGCCTGAGGGTGATAAGGTGAAGACTTATGATGTTCAATCCCATACTTCTATAACAACTCTATTGTTTTTGCGTGAAATTGGACACCATTATCTATCACAACATGGTGCGGGACCCCATACCTACAAATAAGACTCTTCTCAATAAACCGTGTCATTTGTTTCTCTTTCAGAGTGTTGAAGGACTCAGCCTCTACCTGTCTGGAAATGTAATCTATTGCCACAACTATATACTTATGCCTATTAGATGTTGTTGGCCTTATTTCTCCTATAATATCAATCCCCCATGCTACAAAGGGCCAAGGAGATGATAAACTATTTAGCATCATAGGAGGAAGATGGTTAAGATTCCCATAGATCTGGCACTATCTTACTATTCTAATACAATCTTTTTCCAAACTCATCCAATAATACTCATGTCTGATTATCTTCTTAGCTAAGATCATTCCATTCATATGAGAACCACAAGCTCTTGCTTGAATCTCTTTCATTACCTCTTCAGCTTCATCTTTATTGAGACATTTGAGCTACATTCCATTCAGCATTCTTTTGTATAATACTCCATTATGACTCGCATAATTACATGCGAGAATGCAAAGAGCATATTTCTCTTTTGAAGTTGCTTCTTCTGGATACTTTCTTTCTTCAATAAACTTTTGAATGCCATAAAACTACGGCTTCTCTTCAGGCCCTATTTGGATACCTATCGTTTGCTCTCCCCTAATAATATGGAGCTATTGATTTTATGATTACCAAAGGCTTCATAGTCAATCTAGTCACATTATCCCACATTGAAGAGAGTGTTGCCAGTGCATCTACCATTTGATTATCCTCTCTTGACAAATGGATTAAGCGACATTTTGTAAAATTCCTTATTAAAGTTTTCAAATAGCAAATATAAGGCTTCAACTTTTCCTCTTTCACCTCCTATTCTTCATTAGCCTAATTGATGACTAACATCGAATCCCTATATACTAACAACTCTTTTGCTCCAGCTGCTATTACTGCCTCCACTCCATGAATGCATGCCTTATACTCAACCATATTGTCTGTTACCTTAAAATCTAACTTCTTAGCCATTGGTATGGTTTCTCCTTCTAGTGTAATAAGAATCACTCCTAAATCCTACTCTTTTGTTGTTTATTACCCCATTAAAATAAAGCTTCCACTCCGGATGCTCTATAAAGGCTAAGTTATCATCTGGAAACTCTAAATTCCACTGTTCATCACCTTCTAACTGTATTCTGAGCTAGGAATTCTGCTACTACCCTTCCTTTAATGACCTTTATAGTAATGTAGTCTATATCAAATTCAGTCAGGAGTACGAGCCATCGAGACATTTTTCCAGTTAAAGTAGATGCTTGAACTAGGTATCTTAAAGGATCTATCTTTGAAATAGCCTGAACTTTATAGGATTGAAAATAATGCCTCAATTTTCTTATTGCCCAAATCATTATCAGACATGTCTTCTCTACCATATCATACTTTTCCTTATATAGCAGAAACTTCTTGCTAAGGTAATACACTGTATGTTCTACTCCATCCAGTCCTTTTTGTGATAGCATTACCCCTATTGCATTTTCCTCTAGAGCTAAGTATAGGATCAATGGCTTACCTTGCCTTAGCAGCTTTAATACAGGCGGATTGGTAAGATATTCCTTAATCCTATTAAAAGCCTTTTCACAATCATCGTTCCACTTCACATGTTGATCTTTCCTTAAAAGCTTGAAGATAGAGTGATAAATATTAGTGAGCTTTGAAATGAACCTATTAATAAATTGTAACCTGCCAATGAATCCTCTTACTTCTTGCTCTATCTTTGGCATTGACATTTCCTAGATAGCTTTTACTTTATCTGGATCCACTTCAATTCCTTTACTACTAATTATATGCCCTAGTAGTTTTTTTGAAGTAACCCTAAAAATGCATTTCTTTGGGTTGAGCCTCAAATTGTACCCCTCAATTCATGCTAATAACTTATCTAAAGCTTCAAAGTGTCCTTTTCTAGTCTTTGACTTGACCATCATGTCATATACATATACTTTTACTTTATGCATCATGTCATAGAAAAGAGCAGTAGTTGCCCTTTGATATGCTGCACCTGCATTCTTCAATCCAAAAGGCAATATGTCCCCCATTTTGTAATGAAAGCTATTTTGATCTTGTCCATGACTATCATCATTATCTATTTATATCTTGAAAACCTATCCATAAAATAATACATTGCGCTCGACACTGCATTGTCGACTATCACATCAATATGAGGTAAAGGAAAATAATCTTTTGTGCATGCTTTGTTTAGATTCCTGAAATCCACTCACATATGTACTTTACTGTCTTTCTTAGGTACTAATACTATGTTTGCGAACCATTGAGGATGATTTACCACTTCTACAAAATTAGCCTGGATTTGTTTAGCAATTTCCTCTCTTATCTTTTCAGTCCACTCTGGTCTTAGCTTGTGTAAATTCTATTTAATAGGTTTAATTTTTGGATAAGTTAGGATGTGATGTTCTGTAATTTCCCTATCTAAACCTAGCATATCTTCAAAAGTCCAAGCAAATACTGCCTTTCTTTTTATTAATATTCTCTCAAATTTTCCTTCTTTTCAGGAGTTACATCATGTGATACATAAATGTTCTTAGGATTATCATTTGTGCCCATGTTTAATAAATTTAATTGAATGGAATTAATGTCTAATATGCACACATGATCAATATTAAAATGCACAGAACCATCAGGGTGGACATCACTTAAGTAAGGTAAACCAAAATTCATATCATTGACCATGGAAAAAAAAAGTCTTCATCCTCATAAAGATCAGACGTTATTACATTATTTTCTTTATAAAAAAAATCACTAAAACGATTATTAATGATAGTAGCTAAATCCTAGGGTGGCTCCTCTTTACGTGGTAGACACATAAGCTCTTTAACAATAGTATCACCCATCCTCTCAGCTACCTGCTTTATCACTTCCTCTTTGTTATTCTCTACCAAGTTCTTCATAATCTGCTTATTAAAGATCTTGAACTCAGGAATGTCTTTTCCAGTAACATTGACAAATTCCTTAGCACCCATATTGTACTTGCCTTCCCTTGGCTTGATAAAATTCTCACTCATTGGCTCGATTCTCCCTAAGGGCTTATTTACCTTAGCCTTTCCCTTCTTCCTTCCTCTTTTGCTACTAGGTTATGTCTCAGTGCACCCTAATCCCTTGGTGTCACACTAACTTCTAAATTCTGGGGGTTTAGGGCTTCCTTGCTCATTCTTTCCGAACCCCTATCCAGGTTAATAATTCATACTCTACATCATCCTCGTGACTCTCAAATCCATATGAGTTCCATCAAATATTCCTATAACTTGGAAACCTGGGGGAACATATACTTATTTTTGTTTATCCTATAAGGCTACTATAGATGCACTGGTTCCAGCTTCTATAATCATAACCTCTCCTTTATGAGGGAATTTTATCTTCAGGTGCACAGTAAAGGGTACCCCTCCTAGAGCATGGAACTATGGCCTTCCCAAAAGTAAAGCATATATGACAGGGATGTCTATTATAGTGAACTCAATAGTTGACTCTACAGGTCTTATTTTAACTAGAGCTTGGAATGCATATTCCGGGTGCTATCATCATAGGCTCTGATTATAAGATTTGAACCTTACAAATCATCAGCTTTCAAACTCAAATTAATTAGGATTTTTAATGGACATAAGTTAATAGTAGAACTATCATCTACCATTATAAAATTGGTTCTCTTTCCCCTTACTTCAGTTGGGATAAATAACAACTTGTTATGATTTTTACCTTTCAAAGGCAAATCATCATCTAAGAACATTATCAAGTCATGCTTCTTTTTTGTAACCTTTGCTACTATAGCCTTAGGTGTAGTTACTATTTTGATACTCATACTTGATAAAGCCTTGAGTAGAGCTCTTCAGTGGCTGCCTGAATGCATTAGTAATTCCCAAATGCTCACATTTGCCTTAGCTTTCTTTAGTTGGTCTGAGATCAGGTCTTCTTTTTTTCCCTTTCTCTACTTCTACATCCTTTGTCTCTTCTCTTTCCATAACTCTCTCAATTTTCTTTTTTGCTACTTTATAATTCTTTCCACTTCTGGTGACATAGTTCAAATTAGGATTATCATACCATACATAAAGACCACCAAGGTTCTCTTTATCAGAGTTATACTAAATGTCAATAACCCTAATAATTTAATTCCTCTTTCCATATTTCTATACTTCCATCATGCATGCTTCTTTCTCTTTCAGCTCCTCCATGTTAAGTTTGCCCAAATGTTAGCTCAATAGCTCTTTAACTCCCTTTTTAAGATTGTTCAGGAGTAAAAGATCCATTATTCTGCCCTTTCACACCTTTATCTTTGAAATCTTCACCCCATCCTAAGGGCACAATCTCCTTTACTAGTATATCACCTGAAGCAGGCTTAGAGTAAAATACTTTATAGTCAAACTTGCCTGAAGGTTGCCCTAATAAACCTTCAACCCCTCTAAATGGCTGCTTAGGAATTTCATATTCTCTATCTTCTTCCATCGGCTCATTATCAAACTCATCACCTCATCTTGAAGGCACAATTGATTTAAAGGAAATATCAGTAGAGGGTAGCTTTAAATAAAACATCTTAAAGTCAAATTTGTGTGAGGGTTGCCCCAACAAATCCTCTACTCTTGTCGAGGCATCAGAACATTTCTCACTGTCTATAAGGTTTAAGTTTTTAAAGGAATCCAACACTTCCTCTTTTCTAACTCATGAGTTGATCATCATGGTAGCTGGTGGTGGAATATTTCGATAGTCTGGGAAAGGGTTTATTTCTAGTGTTTAGGTTGGAATTGGACTTTTTGGGGTCTATGATTTTTTTGGAGTCTATAAGGTTTTGGATTTCATGTTTTATGTCGATACAGGTGTCTGTGGAGTGGCCAACTACTTGGTAAAATTTGCATTAGCTGTTTAGGTCATAGCCTAGAACATTTGGGTTTTATGGTTTGGAAAAGGTTAAGGGTCTAACCAGGCCTTTTTGGATCAAATGGTTTAGGACTTTGGAAAGTGGTTGGTTAAAATTGGAGAATCTCCTGGGCTATTGAATTGCACATACCTCCACAGCTCAGCTGGTACTTCCCCATTGTTCCCCCAGTTGAGTAATTTTGAGTTCTAAAACTTTTCTTCTTCTCACTCTCAATCTCTTCGGCTTGCAAACCATCATTATATAGGCCTATAAATGTTTTGGGATTCATTATTTGCAATCTCTCAACCAAATTAGATGATACATTACATATTATCAACCTAACTCGATCTTTCTCAACTAACTTGTTTTTCATTAATCCTGCTTGTTTATAAATCTGGTCAAGAAATCAAAAAAGGATTCATCTAATTTTTGCTTAGTCAGTTCCAAATCCCTAATGGAAACTTCCAATCTAGTGTTATAATTATACTATTTCAAAAAAGCAATACACAGTTCTTTCCTATTAGCCTGATAGACTTTTCGAACCCATGATGCCAATTTACAGCCATTCCCTCTAAAGACAATATAAATAACCTAGTGATCATTACTAATAGGGCCTTAGTAGTGCTCATAGTTGTTTTGTACTAACTGAGATGAATTCTAGGATCTCCAATTCCATCAAACTTCTACAGCTAAGACATTTTGAACTTCTCAAGTAGCTTATTACCCTCCATTAGCACTATATCATCAAAGTCAAATGAATATCCCATGCCTTGTCCTCTAATAAGCTCTTCCATCTTGGACATTTTTTGGGTCAGTGCTTGCATGTACTTAGACTCACAGTCTTATAGTTCAAGTGATTCTCTCTTTGCCTTTTCTATCATGTAGTTCTTAACATCCTCAAGCTTCATATCAATAGTAGGTGGGTTTTAAGCAATAGGTTGCCCCCCGTATTATTGGCAGCAGGTAGAGCATCTGTAGTAAGTAGGATAGTTGTAGCAGCAGGTGGTTGCTCAATTGTAGGTGGTTGTATGACAACAGTAGCAGGTTGCATCAATCCAAATAAAGCCTATCTCAGTTCATTTTGCATCATAGCCCTCATATCATCCATCAAAGCTTCCTTAATGTCTTATAAGGTCCAGTTCCCTGCTTGTTATTATTCCATTTCTATATGCACAGTCGGAGTTGGTTCAACTTCCAAGTAAAAAGGACTCTTCTCCAGTTTGTGAAGGATCTCTTCTGCTATGGCTTTAGGACTTAAATATATTATTCTTAGTCTACTACCTTTTTGTCCCCAAATACGAGAAGACCTGAATGAATTTATTATGGCTACAAAATAAAGTATTAGTGTGATGGATGAAATGCATGTATGCATGATGCACATGCTATGCAATAAGTAGCAAATAGCAAGTATTAATCAAGCATACAACATTTATCCTTCCAACCTTATTCCTCCCACACACGTGTTCAAGGTGAGTCTCTTTTCCTAGGATTTTTGGTCTTGGTCTTAATATCAACAGGGGATATCAAGAACCGACATGCATGTCATATCTCTCAAAGTAGTAAAAGCATAGAAACAATATTTCTAGGTATAAAAGCATAGCTGACTCTTTATTAGTCCTGATGGGCTTCTAAAATATGGGCTTGGGCCTTTATAGATAGAAATACCTCACAGCAACATTCACAAGCAATTTGGGTAATCCTAAAGGAAGTTACTAAGCTATTATATGTGGTTAGGGTCTGGTGAAAAGCTAAGGTTCCCTTAGTAAGATGCCCTCTTTTAAGACTTAAGTTACAAGCCAAGGTCAGAGGGGCCCAACATTCTTTGCAAACTCGAGAGAAGACTACCCCCCCTTTTGGGACTTGGGTTACAGACTCTGGTCAGATGAGTATGATAATCTCTCTTGAATCGAGTTAAGGCTAAGAGAGATGGTTAGCTAATTTACAACTCCATAAAGCTAGTGGAATCATGGAATTATAAACCAACGTCATCAGTTAATAGGGACATGCAAAATGAATGCAAGACTAAAATAATAATTAATAAAATAATTCTAAAGAATACAAGTAGAATCACTGTCTCTTATCCCTAGTGGAGTTGCCACTGTAGACGATAGGGTTTAGCATGCACCTAAGATTTTAGCAACTGCGACATTATTTGAGCTTAGGGCTCTAGAGAACACACTAACCATTATGAGGAGTCACCACCCAGGGTAATAATTGGGACAAATAAAAATGGTGGTACTCGATTCTCTAAAAGAAAGCTAGCACCACAACTAGGAGATTTTGGATATGGAATACCAACTTCTTTCAGTCTTGTGTTCTTTTAGAATTATTTTATAAATTACTATGTTATCCTCTATTTACATATAATTTCATATAAACCCTTATTTAAAACAGTTAATTCCAGGAAAACTAGCCATGAAAATACATGTAAACAATGCATTCTTCGTAATCCCTAGGTTAGTATAATCAACATTAATTTTAATGAAATGGGTTAAATCTACATGTTTTAATTTACAAGTGAGCCTAAAGATTAATGGGCCTAATGCTTATTTAATTTTAATTAAGTGAACTTGAGTCTATTTATTTTAATTCTAAGAGTGGGCCTAAATCTATATGTTTTAATTCTAAGGTGATATTAAATCTACAAGTTGTGGAAAAGGTTTTTGTTTAATGGGCTAAGTCTAAATTAATTATAATTAACCTAAAATGGGCTTATGTCTAAATTACTAAGTGAGCCTAAATTATCTATACCTTAAATCTAATCAATTATGGGCCTAATAGCAATTTTAGTTAATTAAACCTAAAGAAACCTAAATTTATTTAAGTAGGTTAGAGCTTAAAATGGGCTTAGGGCCCAAAACACATAAACATGATCAA
Organism: Mallotus nudiflorus; assembly: GCA_947683625.1. Taxonomy (NCBI): domain Eukaryota; kingdom Viridiplantae; phylum Streptophyta; class Magnoliopsida; order Malpighiales; family Euphorbiaceae; genus Mallotus; species Mallotus nudiflorus. The sequence continues at coordinate 478,854 of CANTUR010000198.1, forward strand.
ACAAGCCCAAAAACACAAAATAAATCAAAATAAACAAATAAAAAAGATCAACCATGCAATTAAATTATTTTATCTAAAAGAAACCCTAATTTTAATTAACATGCAACCTAAATTAATCTACTACCTTCATTGATTTTAGTTAGGGTTTACCAAATTGAACCTAATTTACTAATTAATTTTTTTAAGAATAAGAGAATTAAATCTTCATTATTCCCACTATCAGGGCTATTACAAAATCTACCAAAATAATAAAGAAAATAAAATTGAAATATAACCCTTATAAATTAAAAAAATTGAAAACCAAAAAAATTAAAATAAAATGAACTACAAATAAAATTAGATTGGGATCTTAACTCTTGGCTTTCATTTGTGGATTCTTTATGAGTTTCCTTTATTCAATCATGTATTCATCACCAGAATCATGAAAAATAAAAAATCAAAAAAGAAAATAAGATTAGAATTAATGAACAAAGAAATAAAATAATGAAAATAAAATCTAAAAAAACAGAAATAATAAAATCAAAAATAATAAAAAGAAAGTGCTAATATAAAAGAAAAAACTAAAAAAGAAAGGAGTAGAAGATGAGGAATACTGTGCAGATGATGTTTGAATGCCCCTCAGACTGGGATTTCACCATTTTGAGAAAATTGACTCTGCGCTTTCTTGATTTCTGGACTTCTAAAAGAGCATACTTTTTTTTAAAAAAAAAAGGGTTTTTGAAATCATAGTATCATGTGAAGTCTTCTTTCTTTTCTCCTCTTTTTTTTTTCCCTTTTGCCAATTTTTTTCTTTTTATATCCTGTTCCTCAGCTAACCACTTATGTGATCATAAGAGGGAGTTACAAGAGTTATGTCTCTCCCTAACAACAAGATAAATATTTTAGAAAGGAAGATTATAGGCGTAAGAGATGTGTACTGGAATGAAACCTACAGATAAATATCAAATCAATTTATTTATAAATTAAAATTGGACCAATCATAGTGAGATAAAATATTTTTTATTGAATTTTGTAGCGGCTTGGCATTCCAAAATGTCAATCGGCATTGCGTAATGCCGATTAGTATTGTGCAATGCTAATCGGCATTGCATAATGTTGATCGGCATTGCATATTGCTGGTTGTGCATTTCCAAATATACCCTTACAAAAATTAATCTTTTAAATTAAACCCAAAAACATTGCAATTTAGTCCTTAAAATAATGAAACTTAACATTAGAGGTCAATTTTTGATTAAATTGTCATCATAGAGGCTTTCGTCACATTCATGCACCATTGCATCTTGAAATTGGGTGCTTACATTCACTTAATTATATTTAAAAAAAAGCTAGATTGAGAACTTAAATAGCAAGAGTTGATATTTCATTGAGTTTACTAGGAAAAATAAATAAAGAAAGAAAAAATGGGTTTTATTAAGGGGAAATGGTAAAACTATGGATTACATTTTAAATTATTATGGCTATTTATTTATAAATATACTCATTTAGAGGTTGTACATTTCATTATCTTTTTAAATAAAAATATTTTAGCTTACATCCATATGATTAAGTCACAATACAATACATACTCTTATCTTCAACAATGAAAACAAAAAAGCCAAATCCTATGCATATAGTCAATATACTTGTAATAATAATTAATAAGGAGCTATTTGGTTCAACTGGCTATATCTACTGATCGCTAGTAGTTATTTTGGTTAGTGGACAAATAATAAATATTTTTACTAACAGTTGGTGGATGATAAATATAAATCGTTTAGTAAAATTATGTTAGTTGTTTTTGTTAATATATAAAATGACTAGTAGTTGTATAATATATAGAATTAGAGCTTGTTTGGTTCAGTTGTTTATATAATTTGATGGCCGATAGCTGTTGTGATTAATTAATAGCTGATAGTTGATAATTGGTAGCTAATATATATGATCTGTCTAGTGAAATTATTTTAGCTATTGCTATTAATATATCAAATGACCATTAAGGGTATAAATTATTTTTAAGTATATTTTAATAATATTTTTTCTAATTATAAATTATTTAAAAATTATATATAGCAATATATAATAATTTATCATTTTTATTTTATTTATTATTAAAATTATTAATAGAAACTATTTGAGAATTAATATTAAAATGTAAACCTTGTTAATATAATTTTTTTTAAAAAAATAATTGATATAAATATTATAATTATTCAATTCCTTGCTATAATTTAGAATAATATTAATTTTATTATAAATTATAAAAAATTAATTATATACATTTAATTTAAAAATAATCTAGTTGTTAATAATTGTTTTTAGCAAATACAAGTTCAAAGCCTAAAGAGATCTAAGATCCATTAATTGTACAAGAAGACCCAATCACAAGGTCCAAATCCAAGAAGCTTCAAGAAGCCATATTGGGTTTAATTAGGGACATTTGGAAAGCCCAAGAATTTCAACCCAATAAGGCATCCATAGAGGCCCAAGGAATAATATTTAGCTTGTTTTTGTGTTAATAATAATTAGGGTTACATGTAGTCACCATATACAAGTTAATGGGGTAATTAATACCAAGTAATGACTATTAATGTGGGTAGTGGTTATTAAGAGCCACCATATACAAGTTAATGGGGTAATTAATACCAAGAAATGGCTATTAATGTGGGTAGTGGTTATTAAGGCCATTTAAGAGTAAAAGTAATCCTATGTGTGTGAGTCTATTTTGGTAGTGTGGGCATGGACTTGTACTCTATATAAACAAGTCATTTTCTTTCTTTTGGAGCATGATTGAATTTGATATATGAATTATAACTTTGTTTGAGTTTTATTATGAGGAATTTTGTCTTTAATTTCTTGCATGAACTTTGTGACTTATCAAGCTTTATTTTAGCTTGTGGTGTCAAAATCTAAATATTTGTTTTCTTGTTATTTATCAAACTTTCTTGTTTGTGGCATAAGAGGAAATTCAAAGTCCATCTTAGTATCTTTATCCTTGTTGGTAAAGGGGTTAAGTAGCATCTATCTTCTTACTTCAACCTTTGAACGATCAGAATTTGTGGATTAAATTGGTAATTTCTAGTTTTCTTCTAATTCAACTTATCATAGTATTCTTGCTATTGGGGAGTTAATGGTCTATTTGGTCCATTTGGAATTTCTTCTGGAAATAAATCTTTATAAACCTGCAAAAGATCAACAACAACACTAGGCAAACCATTGGTTATTTCGTTAGAAATATGTAAAATCTCCTTGTACATAAGTACAAGCATGTGTTGCCTTAAAAGCATAGCTTCTTTCACATCACTCATTTTTACATAAACACTCATTTTTCTTTCATTTGAACCTTCCTTGTTTTCTCTCACCATGTGTTTCCCATATTGGTCAAGAGAATTGGAATTTTTAGGTTCACTCATCTCACCTTTTTCTTTACTCTCAAAGGTTTCCCTTCCCAAAGAATTTCCTAATGAAGAACCCATTTCTTCATATTGTTGCTTGATGCGCATTTGGTCTTCAAAAATCTGTTTTGGAGTTAATGGTCCAAGGTTAAACCTTTTTCCATCCATAGTCAAAGTATACATATTTTTGAATCCATCATGATTAGCCCTTTTATTATATTGCCAAGGTCTCCCCAACAACACATGGCCAACATTAGTAACACATCACACAACACCTCATCCTTATATCTACCAATTTGAAAAGAAACTAGAACTTGCTTATTTACCTTTATAACTCCACTTTCATTAAGCTATTGCAACTTGTATGGTCTTGGGTGCTTGGTAGTAGGCAACTTCAATTTCTCCACTAGCAAAGTGCTTGCTACATTAGTACAACTTCCACTATCCACAATCATGTTGCACAACTTGTTAAAAATCAAACAATGAGTATGAAATAAATTTTCCCTTTGCTCCCTATGGACATCATGTTTATTTTGTAAACTCAATGTTCTTTGAATAATAAGATTATCTCCCTTAGCACATTCAACATCACTACAATCTTCTAAAGAAGGCATATCATAATCACTATCCCCCTCACTCTTTGACTAAATATCACCATCCCTTAGAATCATAGGTTTCTTATTTGGACATTCCTTCGCAATGTGCCCATGACCCAAAGACTTAAAACATTTGATTCCCCTAGTTTGGGCTGGTTGATTCTCACCCTTTCCCTTATTACCCAAGTCAATTTTAGGTTTAGTTTCTTCCACTTTTGACTTATTAAAAGGTTTATCATCCTTTTTCCCCCAAGAAGTTTTCTAAGAAGAAGAAGAACCCATATTTGGTTTAGAATCATACCTCTTTCCTTTCAATTGCCTTTCCACTTTCATGGCCAAATTCACCATATCTTCAATCTCCACATAATGTTGCAAATCAATAACATCAATAATGTAGGTTTCATCAATTAACTCCCCAATAGAAAGAATACTATGATAAGTTGAATTAGAAGAAAACTACAAATTACCAATTTAATCCACAAATTTGGATTGTTCAAAGATTGAAGTAAGAAGATAGATGCTACTTAACCCCTTTACCAATAAGGATAAAGATACTAAGATAGACTTTGAATTTCCTCTTATGCCACAAACAAGAAATTTTGATAAATAACAAGAAAACAAAGATTTAGATTTTGACACCACAAGCTAGAATAAAGTTTGATAAGTCACAAAGTTCATGCAAGAAATTAAAGACAAAATTTCTCACAATAAAAATCAGACAAAGTTATAATTCATATATCAAATTCAATCATGCTCCAAAAGAAAGAAAAGGACTTGTTTATATAGAGTACAAGTCCATGCACACACTACTAAAATAGACTCACACACATAGGATTACTTTTACTCTTAAATGGCCTTAATAACCACTACCCACATTAATAGCCATTACTTGGTATTAATTACCCCCATTAACTTGTATATGGCGGCTACATGTAACCCTAATTGTTATTAACATAAAAACAAGTTAAATATTATTCCTTGGGCCTCCATGGATGCCTTATTGGGTTAAAATTCTTGGGCTTTCCAAATGTCCCTAATTAAACCCAATATGGCTTTTTGAAGCTTCTTGGATTTGGACCTTGTGATTGGGCCTTCTTATACTATTAATGGATCTTGGATCTCTTTAGGCTTTGAACTTGGATTCACATCATTCCCCCTTTCTTCAAAAGGATTTATCCTCAAATCAGCTCCATCATCTTTATCACCTACATCAAACAAAGATAAGTCACTAACATTGAAAGTACCACTAACATTGCCATACTCACTTAGAAGTTCTAGCTTGTAGGCATTATTGTTGATGCGTTGAAGCACTTTAAAAGGACCATCTCCTCTTGGCATAAGCTTTGATTTCCTTTGGTTAGGAAATCTTTCCTTCCTCAAGTGCACCCACAGCCAATCTCTGGGCATAAAAATGACTTACTTCCTCCCTTTGTTGTGTTGCTTTTCATATTGAAGTGTCTTCTTTTCAATGTTTGCACGCACCTTCTTATGCAAAGTCTTGATGAACTCAGCTTTTTGTTTCCCCTCTAGATTAGCTTTGTCCAATGGCAATGGTAGCAAATCTAATGGAGTCAATGGGTTGAATCCATACACAACTTCAAATGGTGAGAAATTTGTAGAACCATGCACACTCCTATTGTAAGCAAATTCCACATGTGGCAAACATTCTTCCCAATTCTTCAGATTTCTTTGGATGACAACCCTCAAAAGTATTGAAAATGCCCTATTGACCACCTCCGTTTGTCCATTTATTTATGGATGACAAGTTTTAGAATACAAAAGCTTTGTCCCCATCTTTCCCCAAAGAGTCTTCCAAAAGTGACTTAGGAATTTGACATCCCTATCACTCACAACGGTCCTTGGCACTCCATGTAGCCTTACAATCTCCTTGAAGAATAGATTGGCAATATGGGTTGCATCATCCATCTTGTGACATGGAATGAAATGTGCCATTTTACTAAACTTGTCCATAACAAAAAAATGGAATCTCTCCCTCCCTTGGACCTAGGTAATCCTAAAAAAAATCCATAGAAATGTCTACCCAAGGTTCATTTGGTATGGTAAGAGGTGTACACAAACCATGAGGCATTGCTTTAGATTTGGCTTGTTTGCAAGTAATGCATTTCTTATAAATTCTCTCCACATCCCTTTTCATGTGTGGCAAAAAGAAATGGTCACCCAACACTTCCAAAGTTTTCTTAATCCCAAAATGCCCCATTAAACCTCTGCTATATGCCTCTCTTATAAGTAACTCTCTCAAAGAACTTTATGGCACACACAATTTATTTTCCCGAAAAAGAAAACCATCAAACTTATAGAACTTATCAAAACCCCCTTTCTCACATACCCCATAAACATTAGCAAAATCAAGATCATTAGAATAAAGATCTTTGATGTATTCAAATCCTAATAATTTTGCATCAAGTTTAGAGATCAAGGCATACCTTCTTGACAATGCATCGGCCACCACATTTTCTTTCCCTTGCTTGTACTTAATGATGTATGGAAAGGATTTAATAAATTCCACCCATTTTCCATGTCTCTTGTTGATCTTTCCTTGTTGTTTGAGATACTTCAAGGACTCATGGTCAGTGTGAATTATGAATTCTTTGTAACCAAGGTAATGCTGCCATGTCTTTAGAATCCTCACCAATGTGTAGAACTCCTTATCATATGTAGGGTAGTTTAGACTTGCTCCACTTAGCTTTTCGTTAAAGAATGCTATGGGCTTGCCTTCTTGCATCAAAACTCCTCCAATACCTATGCCACTTGCATCACACTAAATCTCAAAAGGTTTAGTAAAATTTAGCAAAGATAATAAGGGTGTAGAACTTAAATTGTCTTTTAGAAAGTTAAAAGCCTCATCTTGTTCAATTCCCCACTTAAAACCAACATTCTTTTTTATGCATTCAGTTAAAGGTGCAGCTATGGTAGAAATTTTTTTAATGAACCTTCTATAAAAGCTAGATAAACCATGAAAGCTTCTTACATCACTTACACTTGTGGGTGTTGGCCATTCTCTAATTACTTTTACCTTTTCTTGATCAACATGAATGCCCTTGTCATTGACAATATATCCAAGAAAAGTAATTTCATTAGTGCAAAAATAGCATTTCTTTAGATTAGCATACAACTTCTCTTCTTTAAGCATATAAAAAACACAAGTCAAATGTTGTACATGCTCATCTAAATTTTTGCTATAAACCAAGATATCATCAAAATAGACAACAATAAATTTGCCTATGAATGCTCTTAAAACATGATTCATCAATCTTATGAAAGTGTTTGGTGCTTTAGTTAAACCAAAAGGCATTACTAACCACTCATATAAACCATGTTTAGTTTTAAAAGATGTTTTCCATTCATCACCTTCTCTCATTCTAATTTGATGATAACCAGATTTCAAATCAAATTTTAAAAATAAATATGAGCCATGCAATTCATCCAACATGTCATCTAGCCTAGGAATGGGATGTCTATACTTCACCGTGATTTTGTTGATGGCACGAAAATCAACACACATCCTCCAAGTTCCATCTTTCTTAGGCACTAACAAGACGGGTACAACATATGGACTCATGCTTTCATGAACATAACCCTTCTCCATAAGCTCACTCACTGGCATTTGGATTTCCTTAGTCTCCTCCGGATTACATCTATATGCTGGTCTATTTGGAATGCTTGCTCTGGTATGAAATCAATTTGGTGCTAAATGCCTCTTTTAGGTGGCAAACCATTTGGAATTTCTTCTGGAAATAAATCTTTATAAACCTACAAAAGATTAACAACAATACTAGGAAAACCATTGGTTATTTCGTTAGAAATATGCAAAATCTCCTTGTACATAAGTACAAGCCTGTGTTGCCTTAAAAGCATAGCTTCTTTCACATCACTCATTTTTGCATAAACACTCATTTTTCTTTCATTTGAACCTTCCTTGTTTTCTCTCACTATGTGTTTCCCATTTTGGTCAAGAGAATTGGAATTTTTAGGTTCATTCATCTCACTTTTTTCTTTACTCTCAAAGGTTTCTCTTCCCAAAGAATTTCCCAATGAAGAACCCATTTCTTCATATTGTTGCTTGATACGCATTTGGTCTTCAAAAATTTGTTTTGGAGTTAATGGTCCAAGGTTAAACCTTTTTTCATCCATAGTCAAAGAATACATATTTTTGAATCCATCATGATTAGCCCTTTTATCATATTGCCAAGGTCTCCCCAACAACACATGTCCGGCCAACATTGGTAACACATCACACAACACCTCATCCTTATATCTACCAATTTGAAAAGAAACTAGAACTTGCTTATTTACCTTTACAACTCCACTTTCATTAAGCCATTGTAACTTGTATGGTCTTGGGTGCTTGGTAGTAGGCAACTTCAATTTCTCCACTAGCAAAGTGCTTGCTACATTAGTACAACTTCCACTATCCACAATCATGTTGCACAACTTGTTAGAAATCAAACAATGAGTATGAAACAAATTTTCCTTTTGCTCCCTATAGACATCATGTTTATTTTGCAAACTCAATGTTCTTTGAACAATAAGATTATCTCCCTTAGCACATTCAACATCACTACAATCTTCTAAAGAAGGCATATCATCATCATTATCCCCCTCACTCTCTGACTCAATATCACCATCCCTTAGAATCGTAACTTTCTTATTTGGACATTCCTTAGCAATGTGATCATGACCCAAACACTTAAAACATTTGATTCCCCTAGTTTGGGCTGGTTGATTCTCACCCTTTCCCTTATTACCCAAGTCAATTTTAGGTTTATTTTCTTCCACTTTTGACTTATTAAAAGGTTTATCATCCTTTTTCCCCCAAAAAGTTTTCCAAGAAGAAGAAGAACCCACATTTGGTTTAGAATCATACCTCTTTCCTTTCAATTGCCTTTCCACTTTCATGGCCAAATTCACCATATCTTCAATCTCCACATAATGTTGCAAATCAACAACATCAACAATGTTTTTGTTTAGCCCTCTCAAGAACCTTGCCATGGTAGTTTCATGATCTTCTACCACATTTGCTCTAATCATAGCCTTCTCCATTTCTTTGTGATACTCCTCCATACTCATGGATCCTTGAATTAGAGTTTATAACCTTTGATGAAGCTCTCTATAGTAGTGGCTTGGAACAAACCTCTTTCTCATGATTTTCTTCATTTCCCTCCAAGACTCCACAGGTCTTTCTTTATATTTATGTCTTTCCTTGCAAAATTGATCCCACCAAACAATTGCATAATCACTAAACTCAACAGTGGCAAGTTTTACCTTTTTCTCCTCTGAATAATTATAACATTCAAAGATGAGTTCCACTTTCCTCTCCCATTCAAGGTACACATCTGGATCATTTCTTCCTTGGAATGAAGGAATCTTCATTTTGATGCTTCCAAGGTTGCAATCAACATCATCATTAGGACGTCCTCTCCTAGCTTGACTCCTAGGATTGATTTGTTATCCCACCAAGGTGACTTGATCATCATCCAAATCATCCTCTCCTTCATAGTCCTCTTGGTCAATTGGTCGACTTCTCCTTTGTCTAGGCTCTCCTTGTAATTGGTTAAGGATGTCATCATGCCTCTCCAATTTCTCATTGACTCCCGTCATTATGTTAAACATTCTTTCGAATTGTTGTTGCATAGATTGAATCACATGATCATTTGTAGAAGAAGAACTTATGTCTTTTGACATGATTGTAAAATCTAAAATTTTAACAAAAGAAAATGGAAAGAAACAATCTCACAACACTCCCTCATGTGTTTCACTCAAAATTGATGTATACCGCTCGTGTTTACACTCAATTTTGGCTTTTTCTCTAATGATCTCACACTCTTGAGTTTTACCTCTTAAATTTGCCTTTTGATTTCTTAGATGAACTAAGTTTCTCAATCAAACACAATTCAAGAATGTAGTAATCAATGATAAAAAAAAAGGTAGGCTTAAAGAAATAAACAATTTGTAACAAATAGGCTAATAGAAATGAAAAACAAAGATAGATAATTAAAGAACACAAAGAGATAGAATTATAAAGATAGATCTTAATGGAATATGAAGAGTCAATTTTTTTAATGTAAATTGAGATCTAACACAAGAATATCAAAGATAACATTTTTTTTATGGACAAATTTCTTTTTTTTTTTATATATGCACGAATTGAAAGGTATCATAAAAATCTCAAAGATAACAACTTTTTTTTTTATATATTTGCAAAAAAAATCTTGAGATAAGAAGAACAAAGATAAAAAAAATAACAAGAACAATAGATTGCAAGAAGGTGTAAAATATAAGATGAACACAAGATATTGAGAACTAAAAAATAGTTTTGGATATGCAAACCTCAATCTTGAGCCAATGCTCTGATACCACTTATGATGGAAATTGTAGGTTTCATCAATTAACTCCCCAATAGCAAGAATACTATGATAAGTTGAATTAGAAGAAAACTAGAAATTACCAATTTAATCCACAAATTCGGATCGTTCAAAGATTGAAGTAAGAAGATAGATGCTACTTAACCCCTTTTCCAACAAGGATAAAGATACTAAGATAGAATTTGAATTTCCTCTTATGCCACAAACAAGAAAGTTTGACAAATAACAAGAAAACAAAGATTTAGATTTTGACACCACAAGCTAGAATAAAGCTTAATAAGTCACAAAGTTCATGCAAGAAATTAAAGACAAAATTCCTCACAATAAAACTCAAACAAAGTTATAATTCATATATCAAATTCAATCATGCTCCAAAAGAAAGAAAAGGACTTGTTTATATAGAGTACAAGTCCATGCACACACTACTAAAATAGACTCACACACATAGGATTACTTTTACTCTTAAATGGCCTTAATAACCACTACCCACATTAATAGCCATTACTTGGTATTAATTACCCCATTAATTTGTATATGGTGGCTCTTAATAACCACTACCCACATTAATAGTCATTACTTGGTATTAATTACCCCATTAATTTGTATATGGTGGCTCTTAATAACCACTACCCACATTAATAGCTATTACTTGGTATTAATTACCCCATTAACTTGTATATGGCGGCTATATGTAACCCTAATTATTATTAACACAAAACAAGTTAAATATTATTCCTTGGGCCTCCATGAATGCCTTATTGGGTTAAACTTCTTGGGCTTTCCAAATGTCCCTAATTAAACCCAATATGGCCTCTTGAAGCTTCTTGGATTTGGACCTTGTGATTAGGCCTTCTTATACTATTAATGGATCTTGGATCTCTTTAGGCTTTGAACTTGGATTCACATCAATTAATATAGTCTAAATATAAAATAAATTTAAATAAATTATTAGCTAATGGGAAAAAGCTTCAAAATGGAGCTAATAAAATCCTAGCTGTTTTGAGTAAAAACACATACCCGTCGCTGATTTGAAAATCTCATCAAACACCTAAAATGTTGATAATTGAGGAAAAACCTCTATTAGTTATTATAGAGGGTTCGACGTGTGCCTAAGTGTTTGGTGACCACAACATTATGCGGGACTCAGGGCCCATTGTGCGGTCACCTCCCAGATAAGAGCCAGGACACATTTTATAGCAATTGGATCCCACGAAGGGCCCCAATAGCCATTCTCAGAGATTGGGTTTAGAAACTGGGTATGAAATTTTGAAATGCTCATCCAACCTTGCAATTGACCTTCATTTGTGTTTTGTGTTTTATTACTTTTAATTATTAAGTTATTTCTTTATTAACATGAAAAATTGGAATTTCCTCCAAACAATTTTCAAGTTACAATTAAATCCAACTTTGTAATTAATCCCATTTAAATGCATTTTAGTGTGATTCACAAAATTTGCAATATCATCCACTCCTAATAAACAAATAAATAATTATACTAAATAAGAAACAAAATAAAATAAGACAAATAAAATAGGTGTGCATGCAAGGAAAGGAGGGAGGAGAAATGAGCTACAACCCTTTTCACATGATAATAATAAAATAAAAAAATAAAGATAAATACGCATGCAAAAAAAAAGGAGGGAGGAGAAATGATTACAACCCTTTAAACATGCATAAATAAAATAAAATAAAAACTATAAAAACCAAACAACAATTTCTAAATTCTCCACCATTATAAAAATTAATCTACAAAAAATAAAATAAAGTTAGTCTCAGACAATAAATACAAATACGTATAAAAATGAATATATTACAAAATTATAATTTAACTAGAATCACCAACTTATATTATAAAAAATATTTGTATGACAAATAATATAACATAAGAAAAATTACTAAATTAAAATCAAATAAATCATATAGAAATTCTACCAAATAAATTATTCAACCATTAATAATTCAACAAATATTATCTACCAAATTTATTAGCATTACTACTTGAGACTAAAACTAAAAAATAAAATTAACCAAAATATCTAACAAAATTAAATAGAGAAAATATCATGAATGGGCCTAGTTTGACCCATTCCTTTCTTTTATAGCTTTCAATGTTTTTCTTTTCAAAATTGGCCACTTGTGTTGTTCCGTGTTTTTGTTTTTTCATGTTTGGCCCTCCTAGATTCATTTACAAAGATGTTCCTTGGGCAATGTTGCTCTTCTATAGCTATGAGTCACGAATACTTCGTCCTTTTAACCTTTCAATAAATAAATATAGCAAACAAAAAATAAACATTTAATGACTCAAATATCTCTTTAAAACAATTTCATCAATGCACAATAATCCTCGTCCAGCTAGCAATTAGACAAGCAATTTTAGTGTCCAAATAGGTTATAAAGAGCATAGAAAAGATAAGGACGTGTTTGCTTATTCTTAATTCTTTCTCCCCATCCATGTGATGGTGGTTTTTTTAGAGCCAAAAAGGTAAAAAGGGGGGAGAGAGAGAGAGGTGTTTGGTTTGAAGAAAGCAAAGTATGAAAAGGAAAACTAAAAAATGAATAGATAGAGTAATGGAGACATAGCGATAGGGAACGAAATATGAGACATAAAGAGACACCATAAGCATGATCTTGCTGATCATCAGTGTAGTTCTATTCTTGTTAAGCACATCAAAGTTCCTGTTCATCTTGTAAATATCTATCTCTCTCTTTTTTTTTTGCTCTCTGGTTTCTTTCAGTTTTCTTGATTTTTATCTTGATTAATGATATGATTAGTAATTAATTTTGCAAGATTTTAGTTTGAATTTATTTTTATTTTTCTAATCTTTTTACTTTTAATCTCAAATTAAGTCCTTGATCTTGATCTTTATCTATAATTTCTAACCTTTTTTGTCATGTGTTTCAGTTTAGATAATCTTTTTTTTGTTAAATTGATCAACTCGTTTTGGTTTATTTGATAATCAGCTTTTTTCTTTGGTTACATGCAGAGATAAATGAGGAAAATAGAAGATTGAAATGATTTTTATATCTTAATTACAATTTGGCATTAACTGATTGGTTGTTGCTGTTTCTTTAGTCCTTTGCTTGATTTAGTGGGTTGTTGTTTTTTCTTTTTGGCTTATCTCATTTTGTTGTTTATTTCTTTGGACATTCTATCATTTTTATTATAACTTTGTGTTTGATGGTTTACAAGATTCTTTTACATTAATCCTAATTTAATTATGATTTGGTTAACAATTATCTTCATGCATTTTGTTTTTGGGGTGTTTGATGGTCTAGTCATTATCCTAGCAATTTATTATTTTTAACTTTTGTTCTTCCTAGGAATGTGAGAAGGCAACATAACCTATGAACATAGTTTTATTATTCATGTGTTAGTTTTCCTACTTTGTTTAGAAGTAATGTTGACATTGGTTTTCTTGTATTCATTTAGGTACTACTACAATAGCAATTTAGGTTACTATTATGACCCGTCCACGAGACTCTATTGCTATGCAACATCATGCCAATGGTAATGAGATTGACATTTAATTCTAGATAACTCATATTCTAGTTTTAGTTGAACTCTTTATTTATTTATTTCTTGTGGTTTATGTAATGACTCGAATTTGTGTGGTTAATAATATTATTTATTATTATTGTTATTTTCATTCTACTTACTACTACTACTACTACTACTACTACTACTACTACTACTTTTGTTGTTAGAGTAGTATTGTATTTATAAATATATATACCTAAATTTTTGTGGCTAATAATATTATTTTATTATTATTATTATTGTTATTTTATTATCATTATCATTATTATTACTACTACTACTACTACTACTACTACTACTAATATTACTACTTTTGTTGTTAGAGTAGTATTGTGTGTGTGTGTGTGTGTGTATAGGAGGAGGGTGGTTTGCAGTAGGGAGAAAGAGGAGAAGTAGCGAGTTTGTTGATATTTGGGGTGGCAAATTACATTTCAATACCAATAATTTTTTTCTTCTCCATTAACCACATAAACAACCTCTTATCAACCCCAAATTTGAACCCTAACTTCTTCTCACTCTCTTCTACATTCCTATAGCTTTTATTTTTCAAAAATCCATCTAGAAAAACCTAGATTTAAGGAAGTATAGTTAGCCTTTCACCTAATTTTTGCACTGTTTCGATGGGTTTCAAGCATCACGATTACTTCCATTTTGTTCCTCATGTCACCAGGAGTCTGTGGTCACTAACCACATGTCTGATTTCCACCTCTAGAATATTTAGTGAATTTTTTAAGGTAATTTTGGTTTATTTTTTGATTTCATTGTTCAATGTCTATTTTGGGTTGTTTGAGGCTTTGGTTATATTCTGTTAATTGTAAGGAATGTTTTGGTATAATTTGTTTGGTTGGGTGTGGTGTTTTATGGTAAAAATCCTATGGGTCCCACTTGTATTCCAACAATGAACAGCACCGGCCCTAGATAAATGTATGATACTATTTTAAATAAATAGTATAAATTATGGTGATCAATTTCTGTATATAGAGTTTAGTCTAATTCTTTACGAGCTAAGAGAAATAAATCTTGGAAAGATTATTGTGGAAATTCTTTAATTTCCATTTAAATTAGTTAAATCATCAGAGATAAATTCCTTTAGCCTCAAAAGTTATATTTATGGTATTGCTAAGTCAATTTCATTAATTCCATTATTTTTATAATTTTTCTAGAATTTTTGGAAATTATTATTAATTAATTTATTATATATTAAATAAACAAATATTATTATTATAAAGAATATCATAGTAGGAGCCTTGGAGATTAGGCAGACAAGGACACATCACTCGACTCGCTCCACTTGTAAGTTAATGTTTTGAAATGTACGTTAAATTTACATATTTAAAGAAACATGAGAATGTGAGATTTAATATGCTAGTTTTGATTACTATTGAGAATATATATATATATATATATATATATATATATATATATATATATATATATATATATATATATATATATATATATATATATATATATATATATATATATATATATGTTGTTATTTTATTTTTCAGTTATGCCATTTCTTCTAATATTTATTTTTATAAGAAGATTTTGGAAAAGACTAGTAGAACGACCTCCCTAATGGGTGTCATTAGCACCACGTGCACACTAGTATTGATTTGTCAGTTAGGCCCTTATTTATATGATATGTGAAAAAGACTCAGTTCGTGCATAGCTCTCGGACATATTATGTGGAAAATCTCGATTGATGCATAGCTCTCAGCCATATTATGTTAAGAGTCTTCGTTGATGCATTGTTATAAGGTGTATTGTGATTGATGATTTATTGGAAATAG
The DNA here is from genome assembly GCA_947683625.1 of Mallotus nudiflorus. NCBI lineage: Eukaryota > Viridiplantae > Streptophyta > Magnoliopsida > Malpighiales > Euphorbiaceae > Mallotus > Mallotus nudiflorus. Next base: position 494,538 of record CANTUR010000198.1, read on the forward strand.
TAGCTTGGTTGATGCTTAGCTCTTGGAAACCACTAGTAAATATTTAGGATAAGAGTTTGATTATGACTAGTAGCTCGGTGAAGCTTAGCTCTCAAAAATTTGCAGTCCTGGTATGGATAAGACAACTTATTGGCTACTAGATTTGTGATTTAAGGTTCTACCATAATTTTCCACTTAAAATATTTTAAACAAAGGTTATTTATGGCAAAGGTGTTTATGAGATTTTATACAATTCTTTTATATTTTTATATATGATCTTGGTAAATTAAGGATTTTAAATACAAATTATAAATATTATATTTTCATAAAAATTATTTTAATAAAGGAGATTTTCAAAACAACATGCATTTCTTTATATACGCTTCCATAGTAAGGTCTGACTCCCCTCAACTATTTTTTAAAGATCTTTGGAGTTTATAGTTAGAGATTCTCCTCTGCACCAAACTCTTTCTTTACGAGCTGCTTGATATAGGTTATTGTAGTATTGTTAGAATTTGTGGAATAATTTAGTTATTTAGACACCATAGTAGTATTGAAGGAATTATTGTATTGGTAATTATATTGCATATTAATATGTATTCTTATATACTAGAGGTGAAATTTTGGTGACTTAATGATATTGGAGTTGTGGTGATGGAGTTTATTTGTTATTGGGAGTGTTATTTATATTTTACAAGTTTTGGTTTATTTCTGATATATAAGAAACTCTACAAGATTTTCATTAAAATTTTAAGCGGTTAATTTTATTATGATAAATCTTTAAGCTTACTATGGGTTTTAAAAGCTTTATGCTTTCCTATTCCCTAGTGCCAATCATATGCCCTTAGGGTTTTCGGGTGGTGACAAAGTTTGTATTAAAGCTAAAAGTTAAATTCCTGCTCTTTTGGTCATTATTGGCCATCTTTTCTTGAAACTACTACAATGATGAGGATGATAAATTTCATATGTTATAATCATTATTTTTAGAATTTTTGCATTTAAGTTAGCATCCTTATTTTATGTTGAATCTCATTTTGTATCTTTTCATAATAAGGAGGAGAGCATGAAATGCTCTTGCTACAGATGCAACATATAATGATGATGAGCAGTCTGTTCAGGATCAAGTTCCTCCTTTTGCCCCATGAGTGAGAAGAAGGGGTATGCCTGAGGCAGCGGAAGCTCAGAGACAAAAGCAGCATCCACAAGTAGAACCATAAGCACCAGAGGTGGATTGTGCAACCTTTATGACTAGAATGGCAAGAAAAAATCAAGGACTAGTAGCACTTAATCAAGCCATGCCTTTAGTACAACATATGTTACAGTAGAGGAACCAAGGGAAGTCTGATGTAGATGCAACTTTGTTGTATTCTAAAGTTGGAAGAGTTCCATTTAATAGTACTAGAGATACCTTGGATTTTATAAACACCATTGATGCTAGAACAAGGATAGGATACACATATTACCAGAGGATAATTATTGTAAAGTTATAGTAAGGTATAGCTCAGGGCTGATTTATGTAGTCCATCCAGCCATTTATAACTACTATAACATGGTTGGAGTTTAAGGAGTAGTTATTGAGATATTTCTATCCACCATCAATAAGGGATAATTATAGATGGTAGCCATTGCATATAGCTAAAGGTGATCAGTCAATTGAGGAGTACACCTGTGAATTCTATAGGCTATCACATCATGTTATGGATGTGATGCAGGATGAGAGGAGAGTAGTAGAGTTATTTATGATAGGGTTAGTCCCAGCCCATATTGGTGCCCGAACCGAGGACCAAAGGTTATAGTGTGTCATTGAGGAGGCTAGACAGCTAGAGAGGTAACACATTAGGCATAGGACTATACCTGATCCTTATTTGAGTGGTAGTACTAGGATAGGAGCAGCCCATAGTATACAACAACCTACTTTTTAGCTTGGCAATATAGGTATTCAGGTTGAGGGTACTTCTTAGCATAGTAGAAGGTCCCGAGCATATAGGCCTAGCAGATATAACTATGTCCCTAACCGTAGGAGTGGTAGAGCTACTAGATTCAGTTTTGGAGGTAGTAACAATAATAGTGGTCAGAGCTCCGGATATGGCAGTAATGGATCTAGGGCTAGTGCATGTAACACTTGTTGTAGAGTACATTAGGGGCCATGTCATGAGCTTGTTTCAAAAGTGGATAATTAGGAAATTTTGCTAGAGCTTGTCCTAAGTATGGATTTTAGCCATCATATGCTCAGGGGTCCTCAACGCTACTGGTTTAGCCTGTTCAATAGGTGCATCAGTAGTATCAAGCACCATGTACCCCCAATAGAGACCGACTCAGTTTGTGAGCCCATAGGGCAGAGGTACTAGAGGTAGAGCTGGATGAAGAGGATATGCCTAGCCATCCACCTCATAGCAGCAGGCCATAGACAAGCTACAGTTTTCACATTGACCCCTCAAGATGCTAAAGCATCTAATGCAGTTGTGGTAGGAATTCTTATAGTATGTTACCTTGATGCTAGAATTTTAATTGATTCTAGTGCATCTCATTCCTTTGTATCACTTGTATTTGTTTCCAAGATGGGATGACAATCATCTAAATTGTTAGTCCCATTATCTATAGCAACTCCCTTCAATAATAAGTTAGAGATAGATATAGTCTTTTCATCTTATTCGGTATTGGAGGAAGGTAAAAAGTTATTGGATGATTTAGTTTTATGAGATATGATTAATTTTAATATGATTTTGGGAATGGACTAGTTATCTTAACAATATGCCATATTGGATTATTGAGAGAAGGAAGTGATTTTTAAAATTCCAAATGATGTGGAATTTCGGTTTAGAGGTTACAAGAGTTTAGTGCTTCAAAATCTCATTTATGCAATCACAGCTAGAAAGATGCCTAGAAGGGGGTGTTAAGATTATCTAGCTGTGGTTCGAGATACAAAGGTAGATAAGGTGGCAGTTGAGAATATGCCAGTGGTATGCGAGTTTCCTGATGTCTTTCTTAAAGAATTACTAGGCTTGCCATCAGAAAGAGATATAGAATTCTATATTGATGTTGTACCTAGTATGAATCCTATCTATATGCCACTTTATTGGATGACACCTATAGAGTTGTAGGAGCTTAATAAACAGTTGTAAGAGTTACTTGATAAGGGTTTTATCAGACCCAGCACATCTCTTTAGGGCACACTAGTGTTATTTGTGAAGATGAAAGATGGTAGCCTTTGACTTTTTATTAACTATAGCCAATTGAACAAAGTCACCATCAAGAACAAGTATCCTTTTCCAAGAATTGATGGCTTGTTTGATCAACTTCAAAGGGCTTAGTGCTTCTCTAAGATTGACTTGAGGTCTGGATATAATTAATTAAGGAGTAGAAGTGGAGATATACCTAAGACTACATTTTAAACAAGATATGGCCATTATGAATTTTTAGTGATGTCCTTTGGGTTGACTAATGCCCTAGCAGCTTTCATGGACTTAATGAATTAGGTGTTTAGGCCATTCTTAGACTAATTTGTGATAGTGTTTATTGATGATATCTTGGTATATTCCAAGAGTGAAGTAGATCATGATATGCACTTGAGAATGGTGCTTTATACTCTAAGAAAGCACAAATTATATGCCAAATTCTCATAGTGCAAGTTTTGGTTAGATCAAGTGGCATTCTTAGGCCATTTAGTATCCAAAGATGGCATATAAGTGGACCTTAAAAAGATTGAAGCCATTATAGAATGGCTAAAACCTACAACAGTTACTGAAATAAGGAGTTTTTTTGGTCTATCTGGCTATTATAAGAGATTTATGAAGGATTTCTCCAAGATAGCTGTATTTTTAGCAAGGTTGACCTAGAAAAATGCTAAGCTTGTGTGGATAGACAAATGTGAGGAGCACTTTCAATTGCTTAAGGAAATGTTGAATTTAGCTCTAGTGTTGACCTTACCTTCAAAAAATGAAGGGTATACAGTGTATTATGATGCTTCTCAAGTAGGATTAGGGTGTGTATTGATGCAAAATGGTAGAGTAGTTGCTTATGCTTCATGTCAGTTAAAGAAACACAAGCAGAACTATCCTACTCAAGATTTAAAAATGGCAATAGTAGTGTTTGCATTGAAAATTTAGAGGCATTAGTTATATGATGTCACATGTGAAATATATAATGACCGTAAAAGCTTGAAGTATATTTTTCAACAAAGAGATTTAAACTTGAGGTAGAGGAGATAGATGGAACTTTTAAAAGACTATGATTACTCTATCTTATACGATCCGGGTAATGCTAATATGGTGGCTGATGCTTTGAGTAGGAAGTCAGCAGGGAGCCTTGTTCACATTAGCTCAGGAAGGAGTCCAATAATTAAGGAGTTACATGAATTGGTTGATCAGGGGTTACAGTGGAAGGTAACTAAGAAATGTCTTTTAGCTCCATTCAGGGTACGATCAGTATACTTGGATAGAGTTAAGGTAATTAAAAGAAGAGATCCACAATTATAGAAAATAATGGTAGAAGTTCAACAAGGTCTGTCTCAAGACTTTATAATTGATAATGATAGTGTACTACATTTGGGCACTAGGTTGTGTGTGCCAGATGTAGATGAATTGAGTAAGGAGATTATAGAGGAAGCTTACTATTATGCTTATAGTGTTCATCCAGGTTCTACTAAGATGTATCATGATTTAAAAGATACATATTAATGGAATGGGATGACAAGGGACATTGCATATTTTGTATTCAGGTGTCTCACATGTCAGCAAGTGAAATTGGAACATTAGAGACTATTGGGACTACTATAATAGTTACCTATTCTTGAGTGGAAGTGGGACATGATTACAATGAACTTTGTTTCTAAATTGCTTGGCACATCTAGTGGCTATGATTCCATATGGGTGATAGTTGATAAGCTAACCAAATTAACTCACATTACCAATTAAGAAGACATACTTTACTAACAAGTTAGCAAGATCATATGTTAATCGAATTGTTTGCCTCCATGGAGTACCAGAAAGTATAGTGTCTGACAGAGGAGCCTTTTTTACTTCAGTCTTTTAGTAAGAATTGCATAAGGCTTTGGGCACGAGACTTGACTTTAGTATAGCATCGCATTCTTAAACGGATGGTCACTTAGAAAAGACCATTCAAATATTAGAAGATATATTAAGGATGTGTGTGATAGACTTTGGTGGTCAATAGGATTTACACTTGCCTTTGATTGAATTTACATATAACAACAGTTATCATGCAAGTATTGAGATGACTCCACATGAAGCATTGTATGGAAGGAAGTGTATATCACCTTTATGTTGGGAAGTTGGAGAGAGGTAGATAACAGGCCTAGAATTGGTGCAAGTAACTTTCAAAAAAGTTCCTCTCATTCAACAGAGATTGAGAACATCTTTTAGTTGACAAAAAATCTATATCGATCCTAAGAGAAAGGTTGTATCATTTTACATTGTAAACATGGTGTTTCTCAAGGTGTCTCCAATGCAGGGAGTATTGAGATTTAGTAAGAAGGGAAAGTTAGCTCTAAGGTATATTGGACCCTTTGAAATTCAATCAAGAATAGGTGATGTGGCTTATAGACTAGTGTTGCCACCAGAGTTGTCTCGGATTCACCTAGTATTTCATGTCTCCATGTTGAGGAAGTACATCTCTGATCCTTCACATGTACTTCAGCCTCAGATAGTGGAACTTAGTGAAGATTTGACTTATGAAGAGTACCCAATGGTGATTGTGGATCAACAAGTTCTCTAACTACATACCAAAGAAATTCCTATGGTGAAGGTCTTATGATGCAACCATGCAATGGAAGATTACACTTGGAAAATGAGGCCAATAGGCATAATCAATACCTCTATTTGTTTTTGTATTAATGAAAATTTAGGGATGAATTTTCTTAAAGGGGAAAGAATGTAATAACTTGAATTTGTGCGGTTAATAATATTATTTTATTTTTTTTATTATTACTATTTTCATTATAATTATTATTATTGCTATTTTATTATTACTACTGCTGTTGCTGCTACTAGGGGTGTGCATGACCCACCCAAATTAAAAATTTTGGGTTAAATCGAACTAGAAATAAGGAACGAGTGGGTGATTGTTCGGGTGGGTTATTATCAATTATCAGTGGGCCGATCGATCTGATGGTTTATGTAACAACTTGCCCGAATTTCTGATTATGTTAACATAAAACACTACATTTTATATTTAGTATATATCTATTATAAACTACCTTCCTCACTCCTCAGGACCTCAACCCTAATTTCCCTAACCCTTATCTCATTTTACCGCTGCCTCTCACCCTTCCTTTTCTCTTGATTCTTCATTTTCTCTCAACTAAGATACAACCCTAACCTTAATTTATCTAACCTAGCCACCACTCCCCTTCTATATTCTCACATCCAAACCTTTATCCCCCCACATATCATAGTTGGTTCACTTTGGTAGCCCTTGAACTCCAATAACCCTCTCTACTCTTTTTTTCAGGCTTCTATTATTGTTATTTCATCATCTCTATTCTATTAACTAAACACTTGCTTAATTTAAAATAACAAGTGACAAATGAATACCCTTTTTCTTACATAATATAGTAAATCTGTGTGCCTATTAATCGTTTGATGTTATTTTTATGTTATGTATGCTTAATATTCGAGTTAAATTTGTAATATTTTTAACTTAATGGCTTTTGTAAACCGTTATTTACTTATTTATGTGTTTTTTTTTGTTTATGGTTTTTTTTTGTAAATGGTCCATACAAAGTTTGATTACTATATTTTTAAAACATGCAAATGGCATTACAGGTGATTAATTTCTTTTGTTTATGTTGTTTAATTTCTTTTCTTAAAAGCAAGGCTTTAAAATAGAGGTGGAAGCACAAATTTTTTTCTTTATTTTAAAAACCCTTCAATTGATTTATTGTTTATCACTTTAGATCTGTGAGTTATATGATTTTTTTTGTTTGGTGTTTATCACTTTAAATCTGTGTCACTATGTGTTACATCATTTTTTAAATATTTTTTTTAGTGTTTTGAAACCATGTAAAAGGTGGAAGCAAATTTTTTTAGTTGGTAAAAACGCTTTATTTGCATATCATCTAACATATAGTGTTTAGATAGTATAAGAAAAGTTTATAATTGTATATCTCTAAGCATATGGTATACTTTTTATTTTATTTTGGTTCTTTGAATTACACTCATGATTCTGTGATTGAGTGTGTTTATTTCAGTTTATCTATTTATTTTTTTGTTTATGTTGTCAATTGATTTGTTATATTTCTCTTTGTTGTTGTGTGTATTGAACATTTTCAGTTGATAAAAATCAACTAAACTGAAATGGGTGGAAGGACAACCATCTTCTATCCCTTATAGTTTTAAATTAATTTTGGTGGAAGCATTAAGGCTGGAAGTCAAAAATAGCAGAGCCTTTAAAATCAAAGGTGATTTGCATATCTTTTTTGCCTTAGATGTTTTTATTAAATACTTTTGTTTTGATTCTTTTATATTTGCACTATTTATTTCTAATTATTATCTTTTGATCTAGATGGATGCTGAGCCTAATACTAATAGTAATGTTGTGCCTTATGAAAAAGAGGTGGAAGCACAATAAAAAAAGCAAGCAAACAATAAGTCTGATACTGGCAAAAAAAGAAAAGAGATTTTTTTGAGAAGTAAAGCATGACAACATTTCGAGAGGGTTAAGGATGGTTTAGGGGTTACAATTAAAGGTAGATGTATCTACTATAGCAAGACTTTAAATGCTCATTCTAAACTGCATGGCACATCTTCTTTGTGAGGCCATATTCTTACTTGCACAAAAAATCCACATTCTAAAGACAGTAAGCAATCTTTGCCAATTTTAAAACCAAATATTATGGAAGCTTATGATTCTGAATATGTAAGGGTATTAGGTACTTGGAAATTTGACCAAGACCTCATTAGAAATAAACTTTTAAAAAATGGTTATAATTGATGAACTACCCTTTAAGTTTATTAAGGGGGAGGGTTTTTAATCATTCATGTTTGCTTGCTACCCTAGATTCAAAATGCCTTCTAGGTTGACTATTAGTAGGGACATTTACAGTACCTACTTGGATTAGAGACTGCAATTAAAAAAAATTTTCAAAGACCACTATCAAAGAGTCATTTTGACAACTGACTCTTGGACCTCTAATCAGAGGCTTAACTATATATGCATAACTGCACATTTTATAGATGATGGGTAGAGTGTCCATTAAAAAAATTCTATCTTTTGTTCTAATTACTTCTTATAAGGGTGAGACTATAACTAAGACATTGGAAAACTACTTGTTGGATTCGGCTTTAAAGAATACTTTAACTGTGATAGTGGACAATGCCTCTAGCAATGACACTACAATAATCTATTTTAGAAAAAAAATTTCTTTCTTGGGGAACAACTAATGTTAGAGCAAAATACCTCTATGTTAAGTGCATTGCTCATTTTTTGAACCTCATAGTACAAGATGGGTTAAAAGAGGTTTCAATTTTTATTAAAAAAGTAAGGGAGGCAGTTAGGTATATTAGGAATTCACTTAGTAGATTAAGGAAGTTCAAAGAAATATCTGATTTGGTTGAGGTTGAGTCAAAAGCTTCTCTATGTCTTGATGTGCCCACCAGGTGGAATAGTACTTATGAGATGCTAAAAACTGCATGTTTAAATGAAAAACTCTTTAATAAATATGATGAGACTGAGTAAGCCATTAGGGCAGATTTAGGTGGTGAGGTGTATGATATTTTTTATTGGTTATATGTGAATGGGATGGTGGAGAATTTGAAGCAATTCTATGACATGACATTAAGAAGTTTCTATTCTTTGTATGTTATTGCTAATACTTTTTTCAATGAAGTATTTGATTTATATTGTGTCCTAAATGAGTGAATTAAATTAGCTGATAATAGCTTGATCAATATAGGCATCAATATGAAAGTAAAATTTAATAAATATTGGGGTGATATAGAGAAAATGAATTTTCTTATTTTCTTTACTACCATTTTGGATCCGAGTAACAAACTTGATTATATAGAGTTCTCTTTGGGTCAAATGTATGAGGATGGTAGAAGTATATTGTTTTATCTTGTCAAGTCCTTAATGTTTGAACTATTTAAGGACTATAAGGCCTTTTATTGTACTTCTATTGCTGTTGGATTTGAGTATCAGTCCCACTCTACTTCTAAAAGCACTAATTCAGTGAAATCAACTGTTACCCCTTCTATTGGCAAGCTTATGTCAGTCTTGAAAGCTAAATACAAGCAGTATAAAATGGAGACTAGTTTGGGTAGTTCTAAACAATCTGAATTAGAACTGTATCTAAGTGAGGCCATAATATAAGAGAATAGCCTAGATGTCTTATGATGGTGGAAGCCCAATTGTGAAAGATTTCCTATTTTAGCTCGAATGGCTAGAGATGTCTTAGCATTCCCAATTTCAATGGTTGCGTCTGAATTAACTTTCTCTACAGGAGGTAGAATTCTTGATCCTTTTAAGAGTTCTTTAACTCCTAGAATTATGGAAGCCCTCATTTGCACCTAAGATTGGATGCAATACTCTAATAACCCAATTTTAGTTGAAGAGTCAATAGATGATATCAAAAATCTTGAACAAGGTCTGTCCATCTCTTATATTTTTATCTAGTTTGATTTTAATTTTATAGTTTGGATTAGTACTTTCTAATGTTTTTCTCCTTATGTTCTTGGTAGAGCTACCTCCATTAGGCAGTGGCCCTTCATTAACTTCAACAACTCTATTTACATCCTAGTTTATTAGCACTTTTTAATAACAACCTGAGTAAATTAACTGAAAACAACTCTAACTTGATTGGTTATATGCTAATATGTCTGTGTGCTTACGGTTTGAGCCTATGACTATGATTTAATACTTGTGACCAACTCATGTTTTGGTAGTTTTTATTGTAGTCTTATCACTTGAAGTAAAAAATTTTGAGGCTTCAATAAATCTATTTGTCTGAGAATATTTTGTTTGTGCATCCTATTTGTGACCCCCTGTGTTGATTGTGAATTGAAATGTGGCCAACTTGATATTCAAGTTGCTATCGCTACCTTTATTAAGTCATTAGAAAAGAGGTGACTGTGAATTGAAATGTCACCATGTTGTTCTTTAAGTTATTGTTGTTATCTTTATTAAGCCACTTTCTTTTATTATTGAGGCGATGATGAATGCTTCCATTATTATATTTGATGCAAAAAGAAAACTTGCTTAAGTTTCATTAGTGACATTTCATTATTGTTGCCTGAAATGTGGCATTATTCTTTTATATGACATGATACTATATCTCTGAGCCTCATTTTTTTCATTGCCTCCTAGTTCTGTAATTTTAAATAATTGACTCTTTTTGAATGTTGCATGCTGCTTCACTACTTATCTAATTTATACAACTAAGACTTCTTTTTTGTTGCATTCCACTTGACTAATTGAGACTCCTTTTATGTTTCTATTTTGTGTTAGTTGATAATTATTTTTTTTAATGAATTTGAGGTAATAATGATGTGCTTCCACCTCTTAAACTGTCAGTTTTACGAATAACAATTTAATAAAATATCTTTGGTGGTAAACAATTAGACTTTTGTCTATCTGTTGCCAGATATTTAACCGTTGGTATTCCTTTATTGAAATTTTTACAACCTAAGCCTCAAATTCATAGTAAGTTGCTTGATATGATTTTTGTTGATTATCCAATACCATACTTAGAATTGACTAAATTGAAATTCTGCTTTGCAGGGTAGATAGCTTATTGTTGCTATTTTTTATTGCTGCCTGCACATGTATACTTTTGTTTCATTAGATAGAATACCAAGTCCAAGTTGTTGATAAAAGCTATTGTATTGTGATGGAAGCTATTTTTTTTTCAACACTTCACAACTCTCAAAGACCACTTGAATTATGTATGCAAACTTGGTCCAATGCACACTTCCGACCCGACCTGTCCAATGCACATCTCTTGCTACTACGACTTCTTCTTTTATTATTATAGTAGTATTTTGTGTGTGTGTGTGTGTGTGTATATATATATATATATATATATATATAAGAAGGTGGTATGCACTATTCCGACGGGTCTCAGACATTATGGTTGCTTCCATTATGTTCCTCACATCACTAGGAGTCTATGGCCACTAGCCACATGTCCGATGTCAAGCTTTAGAATATTTGGTGAATTTTTTAAGTAACTTCACTTTATTTTCTAATTTCATTTTTCAGTGTCTATTTTGGGTTATTTGAGGCATTAGTTGTGTTTTATTAATTTTAAGGAACGTTTTAGTATAATTTGTTTAGTATAGTGTTGTGTTTTCTAGTGAGAATCTGGTGGGTCCTACTCGAATTCTAACACTGAACATTACTAACTCAAGATAAAATGCATAATACTATTTTTAATAAATAGTATAAATTATGGTGAACAATTTTCGTATATAGAGTTTAGTGTAATTTTGTACGGATTTTAAGAAATAAATCTCAGAAAGGTTGTGGTGAAAATACTATAATTTCCACTTAAATTAGTTAAATTGTTGAAGATAGATTCTTTTAGTCTCAAAAGTTATATTTAGGGTATTTCTAAGTCAATTTCATTAATTCCATGATTTTTATAACTTTTCTATAAATTTTTGGAAATTATTATTAATTAATTTATTATATATTTTAAATAAACAATTAGTATCATTATAGGGAATACCGGAGCGGGAACCTTGGAGATTAGGCGAACAAGGACACGTCAGTCGGCTCGCTCCACTTGTAAGTTAATATTTTAAAATGTATGTTAAATTTACATATATAAAGAAACATGGAAACTTGAGATTTAATATGCTAGTTTTGATTACTATTGAGCATATATATATATATATATATATATATATATATTGTTTTATATGGTTATTGGTGATATTATTATGGATGAGAGGTAAGAGTATTATTGTTATTATTTTATTTTTTAGTTATGCCATTTCTTCTAAAATTTATTGCATATTTATTTTTATAAAGAGATTTTGGAAAAGATTGGTAAAATGGGCTACCTGATGGGTGTCATCAAGATCATGTTCACACTGGTATTGATTTGTGAGTTGGATCCTTATTTATATTATATATGAAAAGGTTCGGTTGATACATAGCTCTTAAGCATATTATGTGGAAAAACTCGGTTGATGCATAGCTCTTGGGCGTATTGTGTTAAGAGGCTCGATTGATGCATAGCTCTTAGGCGTATTGTGATTGATGATTTACTGGGACTTGTAGCTTGGTTAATGCTTAACTCTTGGGAACCACTAGTAAATATTAGGAATAAGAGTTTTACTGTGACTGGTAGCTCAGTGAAGCTTAGCTCTCGAGAACCGGTAATCCTTGTATGGATAAGAGAGCCGGTTGGCTATTAGATTTGTGGTTTATGGTTCTACCATAATTTTCCACTTAAAATATTTTAAATAAATGTTATTTCTGGCAAAGGTGTTTATGAGATTTTATAAAGTTCTTTTAGATTTTTATATATAATCTTGGTAAATTAAGGATTTTAAATACAAATTATAAATATTATATTTTCATAAAAATTATTTTAATAAAAGAGATTTTCAAAATAGCATGCATTTATTTATATTAGCTTATTTAGTGAGGTCTGATTTCCCTCAGCTATTTTTCCAAGATCTTTAGAGTCTATAGCTAGGCCTGCTCCTTTGTACCAAACTCTTTCTTCACTGATTGCTTTATGTAGGTTATTGTAGTATTATTAGAATTTGTGGAATAATTTAGTTTTCTAGACACTACAGTGCTATTGGAGGAATTATTGTATTGGTAATTATATTGCATATTAAAGTGTATTCTTATATACTTGAGTTGAAATGTTGGTGATTTACTGATATTGGAGTTATGGTGATGTAGTTTATTTGTTATTAGGAGTGTTATTTGTATTTTACAGGTTTTGTTTGTTTTCGTGTACAGAGGAAACTCTACCAAATTTTCATTAAAATTTTAAATGGTTAATTTTATTATGATAAATCTTTAGGCTTACTACAGCTTTCGAAAGCATTATACTTTCTCATTCCTTAGTGCTGGTCACATGCTCTTGGGGGTTTCGGGTCATGACAGTTTAAATTTTTCAATTTAACTGCTTATAATAGAAGAGATTCCTAACCTATAAACCTTATGGTTCATTTTGAGTATAATGTGGCTCTATTGATTCTACTGCTCAATTCAGTTTAATGGTTTTTTGAATTGAAATACCAAACAAAACCAACAAATAAATTCAGTTCATTTGGTTTTGTGTTTTTAAATTTTGAGGTCAATTTTGTTCTATCAAATTTTCATTTTCTCCTCCTTAAGATAATTTTCTTATTTTTTCTTATGAAGACTCTAAAAACTTTTAGGCAATTTCATCTTATGTGTTTCCTTTCCTTTGGCAAGTTTGCAATTGATCCATTTCCTCTAATTTTGTCAATTTTAGCCTTCTTTGAGACATAGTTGCAATTTTATTCACTGTTTAAAATTGAATAGAATGATAATATTTCATTGCTAGCTAGAATAAAATGAATATTTTTCTAGTAATCATCGTTAGAAGCATTAAGGGTTTATGGAGATTTCAGGCCATTACCATTATTTGTTAGTGAATGTTTGAAGTTATTAATTTTTAGATGAACACTTGTGGTGGCATGGCCTTGAGCTTTTTATCTAATGGCTGGTCATTGACATTGAAACTATATTATTATCTGATAAAGAAATTTTTGAAGCTAGCAAATCCTTGCTTCCTAGTGATTGAATGAGTGGAAGCATGGATTACATAACTAATACCTTGGTTTTTATTTCTTCCAGGTACTCATACAATGAGCAAAAAGGCACATACGGTGAAATCCAGGTCGTTCCATCAAATGGAACTTGAAGAGAGTTTTTTTTCTCACTTTGTACAAGCTACCTTATGGTATGACAAAAAGGATACAAGATTTTTCTAATCTAGGTTGTAATTAAAAGAACTAACCCTTGCACTTTCTTTCCTTAAGATGAGCTAAAAAAGTGTTGGGACTATACGTATTTAATTTACGGTAAAGAACAAATTTTGCTTGGCCAAAACATGGTTGTCTTCTACGAGCCAACATTGAATAAGTGAAGGTTATCCCCTAACAACAGAATACACATTTTCATGTGCTTGTAGATTATTTTTGAGTGTTAAGGATCCAAATCTTATAAGTAGGCTTTCAGGCTCTTATGGTCCTTTTTGTTGTAGAGATTACTCTTTGCATTTTTTTTTTATTTTTTAGTGAAATAATTTTCAATTTGATACTGAATTAGAGAGGAGAAGGAATGTAGAAGTTTGTATATGAATTGAAATAAAAATTTTAGATGTAGTTTATATTTGCTTGCATGCATTTTAGATTTCTTGGGGTTCTTGTAATGGAACAGTTGTGACTTATGATTTGCTATGCAGTTTTCATTTTCTAAGAGAGTTTATTGTAGATTCTTTTAGTTAACCATAATTTACAACAGACCACGTAGTCCAGCTTGAGTGGCCATTTTCAAATAGAATTCAATTGCTATGTGAAATCAGTTGGCCATTTTTAGTCCCTCGAAGGTTTAATTCCTTGGACTTCTCAGAGACAAAGTGGGTTGAATTTGTCTTTTTTTTTTTTTTAATAATCTATTAATTAATGTCAATGTCACATTGCATTGAAATTCTTTTGATCTATCATTCTTCCACTTATGAAAAAATTGGATAATCTTTATTTTTCTTTAGATCTTTTCTTCATAAATGTACTTCTAAACTTTTTATTTGAAGTTATTGCCTTATTGCTTGTTGATTGCAATGATGTGAGTAGCAATGTTTTTATCTTTTTTCTCAACGTTTTCAATTTTTAAGATAATGTCTTAATTATATCTCAAAACTCACGGTAAAGATATTTTTTTATATCTCAAAAAATATCTTAATTAGTAAGAATTAATTCTTAATTATGTGTTTACCGTGCCTAATTAAGAATTAAAATATTTCAAAAGTTACTCTTAAAAAAAATAAAATATTAAGAATACCTTCAAAATAGAAAAAAAATTGAAAAAAAAGAGATGAAAACAGTTGAGTAAATTTTTTTTTTATTTTTAGGGGGATAATATGAGTAAGGCTCTTCACAAATATGGGTATCAAATGCGGGGTTTTGAGACGATGTATAACGTTACACTAGTCGACGGCTCACAGCTATGATTTTCCTCGGACCAACTTATTATCAAAGGCTGAAGCACATGGTTGATGACAAGATCCAGCCCCGTGGAAGGGGCCCTATGCAGATCCTGACAAGGCAACCTATCGAAGGGAGGTCATGCGGTGGTGACCTTCGCTTTGAAGAAATGGAACGAGATTGCATGATAGCACATGGCGTTGCACACTTCCTCAAAGAGAGGCTTTTTGACCAGAGTGATGTCTAAATTGAGAAAAATATTTAGTTGTGTCAAGGAGATGACATCAAGTTTGGCTGATCTAATCTTTACAGTTACCTTCCAAAACCCATCAAGTTCATCTTGTATCTCTTTTGTTCAAGGTCGCAACAGGCGTTTGTCACATGTCAAGATCCTATAACTTGCATGTGGACCCTCAGATGTATCATGCAATGCAATATGCCAACCCATGGCCTTAGCTGTCTCTCGAAGTTCATCCATGACATCAAGGGTATCACGAATGTATGCATTATGTCTGAGTATGTCATCCATCTCAAGCATGATGGTGGAGAGATTACATATCTGATGCAATGGAAAAAGAAAACAAAAAAATACAACACATTGGCATTACAAATGTATTATAAAAAGATTTTCTACCGACCATAAATTAAGAAAAGAGTCAATCCCTTTTCTTTTAATGGAAAAGAGGCCACTTGCACGTAAAAAGTCAGAAGTTCTTGGATATGTATCAAATGGTTCGCATCTGAAATTTGAAAACATTATCAGATAGAATAGGAGCACATTGGAAGAGCTTAAAGCAACAGATAAACAGTGAAATAATTCATAGGCAAATTGTGGACGAAAAATTATCAATGACAAGAATTACAAGAAGGCTTAATTTGGTTCATGGAATAACATAAAATAATATAGGAATAACATAGAATTGGTTCAATTTGAAAAGTATAATAGTAATTTCATTGACTAGCGATTACAAAATTCAGAAGTTTCTTTAAAATTTTAAATGAGGAACAGTTACTAAATAGAATAACTATTCAATAAATTCAACTAAATGTTGAAAAAAAAAAAGAAAAAAATGCTGATAAAAAATTATTGAGGAAAAAAAGAAGAGAATACCTTAAAAATAAGGGAGAAAAGGAAAATAGTTCATATTTGAAAAAAAAAATTATGGAAAGTTAATTTTGAAAATGAAAAGTTAGTTTTTGAAAATATTTTTTGTCAATGTAAATTTTGATAATATATTTGATTTTTGTCTATTTATTAAAAAATCCCATTTAAATAACCTAACTTTACTAAATTATTAAAGGACAAATAATGATTTAATCTAATATTCCTAATTAATATATACACTATTAATAAATAGTAAAGTAAAAATAGAAATTAATAATATATTGCATAGAAAAATAATAAATATAAATAAAATATTAATAAAAAGGGCATTAATCCAACAATAGAATAAAATATAATTAAATAAGTAAAATAAAAATAAAATATACAATATTAATCACAAAAAATCATACAACGAAATAATAATTACAAAACAAAATATAAGACAAAATAAAATAAGGTGATTGCAAATAATAAACAATAAATTAAACAGAAATAAATAGATAAAAAGAAAAATAAAAATGAATTAAATAAAAGAAACAAAATGAAAACAAATAAAATAAGTAAAGAATAAAAACAAAACAGCCGATAAAATAAAAAGTAAAGAAAGGGGCGAGGTAAAAGTGGTGGGTACTGTTGCCCCACCGGAAAGAAAGAAAAAAATTTCAAAACAGTGAAAATTATATACAGTTTAAAGGCAACATCAATGGAAACAAATTCAATATAACGAGGGACAACAACCAAAAAATGAAAAATAAAGATAAGATTTTGTTTAAAAAATAAAAATAAGAAAATATAGAAAAAAATAATTTACCCTCATATCATTTACCTGTGAAGAGGAGTTCCAATTGAAAGTATTGAAATTTGATATCATTATTTTGATTTTGATTTTGATTAATTGTACAAGTATGTAACAAAAACAATCATTTTCTCTACAATTCTTTTCCTGTCTTTCCATTTTTTTTGCTTCTTTCCTCTCTGTATCTATTTTTCCCAGTTCTCTTTCGTTTTTTTCCTTTTTTTTTTTTTAGCTCTCCCCTTGATTTCTTGCTTTGTCCTCTTTTCTTTCTCCACAAAAGCCTCTTTTTATTCCTCTATGTTTTCCTTTTCTTGAGATTTTTTTTCTCTCTTCCAGTTCCCCCTCTTCTAGCCAACTCCACCCCAATTTCCCCTTTTTTTCTCAACCCACTCCCTATAAATTCTCTAACTTTCCTCCCATTTCTAACAGTCAAAAATAAAAATAAAAAAGATTTCATTTTTTTTTTGTTTTTAGGCCAAAAGCCCATACGAAGAGAAAATTGAATTTATTATTATATTTTGGGCCATTACTTGACATGATAGGCTCATTTTGATCTTTTCATCATTAAGCTTTTCTGGTTTCGGGTGGACCAAAATTGAGTGTCAACAGTCTGCCCCCTACTTTTCCAAAAAGCAAAATGCAAGCAATGAAATAAGATTTATAAAAAAAAAAGCAAAGATGTAAACAAGCACAAGGATATACCTTTTTGGAGTCACATGTCCAAGAAAAGGAAATAATCATATATTATGTCTCTACACATTCGACTTTTGGGTAAACCTGAAAGGTGAAATTTTGATACTTCAATCAGTAAATTTTATTTTCTATATCATTGACCTTAGGTATAACCTGAGAGGTGAAATACTGATACATCGATTAATACATTTCATTTTTTGCATTGTCGACCTTGAGGTACAACTTGAGAGTTGAAATATTGATACTTTGATGAGCAAACTTTGTTCTATGCACCGTAGACCTCAAGGTACAACACGAGAGGTGAAATTTGAAATAATAATCTCATCACATGAGATAAGAGTCTTATAGCCACTTCTGGCTTTAGGCGAGGTCAATGGAAATGTGCCACATAGCCTTTGGGACGTTAGGCAGGGTCAATCAAGATATGCCATATACCCTCTGGGCATTAGGTAATGCCACTAAACATTGCACTATACAACCTCTAGGGCGTTAGTCGAAGCCAATCAAAATGTTTCATATAACCTCTAGGGCATTAGGCAAGGTATATCCAAATAAGCCATATAACCTAATGGGCGTTAGGCAAAGATCAATCAAAATGTGACATATAGCTTTTAGGGCATTAAGCAAGTGTGAGCGACCTGAGAGTTTTTGTTATGATCTTGTGTTTTATGTTCGAGGGACATGGAAACTATACCAAATAGGGACAAATGATTAGTCTTAAGAGGAACGAGATGCTTTTTGATTTTATGGAGTCACCACCCAATTTTTAAAAAAATCTAGAAAAAAAGGCGGTCGGGTCACTCAATGATTATTGCCCCCAGTAGAGATTTTTAGGTTTAGGGGATTGCATATACTTTATGACTATTTCTCATTATACAATATTTGATGTATAGTTATTGCAACACCCTATTTTTTGTTATGACAGTTTATATAGCATGCACACAGTACATCATATAATGAAAGATAATAAAGCATGAAATATCATTATTACATTGCTTTTTGATGCGTATATGAAGTATATGGAATCATACAAGTAGGAATTAAATATCTATCCCACAGAGAATGCAAATTGAGTATTATAATACTAATTGTATTTTGTTTGTTTAAATAATAAAAAACAGTGTTTTGGAATTCAACTAAAGTTAAATAAAAGAAATTTGAATTAAATAACAATCATTTAAAAAGCTAGGGTTCTTATTATCAATTCAACCATTTCTTAAGATTAATTAGTACCTAAGTCATAACTAACCTTAATCCAATTTGAAGGCATCTAAGGAATCCTAGGTTTTCCTCTCAGAAAAACCTATAATTAACCAAGTGACTTAACATCTTAGATTTATAGCTCTCACTTATTAAGTGTTGGTTAACCTAGTTTAAAGCTCTAGCCCTTAATCAATATTAGTTGCTTTAATGTCTCTAAACTAAGAAAGCATCTAATAGGTTATTGTTTATATCCAATGGAACATATCTCTTAATCAAGTTTCATTGTGTAGATTCAATCAAGTTTCATCTAATAGGATATTATTTATGTCTAATGGAACCTATCTCTCAATCAAGTTTCATTGTGTAGATTCAATCAAATGTGATTAATCCTATGAAGACATTAAGTTAAAAAATAACCAATGGATTGAGATTAATGGCTTAGGCTTAATTGCAATTTTTACATGGTTAAATTGATATAAGAACCCTAACAAAAAAATTAGCTACTCATATTGATAATAAAAGATAAAGAAGAGGAATAAAAGAAAATAAACATCATCATTAATCAAAATAAAAAAGAATAATAACAAGTATTTAGAAAAACCCCCTTTATAGTAGAAGGCTATTATTCTTCAATCTTTATTCCTCAATCTCCAAAACCAACATAAACAAGCCCTGGTCTTTTATGATAGAAAGATAGGTAAAAACTTATAAACAAATGAAGAATAAGAAAAATGGAATAGCCTCTTTTGTTCATGAAGGCTATACATACATAAAACCCTAGCCTCCAGCCTCTTGATATGTTTCCTTTTCAAAAATCCATTAAATCCCTCTTTACAGCACTTTAAATTTTAAAAAACTACTAACATGGCACACAACTATATGTATTTAGGCACATAGTCGTGTGCCTGTCTTCTCAACGATTTTAACAATCAAGCATGGCCATGCATATAAGTGTGCATGGCTATTTGTCCATCCTTCAATTAGGCATGGCCATATGCAATTATGCACATGGCTATGCGCCTCTTTTAAGCCTCAAACTTGCTAGATTATGCCTTGAATTCTCCTTGGACATTTCCATAGTTGTCAGAAGTCCTATGCCTCATTCCATCACTGTTCTTTAAACATCTAACTACATAAAAACAACTAAAAGTAAACCAAAATAGTAGAAATGAACACACACTCAAGTCATGTAACACAAATACTTAAACTAAAGAAAAACTTAATAAAAGATTATAAATGCAACGAGAATGACACGTAATTCTTACACATTGAGTGCTCAAAATAATACATTTCTCACACTCATCAAATTCCCCTACACTTGAATGTTTGCTTGTCCTTAAGTAAAGCTCGAATAGACCATATTCACCTAAAGAATCATGCTCATTAACTAGTTTTAACTTGACGAGCTATCTCAGTCTTCCTTTAATAAAAAGCTTAAAAACACAAAATTAAAATAGTAATTTAAGGTCAAGAATGCATTATTACTGTGTGAAGAACATACTTTTTTATTGAAATCATGAAAGCAAATAATTGACACTCAAGAAAAATAAAAGCAAGTAGGAATCATTCTAATAATTATGGAGTTAAAAATTCAGTACATATAAGGTTTTAAAATTTTTATTCAATCAAAGTTTTCCCAATCTCAGTATCCCCCACCTTTCTTGCACTACTCAGTGTGGTTACCTCTAAAAGGGTCCTTTGAATACTCTTACTCTAAAAAGAGCATTGGAGTAAAAGGAGCATTTAAAGATATTCTTTTCAAGTTTAGCTCCTAATGAGTGCATTTTATGCTCCATCTCATTATTTTTGAAAAAAAAAAAAGAAAATAAACCAAAATACATAAGAATTAACCATATTAAGGTTAGAATTAAATTTCTACTTACAAACACTTTTCTCAAACATCAAGCACTTGAATTCATTTGTTCAATAGAAAAGTAACCATTATGTTCATTAAAATGTAAAATTCCTAACCACTGATTACTCTCCTAATTTAACAAGTCCAAATAATTCATTAAACGAAGATTGAAGCATTTCTTTAAGAAAATTAAACTTTAATGAATAAGACTCTATATGTGAATACATTATAACAATCCAAGTGTGAGAGTAATGCATGAAAAACATAAAAATTAAACCAAAACATGCATTACCTTAAAGTAAAACAAACTCAAAAACATAAAAAGAAAATAAAAATAAACAAAAACTAAAGACCAGTGTACTTCCCTTATTTAGATGCAATTGGTGGGGAAGTGAATGGAATGACAATGGGATCTCTTACTGCCTCATTAATCATTTTAAACCTTTTGCTCTGAGGGAGAATGTGAAAGATTTCATCAATTTGGGCTTACAACCTTTTAGCCCTCACTTTGTAATGTCTCTCAAATTTCTCTATCTCAATAGACAAATCCATAATCATATTCCTAATCCAATTGTCAGAGATGTCCATAAGCTCCTTGATTTTTCCATGATTCTTTCATCCATCCTCTGGTGATCCCTTTCTTCCTTGCTCGACACTTCCATTAGCTTCTTCTTCCATAGTGTTAGGAGGTAAAAGGACTTCACTATATTGCATTATTGTTTGGTGTAACAAGTAGCATCTCCTTGAAGTGACATCATAAAGCTCATTGAATTCTATGATAATTTTAACCCGAATAAGGAATCTAGATTCTAGGGCCTCTAGTTGATGTTTGGCAAATTCATATGAAGCAAAATACAATGCCAAACTAGTGATAATATGCCCCATCGACATTAATATTTTTCTAGCCTGCATAGCACGCCACATAGAACACAAAACAAAGTTTGTACTACACACTTTTGTGTTAGTTTTCAAGCACCACAACATAAATAACTCATTTAAAGAAACCCTAGTGTTGTCCTTTCTACCAAAAATAGTGTGTGACATGAACTAGTGTAGAATTAAAGATGAATGATCTTTAATCAAACCATTGGTCATCACTTAGCCTTTATAAACTCTATCACCCCCAGTGATTTCATGCCAAAAACTACTCATATTATAATCCAAGGGAGGTTGACAGACATCTCTTTCAGGAAAACCAAAGATATTAAACATGATTTTGTAGTCAAAATAGTATTATTTTCTAAAGAACCTATATGAAAGACCCTTTGATTTTCATTTAGAATATTAAATGTCGTTTAAAATTCTATTATGAGCTCAAAGAACACATCATATTGGGCTATAGCCAGTTTAGACCACCCAAATTTCTTATAAAACACATATATGGTTCCTTTAATCCCCATGTTCAAAAGTATCTCATAATCAAAATATTTCGGCTTGCTGAAATTTCTTTTAACTAAGGAGCAAAATCTCTTGCCTTCCTCTTCAGAGTAAATGGCAAAGTAAGCTTTATAATCATCCATTATGTCTTTGGACTTACCTTTGCTATTGCTAAGCTTCTTTCCTTGATATAACATCTTTGTTCTAGCCATCACAACAATGTTAGTGTCTCTATGAAAATAAATTAGCAAAAGAGAATAAAAAAATAACAAGAAAAAAAAACAAAAGAATATTAGGGTTTAAATAAGAAAAAGGGTTATAAAGAATTCTATTCATAAAATAAAAAGAAAGGAAATAATATGTAATTTGTTTTAGAAAAAGGAAAAAAATCAAGTCAAAGTTTCCTTTATCAAATAGGAATTAGGAATCAAATATGTAATTAAGCTCTCCCATAATCCATAATTAATAAGGAAAATCAAATCAAATCAAAATTAACAAACAAAATTGAAAATTTTAAAACTCAATAATTTTAATCTCTCCCCCCACACTTAATATGTGCAATGTCCTCATTGCATGAGCATATGACAAAGAATGTAATAAATAAAAATTTAACGACCATGTTCATCAGGGCGCATGGCCATGTGCCCTATTTTTGCAATTTTTAGCTCATTAAGTGGCATGGCCATGCCTGGATCATGAATTTTAAGCTATGAAGGTGCATGGCTATGCGCATAATGCACATGGATGTGCCTAAAACACATTATGAACATGAGAAACTGGCTTGTTTAACTCTTATTAATCTTATTGCCATCAGTTTTTATAAAACAAGCAGCATAAACTCATGTCATTCGTATCAAAGAAAAATTAAATAGGAAATAAATCATAATTAACATTAACAAATTAAAATGCTGAAACAATTTAAACTAATAATGAAGCTAACTTTAACAATTTAAACAAACAGAATAAAACTTAACAACATAACTTAAACATATTGGTCCATAAAACATAAAATAAAAAGCAACTTAAAAGAAACATTGTTCAATCTAGAACAAAACAACAAATTGAAAGATGGTCTTCACTCTTCTCCTTCATCTCAAGATGAGGATTCATATTCTTCCTCTTCAAGTTCATCATGAATTGGCAGATATGGTGGAGGAACAAAATTCTGGGAATTGAAGTATACCATGAGATTATGGATTATCAAATTCATATTATGATTCATTCCCATCATTGTAAGGTCTAATCGGTGTGCCAATGTATTCAACTCACCAACATTTGAATCAACTACTCTCACTTGAAGTTCCAAGTTATCCAACCTTTCCATGACCATATTAAGGTTAGCTTCTTGATCTTCTTCCTCCTCCTCTTTTTGTGGTTCCTCCGGTAGTGCGGGTTGGGTAAAGAATGCTCTTCCTCTTTAATCAACACAGACTAAACCTATAGCTTCCATCATGTTAATGTCAACAAAGAAATGGCCCTTGACCTTTTTAAATGGCATATTTTTAGTATCAAATCCTAGGTAGGTAGCCATGGTGGTCATTAGTCCTCCTACCTTGATATCCTCGATTACTTTTGTAGCTATATCCCTGGCTAAAGCATGATAAATATCAAGTTTCCTATCATTGACCATGCAATACAAAATGTTTAGCTTGGTGGTAGTAACCATGGAATCCCCCCCTTTCCTTCAAAACAAGGAATGGGCCATGAGTCTATGCAAATACTTTAAAATGGGCGATCGAATGTGAGATTCTTTTGTCGCCTTAGCTTCATAGAAAACTTCCCTTTCCCTAGTTATTTCTCTCTAAAATACATCTTATCAAACTTAACATTAGCATTTTGATCTTTAGGAAAATCAAATACATCATTAAGTTCAAACAAGCCTAAACTATATTCTTCATTTAATAATTGAAACTTCAACATAAGAGTTTGTTCATTAGAGCTAAATAAAGAGAGAAACTCATAAGTATGCCTAGCATAAGTGGGACTTTACATCATGACAAATTCACCCCAACCCATCCTATTGACATGCATTATTACCTTATCTAACAACCCACTTTCCTTTAAAGCTAAAGCAATAATATATCTATTAAGGACAATCTTCCTATTCATTATTTGTCAAATTTCTTCCTAAGCCCCTTATGCTTAAAACAAATTTGGTTAGGACAGAGTTTTACTATTAATTCTTCATTAACACCGCCTGAACTACTAGAGTTTCCACCAAGCCTTGCTCTTTTGAGAGGAGAAATAGATTTCTTCCTTCCAATGCTCTTCTTCCTTTGCTCTCTTTCCATGGTGGTATGAAGAAGATGATGACTTGAGAGAGTGTTAATAGAGAAGATGAGTGAGTAATAAGAATAGGTGAGGAAGTGGAAGAGTGGTGGGTGTTTAAATAGAAGAGGTAAGGTGATGGGAATTGGAAATGGTAGTCAAAATTATAGAGTTCTAGAGTTTGGGAAGTGGGAAAGGTGGTCAAGGTTAGAAACCCTAGGTGTTTGGGAAGTGCAAAATGTTGGAAAATTCGAGAGGCCCACTTGAAATTGAGTGCACGTTATGCATTTACAATGCAGTAGGGGACACAAAACCATATGTGTCGGGACAAATGGTCATATGACCTACTGGCATATTATTTTATTGATGATTGGCACATGGCCATGTGTAAACACATGACCATGGATGTCGGAGCAAATGGTCATGCGACCTACTGGCACATTTTCTTGATGATAGGCACATAACCATGTGCATTTTGCATATGGCCATGCCTAGTTGCATGCTTTTAGCTTGTCAGGCACACGACCATGTGCAAAATATGCATGGCCATGCCAGGATGCAAAATTTAGCTGTTACATGGGCATGGCTATTCACGAAATACACATGGCCATACCTGAATGTAATTTTTCATAGTAAAGAAGAACAATCATGTCACATGGCTACACCATAAGGTGCACAACTTGACCAACTCACCAATCAAAGTATTAATCACAAATTTGCATGCAATGCATCATGTAAATGACTTGTACACCATATCAACTAACATTCCACACAAATTTAACTTACAAAACCTCTTATAGAATTCCTCCTTTCCTTACTCTTTGAAATCATAAAAGAAAATAAATATCAAAAGTCTAATTAAAATAAAATTGCAAAAACATAAATGAAATGATTTAAACAAAACAAAGTAAAAAGGTTTCTTGGTTAAGGCCCCAAGAAGTGCTTTTATAAGGGTCATAAGATAGACCACCATATTGATCATATAGTTAACTCCCTCAAGTATGCTTCTTGATGGAAATTCTACATCTCCATAAAGATATGATTTAGCCACTGTAAATGGTCCTAACCATCTACTCTTCAATTTTTCAAGAAATAATCTGGGCCTCGAATTAAAAAGCAACACTTGATCACCTTTTTTAAGCTTTTTAACACTTACTTTTGCATTATGCCATCTCTTTATGTGTTCCTTGTAAATCCTTAAATTCTCATAAGCAACTTCTCTAATCTCTTTAAGCACACTCAGTTGTAATAATCTCTTTTTAGCTACCTTCTTAAAGTCAAAATGCAAGACTTTCATCACCTAATAAGCCTTATGTTCAAGTTTAATTGGAAGATGGCATGCTTTTCCATAAACTAATCTAAAAGGAGACATCCCAATAGGCTTGCAAAGCATCATCAAGCTTCTTTGCCCAGTTCTTTTTTAACTTGCTCACTGTTCTTTCCAAAAATTTTATTCAACTCCTTATTGCTCGCTTCAACTTGTCCACTCATTTGAGAGTAATAAGGTGTAGCCACTCTGTGCTTTACCCCATATCTGGCCAATCAAGTTTCCATGTTTTATTACAAAAATGTATTCACCCATCATTTATAATTACTCTAGGCATGCCAAACTGAGATAACAACTTTTTTAAGAACTTGTAAAAAACTCTTGCACCATTCATTAAACATGCTTGGGCCTATACTCATTTGGAAACATAGTCCACATTAAGAATGTACTTGTTATCATCTAACAAAGGAAATGGCCCTATGATGTCAATGTCCCATATGTTAAATATTTCAATCTCCAAAATTCTAGATTAAAGCATTTCATCTTTCTTTGAAATGTTGCCACTCCTTTAACATGCATCATAGCAAATCACAAAGTCTCTTGCATCTTAAAAAAATGTAGGCCAATAGAACCCTACTTCAAGAACCTTAGTAGTTATTCTTTGTGGTCCAAAATGTCCACTATTGACCATTCCATGATAATGATGCAATATTGACCGAACTTCATTTGCTACACATCTCCTCACCATACTATCGCTACACAATTTCCATAAAAATGGTTCATCGCAAATGTAAAATTTGGAATCATAAATTAGCTTTTTTTTATTAAAAAGTGAACTCTTATGGCATTTCTCCACTTGACAAAAAATTTGCTATGTCAAAAAACCAAGGAGCTCCCATAATTCTTATAGCCAAAAGCATCTCATCTAGAAATAGCTCCCTTCCTCTTGCTATTCCTTTCCTCTGGCTCTTTGTCCAGCCTCAATAAATGATCAACTACTACATTTTCAGAGCCCTTATTGTCCATAATCTCAATGTCCAATTCTTGTAACAATAGCCCCTATCTAATGAGCCTTGGTTTAGAATATTTTTTTTTCATTAGGTACTTCAATGCTGCATGATCTCAATACATAATAACCTTAGAGCCAAGGAGATATAATCTGAACTTATCAAAAGCAAAAATGACTACCAACAACTCCTTCTATGTAGTAACATAATCCAGCTATGTATCAATTAATGTCCAGCTTATATAGTAGATCACATGTTGTTTGCCTTATTGCGTAATCACTTGTATCACATGTCAACTAAAATGGTAGACTCCAATACGGTGCCATCACTATTGGAGCTAAAATAAGGGCTTCCTTTAACTTTTCAAAAGCTAATTTAAACTCATTAGTAAAATCAAAAGGTGAATCTTTCTTAAGCAAATTACAGAGGGGTTTAGAGATTTTTGAAAAATCCTTGATGAACCGCCTAGAGAAACATGCATGGCTAAGAAAACTCTTGACTCCCTTCACATTCATAGGGTACTATAGCTTCTTGATTGCTTCAACCTTTGCTTTATGGACTTCAATCCTTTAAGCTGAAATTTTATGTCCTATAATGATTCCCTCATCTACCATGAAATGACACTTTTCCCAATTCATCACCAAGTTTATCTCTTCACATCGTGCAAGAACTTACTTTAAATTGTTCAGACATCCCTCAAATGAGTTTCCATATATTGAAAAATCATCCATGAAAACATCTATGATCTTCTCTACTAAATCTACAAATATAGCCATCATACATCTTTAGAATGTTGTAGGAGCATTATATAATCCAAATGGCATCCTTATTTATGCAAATGTGCCATAAGGATATGTAAAAGGGGTTTTCTCTTGATCTTTTAGAGCTATTGCAATTTGATTGCACCTTGAGTACCCATCTAAAGAAATAAAAAGTATTTCCTACTATCCGCTCCAACATTTGATCAATGAAATGTAATGGAAAATGGTCTTTTCTAATGGATGAATTCAACTTTTTGTAATCTATGCACACCCTCCATCCACTTACAACTCTTATAGGAATCAACCCCCCTTCCTCATTTTCCACAATGCTTATTCCACCATTCTTTGGTACACACTAAATCGGGCTCACCTAAGAACTGTCTGAGATTAGGTAGATGATCCCTACATCAAGAAGCTTAACTACTTCTTTTTCTACTACTTCTTGTATGTTTGGGTTGAGCCTCCTCTGCCTTTCAATGGTTGGCTTGTGTCCATCCTCCATCAAGATATTATGCATGCAATAAGATGGACTTATACCCCTAATGTTAGAAATTTACCAACCAGTTACTTTTACTCTCCTTTTTAGCATGTCCATTAGCCATTCCTTTTGATCCCTGTTAAGTTTAGAGGATATAATCACAGGCAATGTTTGATCTTCTTCTATAAAAGTGTACCTCAAATATTGGGGTAAAGGTTTCAAGTCTAATTTTGGTGGTTTTATGGTTGAGAATGGTGTGGGTTTAGTGTTTGGTAATTTCATGTGTGGTATGTGGGGTTGGTGTTTAAGGTGTACTACTTCTTGAGAGGATTGTACCTGAAAACACTTCTTAATATTTTAAATCTCTATAAATTTAGCCAACCATTATCATTTGACTTCATTCACACATTCATCAGCATTTACTCTCATACAAAAATATTCATCATAGGGGTATTTCATGCTTTGATAAATGTTAATCTTATAGCTTTCATCCCCCACTCTCAATGTGAGAGTTCCATCATAAACATCAATGATTGCTCTTTTAGTATAAAGAAAAGGCACACCAAGGATTAATAGGACCTCCTTATCCTCTTCAAAGTCGAGGACTACAAAATCAACTAAAAAATGAATTTTCCAGCCTTTACTAGCACACTTCCATTAAGCCTTTTGGTTCCTTCACTATCCTATATGCAAGTTACAATATGATATTTATGGGTTTTGCTTCTCCTTGCCCTAATTTCCTATAAATAGACAAAAGCACAAGATTAATTAAAGCTTTTGAAACACATAAAGCTCTTTGAAAATTCAAGTTTCTAATAAAACATGGAATAGTGAGACTCCCTAAATGCTTCCTTTTCTAAGGAAGTTTATTTTAGATTATTGTACTACACTCCTTTATGAGTATGACTGTTTTATGTTCCTGTAACTTCTTTTTAATAGAAATTAGCTCCTTTAAAAACTTAGCATATTTTCACATTTGATAAAGATATTCCACAAGAGGCATATTGAAATTGAGTGCCTTAAACCAATTCAAGAATTTTGCAAATTACTTGTCATGCTTCTATTTCTTTAACCTTTGAGGATATGGAACTGGAGGTTTGTATGGCTTTACTGGTGGTGGCATTGATTTCTCCTTATTTTTATTATCAAAACTTATTCTTTTTCCATTGGCACTTCAACCCATTATCTTCTTATTCCTTCTCCTCTTCCTTCTTCTTTTCCATCTTATATTCCATAGTTACTTTTGGAGTTTGAATCTTTATTCTACTTCTCAAGGTAATAGCCTTTAATTGCTATTGTTGTTATTATTGTTGTTGTTGTTGTTGTTGTTGTTATTATTATTATTGTTATTGTTATTGTTACTGTTGTTGCTGTTGATGCTATTGCTGCTGTTGTTGTTGTTTTTACTATTGTTGTTGTTGTTGTTGTTGTTGCTGCTACTATTGCTATTTCTATTATTGTTGTTGTTGTTGTTATTAGCATTGTTGTTATTGTTGTTGCTGTTGTTGTTGCTATTATTGTTATTATTGCTGCTATTGTTGCTGTTGTTGTTGTTGCTGCTGTTGTTGTTATTGTTACTGTTGTTGCTATTGTTGTTGTTGTTATTTTTATTGTTGTTGTTGTTGCTATTGTTACTGTTGTTGTTGTTGTTGTTTTTGTTCTTGTTCTTATTCTTGTTCTTCTTGTTGATGTTACTGTTGTTGTTGTTGTTGTTATTGGTGTTGTTGCTGTTGCTGCTTTGTTGTTGTTGTTGTTACTGTTGTTGTTGCTATTGTTGTTGTTGTTGTTATTGTTGTTGTTATTGTTGTTGTTGTTGTTATTGCTATTATTGTTGTTATTGTTTTTTTTTTGTTGATGTTGTTGTTATTATTATTATTATTATTATTATTATTAATGTGCATATGTTGTGTATATATACGTATGTATATATATATGTGTGATTAAGTTTATATATATATATATATATATATATATATATATATATATATATATATATAGGGGTCAAACAACAAAAAATTTCAGGTCAACTCACCTTCCCCACCTTTTTTCTTTTTCTTCTTCTTCTTTTTCCTCCTACTGCTTCCGCCATTATCAACGCCACTGAAGCTTCACCAATGCCACCAGTCATCACCTAAGCTCGTCACTTCCTCCCCTCACCTTCCCGCCGCCGCCAAACGCCAGTTGTTACTGTTGTTATTGTTACTATTATTGTTGTTGTTGCTATTGTTGTTATTGTTATTGTTGTTATTGTTGTTGTTGCTACTGTTATTGTTACTAATGTTGCTGTTGTTGTTGTTGTTGCTATTGCTATTGTTGCTGTTGCTATTATTATTGTTGTTGTTGTTGCTATTGTTGTTGTTGATGTTGTTATTGTTGTTGTTGTTGTTATTGTTCTTGTTGTTGTTCTTATTATTGTTGTTGTTGTTGGTAGTGGTGGCGATGGTGTTGCTGTTGCTACTTTACTGTTGCTGCTATTGTTGCTGTTGTTATTATTGTTATTGTTGTTATTGTTGTTGTTGTTGCTGCTGTTGTTGTTATTGTTGCTGTTGTTACTGTTGTTGACGTTATTGTTGTTGCTGTTGCTATTGTTGTTGTTGTTGTTATTGTTAGTATTATTATTATTATTAATGTGCATGTGTATTATGCATGTGTTGTGTATATATATGTGTGTGATTAAGTTTATATATATATATATATATATATATATATATATATATATATATATAAAGGGGGTCAAATAGCAAAAAATTTTAGGTCAACTCACCTTCCCTACCTTTTTTCTTTTTCTTCTTCTTCTTCTTCCTCCTACTACTTCCGCCATTGTTGATGCCATCGAAGCTTCACCACTACCACAAGCCATCACCGAACCACCACCCAAGCTCGCCACTTCCTCCCCTCATCTTCCCGTCGTCGCCAAATGCCTTGGAGTCGCCGAAATTTATGAGAAGTCGAGAGTTGTTATAGTGTTATCGGTGAGAAACCAGTCATTCTAGCTCGAGTTTTTAGGTTCATTCAACTCCTCTCGATGCGTACTTCTCGATTCTAAACTCATTTCAACTCTACGATGTCTGGTTTGTTAGATATCTCTAAGTTTTAGCTTATGTCTATTAGGGTTTTTATTTTTTTAGCTTGTTATTATTTGATTCATGATAAATTCTTTAAGAAATGTTAAAGTATGCATGTTAAGCTTCTCAAATATATTTTTAGTTTATTTCTCTGAATTTATTTGATTTATGTATAATTATTGTATTTTCTATAATTAAAATGAATTTTTATTAATTATGTGTTTTATATGTTTATCGTGGAAAATTGCGTTAATTCGTATAGATAATCTAAGTTATTAAATTTAGAAGTGGGAAAAGAATTTTTAGTAATTTTGAGTAATTTTTAGTGAATATTTAGTATTATGTGATTTTTGGATTTATGGGTAAATTATGTATTTTTATTGAAATTATAGTTAAATTATATGTTTTAAATAATTATGGAATAATAAATGGTATTAAAATAATTTTTACGAATTATTTACTATTTTTAACTAATTAATACTAATTTTAGAAAATATATTCAAATAATAATTTTATACACTATTTTTGTGATTAAATAAGTTTTAAACTATTTTTACTATATATTTATAACCTATTTGAATAATTATTTATGAATTTTACTATTTTATGTCAAATAATTGAAAAATCATATTTTTATTAATATTATATAATTTATTTGAGATTTTATTTAATTAATGTGATGTTGGGTCGATCTTGAGTTTTTGGTTTTGTGGTTGAGTTGTGTCTAGATCAAGTCTTCCTTTACAATTCCTAGAAGTATGAATTAGGAATTTTTTTTTATTGTTATTATTATTTATTTTTCTAGTTGTGCCGATACCGAGACCTACAGGACTAAGCTCGTCGAGTTTGTCTCAATGAGCATAAACTTCTTATTTATTATTTTATATATGCATTGCATATAGGATGCATGATTATGAGCATTCATGTTTTTAATATGTATTTATACATGAGTTGTTCTATTAAATGATTTAGTATATGTTTGGTATACTTTCAATATATTTTTGGTATATTTCAATATATATGCAACATATATGCTTGTTATATTCTCAATATATACTTAGTATATTTTTGGTATATTCATGGTTTGTTTTAGTATATGTGTGGCATATATATTTAGTATGTTTTTAGAATACATTTAGTATATTTTAAGTATACATTTGGTGTACTTTCTATATATAATTGGCATATTCCTCTTTAAATGGATGCTATCACGTTTATATTATGCATTTCATTATTTTTAATAATTATAAGATTGATTTGAAGGATAGCAGTATATTAGTTCAGGATTCAAAATAATTCTCATTCCCTAACGCCAGTCATGACTCCTGGTTTAGGTCATGACAGAGTTAGTATCATAGCCCTAGGTTATTAGTGTTATGGACCTAGGTTTTCAGAGTTGTATTTTCTTTAAAACTACTGTAGTAAATTAGGATCGATTATGTCCTCGATAAGTTTTCCTTGATATAGTTTTTTGCGCAATTGTTAGATTATCTGTTTGTTATATGTTGTTGTCTATTTTTTCTAAATCTCATTGGTTTTTATATTTTTAAAATAAGGAGACAAGCACATGTCGCTCTGCTAATCGTTGAGATTAAGGAGGATATGTCCTTTTAGGATGAGGTTTTACCTCATGAGCTGCCGGTCAGTCACAGAGGTAGAGGCAGAGGTAGACCTCAAGGAGTGACAGGTGATCATAGATAGTGAGAGTTACAGGATAAGGAACCTATAGAGCAGAAGTACGAGGAAGTTAAGATAGCTCCAGTTGCACCACAGATGCAGCTTGTCTATTAGCAACATATGTCTGACCCTGAGGCAACGTTGTTTTACACCAGATTCAACAGGATTTCATTCGATGGGGTATTGAATCCTCTAGATTTTTTGCACGCCATTGAGATGAGGACTCAGACTGTTCATACCAAGTATCAGCGGATTATGATCGTTGAGCTATCTGTAAAAGGACCAGCCCTGGATTGGTTCATTCAGGTGATATAGCCACATATGACAACGATGACCTAGGCACAATTTCGAGAGAGATTTATGAGGCATTTTTATCCACAGCCACTATGGATGAGTTACATATTCAGATTGACCAGCATTTCTAGAGGTAACAGATCAGTAGAGGACTACACCAGAGAGTTCCTCAGACTGGGTCAATATGCAAAGGATTTGATGCTAGATTAGTATTTCGCCATGACGATGTATGTCTCTGGATTAGGATATGCTTTAACTAAGATGCCTACTGCAGACCTTACTCTCGAGTCTGTGATCGAGTTGGCCAAGAAGATAGAGTTGAGATTGGTTAGGCAAGGAGCTATGCTAGATTTTTATCAGACGCGAGGCCTACAGTTAAGAGGATTCCAAAGTACTCCATACTTGACTTTCTAGATTGGTTCTAATAGTCAGTAGAGAGGCTCAGCACAGCAGGGTCATAGGCAGCAACCGAGATATCATGGTAATAGGAGATATGGTCGTGGTAGAGATTATAGGCTAGTGAGATTTGGGTTAGGTGATTCTGATAGTAATAGTGGTTGGAGTTTTGGTTATGGCAGTTCGGGATCAGCAGTTAGTGCCTGTTAGACTTATGGTAGAGTACATTTGGGACCCTATTATATGCCGCCACTGACATGTTTCTGATGCGGACAGGTAGGGCATTTTACCAGATCATGCGTATATTTTGGTTTTCAGCCGCAGCAGTTTAATGCTAATGCAGCTTCAGTACCTTATCAGCTATCGCCAGCTCAATGTCCAAGTACGACGTAGATTATTGCCCAGTAGGGGTGTGGCAGAGGTAGTAGAGGGGATGCTAGGGGTGTTAGTCAGGCTTCCACCAACCAACAGGGAGGTCGAGGTCAGGCTAGAGTTTTCAACCTCACCCAGCAGGATGCTTAGGCATCTAATGACATTGTTGCAGGTATTCTTCCAGTCTATTATTTGGATGCTAGAATTTTGATTGATCCGGGTGCTACATATTTTTTTGTGTCCCCTATTTTTGCTTCAAAGTTGTGTTGGCAAACTTCAAGGATGGCTTTTCCTTTATCTATCACCACTCCTTTAAGTGATTCATTAAACACTGACATTATTCTTTCTGGTTGTCCAGTGTTGGTCGAAGGTAGAGAATTGCCAATGGAATTGGTGTTATTAAATGTGATGGAGTTCGATGTGATCCTTGGTATTGATTAGTTATCTTAGCACTTTGCCGTTATGGATTGTCAGAGTAAATAGGTAATTTTCAGAATTCCGGATAAAGAAGATTTTTAAGTTTATGGGTGATAATAGTTCTACACCTCAAAATCTCATCTCTGCTATTATGGCTAGGAAGATGCTGAGGGAAGGCTGTCAGGGATACTTGGCACTTGTCATGGATAATTCAATGCAGAAGTTATCTCTCACAAATGTTCCTATTGCCTATGAGTTTCTTGATGTTTTTCCTGAGGAGTTGTTAGGTTTACCACCTCATAGAAATATCAAATTCTGTATAGATGTGGTCCCAAGCACCACTCATATTTTGATGCCACCTAACAAAATGGCTCCTATGGAGTTGAAGGAATTGAAGGAGCAATTGCAGGATTTGCTAGATAAGGGTTTTATTAGACCTAGTGTTTCCCCTTAGGGTGCAACAATCCTATTTGTGAAGAAGAAGGATGGTACACTGAGACTATGCATAGATTACAAAGAGCTTAATAAGGTGATAGTGAAGAACAAGTATCCTCTTCTGAGGATAGATGATATGTTTGATCAACTTCAAGGTGCACAATTCTTTTCTAAGATTGACTTGAGGTCAAGTTATCATCAGTTGCGGATCAGTGAAGCCAATGTTCCTAAAATGGCATTTCGTACTCAATATGGCCATTATGAGTTTCTGGTGATGTCATTCATGTTGACTAATGCACCAGTTACTTTTATGGATCTGATGAACAAGGTATTCAGACTGTTTATGGATCAATTTATGGTAGTCTTCATTGATGATATACTGTTGTATTCAAAGAGTATGGCAGAGCACATATATCATTTGAGGATAGTACTGCAGACACTAAGAGAACATCAGCTTTATGCTAAATTCTCAAAGTGTGATTTCTGGTTGGAGAGTGTTGCATTCCTTGGACACGTAATGTCTAAAGATGGTATTCAAGTTAATCCACAGAAGATAGAGGCAGTGTTTTAGTGGCCCAAACCGACGAGAATTATAGAGATTCAAAGTTTTCTGGGTTTAGTTGGGTATTATAGGAGATTTGTGCAGGATTTCTCAAGAATTATAGCTCCTATGACTTGCCTAACTTAAAAGAATGTGAAGTTTATATGGTCAAATGCTTATAAGAACAGTTCAAGTTGACCACAACTCCAATTTTGGCTTTGCCTAATAGAGAAGATAAGTTCACTGTGTATTGTGATGCCTCCAAAGTTGGCCTAATTTATGTGTTGATGCAGAATGGTAGGGTGATAACTTATGCTTCGAGGCAATTGAAGAAGCATGAAAAAAATTATGCTACTCATGACCTAGAGATGGTTGTAGTTATCTTTGCTCTCAAGATTTGGAGACGTTATCTGTATGGGGTGACTTGTGAGATTTTCACAGTTCATAAGAGTGATACGAACCCACTAGATGACCTACTCTAGGAACTCGTTCAACATGAACCCAAACCCATGCTCTCAAGGAAAGTTCAAATCAAGTTCCAATTCAAACATAGAGAACCTTCACCTCATGTTTAGTTAGTCCAAACAACCAAAGCTATATCAAAACTTTAACCTTTTGAACAATAACAAACAAGCAACAAAGGTTATTAAAAAGACGCCACAATCTACTTTCTGAAAGATAGACTGATAAGTCACAAAGGTTGTCACATGGTTAACCACCAAGTAACCAAAGAGAATCCTCTCTAAATTTTATTAATCATCCATGATTGCATACCCTCTAGGTTACATAAAATAAGGCCTTTATATAGGCTTAAAGAAAACCTAAATAAAACCTAATTAATATCCTAACTAAACAAGAAAACAAAATCCTTCTTAAATAAGAAAATATAATTCTACTTAAATAAGAAAATATAATCCTAGTTAAATTCGGATTTACTTATGTAGCACATTGTAGCACACTTTTCAATATGATGATGGCCGAATTAACTTAAGCCCAAAACACAAAAGTTGTATCCCTTGTTGTTATCTTTCATCATCATCTTGAATCACTTCATTTGGATCTATATTGAGTGAGATATAGCCCATTTACTGATGTATATTCAGTCTGCCCAGTTTTATTCACGATCTGATAATCTTTCATAATTTTAGCTCAGGTATAAGGCCGAATTAACTCTGGATATCTTCACTAAAGTTGTAGATCTCTTTCTTAGCTTTGAACATCTTCTTGAATCATCTCAATCAGAGTTTTGTAGAGTGATTTATGGCTAAAATACTGAAGTATGCTACAAAATACGAATTTATGCTAATTGTTCTTTTCTTGAATGAACATTGCCTTATTAGCATGAACAAATCTTGAAATCTTCCTCTTTGGAGCTAGGATCACATCAAAGAGCCTTAAATACATTTTCCAACATAGAGATCTGAACTTGAGGAAGAGGAGATTATTAGAACTCCTGAAGGATTATGACTATAATATTCTTTATCATCCAGGCAAGGCTAATGTGGTAGCAGATGCCTTGAGTAGGAAGTCCTCGGGTAGTCTTGCTCACATTAGTATGGAGAGGAGACCTTTGATCCAAGAGTTGCACCAATTGATAGATCAAGGTATGATGATGAAGATTAGCAGATTAGGGGGATTTTTAGCTCAGTTTAAAGTCTGATCAGTGTTAACAGATAAGATTAAGGTAGCTTAGGGCAGAGATCCTATTCTAGCAAAGCTTAAGGAGAATGTTCATACAGGGAAGTTCACTGATCAGTGGTAGATTATGCATTCTTGATGTGGATAATTTGAGAGAAGAGATCCTTGAGGAAGTGCATTCTATAGCTTATAGTGTACATCCAGGTATTACTAAGATGTATCATAACATCTGAAATTTGTATTGGTGGGATGGATTGAAGAAGGATGCATTTGATTATGTTTCTAAGTGCTTGATGTGTCAACAGGTGAAAGCTGAGCACTAAAAGCCTTCTAGGAAACTTCAGCCACTTCCAATTCCTAAGTGGAAATAGAAGAAAATTACCATGGATTTTATGGTAGGGTTACCTCGTTCAAAGGATGGATACGATTCCATCTGGGTGATTGTGGATAGGTTAACCAAGTCTGCTCATTTCATACTAGTTAAAGCCATTTATTCTATAGCTAAGTTAGCAAAGCTGTATATTAAGCATATTGTGTACCTTCTTGGAGTACCTATGTCAATTGTATCTGATAGAGGTTCAGTGTTCACCTCTCAATTTTGGCAGAAGTTGTAGGAAGTAATGGGCACCATGCTTGATTTCAATGCTGCTTTTCACCCTCAAATAGATGGTCAATCTGAGAGGACGATCCAGACACTTGAGGATATACTGAGAATGTGTGTATTGGATCTTAGAGGTAGCTAGGATGATCAATTGCCACATGTAGAGTTTGCATATAATAGCAACTACCATAGCAGTATTGGGATGGCACCATATGAGGCTTTGTACAGAAGGAAGTGTAGATCTCCCTTGTGTTGGGATGAGATTAAAGAGATCATTGCCTGAACCTGAGATGGTTTAGGATACAGCTGAGAAAGTTATTATGATCAAAAGGAGATTAGAGACCGCAGCTAACATGTAGATGAGTTATGCATATCCGAGACGTCGACATGTGGAGTTTTAGGTAGGAGACTATGTGTTTTTGAAAGCGTCTCTGATAAAGGGTGTGATGAGGTTTAGCAAGAAGGCGAAATTAGCATCGAGATATATTGGACTATTCAAGATTTTGGAGAAAGTGGGAATGGTTGCATATCAATTGGCTTTACCTCCAAGTCTATCTCAAGTGCATCTAGTGTTCCATATCTCGATGCTAAGGAAGTATATTTTAGACCCTTCATACGTGTTGCAACTAGAGTGTAGAAATGAATGAAGACCTGACGTACAAGGAGCAACCAGTCGCGATTATGGATTATCAAGTTCGTCAATTGCATTCGAAGTAGATTTTGATGGTCAAGGTGTTATGGCGGAGCAATAACGTGGAGAAGCTCACTTAGGAGACTGAAGCCGAGATGCATGTGGCTTACCCTTACCTCTTTCCTCAATGAATTTTTATATTCTGTGCTTTTATTGGAAAATTTGAGGATAAATTTTTATAAGGGGGGAAGATTGTAATGACCCTTTATTTTAAATAATTAAAATATATTTTGAAATATGCAGTGTTAATAATATTTTAAATTTATATATATATTATAATTATTCATGAATATTATTTATTAATTTTATTTTAAATATTGTATTTATGTAATGGTCATATTTTGATATTAGCATTATTATTATTGTTTGTTATTATTATTATTATTATTAGTATTATTTTATCCATGTCTTATTATTATTATTATTATTATTATTATTATTATTATTATTATTATTATTATTATTATTATTATTATTATTATTATTATTATTATATTAATGTGCATATGTTGTGCATATATATGTATATATGTGTGTGTGTGATTAAGTTTATATATATATATATATCCTTTTTTTCTTTTTCTTCTTTTTGTTTTTGTTTTTGTTTTTCTTCTTCTTCCTATTGCTTCCGCCATTGCCGACACCACTAAAGCTTCACCAATGCCACCAGCTATCACCGAACCACCACCCAAGCTTGTCACTTCCTCCCCTCACCTTCTTGCCATCGCCAAACACCTTAGAGTCACTGGAATTCATGAGAAGCTGAGAGTTGCTACAGTGTTGTTAGCGAGAAACCAATCATTCTAGCTCAAGTTTTGGGGTTCATTCAACTCCTCTCAACGCGTACTTTTCAATTCTCAACTCGTTTTAACTCTACGACGTCTGGTTAGTTAGATATCTCTAATATTTAGTTTATGTCTATTAAGGTTTTTAGTTTTTTTAGCTTGTTATTGTTTGATTCATGATAAATTTTTTATGAAATGTTGAAGTATGCATCTTAAGCTTCTCAAATATATTTTTAGTTTGTTTTTCTAAATTTATTTGATTTATGTATAATTATTATATTTTTTTATAATTAAAATGAATTTTTATTAATTATGTGTTTTATATGTTTATTGTGGAAAATTAGGTTAATTAGTATAGTTAATTTAAGTTATTAAATTTAGAAGTGAGAAAATAATTTTTAGTAATTTTGAGTAAATATTTAGTATTATGTGATTTTTGGATTTATGGGTAAATTATGTATTTTTTTATTGAAATTATAGTTAAATTATATGTTTTAAATAATTATGGAATAATAAATGGTATTAAAATAGTTTTTACGAATTATTTACTATTTTTAACTAATTAATACTAATTTTTGAAAATATATTCAAATAATAATTTTATATACTATTTTTGTGATTAAATAAGTTTTTAACTATTTTTACTATATATTTAAACTATTTGAATAATTATTTGTGAATTTTACTATTTTATGTCGAATAATTGAAAAATTGGATTTTTATTAATATTATATAATTTATTTGAGATTTTATTTAATTAATGTGAAAATAATTATATTTGATGTTTTTTATGTTTAAATGTATATATTGTGGTTATTTTATTGATATTTATGGATTTTGATGATTTTTATTATATCACTATTAAATATTTATTTTATTGTGAATTGTGAACCTCGGTTGAGAATTTGTGTAGTTTAGGGTCCTAACCCAAGGTGGTGAGCTATTGTGTTTGTAAAAGTGTGTTTTATTGTAAGATCAGCTCTACTTTTCATTAGAGAGATGTTCATTTTACATAGGAGACTCTGCTAATTTTTTGATAGAATTCTTGTAAAACATGATGTGGGGTTGATCCTGAGTTTTTGGTTTTGTGGTTAAGTTATGTCGAGATCGAGTCTTCCTTTAGAATTCCTTGAAGTGTGCATTAGTAATTTATTCTGATTGTTATTATTATTTATTTTTCTAGTTGCGCCGAGACCGAGGCCTACAGGACCAGGCCCGTCACATCTGTCTCAAGGAATGCAAACTTTGAGTTATTATTTTATATATGTATTGCATATAGGATGCATGATTATCAACATTCATGTTTTTAGTATGTATTTATACATGAATTGTTTTATTAAATGATTTAGTATATGTTTCGTATACTTTCAATATATTTTTGGTATATTTCAATATATATGCAACATATATGCGTGTTATATTTTTGATATATACTTAGTATATTTTTGGTATATTCATGGTTTATTTTAGTATATGTGCGGCATATATATTTGGTATATTTTTAGTATACATTTAGTATATTTTTGGTATACTTTCTGTATATAATTGGTATATTTATCTTTAAATGGATGTTATCACGTTTACATTATGCATTTCATTATTTTTAATAATTATAAGATTAATTTGAAGGATAGCAGTAGAACGTGCTACCTAGGGGGCTATGCTAGGACTGTTGCAAGATAGTACGGTAGAATTTGGTTGATAATCTGATAATTATTTATTGAGATGTTTGTTATTGGAAAGGATGACTGTGGATCCTTGCTTGACCTAGTGTACTCAAGGCCGATCTAAGGAAAGGATGATAATTATTCATGCTGGTAGTGAGATTGCAGAACCTCGATTGACCTAGTGTACTCAGGGCTAGTTTATTACCTTGAGTTGGATAAATGAATGCTTAGAGTTTTGGATAAGCCAGCTGGCTATTGATTTTTATGATCGAGGTTGCGAACTGTTAGGGTTCTACTCTAGTCATTCAACTAAAATAATATTATGCATTTTATAATATATAAAAGTGAATTTCAGCATCTGTGTGAAATGCGTGTATATATATTATATATACTGATGCTTGATTGTATATGAATTTAGATTGCATGTATATATAATATAATAATTCACTTAATGAGATCTGATCTCCTTCAATATTTTTTTTACAGGAGATTCTTCTTCTTCAAATATTAGTAGTAGACCTCTTTACTGGTCTTCTTCAGCCCATGCTAGATTATGTAATATTATTATATGAACTCTTATTGTACTCTAGGGACTATAATAGTAATGTTATTGTATCAGTAATGTGTTGTTTTGGTTTTGAGATTATATCAGAATATTGTACGAATATTTTTATTATGAAATGACATTTAAGTATTTATTTTTTTATTGATTAAAGTCTTAATTCTTGTGTATTTTTATTTATTTATTTATTGCATGCATTGTTATTTTTTTAAGGCTTGTTATGGGTTCCGAATTCAAAAGAATTTTTATTCCCTAGCGTTGGTCATGACTGCTGATTTGGGTTATGACAGAGACATTGCTCAGCACTTTATTCCTACCAAAGATTTGTGCAAACCGATAAAGCCGAAACTAAGAAGACTCATACCAGAATGGGCCTAACTAAAAGAAGACATTAAGAAGCAGATTAAGCAAAAATTTCTAGAAGTATTAGATTATCCAAAATGGTTAGCAAATATGGTGTCAATATCGAAGAAAGGCAGAAGGATTAGAATCTATGTCAACTATAGAGATCTGAACAAGGCCTGCCCGAAAGATGATTTCCCACTACCTCACATATAGATATACTCATTAACAGTGCCACCACATGTGCAATGTACTCCTTTATGGATGGATTTTCTGGGTACAATCATATCCTAATGGCCATTAATGATAAAATAAAGACAACTTTCATAACAGAATGAGGTACTTATTACTATATAATAATGCCCTTCAGACTAAAGAATGTGGGAGCGACTTATTACCAGAGAATGGCAATCGCAATGTTCTATGACATGATACACAAATAAGTAGAGGTATATATTGATGACATGATGGTCAAGTTAAAAATTAGGAAAGAACACCCATCAAACCTTAAAAAAATTCCTCAAAAGAGTTGAAAAGTATAGCCTTAGGCTTATCTGAAGAAATGCGTATTCGGGGTTACTTTAGGAAAGATGCTAGGATATGTTGTTAGTCAATGAGATTAAAATGGATCTAGACAAAGCAAAAGTTATCAAAGAGATGCCAAAAGCAAGAACAGAGAAAAAAATTAAAGGGTTTATAGGGAAACTACAATTCATCAGTAGATTCATCACTAAGTTGATAACAGTGTGTGAACCAATCTTCGAGCTACTAAAAAAAGATCAGCCAGTTGAATGGAATGAACAATATTAGCTAGCATTCGACAAGATCAAGAACTACCTAGCCAACCCACCGGTTCTAAGACCACCTAAACCAAGGATGCCTTTAACCCTGTATCTAGCCATTGAAGGAAATGCAATTGGTGTAATGTTAGCTTAAGAGGGAGAAATGAAAGCAAAACACGTAGTTTACTACTTAAGCAAGAAAATGCTGCCATATA
Organism: Mallotus nudiflorus; assembly: GCA_947683625.1. Lineage (NCBI taxonomy): Eukaryota > Viridiplantae > Streptophyta > Magnoliopsida > Malpighiales > Euphorbiaceae > Mallotus > Mallotus nudiflorus. The sequence goes on from CANTUR010000198.1 coordinate 536,959, forward strand.
AGGAGAAGTACAGCCAAGTCAAATAGATATGCTTGACAATCGTATGGGCAATGAAGAAACTTAGACATTACTTTTAGTCCTACAAAATTCAAGCTGTGTCTAAAATGGACCTAATGAAGTACCTTTACAAAGCCCCTCTCTAATGGGAAAACTTGCCAAGTGGCTCATGCTACTAACAGAATTCTAGGTACAATACCTAACTAAGAAGGTAGTAAAAGGAAGAGCAGTTACTGAATTTTTAGCTCTCAACCCCATTCCAAACTCAAAAGAAATCCAACTAGACTTCCTAGATGACCTTAGTTCAGCCATCAAAATTCAAGGATGGCGCATGTACTTTAATAGAGCAGTCAATCAGTTTGGCGTAAGAATTAGTGTCATATTACAATCCTTAGAAGGTGAAGTAGTACCAATGGACAAAAAGCTCAAATTTAGAGTCACAAACAATGAAGAAAAATACAAGGCATTCACACTTAGAATATAAGCACTAATATCTCTAGATGTTATAGAAGTCAAAATCTTTAGAGATTCCATGCTAGTAATCAACCATGCCATGGAAGAGTAGGAATTGAAAGAGCAACACTTAAAGCCTTACCTAGATCACTTGAGGCTACTTACCATGTCCTTTTAAAAATGCAAATTCATTTATCTCGCCAGGAATCATAATCAGATGGCAAATGCACTTACTTCCCTAGTATAAGTATGGGAAGGACCATCCAAAATGCCCATGAAGCCTTTAATCATATTTAGATTGGGACAACCTTGTCATAAGAATTACAGAATAGTGAAGATAGAAACGGCTAAAAACCTTGGTTCTACGACATCTAGAGATATCTTAAGGAATAAGTCTATCCTAATTAAGTAGATGAAAGAGATAAAGCAGTCATTCGACGATTAGCTCATATCACATTAAGGTGTACTATACAGAAGAACCTCGGATGATTTATAACTCTGATGTTTAGATGAAACTGAGGTTGTAAGAGCAATAGAAGAAGTACATGAGAGTGTTTATGGTCCATACATGAATGGAGTAATCCTAACTAAGAAACTAATCAGACAAGGGTTCTTTTGGATAACAATAATGGAAGACTATATCAAATTTGTAAAGAAATGCCATAAGTGTTAGATCCACAAGAATGTCAGCTACCTTCCCCCGACAGAATTGCACTACATCTCCTCTTTATGGCCCTTCTCAGCATGGGGACTAGACATAATTAAGGAAATCCATCAAACAGCTTCAAACGAACATATGTTCATCTTAGTGGTAGTAGATTACTTCACAAAGTAGGTTGAAGCAGAATCATTCTCAAGGATAGGAAACAAGCAAGTAGCCAAATTCATTAAAAGAAATATGTTCTCTTAATATGGGATCCCCCATCACATCATCTTTGACAACACTGTTAAATTCCAAGGGGAAGTTAGAGAGCTGCTAAGGAGTTATAAGGTGGAACATCATAAATCTTCTGCTTATTGACCACAAACAAATAGGGCCATTGAAGCTACAAATAAGAACATCAAGGAGATTTTGTTAAAAATGACACATACTTATTGAGATTGGGCAGATAGATTTCTATATTCCTTATGGGGGTGGTACCAAATAATAGTCAAGACTTTAACTAGAGCAACTCCTTTCTCACTAGTATATAGATCAAAAGCAGTGATTCTGGTTGACATAGAAATTAAGTCTTTCGGGTAATGATCAAATTTGAATTTCCAAAAGAACAATGGGCTCAACAGATGCTAATCTCACCCTCTTAGACAATCAAAGGCTTAAGGCTCTATACCACGCATAGTTGTATCAAGGTCAGCTAGCCAAAACCTTCAACAATAAAGTGAAACACAAAAGTGTGAAAATAAGAGACTGGATGTTAAAGCAAGTGAGGTAGAATGTCCCAGACCCGAGAAGAAATATCAGACTGAACTAGGAAGGCCCATACATTGTCAAACATGTCTTATCAAAAGGAGCAGTCAAGCTAATGAATTCTGAAGGTAATGAATTCTTTAAACTTGTCAATAAATACCGATTAAAAAAGTACTATGTCTAAGGCATAAAAAAGTCTGCTGAGTTGAAAACCTAAAAATAGCAACTCATGCAAAATTTAAGGACCTCCCGCTAGGTTGAAAACCTTGCATGGGCAAGCTAGGCAAAAGTTAAGGAAAGAGAGAAAATACTTAATTAGAAAACCTAAGAAGGCTAGTTAAGGACAGGGGTAACCTTAAGTTCAAAATTTGTATGAATGTAGTCATGCTTTTTTTAAATAACTTCAATAAAATGTGAATGATTGCCTTTATGCAAAATTTCTTTAAAAAGTGCAACACATTTTATCATCATGAATTGCATCAAGCATGCTTTCCATTTTCTTTCATTACATGACCATAATTCTTAACTCTCTCTTAGAGATTAGCCATTATTTTCAAAGCTTAAAAAAAAAGCCCAGCTAGGTGTGAAGAGCTTTGTGAGGCGACACCTTAGGCAAAAAAGGGAAGAAAAAAGAAAACCTAGCTAAGTGCAACAAGCTTCGAAAGGAGATGCCTTAAGCAAAAAAGGGAAAAATAAAAGAGGCGGGTAAGAGCAACGACAAACATCATCAATAATACATAGCAATAAGCATGTACAATCATCATCATAAAAGTATCATACAACACATTTAGATATAACACCCAGTGTCCATAGCCTCGAGAAAATGATACAACAAGGCAAACCACAGGCCAAAAGTCCTACACCTATCTCCTAAAACAACTACATCGATCGTGGCTGCCATAAGAAGTAAGGACCAATATTGCTCAAGCATCTCCCTCATCTGATCTGGGCTCATCATTGTTCATAGTAAAGGATGATAGTTGTGACTTCAGCTCACTAACACAATCATGATAAGCCGTGCACTCCTGCTCCTATTCACAGCTAGCGTGATGGTGTTCAACCTGCATAACATATTGCATATCATACACGCATACATAAAACATATGCATAAAATAAATAGGTACAATAAAAAAGACATACCCTATGAGTGGTCACAAACTCTAAAAAGCACTATTGTGCACTCCTTGCAATGGTATACCAGTACTAACCAGAGGAGATGAGAATTAACAAAAGCGAGCAAATAAGTCAATCACCACTCACCAAATAAATGAAACAAAGGCAAAATGAGTGAAATAAAACATGAACATGAGTAGCGTTAGGAGGAGCAACACCTGACTGAGGAAAAATAGGTCAAGGCAGATTAAAATGCACTACTCTATCAAAGATATCCATCCTAAGCAAAACCAAGGATGGTTAAACCATCAAGTCCTTAAGAATAGTACTACTAGAAGCCATATCACTAGCATGGGTAGTCGCCTCAGTACGAAACATGCCCTCATTCTCTTAAAAATAAGACCTAGATCTCTTTCGATAAGATCCTCACTATTGTAGATAAGCTCTGACAACTTATATCAATTACAATTTATCACTAACAAAGTTTGTTACGTGCTTGTACAAAATAGGAATAAAAGCCTATTGGATCAGAGGAAGCAACTCTCAATGATCCATGTGATGGCCAATAAGACACATCTGCTTGAGGAGGTGGAGGTGGAGGTGCAGGAAAAGTACCACTAGCTATAGTGTCAATCAGCTGAGGGATTAACACATCAGTATAAGGCAAGCCCACAATCTTTAAGAGACTCTCAGAAGAGCATCCCATCATGGCAATAGCAAGTTCGTCACCACTAAGCTCATGGCCCTAGAACATGTCACCAGGGGGAGGAACAGGGACTTTCCTTGCAAACGAACCATCCTACCAACGATGGACTTACTCGCCTAAATACCACACACTACTAGTAAGGCCAGAGAGCAATACTTGTCTCTCTATCAACTACCATGCAATCACCATCTCTACCATCTAATGTGACCTTGCCACCCACCAATGAAGGAATATCTACTCAAAAAGCAAGAATGAATAAAGAATCTCTAAAAGAGAAAAAACCAACATAGCATGAGTCAGATATACCTGATTAGGGGATAGATTGCACATATAGTCCCAAGCCACTGTGCAATCCTCAATCAAATCAGTAGTCCTCTTAATCCAGCAAGAATAACAAAGAAAGTCATCCTCTAGGAAATGCTCAACAGTCGGATAAGGGAGAACCCTAAACTAGTAAGTTTAGATCTGTCAGAACCAAGAAGTCAGAAATAACAAACTAAAGATAAAAAGTAAAAAGAATAGACACAAGAACTCCTACTCATATCTACTCAAGCCACCTTGACATGCTGCATTAAAGCCCAAGTACATATGGGCAAAAGTGGCAGTACCTCAGCAATACCTAGACAAGCCATCTAGATCCCTTAGAATAGGCAGCAATTATAGACTACCTATACTCAAAAGGTTTAAGAAGATGACAACATTTAACAAGTAGAACAAAAAGCAATGAGCCAGCTGCACCATCATCCTACATCATCCGCATTGAAGAAACAAACTCAGTACTATGAGTGAGGTATGGGCAACCAGACTTTATAAGAGTGACCACCCTAAGAAATTCCATGGTAAGGCACCTCCTCGTTACCATAGAAGAGCACTCATCCTCACTAAAAGGAACAGGCTCTCTAGAAAAGCTCAAGACCTTAATGGCAATAAAGTCCAAAAGAGTGATGGTCATCTCCCCAACAGGTAGATGGGAAGATTGTGTCATGTCCATCCTTTGCTCTATTAGTGCATCCATAACAATCTGACTCAATGCAAATGAGTCATAAGATAAAGCAGCAACAACCTCATCAAAGCCCTTCCTAGTGATCATCTACTTCATGCACAATAGAAGACCTTGATAATACTTGCTAACCCTGTTGAACTACTAGGCAGTATAATAACATTCCTATGAGGCTACAAATAATAGGTATGCTATCAAACATTTGCATAATAATTAATTACTAATGTATCTTTTTTCTATTATTTAATAGGAACAATAATAAAAGCTAAAAAGAAAAGCATCACAATAACCACTAGTAGACAACCATAATAAGAAAATAAAGCAAGAGCAATTAGCATTCATAATAAAGCTATGACTTAATAGATAGTTACAATAAGTATTATAGAGCTACAACTACAACAACCTCATACAACAAAATAAATAGCATGACAACTAATTAATAAGAGCAAAAAAGGACTTAACTAGCAATAATGATGACGCCCAGTGTGATTCTCCATACTATAAACCATAGGAACTAGGTCTCCTCGAGAAAGCCTAGATGGCTGAGGACCTTGAGTGCCAGGTGGACCATTAGTACTAGTCCCCACAGTGGAAGTCCCTGCTCTAGTGGCCTCTGTGAAGTTACCCTCCTCATTTAAAAAGATATCCTCAAAACCCTCTTGAATGTTTGGGAACTCCATCTTATGCAGAGAAAAATGAAAAAAAATAAAAAATAGAGCAGAACGCACCCAAAACACGAAAGGGGTTGAGTTGAAAAATAATTAAAAAGGTCAAGAAGATTCCCAGACCCTCTAAATAAGCTTAGAGAGGGGAGGTGCATGACCATACGCCCCCACATGCAACGACGCACACTTCTCCCCTCCACGTGCTCCCATTTAGTCATGTGCTCACTTTGAGACTTTGCACACTCATTTCTATGGTCCTAAACCTCCACTTGAACATAAGACATGCACTGAACTCACACAAAAGTACACTAATGAGGACTACATATATGTAAAGACACCACGTGCAGCCTCACCACTTTCAAAAACTCAGCACCCGAAAGAAGAAAAATAGGGAAGAATCATCGAAAGGATACCCTGCTCGAAATCATCAAAATAATATCTGCAACATAACTAATAATGACATCATCATTACTATATCATCACCCCATCATCACCAACCAAGACTAAAAGAGAAGGACACATTACATCAATTACAATGATCATAATAATCTATTCGCTTGACATCGAAAGAGGTTATAGTGGCATGATTTTATTCGCCTGACATCTAAGAGGTTATAGTGGCATGGTTTTGTTCACCTGACACCTGAAGAGGTTATAATTGCATGATTATGTTTTCCTGACACCTGAAGAGGTTATAGTGGCATGATTCTATTTACTTGACACCCGAAGAGGTTATAGTGGCATGATTTTATTCACCTGACACCGAAGGAGGTTATAGTGGCATGGATTTGCTCGCTGGACACCTGAAGAGGTTATAGCGGCAGCATCTATCTATTCACCTAACACCTGAAGAGGTTATAGTGTCATGATTCTTATCGCTTGACACCTGAAGAGGTTATAGTGGCATGATTCTATTTGCTTGACACCTAAAGAGGTTATAGTGGCAATACTTATCTTTTCCCCAGACAATCAAAGAGGTTATAGCGGCAACATTTATCTATTCACTTGACACCTGAAAAGGTTATAGTGACAGTATCCCAATGATCCAATCACAATAATGTAACACTCAGGTAAGTACTTCTCCCTTCAAAAAATGATTTGATGCATCTTTGTATTTGCTTCACATGTATTGACACTAGAGCTAGGTGGCTATGCAACACACGTGAAGTAGGGGGAAACTGTCATACCTCAAATTTAACTATCCCTAAAAAGGTCCAATGATGAAACAAACCTCTGAGATGACTAAAGTCAACTTGTTTGAAATACCTCTGAAGTGTGCAACTTTAGAAAACCTAACCAACCCCACTAGTGAGCAAGATCGATCACTAAGCCATTAAGTTATACTCTGACTTTACGAAATACAAATTATCAAAACAATGAGAAGCTTATTCTAAGAATTCCTTTCTTGAAACACTCATCTTGTTAGACCGATGTTCATTTTATTAGATCGGGACCCAACTTCATGAAAAAATGAAAATTGATTTTGAAAAAATGGACTTTAAAACCATGTCTGGAGGGCTCCAAAACCTCTAAAAGTGGTCCCATAATAGTCCAACACAACTTGAGAATCAACGTGTGTCGTTTAGAAGTGTGCGTAAAGCTATAAACACCCCTAGGTGTCATGTGCTAAAATCAAAGCCAAGCTAGAAAAAAAAAGGACTTTGGAAACACGTCTGAAAGGCTCCAAAACCTTCAGAAGTGGTCCCAAAATAGTCTAAAATAACCCAAGGATTAGCACGTATCGCTCAGAACTATGCATAAACACCCCTAGGTGTCATGCTCTAAAATTGAGGCTGAATTTGACAAAACGGACTTAAAAAAATTCATCCAAAAGGCCCATAAACCTTAGGAACCAACATCAGAAAAGCCCGCATAAGCCCCAAATGGAGTGCATAATGCGCAAAAGTGCACATTACCACGTGCGAGTGCGCGTGCGCATGGCCACACGTTAAACGCATAGTGTAGTCATACGCACTTCATATGGTCCAACACTTTATCCTAGGGACACACACATGACCACACCTATACCCACCTATTCCATACATTTTTCACTATAAATAGACACCTCCACACCCCATTTTGAGGGGGGAGCAAGTGGAAGTGCGCACATACTCAAAAATCTGTCCAATTGAAGGCACTGAAAACTCTTTTCCAAATAGTTTTTGCTCTCCTACTATCTTTTTCTTAGGGGAATAGATCTCTTTTCCACCAAAACAAGCCTCATCTTTATCAAAGCATGCTTCAAAGATATACAAACTAGCATCATTTTATTGTCATTTTGAACCTCTCAATGAGGAAAGCTTAGTAATCCCTCGAAGCTAAAGCTTTAAAACCAGTACAAGCTTACTCGAGTATGAGAACCACATAATCATTTTAGCATGTTTATTTTATCACATTGCATTTTATTTTATTATTGCTAGCATTTGGTAATGTTGTTGTGATTGTGTGATGAGACTTGCAATTTGCATGCTACATGAATAATCTATGCTTTATTATGCTCATTTCATATCATCGTTATGCATCTCTAGTTCTGAAACATGAAACCATATCATAAATATCAATAATGTGAAAGATTCATATCCCAAAATGGAGTCATCATATTTTCGATCCAGTAATGACATTATGCATTCCTTATATTATCAACATAGCATAAATAATCACTGTGAGCATGCATGATCATCTAAATTTTGCTTACTCTTTCAAGTGATCGAGTGTCCATTGCTTATCTCATTATTCATATGATTGAGGAAGCTGTGTGAATGGTCATATTTACCTTACAAATCCATCATATCTAAATTAGATTTACTTTTTCACAATCTCTTTTTTTTTTCTTTTATATGTATTTTATTAGGAAAGCCATGTAATAATAATATCTTCAACTTTATTATCTTCCATTATCTAATGAATTATGTGAATGCTATACAAATTGTCATTACCGAAACTAGGGTGTTGCATTAGCTATACATCGAACATCGTATAATGAGAAATAGTTGAAAAGTATATGCGAACTTGGAATCTCTACTGAGGGCAATACTCACTGAGTGACCTAATGTTGTCCCTTTCTTTTCCCAATTTTCTAAAAATTAGGTGGTGACTCCATAAAATCAAAAAGCGTCTCGTTCCTCCCAAGACTAATCCTTTGTCCCTATTTGGTAAAGTTTCCATGTCCATCGAAAACAAAATGAAAAGACAGTTATGGAACTAATTCAGCTCGAAACAAAACCAAAGAGACACTAAAAAGGTCGCTCACACCTATGTAACTCATTAATCATATCATCTAACCTAGGAATAAGTAAAAGGAAATGATTATGCAATAATCAACTGTGGTGAGCACATGCCTTAGATTAGGTGAAATTTTAAAAATTTCACTTGCATAACCTTTCATTACATGAAGATTTCCATTCCTATAAATCCATTTTGCATTTTACACATAGCCAAACTATAAATCAATATGTAAAACAACAACCTAGGAAGTCTAAGTTTAAGAATACTTACAATCTCCTAAGTTTAATGTAGACCACAAGTATTTTACAAGCTTTGGATTCTTTGATTCAACTCTTGAATCAAATGCTTAGCCTCCCAATTGTTAGGCCTCTAGCTTGAAACACTAAAGCTCCACCAATTCACCTTCTTGCTTAGATTAAATTAGTGGTAAGTGACCTTTCTACTGACCCTTACAAACTTGCACCAATTTAATCTCTTTGCAAGAACACCTAGGGTTTTAATATGTATGTGTTTCTTTCTTTTACCTTTTTTTATGTCTTTACACAAAATTTCTAACCTATCTTAAGAAACACTTCCTTAAGATATATATATATATATATGTAAAGAAAGCAAACCCTAATGACATCATCTCTTACATCATATGTGTACAACTCATCATGATAAGTATTCAACTTATGTAAGAGATAAGTATATCAAAAGGTATGTAAAGATTAAATACATCTTATGTATTTATCTACATTCACTCTCTACAAATAATCATGTAACCTAATTCTTATCTTTGTCTTAGTCAAATTTGTACATACAAGAGATAATGTGTGCCTAACATGACAAATTTGCCATGGTTAACATTTTACAATTAAGTGATAATGTGTGACTAACATGACATTGTATAAATTCAATTTGATGCTTTATTCCTCTAATTGTTGGCAATAATCTTATAAAAGAACTAAGCAAAGAAGAGTGAAGATCATTAGAGCTCAAATAAGAGTCCTTATAAACAAGTACAAGCATAGGCTGCCTTAAAAGTAAAGCTTTCCTCACATCTTTTTCTTCTACATAAAAACTTGCTTTTCTCTCTTATTTTAACTCATTCATACTTAACTCTCCTTTTGCATGCACATCACTCTTCTTTTTCTCATTGCGCATATGCTTAAGTTCTCTTTTTTCCACTCTTTGCCTACTCCTCTCATTACTTTTCTCACAGCTCTCCTTTTGCCTTTTTGCCTTTTCTTTTTTATATAAACTCTCTCTCTCTCTCTCTCTCTCTCTCTCTCTTTCTCTCTCTCTCTATTGCTTTATCCTTTTCAAACTCTTTAAATCTTTATTTTAGGACTTTTTGGTCCTCATATACTTCTTTAGGGCTAAAGGTTTAAAAGTAATGGGTACATCATTCATTACAAAAGAATATCTATTAGAAAACCTATTATGATTAGCCCTCCTATCATGTTGCTAAGGATGCCCCAAAAAAATATAACAAGCTTGCATACGCACTACATCACACTATACTTCATCTTCATATTTGCCTATGGAAAATTCTATCTTTGTTTGTTTAGTCACTTTTATATCCCCATAATCATTTAACCATTGCAATGTATAAGGCCTAGGATGCTTTATGGTATATAAATGCAATTTCTCAACTAACATGGTGCTAGTTATATTTATGCAACTACCCCTATCAATGATCATACAACATACCTTATCTTACACCTTACATCTAGTGTGAAAGATGTTCTCACGTGGTACCTCATCCTCCATCTTGGTTTGCACATTCATGATTTTCTTTGTAGTAAGAAATTCACTATATGATGGACTTTGTATAGCCTTATCATCACTGGCATCCCCAAGCTTAGGCATCTTCAAATCGTACTCTTCATCATCACTTTCACTAAAGACTTCGCTACCCCTCATCGTCATGGTGCGCTTATTTGGAAAATTAGAAGAGATATGCCCATAACCTAAACATTTAAAACATTGAACATCATGAGATCATTTAGTTTAAGTCTCACCTTTATCTTTAGCCTTGGTGTTCCTCTTTTTTTTCCTCCTTTGCTATTATCAAATTTTGCCTTGTTAAAGCTCTTATCTCCATTCTTCCAATTTGACTTCCATGAAGAACTAGAAGAAGTTGAACTGCCCTTAGAAATCTTAAACTTTAATTGCTTCTCAATCTTGATTGCCATGTCCACCATATCATCCATGTCAATATAGTGATGTAATTCTATCAAGTCAACTATATTTCTATTCAGCCCATGCAAAAATCTCGCCATTGTTGCCTCATGGTCTTCATAAATATTTGCTATAATCACAACTATCTCCTTTACTTGATGGTACTCCTTTACACTTTTATATCCTTATATAAGGTTTTGAAGTTTATTATACAATTTGCTATAATAATGTGTAGGAACAAACCTCCTGCGCATGACTGCCTTTATCTCCTCCCATGTCTCAATAGGTCAATCATGGTTTCTTCTTCTACTAGTCACTAATTGATCCCATCAAACAAGTGCATAATCGATAAACTCTATAGCAGATAGCTTCACCTTATTTTCTTTGGAGTATTAATGGCAGTCAAAGATAAACTTCACCTTTTTCTCCCACTCTAAATAGGCTTGGGCATCACTCTTGCCTTAGCAGCTTAGAATTTTCATATTGATGCTTCCCAAGTTTTTATCAACTCTTTCACACCTGTTTATGGCTGAATTGGATGTTTATTCATCATCCTTTTATTTATGTCTCCGACGGGTTCTAGTATTGGCTATATTAGTATCTCCATGATGACTTGACTCCATCTTATCTATTCGGTTTGCCAAGACTTCAATTTGATTTGCCAAATCTAGTCTCAACTTCTCAAACAATTGGTTAATGGATTTCATGTACATCTTTTGATTGAGCATTCCTTCTTCACCTTCTTAATCCATTACTTTAATTTTTCCTATAAGAAATTGTTAATAGTAAAAAAAAAATTCACAAAACACTCCCTTATGTGTTTCACTCAATTTAAATAGTACTCACACTTGTGTTTCACTCAATAAGGCTCTTACCCTCTTATGAGCTCACGACTCACCTTTTACCACTCAAATTCCCTAAATCTCAGTTCTAATAAAACTAATGCAAATTATGCAAGAATTGCTCAATCAACTCAACACTACAATCATAAAAATCAAATGAAACTTAAAATTCAAAGTGACTATTCACAAATCAAATAAACAAGAAAATAAGCAAGTGAACAAAACTTCACTCAAAATTAAGAAATAAACCCAAATTTTAGAAGCCAAGAATTTGTACATAATGAATATTAACCAAAGACGTCAAATATGAGTTCTAAACCCACAAAGATAACCACAACACAATTCTGAATTAAAAACAAAGTAACAATTTTTTTTTGTTTTTTTTAATTTTAATAGATGCGAAAATTGAACAAACTAAATCAATTAAGGGTCTTTTGATAGATTTTGAACCCTTTTGCTTAAAACATAATTATTTGATTTTTTTTAATTTTTGTTTTGAAATTGAGAAGAAGAAGAAGAAATTATGAACGAAAATTAAATTATAAACAACCAAACCTTCTGATATGAACCCTACCTATAACATAGATAGAACGCACATCAAATTTTGAATATTAGGATCATCAAGGATAGACTGTGTTGATGGAGCTAAACCCCTTGCTTATTAAATTGAAGCAAGATACTTAGTTATTAAAAGATGAACAATCACACAATTCTAAGTCTAATCTAACTAGCAATTGTAATGAAAGATAGAAGTAAAACAATTCAAGTAAACTTGCTAAGTTTCAAAAGAATAAAGTTTAAGGAAAAATCTCACTTTTTAATATTTCAATCACTAAATTCATTTTACATAGGGTTTGCACTTATGTATGCATATAAACATCCTAATCCTTAAAAGAAAATGTTTCTTACTTACTTTTAAAGACTCCTATAAAGGAAAATCCTTAATTAAGAAGAATTCCTTTAAAAATAAGACAACTAATGACAACTCATCTTTGAAAAGTCAAAATTGACAACTAATGACAACTCGTTACAACTAAGCAAAATGACAACTCATGATAACTAAGCATTGAAGCGTGTCATGTCACATGTCATGTAAGATGTTAACAATGGACCCTTGACTTTGACTTGTTAACTCTTTAACTTTGACTTGTTGACTTATTGACTTTGACTATGACTTGAAATATCCTTGGATCTTCTCACATTTTTTAGAATCTTCCTTATTGACTCCAAAATAGAAAAAATAACTTAAAAATTCATCCAATTCAAGATAATTAATTTCATAAAAGGAAATTAAGCTTATTAGCTTGAATTCTTCATCATGCAGCTCCAAGTTTGTACTGGTAGTCGAATCCACCAACTTCCTTGTTATATGAAAGACAAATGAATTCAATGTTTGTTTGAACTTCTTTGTCCTTAATCTTATGATTTGTCCCTCATAATACAATGGATCACTTGATTTGATGGATTTACTTAGCTTGGTTGCATCACAATTAATTTAATTAAATTTGTTTTCCTTTTTAGTAAGACTTTTATTAAACTATTTATCTTGATTGATATTAAGTACAATAAGTATTATTTTTAATTAATTTAATTTTAATTAGTAAATAATTAGACTATCTATCCAATTCTCATAAATAATAAGTGAAAATTTTTAATTTCTAATTCATTTTAAATAATAAATTGATTTAAACATTTTTTTCATACTATACATTGTTTATTTCTGTGTACTCATGTTTGTTTTCTCAAGATCCCTCAATCAACAAAAATTTGAAGAGAAAAAAACCAATTATTAATTTTACTTTTTATTATAATAATTCAATTTTTGTTCTCTTTTTCTTATTTCATTTTATGAAGGAGAAAGAAAATGGATTAATGTAGATACGCTGTCACTATCGCTGCACTACTCATTAGCCTAAAAAAAAAATCTGCGAGTTACAATAATTTGTATTTTACTTATGCCAATATGCAAGTTCAATTAAAATTGTACACTAAACTAAATTTTATTAAAAAATGAATTAAGAATCTAATTAGCAAGTATGCAACTGCTGGCTGCAAGGGTTGACATTTGATCAAGTCTACCTAATTGGCAAAACTATGGACTCCGTTTTAAACTATAATACTATTTATAAATAAACTCATTTATTAGTTTTTTGTTTAATATTTTAGTTAAATAAAATATATTTATGTCATATCGATATAGCTTGTACTCCCATGTTTAACTATGAAGAAAACACCATACCAATCAATATATATTTATATATTTTTGGCTAGTGAGATTGGACATCTGACTACAATGGTTTGAATTGGTAAAGAATTTTTAAGATAATATTTTTAGCTCCTTCAAAAAATATATATATATATATAGCAAAATTTTATAAGTTCAATTATTTATATAACTTATTAAATAACAAATTAATTTAAGTACTCTTGTTTTACATTGTATTTTATATACAATCTATTCCTATTTATTTTCTTGAAAAACCATAAGAAAAGAAACAGTTTTTTCTTTTTTTTTTTTTTTTGCATTACCAACTAAACCTGAAAAAAATATTCAAACAATTTTCACTTTTATAATTTTTTTTAGTAAAAATTTTGAGATCATAAATCAAGAGCGCATCCAAGCATCTCAACTAGGTTGATACACTTTTAATGTTTGCATCATTTTTTTGTTGTCCAAAAATATAATTGGAACTAAAAATAAATCATACATAAAGAAAACAAAGAAACCAAGGCCTGGCAAAATGACCTTAGCAAAACCTATAACTAGGACATTGACAAAAATTACTACAAATGACAAAATCTAGGAATGGAGGAGCCGAATCCCACCAGACAGGAGAGGAAACATTCACGTCATGCTTTGCTAATTGATCAGCAATAGGATTCCCTTTAAGACAGATATTTGAAACTCTAAAAGTTATTTGAGAAGTGAAATATAGACATTGAATCCAACGGTGCTTTAGTTCCTATGGAACTTGCTGAGAATGATTTTTGAAAAGCTGAACAACATATGTTGAATTGGACTCATGTCAAAGAGTATATGATCCCTTTCACCAAGCAATATCCACAACGTAAATAGAAGCTGCAACTTTGGTAAAGTAAGCAAACTAACTGCCTAAACTAAAAGCGAACGTGTTAAGAGGAAAACCAGCAGCAGTTCGAAAAATTCCACCAACTCCGAAAGCGCCTGGTGATAAGACTATACTTTAGATGTATATCCTTTAGTTAATATTTGTGTTAGCCTTTCTTATCTTTGTACTGTTACCATAGCCCATTACTTTTATATCTTTGTATTTTATATATATTGTAACATGCACTGTAACTTATTAACGTGGAAATACAAACAATTCAGTATTGTTCTTCATATGGTATCAGAGCAATATGGCCAACAATAATCAAATTGCTCTCCCTTCTTCAACCTCTTTTCCTTCTCCTCCTACCACCACTCATACTTTCTCTATTAAATTGAATAGCAAAAATAACTTAGCATGGAAAGCTCAATTTCTTCCTCTGTTGAATTATCAAAAATTAATGGGCTTTGTTGATGGTACTCAACCTCCTCCACCAAAAAAAATTTGAATATTGCCACCCCTCTAGCTAAAATTCCAAATCCTACATATGAAACATGGTTTGAACGTGATCAGTTGTTGCTTTCATGGATCCTCTCTTCCATCACTGAAGACATTTTTTCATATGTCCTTGGACTCTTATCTTGACAGGTAGCATGGACAGCTCTTGCTAATACCTTTGGTGCAGTCTCACAAAACAAGAAAATCCAATTGAATATTGAATCACAAGAATTAAAGACAAATGACATGTTTGTTTCTCAATATTTACAATGAGCCAAGTCTCTTGCGGATGAACTTGCTTCTACTGATAAAACCTTAACTCCTGCAGAGTTTAATGCTATTATCTATCGAAACATTGGTGTTAAATACCATAGTATTATTACTGCACTCAATCTTTGACCAGAACTAATTTCTTTTAATGAACTATGTAGTTATCTCCTTGTATATGAGATCCTCTTAAATAACACTCATAAACCTCCCCTTGCCCACCTTTTTAATCGCCCTCACTTCCTACCTTCCTTTGTGCCTCCTTTATTACCGACCCCTTCTCCTCCACCACCTCGCTCTCCATGGCAAAACAAAAGACATCCTTATAACAATTCCCGAACCTATCAAATTTGTGGTATGCGTAATCACACTATAGATAGATGTCACAAGTACACCTCTTTACTTCATAATCAACCTCCATCTCATCATGCTAATATTGCTTATGCCAACAACTATGGTCATCCTCTATACTCACATCCTTACACACCATGGGTGGTGGACATAGGAGCAAACACTCACATCACTCCAGACATTTCCAATCTCCATCTTCCAAAACTATATAATGGTGGTGATCACCTGCTTGTAGGTAATGGTCAAGGTTTGTCTATTAATATTGTGGGTACTTCTTCTATCCCTACTCACTCTCACACTTTATCTCTTAAAAATGTTTTATATGTCCCTCAAATATCTAAACCCTTGCTTTCTATTTCCAAATTATGTATTGACAATTCTTATTTCTTTAAATTTTGGCCTTCTTTTTTCTTTATTAAGGATCAGAAGACAAAGACTCCACTTCTACACGGCGTGAATGAAAATGGGTTGTACATCCTGCCTTCCATTCCGAATGCACAAGCCTTTGTATCCAAAACCATTTCATTCAATGTCTAGCATTCTCGACTCGGCCATCCCCATACAAGCACTCTCTCCAAAATTCTCACTGTCAATGCTCTTCCGCATTCTTTCAAGAATAAACTTAGCAAATGTTCCTCTTGTATGTTAAGCAAATTAGCTAGAATTCTTCTTGCACTTGTTGAATATAAAAGTACCAAGCCATTCAATATTATTCATTCAGACGTTTGGGGACCTTCCCTAGTTCTATCAAACTTAGGTTTTCATTATTTTGTTATATTTATTGATGATTACACTCACTATAATTTGGTATATTTTTTGAAAAATAAAAGTGATGTTTACAATATTTTTCTTAATTTTCAATCTTTTGTTCATATATAATTTTCTGCCAAAATCAAAGCTTTTCACTCCAATTGGGGGTGGAGAGTATCAAAAATTAAATAAATATTTTCAAACATAGGCCATTGTTCATCGTATTTCTTGTCCATATACACACGAGCAAAACGGAATAGCAAAATGCAAAATTAGGCACTTAGTTGATGCTAGTCTCACTTTACTTGCCTATAGTTTTGTTCCATTTTGTTATTGGCTTTACTCTGTTGAAATTGCAATTTTATTAATCAATAATATGTCTATGTATGTTCTTCATGGAAAATCTCCATATTTTTCTCTTTTTGGTTGTCCTTTTAATTTCCATTCTTTACTTGTTTTTGGTTGTAGAATTTTTCCATTACTTCATCCTTATCACAAACACAAGTTCAATTTTAGAATAACCTCATGTAAACATCTAGGACCTGCCAGTTCCCACTTTGGTCATCGTTGTCTTGACCCATAAACAAATTAATATATCTTCCATGTCATGTCCAATTCCATAAGAGTCACTTTCCATTTAAACAATTAAACACCTCACCTGACCCCACTTACTCTATACACCAATAACCTTGGCTCCACCTACATATAATGGATTATGGAAAGTCATATGCTACGACCCACTCTTCTTCATGCCAATCAGGTATGGTTGTCTCTTCTCTTCCTTTAATTTCTTATCCTAATCCTACCAACATTTAAGGTACCGAAACCTCACCCACTCCTACATCTACTTCATCACCTTATTCTAGTCCTAACAACACTGAAACCTCACCCACTCCTAACTCTCCCTCATCTCCTTATCCTAATCCTCACCACACTGAAACCACACCCATTACTAACTTTCATTTGTCACCTCTAATTCTATCCTCATCCTAACACCATTATCCCTATCCCTCTACACCACCAACCACTTGAACCTCATCTCATATTATTCCAACATCTTTATCATCGAATAATAGTACCTCATCACCTCCTGGCCTTAATCTAATCATTGACCTCACCACTTATCCTACTCAACACACTCATCATGTCCAACCAAATTGTACAGCACCTTCACCCACTATCACTATCCCTCATACCCACCCTATGGTACCCCAACCCTCTACTCTCAAAAAAATAAAAGGCACACCTCTCTACCTCTCCTTCTCACTTCCTACCCCTATTTGAACCCTAAACAGTTTCCCAAGCCATGAAACATAAAGAATGGTGTACTGCTATGAGTGATGAATACCATGCTCTCATCCATAACAACACTTATTCCCTGACCTTCTCAAGCTAATGTTGTCGAGAATAAATGGATATTTCAAGTTAAATATAACTTAAATGGCACTATTTCTTGGTACAAAGCTTGTTTAGTTGCCAAAGGCTATAATAAACAATCCGGAGTTGATTATGCTAACACCTTCAGCCTCATGGTGAAAGCCAATACCATTCACACCATTATTACTCTTGCTACTATGTACAAATGGTCAATGCATCAACTAGACATCTCCAATGCCTTCCTTCATGGCCAATTATATGAGAGAGTCAACATGGAACAACCCAAAGGCTTCATTGACAAGGATTATCTGAATCATGTATGCCTTTTACATCATTCTCTATATGGTTTTAAGCAGTCTCCTAGGGAGTGGTTTCATCGACTTAGCAATTTTCTACTCTTATATGGTTTCGGTCATCTAAAGCAGATACATCATTATTCCTCATTACTCATGGCTCTGCTTTTTTATTTGTTCTTATCTATGTAAATGACATCATAATCACTAGGAATTCCACCACCTTACTCAATGATTTTCTACAACAGCTCATGTCTAAATTCCTTGCTTGTGATGTTGGTCCTCTATCATATTTTCTAGGCATTGAAGTCACCACCTGCTCAAAAGGTAATACTCTTTATCAAACTAAGTATCTTTATGATTTGCTTGATAGACACTCCATGCTATATATTAATGGTTATTCCACTCCAATGGCATCGTCACCTCCTCTCTCTAAAACCAATAACACTTCTTTAAGCATTAAAGATTGTGCTAAGTATTGCCAAATTGTGGGAGCCCTCTAGTATGCTACTTTTACAAGGTTGGATATAGCATTTGCTGTCAATAAACTTTATCAGTTTATGCATCATCCCACTACCTCAGATTGGCAGGCCATTAAATAAGTACTTCAGTATCTCAAGCATACCTTGCACTACTCCTTATTCCTCTATGTTCACTCTACTCCTCATTTGCAATGCTTTACTGATAGTGATTGGGGTGGTTGCCCTGATGATTACCGTTCAACAAATGGTTATGCAATTTACTTAGAAAATTCATTAATCTCTTGGATGGCTATGAAGCATCCCACCATTGTAAAATCATCTGCAAAGAGTGAATATAAGGTCATTACCATTACTTCGAAGGTCCAATGGCTTCAATCCCTTCTTAAGGAACTTAGTGTTAATTCTTCACACAAGCCTATTATATGGTATGACAACATTATTGCACTCTATCTCACTTCTAATCTAGTTTTCCATGCCCGTACCAAACACATTGAGTTAGATTATCACTTTGTTCGGGAACAAGACACAAATGGTAACATTCAAGTTCAATTTATATCTAGTGATGATCAACTTGGAGATATCTTCACCAAGCTATTAGGCACTCGTCAATTTCTACATTATCAAGCCTCTCTATGGTTGACTCCATCCCCAATGGCTTGAGGGGGGCTGATAAGACTATACTTAGATGTATATCCTTTAGTTAATATTTTTGTTAGCCTTTCTTATCTTTGTACTATTACAACAGCCCATTACTTTTGTATCTTTATATTATATATATATTGTAACATGCATTGTAACTTATTAACATGGAAATACAAACAATTCAGTATTATTCTTCATATTTTGAGCACCCAAAGAAGACCCGTCTATGTTTACCTTTAACCAATTAGCATAAAGAGGCTGCCAAACCACAAAAATGATATTCGGTGCCTATATAGGAATACCACTAATGTATAGAAGTTTGAGAATCTGAAACTCATCAATGTAATTATACATGTGGCCATGACAAAAATATTCAATCTCTTTAATAGCAGACTAAAGAGATTGAAGAGCATGATGAATGTTGGGGGCATCATCCTCAAAGATGGTTGTGTTTCTAACCCTCTAAATCAACCATATTGCATTGATAACAACAAAAAACCATAACGTTGCAACTTAGGAACTAAAAGAATGCTACATAGTAGCTATAATATGCCCAAACAAGGTACTCCAGTCGGGAATGCTTTTGCTAAAAAGCAAAGCAATAGAACACCATATTACTTTAGCAAAAATATAGTTAATAAAAAGGTGATCTTTGTCTTCTACATGATTAGAGCATAAAGAGTATCTAGAAGAGAAAAGATGGTTGTGTTTCTAACCCTCCAAATCAACCATATTGCATTGATAACAACAAAAAACCATAACGCTGCAACTTGGGAACTAAAAGAATGCTACATAGTAGCTATAATAAGCCCAAACAAGGTACTCGAGTCGGAAAAGCTTTTGCTAAAAAGCAAAGCAATAGAACACCATATTACTTTAGCAAAAATATAGTTAACAAAAAGGTGATCTTTGTCTTCTACATGATTAGAGCATAAAGAGTATCTAGAAGAGAAAGACATACCTGTCAGGTGTAAATTATTATTGATGGGGAGGTAGCCATGCATTGCATGCCAACACAATAGAGAGCGTGATGGCGCAAGGAATTCTTTCCTTATAAAAGAATTCCAAGGAATAGCTTGATGATAATTACACAAATGACTTTACATTTGTTTAACCGAATGCAAACCATCCTTCGCCAAAGTCCAAATGCATAAGTCTGAATCATTTGGAATAGGGGAAATAGCAGCAATGTTGGCTATCAATTTTGAATTATTTCAAGGTAGATTCTTGTCTAGGTTTGGTGTTTTACATCATATGATTAGATATAAGACACATAAGTTAGTGTAAAATAATTGTCCAATAACAACAAAACACTTAAATTATCATTCCAATCTAACCATTGGGTATATTACATCTAGCTTAGACAAAAATCTCCCTTGCCACTAATCATCGACGAAGAAATATGAAATAGGAGCATATAAATTTCTTTGACCAGTAGGATCAAAATGATTCAATTTTTCATTTAATAATTTTTCATTTTTCTATTATAAATTTAATTGAATAATTGAAATTAGATTTTTCTTATTTTAATTTCTTGAAAAACGTATAAAAATAGCAAAGAAAATAATACTTAATGTAAAAGAATGATATTTAAATCAATTTATTTTATATAAGCCATTCAAGTATGTTATTTAATGAATAATTAATATTTTTCTCTAAAAATTATACTACTTTAATTATTATTTATTGACACGGACAATTAATTTAAAATATAGATGCAAAATTGCAAAAAACTATAAATTTAGACCCCTTCAGTGTCTTATATCACTGGGAAATGAATAATTAATTTTAGTAGTCTTTATATAATAAAATTTGTTTCCACTTGCTATATATATTTATCGACTTGACTTGTGGCGTGAGTTGTAATTCTGCTCTATAGATATATCATACTTTGCTCTGCAAGTGTTTAAAACTTAAGTTTACTACAATGAAAGAGTTTATGAAATTGTTGGGTTTCAGCCTCGTAATGCTGTTATTGTGTTCATGGATATCCACAACAACAGCTTCACCTGATGTAATACCAATTGATTGCCCTAAAACTTGTGGGAATGTTCATGTTCCATACCCATTTGGTATCAATGATACTTCTGCTAGTTTTGTTAATCCTAAATGTGCCATGAACGACTCCTTTATGTTCTTATGTAATTCCTCAGAAAATCCTCCCCGCCTATATTTTGGCACGAACCTGCCTCTCTATAATATATCCTTGGAAGAAGGAACAATCTCTATCGGCACATTTGACGCGTTTGATTGCTACAATGAAGCAGGCCAGACCAATTACTATCCCTACTGGATGACGTTAGGTGATGGCCCTTTCAGGATATCTGATACCCGGAACAAGCTCACCGCTGTCGGATGTGATACCATGGCCTTCTTTACTGATGCAGAAGGAACCTTTGGCAGTGGCTGCATATCGTTATGTGGTGAGAAGAAAACGCTAGAGGGTTATTGCTCAGGTATTGGCTGCTGCCAGACGGCTGTACCCAGAAGTCTGAAGGCAATAAACATTACTACTCTAAGTACAAGCAATCATAGCAAGGTTTGGCAATTTAACCCATGTGGATTTGCGTTTTTAGCTGATGTAAGAACGTTCAATATCTCGAAGCTGCGACTGTCTGATCAACCATATTCTGATGCGAATGAGGAATTCCCAACTTCTGATGTTGTAATTGAGTGGGTTGCAAGAGAAGAGACCTGTGAAGCTGCTCAATCCACCTTGAACCCGGACGGATATGCCTGTGGCAACAAAACTTATTGCACTTACTCTGAAAATGGGGAGGGATATAGATGCTTGTGCCAACCAGGATTTTCTGGAAATCCTTATCTTCCACAAGGATGCCAAGGTAAGCAACAAATTAGACATAGTAAAATTGAAGTTTGTCTTCAACTTTTTAATTTTCAAGCTAATGACTTGATGCTAATTATTATTAGTATTATTATTATGCATGTAACCTACAGGAATTAATTAATTATTTTTTCCTCGTCTGATAGACATTGATGAGTGCCAGGAACCACAAAAGTATCCGTGTGGAGGTACCTGCAAGAACACAGTTGGGAATTACACATGCCACTGCCCACTTGGGATGCATGGTGATGGTAAAATTAGTTGTCAGGGATTCCGTGTCACAACCATAGCCACAGGTAGATTTCCTGGCAATGATTTGATGATATTTTTTATCACATATTTTGTAATAAATATATTGCTGTACATTGTTTTGAAATTTATACATCTTACTTATCATGCTGTGTATGGTTCATTGCAGTTGTGGGAGCGATCATGTTAGTTGTAATTATCAGCTTTTTGGTGGCGATCATATGGAAGAAACGGAGAAAAGAGAGGAACTTTTTAGAAAATGGAGGTATCATATTAAAGCATCAACGAGTAAGAATTTTTAGTGAAGAAGAGCTAACGAAAGCAACAAAGAACTATGATGCAAGTCTCTTTCTTGGTGAAGGTGGTTTCGGATCTGTTTACAAAGGAATTTTAGCCGATGGTACCCAAGTTGCAGTGAAGAAGCCAAAAGATTCAGACAGAACACGAATAAATCAAGAGTTTCAAAAAGAAATGGGCATTGTTTCACAAGTCAATCATATCAATGTTGTCAAGATCTTAGGCCTATGTTTGGAGACCAAGTTTCCACTGTTAGTTTATGAATTCATTTCTAATGGAAGCCTATTCCAACATATTCACCAAAGAAGGTCTCAAATCCTGGCAAACTGGACAAATCCTTTGAGAATTGCTATGGAGACTGCACTTGCACTTGATTATTTGCATTCCCTAGCGAACCCTCCAATTATTCATGGAGATGTCAAATCTGCAAATATACTCTTAGACGACAGTTGCACAGCTAAGGTATCCGATTTTGGAGCTTCAGTGCTAACTTCTCCAGGTCAAAATGATATGGCTACAAAAATACAAGGAACATTTGGTTACTTGGATCCTGAGTACCTTATGACAGGAAATTTAACGGAAAAGAGCGATGTGTATAGTTTTGGGGTTGTTCTTGTCGAACTCTTAACAGGGGAGAAGCCAAACTCTAATGCAAGATCAGGAGCAAAGAGTAACATCATTCAGTATTTTCTTTCATCACTGGAAAGTAAGAATATTTCTCAAATTCTTTGCTTCGTTGTAACTGAAGATGAAGTAGAAGAGATCAAAGTATTTGCAGAACTAGCGAAAAGATGCCTGAGTAGCAGTGGGGAGAAAAGGCCAACCATGAAAGAAGTGGCGGAGGAGCTTGGAGGGCTAATGAAATTGAATAAGAGCTTATGGGCTCAACAGAACAGCAAAGAGACGGAGCATTTGCTGGGTGATTCATCTTATCATTCTGTTGACTTTCAAGCTGCAATGACGAATAGCCAACCTGACGTACTTATTATGAGACCATTCGATATTGATCTCTACTCTCCTGATAGCATTTGAGTTTCACAAATACAAATCCTTCTGTAGGATTTGGGTTGCGATTGTAATCTGTCTTATGTGTTTATAATAAATAAATTGTCAGAGTGTGAGACTTTTGTGTTTGTTTCTATTTTCATATTTTTTGTCAAATAGAGGATTCTAAAATTTTGTTGATACTCAGAGAAATTAGTCTATTAACCGATGGTCAGTGAGGTTAAATAGAAAACTTAAAAACAATCTTGCAGTCTATATATTTAGTGATTTTAAATCAATTTGCCACATATATTTTAATTGGTAAAACCTGTTAACCGCATAATTTTAGAATTTTTTACTTTTTTTATGATTTTTTTTTACTTATTTATATATTTAAATAAAAATAACAATTCCACCACAGAATCACAAAATTTTTTAAATTTCAAACACTATTTATGTATTTTTTCTAAAAGAAAGTACAATGTGGACGTTGATTAAGTAAATATATGTCGTTAGAAATTTTGCTCTATATAGTATTTTTAAAATTAATGATAAAAGTAGATTGGTTTAATGTATTTTGTTTTATTTAGTTTAATGTATTTTATTTTTGGTGCTTCGTTAAGAATATTTCATTTAAATATAGGTGTGGGGGTAACCTATGTTTTAAATTGTAAAAAAAAAAATTATAAATTATAAATATTTAAATTATTGCACAACAGATTTATAAGTATACAATTCAGGTTTATATTTAAAAAAAAAATTTTAATTTATACAATAAGTTCAATAACTTAATTTTTAAATTACAAAATAAAAAAATAAAAAATTGAATTTTCAAAATAAATTAAAATAAAAAAAAAATAAAAGCAAGATGGGCTTTTCCACCCACCAGTGTCGGGGACATATGTCACGACATGTATCATCATACAGTGACGTCTAAATGTATCCCTATCCTATGCAATATCATATAGTAACGTCTAAATGATGAATAAAAAGTTATCATCATATGAACATGGATTTTCTAGTTGTTTAACTGAAGTGAAGGCACTATCATCTAAAATCAAAATTTAGAATGGGCTTTTAGAAAGCTTCAACTATAATATAATTACATCTAAAAAAGACATTTAGGTATTCATGTCATTATCTTTGGAATTTTCCATACCAAAGACTTATATATGAATTTAATAGGCATCTTCAAATCGATACTTTGCTTATATCCATAACCACTGAACTTTGAAGTAAATCAATCAAAGACTCTTGAGGTAGAAATATAATTAAACTACCATATTCTTCATTCATTCCAACAATATCCACCATTTCAAGACAATTAACCTAATTTTGTTGAAAGAGCACTAAGTCATGCTATATTTAACAGGCATTAATAAGGAGCAGAGACTGCGAGAAACCCATGTAGAAACACAAATTTGAGTAAGTTGTGTTTTCTCACAACTGGAGCATATCATGACATAATGACATGATCAACAAATATTTCTTTACAGAAAACATTTAAAACTATCACCCAAAACAACAATTATATATTGGAAAATTTTCCAGAAAGCTTCTTTGGTACACACAGTGTTCATATACAATATGAAAAATTCATTACAAAAATTTGTGAATTCACATTTTTAAAACCACCTCAAGTTTCATAAGCATTGGACACACAAGAGCCAAGATTTTCCTAGATTAAGTAGGAATGCTAGCAAATTAATCATTATCGTCCCTAAAATAAAAAAAAAAAAAAATGAAACGACGGCCAAAATAATGATTTTTTACAATAAAATCACCAACTCATTTTTAAATTTTTAATACATATAAAACCAATCTAATTAATTTTTTACTTCTCATTACCCTACGAATACAAATTTATCAAATATGGAAAATCAAAATATGAGAATAAAGAAAAAAAATTAACCATGCTTGAAGATAATTTAAAACTAAGGTGTCAACAAACAGCCATGATGGAAGATAATTTACAAGTAAGGTAGCAACAATCAGCCATAATAGAAAATAATTTTAAAGTAGGACATCTACGGATTTTTTGCCAATTTATGGTAAAAACTTATAAATTTTACAAATTGGTAATTTTTTTCATTCCACCATAAAATAAAAATTTTTATAAAAATATCATAAATTGGTAAAATTTTTATATTTTTACCATAAATTGACAAAAAGCCTGACATCTACAATCTTAACGACAAACTCTTTGCTTTAAGGTACCATCACCTACTGCATTGACAACAACTACAAAAGCAGATAAAATAAGTCAAAGAATTAAGGTATGATATAGACGATAGGTTGCAATAAAGTAGCATAAGAACATAATATCACAAATCTGAAAAATAAAATTTGATAAACGAATGACAGGAAAAAAATCATAGATGACCTTATTTGAAACCAAGAATTATTTATACCTATATCAACAACTCTATAATGTGTTCTAGTAACTGATTTTGTTCATTTGTTGGCTCTAGAGAGGAGAGAAAGAACAAAAAAACAAAAAGTAGAGTAGTTTCGATATGAATAAAAATTGAGACCAAGAAACATGAACAAAAATTTGTTGCTCTTTTTCTTCTTCATTTTTAGTATACATACTTTTTCTTAGTTATCTCTTAGACACATCTTTACTATTTATATACACAATAAAAATTTCCTTTACATATGTTTTTGACCGTTGAATAATAGACTACATTGTCTCTAGATAAATTAACAAGATTTTAGACTCTTCTACTTAATCAAGAACATTAAAACACCATAAATAAAAAAAAGAAAATATTCTAGAATTTTATAGTGACAACAAAAGTGTCATCGCATCAACACTTATTAACAGTTTTGTTGGAAAATCAAATTCATCATACTCAGCTCTTCAAATAAGTAGCATAATTCAATATCTTCAATTCATATTTTCGACATCTTAAGTTCTAGTGGTGTAGATAGTGATAGCGATTGTACTCTCTCCGATAGAGCTTGCCCTGCATCTTCTAATGTCGATACTATCTTAGAACTACCAAGGACTAGGTACTCCTCTCACTAAATGAACCCTTCATCAACTGATTTACAAGCTTAAGTCGTAACTAGTCTTCCTTATAAAAATAAAACAATTAAGAGCTCACTTGGAAACACTCAAATCCAAGCTCTACTTTAGCCATAAAGTGTATATTGAACCAGCCAAAAGATCTAGGGATCTTAGCTTATTATGGAACGATGAGCAGGGTGTTCAAATTTAGGGAATGTCTAAGCATTATATAGATGCCCTTATTACAACATATAAGATGTGACATTTTACTGGGATTTATGGAGATCTAAGGAGAGAGCTGAGAAATGAGGTATAGAATGAAATTAGAATGTTAGATCTGAGGATGAATGTTCCTTAGTTATTAATAAGGGACTTCAATGCATGTTTATACTCTCAAGAGAAAAAGGTGGGAATCTATTGTCTTAATCCTAGTTGAAACATTTCAATGATTTAATTGAGGATTGTGAGATTTTAGACCTCGGTTCCAATGGAGGATCATTCACCTAGCATAATAAACAAGTAAGGAAAGATAATATCCAAGCATGACTTGATTATGCTCCCTACAATGTTGATTAGAGGATGAAGTGTGAATTTGGCAAAGGACAATATGAGGTTTCAAAAAGGCCCTAAAGGGGGGTGAATAGGGCAAATAGAATATTAAAGGAAAATTTAAAGCTTAATCAAGAATTAAAGAAGAGTTTAAATGAAAGAGCAAGAGAAGAATCAACAACACAAAATTTAAGGAGTTTAATTTACAAATGAATCTATGTTTTGACCTAACTTATCCCCAAGTTAGGATTTTCAACACTCACTCCAATCTTATTAATCTAGATTGAGTTTATAATAGTTTTATGGCTCAACTCTAACCTTTACAACACAATGAGCTTTTAAAGGCTAAGCTTTAACTAACAACCAATTACAAGTGTTTTGAGGCTTAAACTTGAACCTAAACCACTAGCATTAACTCTCACGTTCCTTTTTCAACCCAAGAAAGAAGATGAAAAAGAGAGCTAACCTAACACACAATTAACACTCAAATACAATTGAGAATTTTAAGAATAGAGAAACATGTTCAAAGAATTTAATTGCTCAACTAACTTGTGTAAATCTTTAAATGAAGTTTTAGGTCTTCAACTTATAGTTGGAGAGTGAAAGTTAGTTGTTGGAAGTAATTAATTTCTTCCCTAACCTTTTTCTTTTTCATTTTATGCATTTTCAACTTTCACAGGATTTCAAACGCTCAAGGTTATGAGCGTAGGCTCGAGATCATGAGCATTGAAAAATATGATCGTTATTTACAAAAGTAACTGTTGGAGATGCTCACAATCTGCTCGAGGTCATGAGGGTAGATCATGAGCATGTCAGCCATCTTTCTCACATTTTGGGCATGAGGCTCAGGGTCATGAGTGCAGACCATGAGCATAGGCTGGCCTCACAAAAACTTGTATGTTTAGCCTCCAAACACACTTTTTTGCACTTGGTTCATTTCCCATGCTTAAAGGAACATGTTTAGGAGTCTTTGAAGGATTCAAATGTGTTTCAAATATCCTTAAACATGTTCTAGAGCTCAACCAATTAACTTTTCTTTTATTGAATGTAATTGTGTACCTATGCTTATAATCACATTTAAACAAAGAGCATTAGTGATCCAAAAATGTTTGTTAAAGTCAATGTAAGGATAAATTAACACTTAATCATGCAAATGTTCAACAATTCCCCTTTTTTTTACTTTGACAAACAATTTTGAACGATAAAAAGAAATCATAAGTGCAAGTGTATGTAACTTTGCTTAAAGTGCTCCCCCTCAACATAAATTAAGGGTTTCAAGATTTTTAATATACCCCCCCTCAATATATGCTTGGGTGGTTAGAAAAATTTAGCAATTAAAAAGGCATAGGCATTTGTATTTAAATGACTCATAATAAATGTATTTATTTAATCATTCAAATAATCCAATAAAGCTTCAAATATGCATATAAATTTAACCATTAAATATTCAAGTTATAAATCCAAATATTTTAATGTTCTTATCAATTAAAAAATTTAAATATTTAAGAGTGCACAATACTTCAAAAACTTAATTCATTCAAATGTCCAAGTTATTAATGCACATATTTAAGTCATTAATTCATCAATAAAAAATTTAAGTCATTCAAAATCTCATTCTTCTCCCCCTTTTGTCAATAGAAAAAAAACTTAAAAAAAATATAGAACAAAATAAGAACAAGACAAAAAACTTAACTTGATAACCAGAGCACGCCAAGTACATGGACATAAACAATAATATAAGACTAAAACACATAAACAAGAACATAATACTAACATAAACATAAGCACAGAGACATATAGTCCATGAAATGAAAAAGAAGAGAAACATGAAACACAAACAAAAAAAATAAAAAACATGAGAGGAATGCTTGAAAGTAAGTTCTAAAGAGACTAGGCTTGATCATCTCTATCACCACTAGGACCTTGATCTTCATTGCCTCTTTGAGATAGGGGATGAGAGAAAGGTGCCCATTGGCATTAATAACTTTATTGCTCATATAAATAGTGAACATCTTATTACAAATTAGTGAGATGAGTGTCCACTTGATCAAAATGATGATTGAAATGATTCTCCACATAATAAAAATGAGCATTGAAATTGGTTCCCATCAATGACATACAATCAAAGATATCACCAACCCATTGAGGCTTATTATTATAAGCTTGAGCATCGCTTAAGGATCCTTCACCCCTAGTTCTTTTCCTTTGAGGGGCTTGAGGTGGTGGTTCCATCTCTTCCATTCCTTGAGAGGTGAAATGATCAATCTCATCAAAATGTTGCTCAAGTTCTTCATCCATGGCTTAAGTAACTTCTTCCTCTTTTTAAAACCACATGTTATTAACCTTCTTGAATTGCTAGGAATTCTTAATGAAGGTATTGTCAAGAAGGGTTAAAGGATGGGATGCTAACGAATTAAGGTAGATGTTAAAATAGGTGGAAATTATAGAGATAAACCCTCCTACACATAAGTTCCTCAAAGCACCATCACTAAGCAACCATAATTTCCATTGAAAGAGTCTACCCATCTTAATTTTTATATTATTAACCCTGCAATGAAGTAGGAAGAGGTCTTCAAAGGAAATGGTTTCAAGGCTTTGGCCTTTTGCATTAATGGAAAAGGCAAGAAACTTTTGAATATACCAAAGGGGTTTGGATTGAATAAAGGAGGATTTGGTGTGACCCACATGAAATCTAAATGATGAGGGTTTGTAATGTTGCATCAAAAAAATTATAGGTTAACTAAAGAGTTTTTATTTGAGAGAGACCTTCTTGAGTGAATCCAAACAAATCATTAAATTCTTGGGCGGTTAAGAACCTATCTCTCCCACCTAATTTAAATCTCATGCTATTAGGGGGGGTTATTATTATCAAAGGAATGGGTTCTAAGGAAAAAAGAGGAGAGAAACTCAATAACTAATTTCGAACATATAGGTTGAACATCAAAAGCAATGGTGGAGAGTCTTACCTTATTAAGAAGAGTGGTAACCTCATCAAGACATCCAAGTTCATCAAGAGTAGTTTTCCATATGCACCTTGAAGTAATTACACTCCTTTAATAGAAAGCTTGAGTCCTTAAGCAAATTTGAGCATGGGTATAGGAGATTGGAGGAGTTGATCTTGAATTCTCTTTGGTAGCCCTTCTTAGAGGAGGAGATGGAGTAGTAGCTTGCTTAGAAAATTTTTTTAGGAGCCATAAGTGGAAATGGAAAAAAAAATTTAAAAGAAAGTATGTGATGATGGTACAAGCGAATGTAGGAGAAGGGGAACGAAAATTTCAAGAGTTGCAAAAGAATAAAAATTTAAAAGAGTGAAGGAGAATAGAAATGGCAAGAATTGTAAAATAATTAAAAGAAAAATTTTAATAATTTAAGGAAAAAGAAGAGAAATGAGAATTTTTCAAGGAAAGAGGGGGGTTTAAATAGAGGATTTTAAAGTGAAAATGGCTCTAAATGAAAGAAAAATAAGTGAGGAAGATAAATGAGCCATTGGGGCTTAGAAGAAATGAAGAAATGTAGAAAAACTAACAAAAAAAGTTAAATGCAAAAAAGTTGACCATTTAAGCCCTTAGATGCAGACCTAAGCCACGGTCACGGTCCATGCTATGGACTGTAAGGGTTCTAGGCCTATCTATGCTCACGATCCTAAGCGTGGATCATGAAGGGGCCAGCACTCTGATAAGGCATCTTTTATAAGCTATAACCCTATTCAATAGCTCATGACTAACATCCCCATATGCCCTTTAAACTTTTAAATTTTTGGCAATTGGGTCCAAAAAGGTTATGCAATCTAGTCCCTATGGACTTAATTAATCAAAAAAGAAAATCATTGAAGGGCAAAACCATTTTAATTAAAATCTAGGGCTTATTTAAAGATAATTGAGCATGCAAATGAAGAATTTCATGGAAATTTTTTTTCTAATTTTAAATAATTAATTAATTGAATTAATTTCAATAATTAATTTTTAAATAGCAAATTTAAAAAAATCACATAAAGGCAAATTCAAATTTCATGTAGGCAAAATAAAACATCCACATATGAGATAATTAATTCAAAACAAAATGCACAAATGAGCAAAATAATCAACATTAACAAAAATTCACATTGAAGATAATTAATTTAACCAAAAGGCACAAACGAGCAAAATAATCAACAGTAACAACAATTCACTTCCATGAAATTTTTGAATATCTTAATTATGAACTAATTTGCAAAAAAAAAATCAAGGATAAGCATTTTAGAAAAAAAAAAACAAACAATCAATAACATAAACATCAACAATAATTATAAATATAAGAAATAACCAAATGAATATATTTACACTTATGTAAGATCAAATTTAGGAAACCATATTCACTATCATTTGTACTTATAAAAAGGTAGAACATGTAACAATTGAGCATACAATGGTCACAAGCACTTAACACAATATCATTATAAAGAAAATTCATTAACATAGAGAGGCATGAGGGAATCAAGTTAAACTAGCACCATCTATCATTCCAAGTTCATACTAAATGAAGTTCATTCGATCTTTAATAAGGGGCTTGGTAAAAATGTCCACTAGTTGGTGAGTAATTCAAGGTTAACGTGACCTTCTTGAACATTATCCCTAAGGAAATGAAGTCTAATATCTATGTGCTTTTGTTTTAGAGTGTTGGATGGGATTTTTGCTTAAATTAATAGCACTTGTATTATCACATTTAACATGAATGTTATCAACAGTGATGTCATAGTCCCTTAGTTGTTGTCTTTACCATAAGTCTTATAAGCAACAATAACTTACCTCTATATACTCAGCTTCAGTGGTGGACAAGGCAATCGAGAAATTTTTTTTTGTTAAACCAAGATATAAGACATTGACTTAGAAATTGATAAGTCCCAAAAGTGCTTTTTCTATCTAATAAACTTCCAGCAAAATCTGTAATTGAAAAACTAACAATATTAAAAAAGGGACTCCTAGGATACCATAATCCTAAATGCAAGGTTCCAACTAGGTACTTAAAGACTCTTTTAATAGCATTCAAATGAGACTTTTTAAGAGTATATTGAAACCTAGCATACAAGCATGTAGCCAATATTATATCTGATCTACTAGCAGTTAAATAAATGAGGGATTTGATCATACCTCTATAGCGCTTCTTATTAACCTACTTTCCATTTTCATCCTTATAGAGTTTAATAGTGGTGCTCATAGGAGTTTTGCTAGCATTGGCTCCTTCCAAACCAAAATTTTTGAGGATTTCCCTTATGTAATTTGCTTGGTTGATGAAAATCTCATCCTTGTATTGTTTGATTTAAAGCCTTAGGAAGAATTTGAGTTCACCCATCATGCTCATCTTAAATTCTTCTTGTATTAACTTAGAAAACTCTTCACATAGACAATGATTAGTAGCGCCAAATATAATATCATCTACATAAACTTGTACAACAAGTAAATCATTATTGTATTTCTTGATAAAAAAAAAAGTTGTCTCTACCTTTCCTTTAAAGAATCCTTTCTTTATTAGAAAGGTGCTCAACCTTTTATACCAAACTCTAGGAGATTGTTTTAATCCATACAATGCTTTGGTCAATTTGAAAACATGATTTGGAAATTGAAATTTCTCAAAACTTGGAGGTTGTTCAACACACACTGCTTTTTAAATAAAACCATTTAAGAATGCACTTTTAGCATCCATTTGAAAGAGTTTAAAATCCATATATGATGCAAATGCAAGTAGCATTCTAATAGCTTTTAAGCTTGCAATGATGGCAAAGGTTTCATCATAATCAATGCCTTCCTCTTAACTATAACCTTTAAGTACTAGTCTAGCTTTGTTTCTAGTTATGATACTTTATTCATTCATCTTATTTCTAAACACCCACTTGGTGCCTATAATAGGATGATGTTTAGGTCTAGGAACTAAAGTCCACACTTTATTTTCTCAAATTGATTGAGCTCTTATTGCATAGCAAACACCCAAAACTCATCATTCAATGCATCATCAACATTTTTAGGCTCAGTTTAAGAGATGAAGGCTAAATTAACAATTGACTTGAGATGAGATATAGTGGTTACCCTTTTTGAAGTGTCATTAATTATGAGGTATTTAGGGTGATCCTTCTTGAATTGTTAATCTTTAGGAAGTTCCTCTTTCAAAGTGAATTGAGGGACTTCTTCTTGATCTTCCTTACTTAAAGCTTCAAGTTCTAAGGGCATTCAACATCATTTTCTTAAAGGTTCATATCCAAAAAATTATCTACAATATCATCAACACAAGCATTATACTTTCTCATATCAAGTGAGTTAGATTCATCAAATACTACATGTATAGATTCTTCTACTACTAGAGTTCTCTTATTAAAGACTCTATATGCTTTGCTTATGGTGGAATAGCCTAGGAAAATTCCTTCATTGGCTTTAGAATCAAATTTTCTAAGATTGTCCTTGGTGTTTAATATAAAGCATTTACACCCAAATACTTTTAGATATGAGATATTGGGTTGTCTATTATTCCAAAGCCCATAAGAAGTTTTATTTAGAGTAGGTATTTTAAACACTCTATTAGCAATACAACAAGAGGTCTTAATGACTTCTGCCTAAAAGTAAAATGGAAAGCTATATTCATGGAGAGTAGTTCTAGCCATCTCTACCAAAGTTCTATTCTTTCTTTCTACAACTCCATTTTATTGTAGAGTTCTTATGGAAGAATAGTAATGAAAATTTTCATTTTCATTACAAAAATGTTTGAAAAATTCATTTTCAAATTCGGTTCCATCATCACTTCTAATGGAGGAAATAAAAAATAAAAATAAGAGAGAAAAGAATTAATGAAACTTTATATTAAATATAATTTTATATTATTCATATATATATATATATATATATATATATATATATATATATATATATATATATATATATATATATATATAGATTGATAAAACTTTATATTAAATATAAAAACGTTTTATAATATATTACAATGGATATAGTTGATATTGATTGGTTTATTGGTTAAGGGTTAGAATAATACATATGAGGCTATGAGTTCAATTTTTCATCTTCCACATAAAAATAAATATATTTTTTTAATATAAAGACTAAGCTTGATTAAGGTCATGAGTAGGTTGAATCAAGTAATTTGAATTTCAAATTCAACTTCCTAAACTACTAGAGTACCTTAAATTCAAAATCAACTCAACTAATTTTGAGTCAATCTTAAGTATTCTTTAAAAAAATTTAGAGTATCTTTTAAGCAATCTCAACTTATATTTAACTATGTAGAAAACTTTAGGGCCAATATATATATATATATATATTATATTTTTATTAGGACCTAACTTAATAGAGCTTTGTATACAAAAATGCATATACTTTAATAGGCCTGGCCACAAGCTAATTTGGATTCGGATTCGAACCACTCAGTTTAATTCAAAACTAAAATGGTCAAATTTGAAATTAGTCCCTAACTGGCCTAAAAATGGAGGGGCCAGTTCATATTCAGTTCCTTTTTAAATGGACTGGAATTGACTATTTTGGTTTCAAACTTATTGGTTCTTATTCCGATCGAATTTTTTTAAAATAAAGAAAAATTAATATTTGAACTAATCGAATTTTTGAACCAAAATAATGATTGGAAGCAAGTGGTTCGGAACTGGAAGCAATCTTGAGCATGCTAGCTCTAGTCGAATTCGCAAAATTGGTGGTTCCCAACCAGAACTTACTAGTTCATAAATTGTCATCACCCTATATTTTAATGCTTAACTACATTTTTTTTCGAATGGATAACAAATTTTTAGGATAATAATTTTAGCAAATTTTATAAGTTATTTATATAATAAATTAATTTAAGTATTCTAATTTTACATTGTATTTCATTTGTTTCTGTATATTAATGTATTTTCTTGAAAAACCATTGTAGGTGGTGGGGTTCAGCGTGCTCTCAAGTGTTCGAAGACCATGGCACCGTATGGGCTCAAGGTCCATGATGAGTGTGAAAAGCTTCATGTTTTGAGCAATCTAAATAAGATTATTATGATCATTTTAGTCGTATTTTTAGTGCATTGCAAGGATTTTATTCATCTTTATTATTTTTGCCTAAGTTTATTAGGTTTGTTTTAATTTTAAGTAATTTGGTGTACTTTAAGATCTATAGGATGCAATGGAAAAGCTTCAATGTGCTTATTAAGGCAAATCTATGATGTGGAAGTCAAAGCAAGTCAAACTTTTGAAGAAAAGTTAAGTTCTAGAGTAAAGTAATGATGTGCAACCATATGGAAATTTTGCATAGCCATGCAAGTTCAAAAGGAAGATGTACAGTTGTACGTTAAAAGCGTATGGTCATGCCTGAAAAAGAAAAGACACACAGCTGTGCATAAATTTGACACAGTCATGTATAAATTTCACACAGCCATGTGCCTACAATAGAAATTTGAAATTTGAATTTCAAGCAAAGCTGATCCTTGGAGATTTAATTATCTTTTGTTGGGGATTCAAATAAGACATAGGATTGGCTTTGAAGTTTACAAAGCCACTTGAAAAAAATAACAATCTTTAATTTAATTTAATTTTTGTTATTTTCATTTTCAAGAATCAAAACTAGAAATCTCTAGTTTTTTATTTGTTTTAGTTTAGTGGATGTTTGAAGATCAAGAACAATAAGCTTCCAATCCAGGGGGTTTCTTATTTTGTTTTACTTTTTTATTTTCAATTTTAATTCAATAATAATGGAAATGTTCTCTTTTCATTCATTCTCTTCTCTTTTAGATAACATGTGTGGCTAGACTTTCTAGTTAGGGTTCTTAGATTAATTCAACCATGTAATCACTAAGTTTAGACCTAAGTTAATAACCATAGTTCATTGGTTGTTACTTTACTTAATGTCTTCATAGGATTGATCACCCTTTTATTGAATCTAGACAATGAGACTTAATTAAAAGATAGGTTTCATTGAGAAAACAAGTAATAACTTATTAATTATCTACTTAGTTGAGAGACATTTAGATTGTTAATAATGTTAAAGAGATGAGCCTAAAATTGAATATAGTGAACACTTGATTAGTGAGAACTATAAAATCAGGTTCTAATCATTATTAATTAATCATAAGTTTATCCGAGAGGAAGATTCATGACTTTTAAGATTGCTCATATAATGAATTATGCTTAAAATGACTTAGAGTTTATTTACATCTTTTTAAAGGTTGAATTGAGTTTAAGAACCCTATCATTTTCTTGGATTGTGAATTCCTATATTAGCTTTTAATTATTTATTTTGCTTTTACTGGTGTCTAGACAAATAAACACCTTGAGTAATACAATATTCAATTTTCAATCTTTATGGGATGATCTTTATTTATTACTTGCATGATTCCATATACTTAGGGATTTCACATATAAATTTTTTGTCGCTGTTACTAGGGATTGCCAAGATTGATATTGTTTTGAAAATACTATTATTTGATTTTGACATTATTTTTAGTTTTTTTTCTTTGTTTTAATTGCATTTGTGGGTTTACATGAACTTGTGCTCTTGCATGCACACAACATGTAGTGCAAGCAAGCAAGGAGCTTCCTTGATACCACTTGATTTAGAACTTGAGAATATAGTTCGTAAAAGGATTAGCCAAAAATAAACAGAATGAATGAAGGGGAAGAAGAAAAAAATCAACCTCTAAGGTAACAAGCACCTTAATAAGGATAAAATGGGCAAAATGTCCAAAGGACAATGAGAGATTTTATAAGTCCAAATGTCCAAGGTGACTAAAATCCAATTATGAGATCGGAATTGTAGTAAATAACTTCAAAATTAAGCCTACCATGATCTAAATGATCCAAAACTCATAATTTAGTAGCCTACCATATGAGGATTTGATTGGTCACATGACTTGGCTCTTGGAATATTATTCCACTTTTAAGATGAATGGAGTGCAACCGGAGGCAATAGGCCTTATACTCTTTCCATTTTCTTTTATAAATAGAGCTAAGAGGTGGTTCACAAGCTTGCCACCTAACTCTATTAACACTTGGCAAGAGTTATATATAGCTTTCTTTAACAAGTACTTTCCATCAGCTAAAGTACTAAAGACCAAAAATGAAATCAACTCTTTCTTTCAAAGAGAAGATCAGGAATCACCCAATTTTTCTTAGAGCAATCAAGGGAACAACCAATGGAGACCACAAGCCCTATCAGATTTTGGTAATTAAAATGCACAACAATCTTAATCATAATTCCAACATGATAAGGGTTCATCTTCAATAGCTTCATTGGAGAGCAAGATGGAGAAGTTCATGGAAGTAATTTCAGCAAAAATGCATTAATAAAATGAAGCTACAAAGAGATTGGAGGGCAGATTTGAAGAATTGTAATAGCACAACCAACTTATGTTCCGAAATCATTCTTCTTCAATTTATAATTTGGAGGTTCAAGTAGGGTAGTTGGCAAAGAACCTTATTTCTTAAACCTTTAAGATGAGTGGGTTAGAGTTCAAGTAAAGAAGGACCTTGAAGGACAAGAAAAAAGCAAGGAAAAACCTAAACAACCACCAGTCAAGCCTTATGAACCCCTAGTTCTATACCTATAAAAACTTAAGAAACAAGAATATGACTAGTAGTTTACAAGATTTTTGGAAAGATTTAACAACCTCCACATCAACATGCCTTTACTGGAATGTCTAGCTCAGATGCCGAAATATGCAAAGTTATTAAATGAGCTAATTTCAATTTCCCACTAGACTTTGTATTCCTTGATTTCAAAGAGGATGAAGATGTCCCCTTAATACTTGGTATGCCTTTTCTATATACTATAAAAGCTATAATTGATGTCTATAATGGGACACTCACTTTGATAGTGGGGGATGAAACTTATAAGTTCAACGTCTACTAAGGTATAAAATATCCCCTTGAGTTGATGTTATTAATAAATGTGTGAGTGAAGTCAAACAAGGCAGGTTAGAAAAATTTATGGTAATTGAAAATTTTGAGAAGTGTATACAGGTAGAACATCTTAAACACCATAATGAAGCACATATTAAACACCAAACCTGTTTACCCCATATCCAATTACTAAACACTGAGCCTACACCCCCTTCAATCATAAAACCACTAAAGTTAGACTTGAAGCCTTTACCCCAATATTTGAATATACTTTTTTGGGAGAGAACCAAACATTACCTATGATCATATCCTCTAAACTAAACTAAGAGCAAGAGGATTTAATGGTGAAAATGTTAAAGAGAAAGGTTAAGACCTATGGTGGTAGATTTCTTATATAAGAGGAATAAGTCCTTCATATTGCATGCATAAAATCTTAATGGAGGACAATCACAAGCCAACCATTAAGTGACAAAGAAGGCTTAATCCAAACATATAAGAGGTAGTTAAGCTATTAGATGCTGGAATCATTTATCCAATCCTAGACAATTCATGGTTGAGTCCAATTCAATATGTACTAAAGAAAGACAGACTCACCATTATGGAAAATGAGGAAGGAGAATTGATCCCTAAAAGAATGATAAAGGGATAAAGAGTGTGTGTTAATTACAGGAAGCTAAATTCAGCCATAAGAAAAACCACTTTCCATTGCCATTCATCAACCAAATGTTGGAAAGAATTATAAGACATGCTTTCTATTCTTTCTTGGATGAATACTCAGGATACAACCATATCTCTAGCTCTAGAAGATCAAGAGAAAAAAACTTTAACATGTCCCTATGGCACATTTTGATGCCAACTAAACAAGCACCAAACATGTTAACCAACATGATGATCCACTCAAGTATAATGGTCCGATTATTAGAATATGTATAAAGAAGTTTAAAGGTGGTTTAGGATTGTTCTTGAAGCAAAAGATCAAGTTTGGGATAGAGAATCAAAGCACAAGTGCAAATGGAGCTCAATTGCGTGAATTTGGAGAAAGTTTGACAAAAGGAAGAATTATCCTTTTTTCACCTTGTTATCATATTTTGACCTTTAAAATAAAGAATTCATGTCAAACTCTTTAAGTGGAGTGATTTGCATTCAAAATACATAAAGTGTAATTTTGAAGATTTTGGAAGGTTCTAGAAGGTGCTAAGGGAATCTACAATAATTAAGAATCTTCAAGAATATTCTCTATAAATAAAATCTTAGATATGATGGAAAGTGGCTACTGCTCATTTAACTTAGTTGTCATGAGTTGTCAATTTGACTTTTCAATACTTAGTTGTCATGAGTTGTCAATTTAACTTTTCAATGCTTAATTATCATTCGTTATCATGTTTTTAAAGGATTTTCCTTTATAAGAATCTTTATGAAATAGTAAGAAACCTATTCCTTCAAGGATTAAGATGTTTACATGTCTATATAAAGGCCATATCATTATAGCACGAATTTTAATGAAGTTTTATCAATTAAATTTCAATTCTTGAGAGGTTAAAGTCCTTTTCTTTTATTCTTAAAAGAACTTAATGAATTTATCAGGTGAACGCTTGCTACATTCAAACCTAGTTTAATTTAGGCTTAAAATTGACTTTGTTAATCTTAGGTTTATATTAAAGAACCTTTAAATCTATATAATTAAGGTTCTTAAGTACAGGTTATTTAAAGGTCTTGTTGGGGATTAGAGTTTCTTTTTGCTTTATTTATGAATTATCTTTGCCAATGTTATTAAGATTGAATACAGGTTAGGTACAAGTTAACCATGTTTGTATCATTTGGTATCATAGCTTTGGCTCATTAATCGGGTATGTATTTTTACTTTTCTTTGTTGTTTGCATTCAATCAAATAAAAAAATCATCATTTCATATTTCATTTATTCATGTCCTGTTTGATATCAATTTTTTTTCTTTATGATCATAGTGATCAAATTCATATTTCCTTATTTTCTTGAGTCAATTTCATTCTTTTCTTCACATTCCAACTTGTTTTTAGTCTTTAAACAAAAAAAAAATCATTTACACTCTTGTCGTTTTGCATTTTAAGAGTCTTATTTATCAAAAATACATATCAATTTAGTTAGTTCTTAATTTGGATGTTTTAGCATATGTTATATAAAACACAAAAAAAAAATTGAATTGTGAATTAAAAAGTTGAATTAATCAAAGTTGGATTCAATTTGGCCTAAAACCATTCCAATTTGCTGTTTTGATTCT
The DNA here is from genome assembly GCA_947683625.1 of Mallotus nudiflorus. Taxonomy (NCBI): domain Eukaryota; kingdom Viridiplantae; phylum Streptophyta; class Magnoliopsida; order Malpighiales; family Euphorbiaceae; genus Mallotus; species Mallotus nudiflorus. The sequence goes on from CANTUR010000198.1 coordinate 577,311, forward strand.
AACTTCAATAACTTTGCCATATTTTAATTTTGAATATTCTACTCTTCTTTTTACGTTGTGTTTGGGGTAGTTTAAACACTTATTCCAAATTCTTTTTTTTTCTTGTTTGGATAGTGTCTTTGTTTGTTGTATTTTCTTTGGCTCTTATAGTTAAATTGGAGTTTAATTTTGCTTTATTTGTTTTGTATTGAGTCTAATTTGATAACTAGTAACTTAAGTTCCATAAGAAGTATAAAAAAGTAATTTGAGAGGTAAAAGGTGAGTGGTGAGCTCATAAGAGGGTAAAAGCCTAATTAAGTGAAACAAGAGCATTAAGTGACATTTTATGAGTGTAAACACATGAGGGAGTGTTACTTATGCATTTTTTCTTTTATTTCTTTATTTATAACATGGCAAATCTAAGGAGGTTGAGATGGATCCCGAATGGAAGCTCTTTATGAAGGTGATGCAAGAACAAATGAGTTGATTGTTAAAAGCCATCAAAAGGTTCGAAAGTAAATAGGGAGGTTAGAGCAAAGCCAAGCTACAACCATCATAAATAACACCAATAATATGACTCAAATCACACCTAGAAAAGTTCATAGAGGGAGATGGTATGATGATAGTAATGATGATGAGTTTGTTAATGAGAGCATTCAAGGACATAGTAAGTAAGATAACAACCCTAGGAGTGTAAAGATGAAGATACATAATTTCCATGGAAAAAGTGATCCCGAAGCATATTTAGCATGGGAAAAGAAGGTAGATTTTATCTTTAATTGCCACAAGTACTCTAAGGAAAAGAAAGTCAAGGTTGTAATTACTACATTCATGGGTTATGCATTAGCTTAGTGGAATCAACTAGTGGTCTCAAGGAGGCATTATGGAGAAGAACCTATCTCTACATGGCGAGAGATGAAGACTATTATGAAAAATTGATTTGTGCCAAATTATTATTTGCAAAATCACTTTCAAGGGCATAAAAAAGGTTCAAGGAATGTTGAAGTCATTAAAGTGGCTGAGAGACAAGTTGAGGAAAAGAATAGAGGGGGAGAGTGCAAGTTTGAAATTTTATCTCGAATGACAATTTTTGAAGACTTATGCATTAAACAACAAAATGAAGAAAGTGTGAAATATTACATTAGTCTTGAAAAGGATAGAGTTGACAAAGAAATTGTGGAGGTGTTGGAGCAAAGTAATGCCAAAAGACTTTATGAAATATTACAAGAAGTTAAAGATAATGACAAGTTACAAGAAGTTAAAGATAACGACAAGTGTGTGCAACCTTGTAAAAAAATTGAAGCAGATCTTTGAAAGAGATCTTAAAGAAAATTTTAATGTTATTGAAGCAAATAAGGAGTGTTCACAAGGTTTTGAGCAATCTAGTGAACTTGCAGAAGGATCAACTAGTCAAGGAGTTGCTATCAGTGCAACTTCTGATCCTAAAGAGTATATGCACTATGAAGAGGAAAAACTAGAAGTTTGTTCACAAAAGTGGAAACTAGAGATTGAGAGCATTATGAAGGATGTGGAGATGCTTATTCATCAAAATTTTACTAACAACTTTAATCTTTTTTTTCTAGTGTTTTGAAAGTTATTTTATAGGCCTTGAAGCCATATAAAGATCCATTTGATGATGTTGTTGAAATGCAATACATGGTCAATAATTCCTTTGAGGAACTTAAGATATTCATGTTTCAAGTTTAGAAGGAAATAACAAGAAGTCAACATTTACAAGTTTGTGAATACTAGTGCTGCATTTTAAATAAGTCCTCAAGTTCAAGTTATTCTAAAGCTGTTTATGTGCATCATTGCTTCAAAGGATAAGTACACCACTAAGGTATTTGTATTTGATCCTGATGGACATCCAAATATACCAACTTTACAAGATGGTTCAGATTCAAGGACAGATCTTCGCGAGGAAGGAGGGAATGATGTGAACCAAGCAAGCACCAAACATGTTAACCAACATGATGATCCACTCAAGTATAATGGTCCAATGATTAGAACATGCATGAAGAAGTTTCAGGGTGGTTTAGGATTGTTCTTAAAGCAAAAGATAAAGTTTCATATAGAAAATTAAAGCATAAGTGCAAATGGAGCTTAATTGAGTGAATTTGGAGAAAGTTTGACACAAGGGAAAAATCATCCTTTTTGCAGCTTGTTATCATATTTTGATCCTCAAAATGAAGAATTCAAGTCAAACTCTTCAAGTGGAGTAATTTGCATTCAAAATACATAAAGTGCAATTTTGAAGATTTTGGAAGGTTCTAAAAGGTGCTAAGGGAATCTACAAGAATCAAGAATCTTTCATGAATATTCTCTACAAATAAAACCCTAGATGTGATGGGGAGTGCTTGTTACTCATTTAAAGACTTGGTCAAATTTTCCTTAGTTTTTATAAGTTCTCAATTTGACTTTTCAATGCTTAGTTGTCATGAGTTATCAATTTGACTTTTCAATGCTTAATTGTCATTAGTTCTTATATTTTTAAAGGATTTTCCTTTATAATAGTCTTTAGGAATAAGTAAGAAAACTTGTTCCTTTAAGGATTAGGATGTTTTCATGCCTATATAAAGGCCATATCATTATAACATGAATTTTAATGAAGTTTTATAATTAAATTTTAATTCTTAAGAGGTTAAAGTCTTTTTCTTTTGTTCTTAAAAGAACTTAATGAATTTATCAAGTGAAGTCTTGGTGCATTTAAACCTACTTTAATTTAAGCTTAAAATTGACTTTGTTAATCTTAGGTTTAAATTAAACAACTTTTAATTTTTTATAATTAAGGTTCTTAAGTACAGGTTATTTAAGGTCATATTGGGTATTAGAGTTTCTTTTTGCTTGATTTATGAATGATCCTTGGCAAGGTTATTAAGATTGAATACAGTTTTGGTACAAGTTAACTATGTTCGTATCATTTGGCATTAGAGCTTTGACTCATTAATCAATTGTGTATCTTTACTTTTCTTTGTTGGTTGAATTCAATTAAATAAAAAAATCATTATTTCATTTTTCATTCATTCTTGTTTTATTTGATATCAATTTGTTTTCTATGTGATTATGGTGATCAAATTCATTTTTCCTTATTTTCTTGAGTCAATTTCATTCTTTTCTTCATATTCCAACTTGTTTTTAGTCTTTAAACCAAAAAAATTGTTTATACTTTTATTGTTTTGCATCTTAAGAGTCTTGATTGTAAAAAAATACATATCAATTTGAGTTTTTTTCTTAATTTGGATCTTTTAGGATCTGTTATATGAAAAGAAAAGAAAAAAGAGTTTTGAATTTATCAAAGTTGCATTCAATTTGGCCTAAAACCATTCTAATTTGCTGTTTTGATTCTAACTTCAATACCTTTGTCATATTTCAATTTTTAATATTCTACTCTTCTTTTTAAGTTGTGTTTGGGGTAGTTTAAACACTTATTCCAAAGTCTCTTTTTTTTTCTTGTTTAGATAGTGCCTTTGTTTGTTATGTTTTCTTTGGCTCTTATAGTCAAATTTGAGTTTAATTTTGTTTTATTTATTTTGTATTGAGTCTAATTTCATAATTAGTAACTTAAGTTCCACAATAACTATAAAAAAGTAATTTGAGAGGTAAAAGGTGAGTAGTGATCTCATAAGAGGGTAAAAGCCTAATTGAGTGAAACAAGAGCATTGAGTGACATTTTTTGAGTGTAAACACATGAGGGAGTGTTACTTGTGCATTTTTTTCTTTTATTTCTTGATTTATAAATGGCAGATCTAAGGGAGGTTAAGATAGATCCTGAATGGAAGCTCTTTATAAAGGTGATGCAAGAACAAATGAGTCAATTCTTAAATAGCCATCAAAAGGTTCAAGAGCAAATAAAGAGGTTAGAGCAAAGCCAAGCTATAACCACTATAAATAACACCAACAATACGACTCAAATCACACCTAGACAAGTTTATAGAGGGAGATGGTATGATAATGATAATGATGATGAGTTTGTTAATGAGAGCATTCAAGGACATAGCAAGCAAAATAACAACCTAAGGAATATAAAGATGAAGATTACTTAATTTCCATGGCATAAGTGATCCCAAAGCATATCTCGAATGGGAAAAGAAGGTAGATTTTATGTTTAATTACCATAACTACTTTAAGGAAAAGAAAGTCAAGCTTGTAATTACTACATTCATGGGATATGCATTAGCTTGGTGGAATCAACTAGTGGTCTCATAGAGGCATTATAGAGAAGAACCTATCTATACATGGCAAGAGATAAAGACTATCATGTGAAAGTGATTTGTGCCAAATTATTATTTGCAAAATCACTTCTAAGGGCATAAACAAGGTTCAAAGAATGTTGAAGTCATTAAAGTGGCTGAGAGATAAGTTGAGGAAAAGAATAGAGGGGGAGAGTGCAAATTTGAAATTTTATCTCCAAAGACAATTTTTAAAGACTTATGCGTTAATCAACAAAATGAAGAAATTGTGAAAGATTACATTAGTCTTGAAAAGGATTGAGTTAGCGAAGAAACTGTGGAGGTGTTAGAGCAAAGTAATGCCAAAAGACTTTATGAAATATTACAAGAAGTTGGAGATAATGGCAAGTGTGTGTAGCCTAGCCAAGAAATTGATGAGAAAGAGCAAATCTTTAAAAGATATCTTAAAGAAAATTTTCATGTCATTGAAGAAAATAAGGAGTGTTCACAAAGTTTTTAGCAATCTAGTGAACTTATAGAAGGATCAACTAGTCAAGGAGTTGCTATGAGTGCAACTTGTGATCCTAAAGAGTATGTGCACTATAAAGAGGAAAAACTAGAAGTTTGTTCACAAAAGAGGAAACTAGTAACTGAGAGCATTATCAAGGATAAGGAGATGCTTATTCATCAAAATTTTACTAACAACTTTAATCTTTCTTTTTCTAGTGTTTCGAAAGTTGTTTTACAAACCTTAAAGCCATACAAAGATCCATTTGATGATGTTGTTGAAGTGCAATACAAGTTTAACTATCCTTTTGAGGAACTTAAGATATTCATATTTCAAGTTTAGAAGGAAATAACAAGAAGTCAACATTTACAAGTTTATGAATACTAGTGTTGCATTTTGAGTAAGCCCTCAAGTTCTAGTTATTCTAAAGCTACTTATGTGAATCATTGCTTCAAAGGATAAGTACACTACTAAGGTATTTGTATTTGATCCCGAAAGACATCCAAATATACCAACTTTATAAGATGGGTTAGATTCAAGGACGAATCTTCGCGAGGAATGAGGGAATGATGTGAACCAAACAAGCACCAAACATGTTAACCAACATGATGATCCATTCAAATATAATGGTCCAATGATTAGAACATGCATGAAGAAGTTTAAGGGTGTTTTATGATTGTTCTTGAAGCAAAAGATCAAGTTTGGGATAGAGAATCAAAGCACAAGTGCAAATGGAGCTCAATTGAGTGAATTTGGAGAAAGTTTGACACAAGGGAAAAATCATCCTTTTTGCACCTTGTTATCATAATTTGATCCTCAAAATGAAGAATTCATGTCAAACTCTTCAAGTGGAGTGATTTGCTTTCAAAATAAATAAAGTGCAATTTTCAAGATTTTGGATGGTTCTAGAAGGTGCTAAGGGAATCTACAAGAATCAAGAATCTTTCATGAATATTCTCTACAAATGAAACCCTAGATGTGATAGAGAGTGGCTACTACTCATTTAAAGACTTGGTCAAATTTTCCTTAGTTTTCATGAGTTGTCAATTTGACTTTTCAATGCTTAGTTGTAATGAGTTATTAATTTGACTTTTCAATGCTTAATGGTCATTAGTTATGTTTTTAAAGGATTTTCCTTTATAAGAGTCTTTAGAAATAAGTAAGAAAACTTATTCCTTTAAGGATTAGGATGTTTACATGCCTATATAAAGGCCATATCATTATAGCACTAATTTTAATGAAGTTTTATCAATTAAATTTCAATTCTTGAGAGGTAAAGTCCTTTTCTTTTATTCTTAAAAGAACTTAATGAATTTAAACCTAGTTTAATTTAGGCTTAAGATTGACTTTGTTAATTTTAGGTTTATATTAAACAACTTTTCATTCTTTATAATTAAGGTTCTTAAGTACATATTATTTAAGGGTCTTATTGAGATTAGAGTTTCTTTTTGCTTGATTTATGAATGATCCTTGGCAAGGTTACTAAGATTGAATACAGTTTTGGTACAAGTTAACCACATTCGTATCATTTGGTATCAGAGCTTTGGCTCATTAATTAAGTATGTATCTTTACTTTGCTTTGTTGTTTGCATTTAGTCAAATAAAAAATCATTATTTCATATTTCATTCATTCTTTTCTTGTTTGATATAAATTTTTTTCTATGTGATTATAGTGATCAAAATCATTTTTCCTTATTTTCTTAAGTCAGTTTCATTCTTTTTTTCATATTCCAACTTGTTTTTCATCTTTAAATAAAAAAAATCATTTATACTTTTGTTGTTTTGCATCTTAAGAGTCTTATTTGTCAAAAATACATATCAATTTGAGTTTGTTCTTAATTTGGACATTTTAGCATCTGTTATATGAAAGGAAATGAAAAAAAAAGTTTTGAATTAATTAAAGTTGCATTCAATTTGGCCTAAAACCATTCCAATTTGCTGTTTTGATTCTAACTTTAATACCTTTGCCTTATTTTAATTTTGAATATTCTACTCTTCTTCTTAAGTTGTGTTTAAGGTAGTTTAAACAATTATTCCAAATTTTGTTTTTTTTTTCTTGTTTAGATAGTGTCTTTGTTAGTTGTGTTTTCTTTGGCTCTTATAGTCAAATTTAAGTTTAATTTTGCTTTGTTTGTTTTGTATAGAGTTTAATTTGATATTTAGTAACTTAAGTTCCATAAGAACTATAAAAAGGAATTTGAGAGGTAAAAGGCGAGTGGTGAGCTCATAAGAGGGTAAAAGCCTAATTGAGTAAAACACGAGCATTGAGTGACATTTTTTGAGTGTAAACATGTGAGAGAGTGTTAATTATGCATTTTTTTATTTGTTTCTTTATTTATAATATGACAAATTCAAAGGAGGTTGTGATAGATCCCGAATAGAAGCTCTTTATGATGGCGATGCAAGAATAAATGAGTTAATTATTAAACAGCCATAAAAAGGTTCAAGAGAAAATAACGAGGTTAAAGCAAAGCCAAGCTATAACCACTATAAATAACACTAACAATATGAATCAAATCACATATAGACAAGTTTGTATAAGGAGATGTTTTGATAATGATGATGAGTTTGTTAATGAGAGCATTCAAGGACATAGTAAGCAAGATAACAACCTTGGGAGTGTAAAGATGAAGATACCTAATTTCCATGGCATAAGTGATCCCAAAGCATATCTAGCATAGGAAAAAAAGGTGACATTTATGTTTAATTACCATAATTACTCTAAGGAAAAGAAAGTCCAACTTGCAATCACTACAATCACGGGCTTTGCATTAGCTTGGTGGAATCAACTAGTGGTCTCAAAGAGGCATTATGGAGAAGAACCTATTTCTATATGGCAAGAGATGAAGACTATCATGCAAAAGAGATTTATGCCAAACTATCATTTGCACAATCACTTTCAAGGGCATAAATAAGGTTTAAGGAATTTTGTTGTCATTAAAGTGGTTAAGAGATGAGTTAAGGAAAACAATAGAGGGGGAGAGAGCAACTTTGAATTTTATCTCCAAAGAAAATTTTTAAAAACTAGTGCATTAAAACACAAAATAAAAAAAGTGTGAAAGATTACATTAGTCTTGAAGAGGATATAGTTGATGAAGAAATTTAGAGGTGTTAGAGCAAAGTAATGTCAAAAGATTTAATGAAATATTACAAGAAGTTGAAGATAATGGCAAGTGTGTATGGCTTAGCAAAGAAATTGATGAGAAAGAGTATATCTTTAAAAGAGATTTTAAAGAAAATTTTCATCTCATTGAAGCAAATAACGAGTATTCACAAAGTTTTGAGCAATCTAGTGAACTTTTAGAAGGATTAACTAGTCAAGGACTTGTTATGAGTGGAGCTTGTGATCCTAAAGAGTATATGCATTATAAAGGGGAAAAACTATAAGTTTGTTCACAAAAGAGGAAACTAGAGATTAAGAGCATTATGAATGATAAGGAGATGTTTATTCATCATAATTGTACTAACAACTTTAATCATTCTTTTTCTAGTATTTTGAAAATTGTTTTGTAGTCCTTGAAGCCATATAATGATCCATTAAAAATGTTGTTAAGATGCAATACAAGGTCAATAATCCCTAGCATGAAGTATGAAAAAGAGCTACAATATTTTATTCTTTTAAAGGAATCTATGGAGTTTTTGTTTATGGCATGAAGAACTTAAAATATTCAAGTTTCAATTTTAGATGGAAATAACAAGAATTCAACAGTTACAAGTTTGTGAATACTAAGTGCTGCATTTTGAGTAAGTCCTCAAGTTCAAGTCATTGTATAGCTACTTATGTGTATCATTACTTCAAAAGAGAAGTACTCTACCAAAGTATTTATATTTGATCTCAAAGGACATCCAAATATACCAACTTTACAAGATGGGTCAATTTGAGGATGAATCTTCATAATGAAGGAGGGAATGATGTTAACCAAGCAAGCACCAAACATGTTAACCAACATGATAATCCACTCAAGTATAACAGTCTAATGATTAGAACATGCATGAAGAAGTTTGAGGGTGGTTTAGGATTGTTCTTAAAGCAAAAGATCAAGTTTAGGATAGAGAATCAAAGCATAAATGCAAATGGAGCTCAATTGAGTGAATATAGAGAAAGTTTGAGGAATCAACTAGTGGTCTCAAGAAGGCATTGTGGAGAAGAACCTATCTCTATAAGGCAAGAGATAAAGGTTATCATACGAAAGAGATTTATGCTAATTATTATTTCCATAATCACTTTTAAGGGCATAAACAAGGTTCAAGGAATGTTAAGGTCGTTGAAGTGGTGGAGAGATAAGTTAAGGAAAAGAATAGAGGGGGAGAGTACAAACTTGAAAATTTATCTCCAAAGATAATTTTTAAAGGACTAGTGCATTAAATAACAAAATGAAGAAAGTGTGAAAGATTATTTTATTCTTAAAGAAGATATTTTTGATGAAGAAATTTTGGAGGTCTTGGAGCAAAGTAATGCCAAAAGACTTAATGAAATATTATAAAAAGTTAAAGATAATGGCAAGTGTTTGCAGCCTAGCCAAGAAATTAATGAGAAAGAGCATATTTTTGAAAGATATTTTACAGAATATTTTCATGTCATTGAAGCAAACAAGGAGTGTTCATAAATTTTTTAGCAATATAGTGAACTTGCAAACGAATTAACTAGTCAAGAAGTTGCTATGAGTGGAGCTTGTGATTGTAAAGAGTATATGCACTATGAAGAGGAAAAACTAGAAGTTTGTTTATAAAAGAGGACACTAGAGATTGAGAGCATTATGAAGGATGAGGAGATGCTTATTCATCATGATTGTACTAACAACTTTAATCTTTCTTCCTCTAGTGTTTTAAAAGTTATTTTGTAGATAATGAAGCCATATAAAAATCAATTTGATAATGTTGTTGAAATGTAATATAAGGTCAATTATCCCTTTGAAGATTTCATTCCTAGCATGAAGTATGTAAAAGAGCTGTAACATTTCATTTTTTCCTAAGGGAATCTATGAAGTTTTTATTTGTTGAAAGAAGAACTTAAGATATTCATGTTTCAAGTTCAAAAGGAAATAACAAGAAGTCAACATTTAAAAGTTTATGAATACTAGTGTTGCATTTTGAGTAAGTCCTCAAGTTCAAGTTATTCTAAAGATGCTTATATGCATCATTACTTCAAAAGCGAAGTATTCCACTAAGGTATTTGTAATTGATCCCACAAAACATCCAAATATACCAACTATACAAGATGGCTCAAATTTGAGGATGAATCTTCTCATGGAAGGAGAGAATGATGTGAACTAAGTAATCACCAAATATGCTAACCAACTTGATGATCCACTCAAGTATAATGGTTCAATGATTAGAACATGTATGAAGAAGTTTAATGGTGGTTTAGGATTATTCTTAAAGCAAAAGATCAAGTTTGGGATAGAGAAGCAAAGCACAACTGCAAATGGAGCATAATTGAGTGAATTTGGAGACAGTTTGATGAATCAATGAGTAGTCACAAAGAAGCATTGTCAAGAAGAACCTATCTCTATATGGTAAGAGATGAAGGCTATCCTATGAATGAGATTTATGCGAATTATTATTTGCACAATCACTTTCAAGGGCATAAGCCATGTTCAAGGAATGTTAAAGTCATTGAAGTGGTTAAGAGACAAGTTGAGGAAAAGAATAGAGGGGGAGAGTGCAAATATGAAATTTTATCTCCAAAGACAAATTTTGAAGACTAGTGCATTAAACAACAAAATGATGAAAGTGTGAAAAATTACATTAGTCTTGAAGAGGATATAGTTGATGAAGAAATTATGGAGGTGTTAGAGTAAAGTAATGCCAAAAGACTTTATGAAATATTACAAGAAGTTGAAGATAATGGTAAGTGTGTGTAGCCTAGTAAAGAAATTGATGAGAAAGGGCATATCTTTGAAAGAGATTTTAAAGAAAATTTTCATGTCATTAAAGCAAATAAGGAGTGTTCACAAAGTTTTGAGCAATCTAGTGAATTTAAAGAAGGATCAACTAGTCAAGGAGTTACTATGAGTGCAGCTTATGATCCTAAAGAGTATATGCACTATGAAGAGGAAAACTAGAAGTTTGTTCACACAAGAGGAAACTAAAAATTGAGAGCGTTATGAAGGATGTGGAGATGCTTATTCATCATGATTGTACTAACTTTAATCTTTTTTTTCTAGTGTTTTGAAAGTTATTTTATAGGCCTTAAATCCATATAAAGATCCATTTTATAATTTTGTTGAAATGCAAAACAAGGTCAATAATCCCTTTGAAGATTTCAATCCTATCATGAAGTATGAAAAATAGTTGCACTATATTATTTCTTTTAAGGGAATCTATGGAGTTTTTGTTTGTAGCAAGAAGAAATTAAGATATTCATATTTCAAGTTTAGATGGAAATATCAAGAATTCAACATTTATAAGTTTGTGAATACTAGTGCTACATTTCGAGTAAGTCCTCAAGATCAAGTTATTATAAAGTTGCTTATGTGCATCATTGCTTCAAAGGAGAAGTACTCTACCAAGTTATTTGTATTTGATCCCAGAGAACATCCAAATGTACCAACTTTGTAAGATGGTTCAAATTTTAAGGATGAATCTTCACGAGGAAGAAGGGAATGATATGAACCAAGCAAGAATCAAACATGTTAACTAACATGATGATCTACTCAAGTATAATGGTTTAATGATTAGAAAATGCATGAAGAATTTTAAGGGTGGTTTAGGATTATACTTGAAGTGAAATATCAAGTTTGGGATAGAGAATCAAAGCACAGGTGCAAACGGAGCTCAATTAAGTGAATTTGGAGAAAGTTTGAGGAATCAAATAGTGGTCTCAAAGAGGCATTATGGAGAAGAACCTATCTTTATATGGTAAGAGATTAAGACTATCATGCAAACGAGATTTATGCCAAATTATTTTTTGCACAATCACTTTTAAGGGCATAAATAAGGTTCAAGGAAAGTTGAAGTCATTGAAGTGGTTGAGAGATTAGTTGAGGAAAACAATAAAGGGGGAGAGTGCAAATTTGAAAATTTATCTTCAAGGATAATTTTCAAATTTGCACTCTCCCCCTTTATTTTTTTAAGCAACAAAATGAAGAAAGTGTGAAAGATTACATTAGTCTTAAAGAGGATAAAGTTGTGAAGAAATTGTAGAGGTGTTGGAGCAAAGTAATGCCAAAAGACTTTATCAAATATTATAAGAATTTGAAGATAATGGCAAGTTTGTATAGCCTAACAAAGAAATTGATGAGAAAGGGCATATCTTTGAAAGAGATATTAAAGAAAATTTGGTCATTAAAGCAAATAAGGAGTGTTCATAAAGTTTTAAGCAATCTAGTGAACTTGAAGAAGGATCAACTAGTCAAGGAGTTGCTATGAGTGTAACTTATGGTCCTAAAGAGTATATGCACTATGAAGAGGAAAAACTAGAAGTTTGTTCACATAAGAGGAAACTAGAGATTAAGAGTGTTATGAAGGATGTGGAGATGCTTATTCATCATGATTGTACTAACAACTCTAATATTTATTTTTCTAGTGTTTTAAAAGTTATGTTATAGTCCTTGAAGCCATATAAATATCCATTTTATGATTTTGTTGAAATGCAATACAAGGTCAACAATCCCTTTGAAGATTTCAATCCTAACATGAAGTATAAAAAAGAGATGCACTATATTATTTCTTTTAAAGGAATCTATGGAGTTTCTGTTTGTGCCAAGAAGAATTTAAGATATTCATATTTCAAGTTTAGATGGAAATATCAAGAATTCAACATTTATAAGTTTATGAATACTAGTGCTGCATTTCGAGTAAGTCCTTAAGATCAAGTTATTCTAAATTTGCTTATGTGCATCATTGCTTCAAAGGAGAAGTACTCTACCAAGGTATTTGTATTTAATCCTGGAGGACATCTAAATACACTAACTTTATAAGATGGTTCAGATTTAAAGATGAATCTTTGCGAGGAAGGAGGGAATGATATGAACCAAACAAGCACTAAACATGTTAACTAACGTAATGATCCATTTAAGTATAATGGTCTAATGATTAGAACATGCATAAATAATTTTAAGGGTGGTTTAGGATTATACTTAAAGCGAAAGATCAAGTTTGGGATAGAGAATCAAAGCGCAAGTAAAAATGGAGCTCAATTGAGTGAATTTAGAGAAAGTTTGAGGATTCAAATAGTTGTCTCAAAGAGGCATTATGGAGAATAACCTATCTCTATATGGTAAGATATAAAGACTATCATGCAAAGGAGATTTATGCCAAATTATTTTTTCTACAATCACTTTCAAGGGCATAAATAAGGTTCAAGGAATGTTGAAGTCATTGCAGTGGTTAAGAGACTAGTTGAGGAAAACAATAGAGGGGGAGAGTGCAAATTTGAAAATTTATCTCCAAAGACAATTTTGGAAGACTAGTGCATTAAGTAACAAAATGAAGAAAATGTGAAAGATTACATTAGTCTTGAAGAGGATAAAGTTAGTGAAGAAATTGTAGAGGTGTTGGAGCAAAGTAATGCCAAAATACTTGATGAAATATTACAAGAAGTTAAAGATGATGGCAAGTGTGTATAGCCTAGCAAAGAAATTGGTGAGAAAGGGCATATCTTTGAAAGAGATCTTAAAGAAAATTTTCATGTCATTAAAGCAAATAAATAGTGTTCAAAAAGTTTTGAGCAATCTAGTGAACTTGAAGAAGGATCAACTAGTCAAGGAGTTGCTATGAGTGCAGCTTATGATCCTAAAGTGTATATACATTATGAAGAGGAAAAACTAGAAGTTTGTTCACACAAGAGAAAACTATATATTGAGAGCATTATGAAGGATGTGGAGATGCTTATTCATCATGATTGTACTAACAACTTTAATCTTTCTTTTTTCTAGTATTTTGAAAGTTATTTTCTAGGCCTTGAAGCCATATAAAGATCCATTTTATGATTTTTTTGAAATGTAATATAAGGTCAATAATCTCTTTTAAGATTTCAATCCTAACATGAAGTATGAAAAAGGGCAACAATATTTTATTTCTTTTAAGGGAATCTATGGAGTTTTAATTTATATCAAGAAGAACTTAAGATATTCATGTTTCAAGTTTAGAAGGAAACAACAAGAATTCAATATTTACAAGTTTATGAACACTAGTGCTGCATTTTGAGTAAGTCCTCAAGTTCAAGTTATTCTAAAGATGCTTATATGCATCATTACATCAAAAGATAAGTATTCTACCAAGGTATTTGTATTTGATCTCGGAGGACATCCAAATATACCAAGGTATTTGTATTTGGGTCAGATTCAAGGATGAATCTTCATGAGGAAGGTAGGAATAATATGAACCAAGCAAGCACCAAACATGCTAACCAACATGATGATCCACTCAAGTATAATCGTCTAGTGATTAGAACAAGCATGAAGAAGTTTAAGGGTGGTTTAGGATTGTTCTTAAAGCAAAAGGTCAAGCTTAGGATAGAGAATCAAAGAAAAAGTGGAAATGGAGCTCAATTGAGTGAATTTGGACAAAGTTTGAGGAATCAACTAGTGGCCTCGAAGAGCCATTATAGAGAAGAACCTATGTCCACATGGCAAGAGATAAAGACTATCATGCAAAAGAGATTTATGCCAAATTATTATTTGTACAATCATTTTCAAGGGCATAAACATGGTTTAAGGAATGTCGAACTCATTAAAGTGGTTGAGAGACTAGTTGAGGAAAAGAATAGAGGGGGAGGGGGAGAGAGAAACTTTGAATTTTATCTCTAAAGAAAATTTTTGAAAACTAGTGCATTAAAAAACAAAATAAAAAAAGTGTGAAAGATTACATTTGCCTTGAAAAGGATATAGTTGATGAAGAAATTTAGGGGTATTTGAGCAAAGTAATGTCAACAGACTTGATGAAATATTACAAGAAGTTGAAGATAATGGCAAGTGTGTGCAACCTAGCAAAGAAATTGATGAGAAAGAGCAGATGTTTGAAAGAGATTTTAAAGAAAATTTTCATGTCATTGAAGTAAATAAGGAGTGTTCAAAAGTTTTGAGTAATCTAGTGAACTTGTAGAAGGATCAACTAGTTAAGGAGTTGCTATGAGTGTAGCTTGTGATCCTAAAGAGTATGCACACTATAAACAGGAAAAACTAGAAGTTTGTTCACAAAAGAGGAAACTAGAGATTGAGAGCACTATTGTAATGACCTATATATTTATAAATTATTTAAATATAATTTGAGATATGCAGTGTTAATAAAGTTTAAAAGTCATACTTAATTATTTAATTATTTGTGATTAATAACTATTATTTTATGATAAATATATTTTCCATGTAAATATTTATTTTTAGAAACTTGTTATTTTAAACATTTAATTTACATTATTGATATTTATTTTTTTTAGTATTATTTTAATAATATTAATTTTAGCGCATTATTATTTCTATTATTGTTTTTATTAAATTACATTATTTGTATTATTATTAAACTATTTCATTAGTATTATTAATATTATTATTGTCCATTGTTAATTTTATATTATGTATATATTAATATGTGTGTATGTGTATATATATATATATATGAATATAATGTGTGGTGGATATTTATTTAAAATAAAGCTTTATTATATTATAAGGTTTATATATATATATATACACAAAATCAAAAACGCAGAAAGCACAGAACATCATCTTCCCCACTGCCATCCTGTTCTCTGCCTATCACTATGCCTCTCGTTTCTCTACGCTGGACAGCCTCTCATTGTCACCACCTACCACCAATCCCTTCCCCCTTCTTCCCTCTTCCCTTCAGTCACCTGGGAACCGCCAGACTGCCGCTTGGGAGCTCGGAAACAACAGCAATAGTTGGAGAAGCTTCACACCGGCGTTCATGAATCTGGCCACCACAGCATGCCATTCTGGTGTCGTTCGACTCCCTGTGTTATGAGGAAGATGAATCCAAGCTCCTTTCAAACTTAAAGTCGATCGTTTGTGAGTTTTAGTTTATTTTTATTTTTGAGCTATTAAGGTTTCTAATTTTTTTTAGGTCGAATTTGATAGATTCATGCAAACTCCCTTAACAAACTTTGATTCCAGTAGCTCAAACTTCATGAATTTTTTTTTTTTTGGAATTTATTTGAATTTTGGTGAATTTTTTATTATTTTATTATTATTTATTGAATTTTCATAAATTAATTATTTAAATTATAAATTTGGTTAATTTGGTGTTATTGTATATTGTTATTAATTTTGGTGTTGAGAAAATAATTTTTTAGCATATTATATAATTTTTAATAATATTTTTATATTATGTAAATATTGGAATATCAGGTTAAATGTGTATTTTTGTTGAAATTATTGATTTATTATGTTTTTTAGATAATATTAGAATAATATATGTTGATAAAATAATTTTAATGATGTTATATAATTTTTGAGAAATATTAGCTATGTTATGGATATTTTGAATTATTGGGTTAATTGTATAATTTTGTGAAAATTATAGTTAAATATTATGTTTTTAGTGGTTTTAGAATTATTTAAGGTAATAAAATGATTTTTATAAATTATTTACTATTTTTAACTAATTAATACTAATTTTTGAAAATTATTTTCAAATAATATATTATTTACTAAATTGGTGATTAAATGGGTTTTTGATAACTTTTGATATATATTTAGGCTATTTAAGCTATTTGAATATATAAAATTAAATTTTTACTATTTTATATTGAATTATTGGAAAATTAGATTTTAATAATATTATATTATTATTTGGGATTTTTATTTAATTATTGTGAAATAATTGTATTTGGTGTTTTATTGTTTAAATATATTATATTTTGATATTTTAAGGATATTTGTGGAATTTATCGATTTTTAATATATTTATTATATTATTTGATTTTTGGTGAATTTGTGAACTTCGATTGGGAAATTATGTAGTTTGAGGTCCCAACCGACGGTGTTGAGTATTCTATTATTAGAAGTATGTTTTCTTGCAGGATCGGCTCTATTTTTTAGTAGAGAGATGTTCATTTTATAGGGGAGCTTCTGCCAAATTTTCAGTAGAATTCTCGTAAAACATGACATCGGGTCTATCCTGAAATTCTATGTCTGTTTGAGTTCCAATCCTTCGTTAGAGTCTTCTTTTAGAAATTCTTACAATATTCTGTTAGATTTATTCTGATTGTCGTTGTTAATTTATTTTTTTAATTGCACCGAGACCGAGGCCTAGTGGACCAAGCCCGTCGAGCCAGTCTTGCGGAGCGCAAACTTGTAAGTTATTATCTTATATATACATCACATTTAGGATGCATGTTTTAGAATTTATATGTTTTGATATGTATTTATGCATAAATTTTTTTATTAAATGCTTAGTATATGTTAGGTATATTTTTGATATATTTTCAAAATAAATGCATGTTATACTTTCAAAATACAATTCATATATTTTTGGTATATTTATGGTTTACATTTGGTATATTTATGGTTGATTTTGAGTTTATTTAGCATATATATACTTGAAATATATTTAGTTTATTTTAGGTATATTTCTAGTATATATATGGTTTATTTTGTTATTATGAATGTTATTATGCATCATTTATTCTCCAATATGTATGTTTAATTTTAAATGAAGGATATCGATAGAACGTGCTACCTAGTGGGCAGTACTAAGATCGTGTACGTACCGATGCGATAGATTTTGTGTTTGAGTTTGTGAGAATCACTT
Organism: Mallotus nudiflorus; assembly: GCA_947683625.1. NCBI lineage: Eukaryota > Viridiplantae > Streptophyta > Magnoliopsida > Malpighiales > Euphorbiaceae > Mallotus > Mallotus nudiflorus. The sequence goes on from CANTUR010000198.1 coordinate 594,678, forward strand.
GAGGTAATAATTGATTGATTGATTGATTGATATTAATGTGATTGAATAGTTTGGTTACTGGAGCTCAGTTGACTTAGTGTCTCGGGGCCAATCACACTAATAGTCAGACTGCTGGAGCTTAGTTGACTTAATGTCTCGAGGCCAGTCTACTGTCCATAATGGAATAAGTGAATTAATTTGGAATTAAGTGAGCATGTATGGCCAGAGAGTTATTGTTGATTGAGGTTGCAATTTAAATAGGGTTCTATTTGATCCTTCAATAAAACATATGTTTTTCAGCATTAATATATAAAGTGTTTTCAACATCTGTGTGAAATGCTTGTATATATATTTATTATATACGAATGATTGATTGCATATGATATTAGGAGATGCATGTATATTTAATATAACAATTCACTCAGTGAGGTCTGACTCCCCTCAGTTGTTATTTTTACAGGAGATTCTTCTTCCTCAAACCTCAGTAGTAGGCCTTTCCGCCAGACTTCTTCAACCCCAGCTATTTTATGTAAATTATCTACCTGACTTTTATTGTACTCTAGAAAACTGTAGTAGTATCAGTTGTTGTTGTTGTATTTGTAGAATGGTTTTAACATTAGAGACTTGTCTCTAAATATTGTATGAATATTTTAATTTATGATATGACAGAAGTATTTATTTTTATATATTGATTTAAGATTTAATTATGGTGCATTTTTATTTAATTATTGCATGTTTTTATTTTTAAGGCTTGCTACGAGTTCTGGATTCGAAAGAATTCCCATTCTTAGCGCCAATCAAGAGTCTTGTTTTAGGTCGTGACAATTATGACGGATGAGGAGATGCTTATTTGTCATGATTTTGCTAACAACTTTAGTTTTTACTTTTCTAGTGTTTTGAAAGTTATTTTGCAAATATGCTAACTTTACAAGATGAGCCAAATTCAAGAATGAATATTGTCGAGGAAAGAGGGAATGATGTGAACCAAAAAAGCACCAAACATGTTAACTAACATGATGATCCACTCAAGTATAATTGTCCAATGATTAGAACATGCATGAAGAAGTTTAAGGGTGGTTTAGGATTGTTCTTAAAGAAAAAGATCAAGGTTGGGATAGAGAATCAAAGCATAAGTGGAAATGGAGCTGAATTGAGTGAATTTGGAGAAATTTTGAGGAATCAATTAGTGGTCTCAAAGAGGCATTATGGAGAAGAACCTATCTCTACATGGCAAGAGATGAAGACTATCATGCAAAAGGATTTGTGCCAAATTATTATTTGTACAATCACTTTCAAGTGCATAAATAAGATTCAAGGAATATAGAAGTCATTGAACTGGTTGAGAGACTAGTTAAGGAGAAGAATAGAGGTAGAGAGTGCAAATTTGAAATTTTATCTCTAAAGATAATTTTTAAAGGCTAGTGTATTAAACAACAAAATAAAGAAAGTGAGAAAGATTACATTAGTCTTGAAGAGGATACAATTGATGAAGAAATTGTTGAGGTGTTAGAGCAAAGTAATGTTAAAAGAGTTGATGAAATATTATAAGAAGTTGAGGATAATGGCAAGTGTGTGTAGCCTAGCTAAGAAATTGATGAGAAAGAGCATATGTTTGAAAGAGATTTTAAAGAAAATTTTCATGTCACTGACATAAATAAGGAGTGTTCATAAAGTTTTAAGCAATCTAGTGAACTTATGGAAGGATCAACTAGTTAAGGAGCTGCTACGAATGCAGCTTATGATCCTAAAGAGTACATGCACTATGAAGAGGAAAAACTAGAAGTTTGTTCACAAAAGAGGAAACTAAAGATTGAGAGCATTATGAAGGATGAGGAGATCCTTATTCATAATGATTGTACTAACAACTTTAATCTTTCTTTTTCTAGTGTTTTGAAAGTTGTTTTGTTAACCTTGAATCCATATAAAGATCCATTTCATGATGTTGTTGAAATGCAATACAAGGTTAACAATTCCTTTAAAGATTTCATTCCTAGCATGAAGTATGAAAAATAGTTGCAATATTTTATTCCTTTTAAGGGAATCTATGGAGTTTTTGTTTATAGCAAGAAGAACTTAAGATATTCATGTTTTAAGTTTAGAATTAAATAACAAGAATTCAATATTTACAGGTTTATGAATACTAGTGTTGCATTTCGTGTAAGTCCTTAAGTTCAAGTTATTCTAAAGCTGCTTATGTGCATCATTACTTCAAAAGAGAATTACTCTACCAAGGTATTTGTATTTGATCCCGAAGGACATCCAAATATACCAACTTTACAAGATGGGCCAAATTCAAGGACGAATCTTTCCGAGAAAATAGAGAATGATGTAAACCAAGTAAGCACCAAACATGTTAACTAATATAATAATCCACTTAAGTATAATGGTCCAATGATTAGAACATGCATAAAGAAGTTTAAGGGTGGTTTAGGATTGTTCTTGAAGCAAAAGATCATGTTTAGGATAGAGAATTAAAGCATAAGTAGAAATGGAGCTCAATTGAGTGAATTTGGAGAAAGTTTAACACAAGGGCAAAATCATCCTTTTTGCACCTTCTTATCATATTTTAACCCTCAAATTGAATAAAACATGTCAAAATCTTCAAGTGGAGTGATTTGCATTCAAAATAGATAAAGTGCAATTTTGAAGATTTTGGAAGGTTCTTGAAGGTGCTAAGGGAATCTACAAGAATCAAGAGTCTTTGAAAAATATTATCTATAAATAAAACCCTAGATGTGATGGGAAGTGGCTGCTACTCATTTAAATACTTGGTCAAATTTTTCTTAGTTGTCATGAGTTATTAATTTGACTTTTCAATGCTTAATTGCCATTATTTGTCATTTTTTTTTATGGATTTTCATTTAAAAAGTCTTTAGGAATAATTTAGAAAACCTATTCCTTCAAGGATTAGGATGTTTATATGTCTATATAAAGGCCATATCATTGTAGAATGAATTGTAATGAAGTTTTATCAATTAAATTTCAATTCTTGAGAGGTTAAAGTCCTTTTTTTTTTCTTAAAAGAACTTAGTGAATTTATCAAGTGAAGGCTTGGTACATTCAAACCTAGTTTAATTTAGGCTTAAAATTCACTTTGTTAATCTTAGATTTATATTAAAAAACTTTTAATTCTTTATAATTAAGGTTCTTAAGTATAGGTTATTTAAGGGTCTTGTTGGGGATTAGAGTTTCTTTTTGCTTGATTTATGAACAATCATTGGCAAGGTTATCAAGATTGAATACAGGTTCAGTACAAGTTAACTATGTTCATATCACATTTGATTATAGAAGGATGTCATTTGGGTTATGTAATGCTCCTACAATATTCCAAAGGTGCATGATGGCAATTTTTGCAGACTTAATGGAAGAAATCATAGATGTTTTCATGGACGATTTCTCAATCTATGTGTAGATGGCGGGGTTTAGCACGCATCCAAGATTTTAGCAACCGTAACACTATTTGGGCTCAAGGCCCTTAAGAACATACTAATCATTATTACAAACACATGGTGTGGAGATAAGGAGTCACCACCCAGGGTAATAACTGGGACAAATCGAAAGGTAGTACTCGATTCTCTAAAAGAAAGCTAGCACCACAACTAGGAGATTCTAGGAATGGAATGCTAACTTCTTTCAGCCTTGTGTTCATTTAGATTTATTTTATGAATTACTATTTTATTCTCTAATTACATAATTTTATTTAAACCCTAATTATATATCCATCTAACCCAAAAAAGGCAATAAGTCATAAAATCACATGTAAAAAATGCATACAAAAGGCAGCGCCTCTAAGTAGGTTAATTTTATTAATTAAAATTAGCTAATTATACATATTTATTTACAAGTGAATTGAACTAAAGATGGGCCTACATTTTAAGATAATTAATGAGTCTAAATCTACTTGTTTTAATTCTAAAAAGTGGGCCTAAATCTATTAATTTTAAGAAATAAAAATAGAAATTAATTAGTGGGTTTAATTCTACTTAATTTTAAATTAAGTGATGTGATCCTAAATCTATTTATTTTAAAAGAAATGAAATTAATGGGCTGAGCTATGTCTAAATTAATTTTAGTTAACCTAAAAATGAGCCTAAATCTAAATTAACTTAATGGGCCTAAATTAATTTTAGTTAGTTAATCTAAACCATTTTTAAGCCTATTTTATTTAATGGGTTTAGACCTATTGTGAGCTTGGGGCCCAAAGAACTAAAAGATTTAAAAACAAAACCCAAACAAAAAATCATATCAAACATAGAATTTATGTGATTTTATAAAAAAAAAATCCTAAATAAATTTACATGCAACCCTAAATTAATCTAAAGCCACCATTGATTTTAATTGATTTTTACCTAATTGAATCTAAATTACTAATCAATTTTAGTGCAGAAAATATAAAATTATATTATTTCCCACTATTGGGGCTATTTCAAGCTATTGTGTAGAAATTAAAATCAAATTAATTACAATCCAAAATAAAAGTCAATTAAAAGAACACAGAAATCATAAATCCTACAGGGGTTTTACAAATCTTAATCCATGGCATTCTATGGATTCTTCCAATGGTCACTGCCAAAATTTCATATCACCAATTTCATCTCCATGGTGTCACAGAGCATCAATCAAAACAAAAACAAAAAAAAAATTAATCAGTAAGGAATCAAATAAAAAATAAAACAAAGAAATCAAATTAAAATAAAAGAGGAAAAATAAGGGTAGAAGATGTTGTGCAAATGTTGTTTGAATGCCCCTCAGATTTGAATTGTCACCATTTTGAGATTAACTCTGTTGTTTTTCTTTCTTGATTCTTTGGAATTTTAAAATAAAAGAATGTATCTTTTTGTAGTAGTTAGTTAGGGTTTTTATTCTCTCTAGTTTTTTAACAAGTCTTTTCTCTAGGGCTTTCTCGTAGCTCTTTTTTTCTTTCTCTTTTCTCTTTTTTTCACAGACTTTATCTCTCGACCCCTCCACTCTCTCTAGCTACTCCCTCTTCATAGCCTCCCATTATGGATTTTAAAGCCAGACCCAACCACTTCAGTTCCTATGATCACGCGGGGAAGTTATATGATAGCTGGGAGAGAGATTAGGAGACTAGTCTACATTTTTTTTTTTGAGTTTTCAAAATCAGGATAACAAGATGATAAGTGATAAGATATTGAAAAATTAAAACTCCTGGACTAATAAAAAAATGAAAAATGACAAAATCAACGTAAAAAATCGGGTAAAAATCACTTTTTAGTGAAAATCAGCATTCCAAAATTTCGATTTTCACCTGTAATGCCAACTAGCATTGCTTAATGCCAACTGGCATTATGTAATGTCTGTCGACATTATGTAATGTTGATCGGCATTACACAATGTCGATCGGCATTAAATGTCGGCCGACCAAAATTAATAAAAAAATTTTATTTATACATTTTTTATTTTAAATTAAGAAAAAGGTCCTCATAAGTTTCTAATTTTTACAATTAAATCCTTGAAAAACCAATTTTGCAATTAAATCCATAAAATATTGCAATTTAGTCCTTTAAATCATGAAACTAGATACTAAAGATCAATTCTCAATTAGATTTTCATCATAGGGGCTTTCGTCACACACGTGCATAATTACATCCTGAAATTAGGTGCTTACAGTTGCCCCCCTTTATCGATGTTTGCTTGATTGATTACGGTAAAGCAATAGTAGCACACAATTTCAAAAGAAAGAATTAGGGTACTTCATTGTATCTTAATTGACCTGCTGATACTTAAATTGCTAAGCAATTTCAAGGAAGATGTTATGTTTAATATGTTTCACTATATTTCCTATGGAACGTCTAGTGAAACTTATGCATTTTGCTATATTCCCCTTGGGACGTTTAGTGACTCATGATTTGAAAGCATGCCATAGTTCTTATGGAACGTCTAGCAATAATACCATAACTACTATGTAATGTATGGTGGACTGCACTATATTCCCTTTGGGATGTTTAGTGACAAAGGATTTCATTATATTCCCCGTAAGGCATTTTAATAAAATGAGTACAATGATTCTCGTTATATTCCCTGTGAGATGTCTACCAAGCCTTAATATGAAATAAGTTCTATAGTTTTTATGGAACGTCTAACAATTCTGTGATTTAAAATTTCACTACATTTGCTACAAGACATTTAATGATTGGTGATTTGAAAAATGTGTTATAGTTCCCATGGAACGTCTAGCAGTGTTACTATAATTACTGTGTAGTGTCTAGTAAACTGCACTATATTCCCTTTAGGATGTCTAGTGATAATGAATTTCATTGTATTCCCTGTGGGACATTCAATGAAATAAATGTAATGACCCTCACTATATTCCCTGTAGGATATCTAGCAAGCTTTGAAAATGGTGTTATAGTTCTTGTGGAACATCTAGCGACTTAAAATCTGCTATAATCCCTGTGGCATGTCTAGCGACATCACCATAACTACTGTGTAGTGTTTGGTGGTAAAAAGTCTGAAAATGGTCATGTTATAACCACTATTGAAGCATATAACATGTGGAATTTGAAATTCATATTATGACTATTATGCAACACATAACAATATAATTTAAAAATTTATGTTTCAGCTACTATGTAACATGAAACGAATTTTAACATTTGATTGGAATGATTCATGTAAAATGATTAGCTGCAACCCTTTCATTGCGCACTAATAATGCTACAATCCATAATTGCTCGTGATTAGCCGTAACTTTTTCATTACTCACTAATGATGTTGCAGTCCATAACTGCTAATGATTAGTTGTAACCCTTTCATTGTTCACTGATGATGCTATAATCCATAATTGCTCGTGGTGATGCTACAATCCATAATTTCTCGCTGATGATGCTACAGTCCATAACTACTCGCGATTAGCTACAACCCTCTCATTGCTCGCCTTTGATGCTACAATCCATAATTGCTTGCAAATTGATTGCAATCCTTTCATTGCTTACCTTTAATAATACTACAGTCTATAACTGCTCATAAATTGACTGTAATCCTTTCATTGCTCGCCTTTGATAATGTTGCAGTCCATCACTACTTGCAAATTCATTGCAATCCTTTCATTACTCGCCTTTGATGCTGACTAACTTTGAATTTTGTTGTGTTAACCAACTCTACAAGTTGGGTGCACTTCCTTATGGATTTGAAATTCCTACAAACTTATTGAAGTTACTTTCAATCATAATGAATGTACCAAAATACATTATAATGTTAAAAAATTTATGAGAAAATTCATCACTTTATCATGAGATAGCATGCACTTAACAAATCTCACTATTTTTTATTTTCATGACTGTCATTTATTCGCCATTTGCAAATGTCAAAGGCATTATTAACCATCTTATGCTGAGAGCATATCTTTTACCAAGTGAAGTGCTTACTTCCACACCTAATTTTAGGGAGAATTTGCTAAACAAAACTTATGGAAATTAAGCATAAAAAGATTGAATTTTGAGTATCAAAATAGCATTTAAATTATTTTTTGTACTTTCCTTCCTTATATGAGTATTCCCCTACCTTTCTGATATTACTCAGTATGGATACCATTGGAAAGGTCTTTTGCACACTCATACTCTTACAAAGCATTAGAGTAAATAGAGCAATTTTTTTTACATGGGTCCTCTTTTAGTATTCCCCAGCCTTTCTTGTATTACTCAACGTGGATACTGTTAAAGGTTCATGTTAATACTCTTGCTCATTTTTTAGCATTGGAGTAAATTATGCTTGCTCTTATTTTAATTCTCCTTTTAGTGTTCCCCCGCCTTTCTCGTATTACTCAATGTGGATATCGTAGAGGGATTTGTACTCATGCTCATTTCTGAGCATTGGAGTAGATTATATGCACATTTATTATTCAAAATACTAAAATGATACATTAAAATTTAAGCGATTTATACTGCAAGTCCATAGATTTTGTCTTTGCGTATTCTTCCCCTCGTTTGGGTGCGAAGAAAGCATTAGATTGATTACAGTTTATAAACTCTCAACATAAAGCCATTAACTAATCATCTGAATTATGTGAGGCTAATAAAAAAGAGCCATTATAATCAAAGGTTATGAGATAGATTTTTCGCACACGATCTCGTGAAGTGTATGAATTTACTTTCAATTTGTGAGATGGTACTTTATTACAGAATAGAGTTCTGTTACTTCCCTTTATTATCTTGGTGAGGGTTTAGCATTTGCTATCTTACCCATTTTTATTAATGTATCGATTCCTTTCCCCCTCTTCATTCTTTTTTTTCCCTACACAAAATACCATAAGTTAGTATGGTCTATTTGTAAGTGAAGAGATTTTGTCCAAATGCAATGTTATTCTTTTGCATTCTTCCCTTTTGATTATGATGATGATGTCTCTTATCACAAGGTCATGATGCTCCATTAAAGTCATGGCCTAGGGTTGAATTTGCCTTTTTGCCTTTCCATTAACACTATGGTAGAGGGTTTCATTCCTCTTCTTGACATCTCCTATAAAAAAAAGGTTCAGAAGTTAGAGATCTTATTTCATTATCAAATAATTTTCCAAAATGCATTCATTTTAAGTTTTGAGTGCATTCTTCCCTTTTATAAGGCCAACAAATGTATTTCTGACATGTTGGACCGTCTCATCACCATATTCCATACCCTATACTAGTCTAACTATTGTGGAGAGATATTCTAGATGATGCTCCTGATGAGACTATGGAGATGGATACTGAGTTTGAGGAGGCTGAACATCCTATCCAGCCTTTTGAGGTCACTAGGATGATGCTTTCACAAATATCACTATTAATGATATTCCCTTACTAGATGGGCCCATAATTAATTGGGCTCCTACAATCTAAATTCCTGTTGAGCATCAGGTTCACCTTGATAGCGTTACCCTTTTCCTTTATATGCTTCACATATGCACATTCTGACTACCTTTCTGTACTAATACTAATTTTGAATGTTAATAGTAGAGTATTTGTATGATCTGGGCTTAAGCACTTTATTATGCAAAGTAAGTATTTCATAACAAATGTATGCAAGTGTATGAATGTTATGCATGATATGTATGATCCTAATAGGTGTTCTATTAGGAACAGAGCTATGTTCGCAGCTTGGACTGTGAGAACGAGGTGCTTCATCAATAGCCTATAGGTTTGAGCATTGAATGCTTTGCTGTTCATACTTTTGATGTCAAAGCTTCTGATACAGTTTTTCAGATAGATGACCATGATAGCAAGTGGGATCCATGACTCAACATTAGAGCTTTTGATTGACCGATGCACTGTTGAACTTTTTATTTTGCTATTGCTTTTGTTGTATGATACCTTATGTATTTGTATGCTTCTTTCAGCCTCGAGATCTCTTATATTGGCTCTTATACTTCAGTGTTCCATTTTCACTCTTTGAATGCAGACTTACTATTCTATAATTTACCCCCATAATTACATTTTGTCCCGAGTTTAATTCATGCTATTCAAGCAGTCTTTTTCATTTTTGTGTGCAAGAGACCTAGTTCATTCATTTTTATTGTTAATCCTTTAACTTACTAACTCATGCATTAAACATGCAGAGGAATGGGAAAATTGACTGAAGAGAGTTCTTAAAGCTAAAATCAATTAAACTTGCCCTTCGAAGAACTCTCGAACTAAATATAAGGCTTAATGCTGATGCAATGATTGATGATAGTTATAAGGTATGGGTTACAACACAAGTCATTTAGCCACTTGAATTCACTAGGTACAAGGGGACACTAGACTTATAAGTAAAAATCATAAAGGGGCAATAAAAAGAGAACATAACTAGAATAGTGATCCCATAGCTCTAATTTAGCTTTCATTATGTATTGTCTTTCCATTTAGATACTTATGTAGTAAGATAAAGATGAATATGCAATATTTAAACAAAAATTTCAAATTCAATTTTATTCATTCATTAGGTTAAAAATGAGAACATTCATTACATCACATGGTACAACTTCTGTTATCAACTAGTCCTAAAAAAATGTTTCTCTTTAATTTTTACCTTACTGTTATTTTTTCTTTTTCTCTCTCTTTGGTTTTTCTTTTTTTCTTATCTTTCTTTTCATTTTTCCTCAAATTTCCTATCTTTAGAAATTACATCATGTGATATATGAATGTTCTTTGAATTTGCATTTATGCCCATACTGGATGAATCTAATTGAATTGAATTTATGTTAAACATATAGATACAATCAATATCACAATGCACAGTTCCATTAGGATGCACATTACATAAGTAAGCATGATCAAAATTCATATCATGGATCAAAGGAAAAATAAAGTTTTTGTCCTTATAAAGACTGGACATTATTACATTATCTTCTTCATAAAAAAACATTAGTAAAGCTATCACTAATAAGAGTAGCTAAATCCTAAGGTGGCTCCTCTTCAGGTGGTAGACATAGCAGCTCTTCAATAATAGCATCCCCCATTCTTTCAGCTACTTGCTTCATCAGTTCTTCTTTGTTGCTCTCGGCTAAGTTTTCCACAATCTGGTCTTTGAAAATCTCGAACCCAAGAACATTTTTGCTAGTGACATTAATGGACTCTTTAGCACCTAAATAGTACTTTCTCTCTCCTGGCTTGATGAAATTCTCACTTAACGGCCCAACTTTCCCTAGAGGCTTATTTCTCTTAGCCTTCTCCTTCTTTCTTGCCCTTCTACTAGTAGATCTTGTCTCAGCACACCCTAATCCTTTAGTGTCACTTTGATTCTTGAATTTTAATAGCTTAGGACTTCCTTGCTCATTCTTACCTAGCCCCCGTCCAAGTTGGTAATTCATACTCTCCATCATTTTTACAACTATTAGGTCCATCCCGTTAAATACCCCAACAATTTAAAAACTGGGAGGAACACACACTTGTTTCTATTTATCTAGTATGGCAACCACAGTTGCATTAGTTGCTGCTTCGATTGTCACTACATCTCCTTCATGAGGGAATTTTATCTTTTGGTGCATAATCAAGGGTACCCCTCCCAGAGCATGGAACCATGGCCTTCCCAACAACAAAGCATAAGTAACTGGTATATCCAACACAGTTAACTCAATGGTTGATTCCATAAGTTCTATTTTAACCAGAGCTTGGAATGTCCCCTCCACATTCCTAGTGCTATCATCATAGGCTCTGATTATGAGGTTTGAATCTGTTAAGTCTTCAGCTTTTAAACCTAAGTTAGGTAAAATCTTCAATTGGCATACATTAATGGTAGAACCATCATCAACCATTGCAAAGTTGGTTCTTTTCCCTTTTACTTCAGCTAGGATAAACAATGCCTTGTTATGATTTCTTCCTTCCAAAGGCAGGTCATCATCTAAGAAGGTTATTAGCCCATGTTTCTTTTCCGTAACCTTTGCTATCATGGCCTCGAGTGTGGCCATTTTTTCAATGTTCATGTTTGACAGAGCTTTTCACTAGAGCTCTTCTATGGCTGCCTAAGTACCTCAATAGTTCCCAGATATTAACATTTGCCTTAGCCTTCTTTATTTGTTCCAAAATCAGGTATTCCTTTTCCCTTTCTTCTGTTTCTGCATCATCTATCTCTTCTCTTTCTATAACTCTCTTAATCTTCTTTTCTGCAGCCTTGTAATTCCTTATACTTCTAATGACATCATTCACTTTGGGGTCATCGCTCCACACATCCAGACCAATGGGATTTTCTTCATCAGAGTCATACTAGTTGTCTACAACTCCAATGATTCTATCCCTCTTTCCGTCCTTCCATACTTCTATAATGCATGTTTCCTTTCCCTCCATGCTAAGAAGCTTTCCTAGATGTGCTCTCAGTAATTCCTCAATCCCTTGTTTGGGAGTTAGAGACTCCTTATTTTCTTCTTTCACTGGCCCATCACCAAATTCATCACCCCATCCTGAGGGCACAATCTCCTCAAGACGTATATCACTAGAAGCAGGCTTTGAATAGAACACCCTAAAATTAAATTTGCCTAAGGGCTGCCCTAATAAATCCTTAACTCCTTACTATTTTGGGGTTTTGGATTCTTTCTCATCATTAAACTCATCACCCCATCCTAAGGGCATAATTGATTCAATTGGGATATCTACAGAGGGCGGTTTGGAATAGAACACCTTATAGTCAAATTTCCTTAACGGCTGCCCTAGAAAATCCTTAACTCCTCTAGAGGCATCAGGAGATTCTCCATTAGCTATAGGGTTTAGGTTTTTAAAGGAGTTTAACACTTCTTCTTCACTTACTCTTGAGTTAATCATCATGGTGGCTGGTGGTGGGACATTTCGGTAGTCAGGGAAAGGATTATTTCTAGTGTTTGGGTTGGAGTTGGATTTTTCAGGGTCTATGCTTTTTCTAGAGTCTATTAGGTTTTGGATCTCCTATTTGAGGTGAATACAAGTGTCTGTGGAGTGGCCAACTACTTAGTGAAACTTGCAGTAGCTATTGGGGTCATAGCCTGGGACATTCGAGTTAGGTGGTTTGAAGAAGGTTAAGGGTCAAAGTAAGCCACTCTAGATCAATTGTTCTAAGACTTTGGAGAGTGGTTGGTCGAAGTTGGAGAATCTCCAAGGTTGATGAACTGCGTGCACCTCCACAGCTCAGCTAGTACTTCCCTATTGTGCGCCCTCGTTTAGGTAGTTTTGGGTTCCAATGCCTCTAGAGCTTCTTTTCTTGTCATTCTCAATCTATTTTACTTACAGACCATCATTATACAGGTCTATGAAAGTTTTGGGGTTCATCATCTGCAACCTCTTGACCAGATTAGGTGACACATTTTGAACTATCATCGTAACCTGATCCTTCTCGGCTGGCTTATTCTTTGTCAGCCCTACTTTATTCATGAATCTGGTAAGGAAATTAAAGAAAAATTCATTAAGTTTCTACTTTTTCAGTTTTATATCTCTGGCGGACACTTCCAACTGGGTGTTATAATCATATTGTCTTAAAAAGGTAGTACATAGTTCTTTCCAGCAGTTCTCATAGATTTTTCTAGCCCATGATACAAGTTTACAGCCATTCCCTCTAAAGATAGTACAAATAACCTAGTGATCACTTCTAATGGTGCTTTAGTAGTGCTCATGGTTATTGTGTACTGGCTAAGATAAATCCTCGAACTCCTCTCCCATTAAATTTCTATAGTTGTGGCATCTTGAACTTGTCAGGCAGCCTATCATCTCCCATCTGCAGCATGTCATCAAAGTCAAATGAATACCCCATGCCTTATCCCCCGATTAGCTCTTCCATCTTTGACATCTTCTGGGTTAATGCTCACATCTGCTTAGACTTATGGTCTTGTACCAGTTCAAGTGATTCTCTCTTTGCCTTTTCTATCATATAGTTCTCAACATCCTCAAGCTGCACATCGATAGCATGTGGGTTTCTAGAAATAAGTTGCCCCCAGCATTGTTGGCAATAGGTGGAGCATTCGCAGTAGGTGAGACAGCAACAATAGCAGGTGGTTGTTTAATTGTAAGTGGTGGTATGACAACAGCAGGTTGCATCAGTCCAGATAGTGCTTGTCTTAGCTCATCTTGCATCATAGCCCTCATGTCATCTATCAGAGCTCTCTTGATGTCTTCCAAGGTCCAGTTCCCTTACTGTTGTTCCATTTTTTCAAATTCAGGTGAATTTGGTCCAACTTCCAAGTAAAGTGGGTTGACAGGGCTTCTTTCCAGTCTATTCAAAATTTCCTTTGCTAAGGCTTTAGAACTCTTACTCGTTCTTCTTAGTCTACCACCTTTTTATCCCCAAATATGAGAAGACCCCGGTATATCCATGATGGCTATAAAATAAAGTGTTAGTAATACGAATGAGATGCATGTATGTATGATGCATGTGCTATGCGACAAGTATCAATCAAGTTACATCCTTTTAACCTTATTCCTCCCACACATGTGTTCAATGGCGAGTCTCTTATCCTAGGATTTTTTATCTTGGTCTTAATATCAATGGGGGATATCAGGGATTGATGTGTATGCCAGATCTCTCTTAAAGCAGTAAAGCATAGAAATAACATTTCTAGGTATAAAGGTCTAGCCCAATCTTCATTACCCTAAGGGGCTTCAAAAGTATGGGCCTGGGCTTTTAAAGATAGAAATACCTCATGGTAATAAGCATAGAAATAGCATTTCTAAGTATAAAGGTCTAGCCCAATCTTCATTACCCCAAAGGGCTTCAAAAGTATGGGGTTGGGCTTTTATATATAGAAATACCTCATGGAAAAAAATCATACAAGCAATTTTTGGTAAATCATAACAGAAGTAACTAAGCCATTATATATGGTTAAGGTTTGATAAAAAGTCAAGGTTCCCTTAATAAGATGCCCTCCTTTAAGACTTAAGTTACAGGCCAAGGTCAGAGGGGCCCGGCATCCTTTGCAAACTCAAGAGAAGACTACCCCCCCTTTAGGACTTAGGTTACAAACTTTGGTCATATGAGTTCATTAATCTCTCTTAAACCGAGTTAAGGCTATGAGTGATGGTTAGCCAATTTACAACTTTATAAAGCTAGTAGAATCATAGAATCATAAACCAACACTATCGGTTTAATATGGACATGTAGAATGAATGCAAGAATAAAACAATAATTAATAAAATAACTCTAAAAAACACAAGTAGAATCATTATCTCCTATCCCTAGTGGAGTCACCACTGTAGACGACGAGGTTTAGCGCGCGTCTAAGATTTTAGCAACCATGACACTGTTTGGGCTTAGGGCCCTAGAGAATACACTAACAATTGTCATAAAAACATGGTGTGGAGATGAGGAGTCACCACCCAAGGTAATGACTGGGACAAATAGAAAGGTGATACTCGATTCTCTAAAAGAAAGCTAGCACTAAAACTAGGAGATTCTAGGAACGGAATACTAACTTCTTTCAGTCTTGTGTTCATTTAGATTTATTTTATGAATTACTATTTTATTCTCTAATTACATGAAATTTTATTTAAACCCTAATTAAACATCCATCTAACCCAAAAAAAAAGGCAATAGGTCATAAAATCACATGTAAAAAATGCATACAAAAGGCAGCATTCCTAAGTCTAAACTAGGTTAATTTTGTTAATTAAAATTAGCTAATTCTACATATATATTTTACAAGTGAATTAGGCTAAAGATGGGCCTACATTTTAAGATAATTAATAAGTCTAAATCTACTTATTTTAATTCTAAAAAGTGGGCCTAAATCTATCAATTTTAAGAAACAAAAATAGAAATTAATTAGTGGGCTTAATTCTACTTAATTTTAAATTAAGTGATGTGATCCTAAATCTGTTTATTTTAAAAGAAATGAAATTAATGGGCTAAGCTATGTCTAAATTAATTTTAGTTAACCTAAAAATGAGCCTAAATCTAAATTAACCTAATGAACCTAAATTGATTTTAGTTAGTTACTCTAAACCATTTTTAAGCCTATTTTTATTTAGTGGGTTTCGACCTATTCTGGGCTTGGGGCCAAAGAACTAAAAGATCCAAAAATAAATCTCAAACAAAAAATCATAACAAAATCATATCAAACATAGGATTTATGTGATTTTTTAATATCACCAGTTTCATCTCCAGGGTGTCACAGAGCATCAATCAAAAAAAAATAAAAAAATTAATCAGTAAGGAATCAAATAAAAATACAATAGAGAAATCAAATCAAAATAAAAGAGGAAAAAGAATAGTAGAATATGTTGTGCAAATACTGGTTGAATGCCCCTCAAATTTGAATTGTCACCGTTTTGAGATTAACTCTATTGTCTTTCTTTCTTGATTCTCTAGAATTTTAAAAGCAAAGAATGTATCATTTTGCAGTAGTTAATTAGGATTTTTATTCTTTCTGGTTTTTTCACAGCTCTTTTCTCTAGAGCTTTCTTGCAACTCTTTTTTTCTTTCTCTCTATTCTCTTTTTTTTCACAAACTTTGTCTCTCGACCCCTTTGCTCTCTCTAGCTAGTCCCTCTTCACATCCTCCCCTTCTGGCTTTTAAAGCCAAACCCAACCACTTCAATTCCTATGATCACACAAGGAAGTTGTGTGATAGCGGAGAGCGAGATCAGGAGACTAGTCTGCATTTTATTTTATTTTTTCAATTTTCAAAATCAGGATAACAAGATGATAAGCAATAAGATTTTGAAAAATTAAAAACTCCTGGACCAATAAAAAAAATAAAAAATGACAAAATCAGTGAAAAAAATCGGGTAAAAATCACATTTTAGAGAAAATTGGCATTCCAGAATGCTCATTTTCACCCGTAATGCTGACTGACATTATGTAATGTTGATTGGCATTACGTAATGCTGATCGACATTACACAATGCCAATCAGCATTAAATGCCGACTGACCAAAATTAATAAATTTTAGTTTTTTATTTTTTTTATATATTTTTTATTTTAAATTACAAAAAAGGTCCTCGAAAGTTTCTTATTGTAGCAATGAAATCCCTAAAAAACCAATTTTGTAATTAAATCCATAAAACATTGCAATTTAGTCCTTTAAATCGCAAAACTCGACACTAGAGATCAATTCTCAATTAGATTTTCATTATGGGGGCTTTCGTCACACACGTGCACAATTACCTCCTGAAATTGGGTGCTTACACTATGGAAATTCTTTTGAAGGTTATGTGGAAAACTAGGAAAAGGTTCTAGCTCGTTGTGAAGAGACAAACTTGGTGCTAAACTAGAAAAAGTGTCGTTTCATAATGGATGAAAGAATTGTTATTGGTCACAAGTTCTTAGCTCAAGGCATTAAAGTGGACAAAGCAAAAGTAGAGACTACTGAGAAGTTGCAGTATCCTACAAATGTCAAAGGATTCAGGAGTTTCCTTGGTCATGCAAGCTTCTATCGGCATTTCATTAAGGATTTTGCAAAAAGTTCTAAACCCATTTGTAAATTGCTTGAGAAAGATTCACCTTTTATCTTCACTAATGAGTGTAAACTGTCTTTTAAAAGGTGATAAGAGGCTTTGATATCAGTTCCTATAGTGGTGACACTAGATCGGAATCTATTATTTGAGCTAATATGTGATGTAAGTGATCATGCAATATGAGTTGTGCTTGGCCAAAGGAAGGAGAACAAGTAACATGTGATTTACTATGCAAGTAGGACGTTGACCTCAACAAGAATTTTTTTTTTTTAGTCTGAAGACCATGCTTGATTAAGGTCGAGAGCCAACTCGAGTCGAGTAATTTGAATTTCAAATTCAACTTGCAAAACTACTCTACTAATTTTGAGTCGATCTCAAGTATTCCTCCAAATAATTTGGAGTGTTTTAAGAGTTATCTCAACTCATTTACACCCTATGTACTCCTATGTTTACCTAGGAAGAAAACACCAAGTCCACTAAAATATATTTTTATATATATTTTTTGCAGGTATATATTAAACACTTAGCTACATTTGTTTGACCGAGTAAAAAAAATTCTAAAATGATATTTTTAATAAATTTTATAATTTAAGTTATTTATATAATCCATTTTAAATAATAAATTAATTTTAAGTATTCTGATTTTACATTGTATTGTATTTACATCTGCCTATTCATGTGTTTTCCTGAAAAACCATAACAAAAGAAATATTTTTTTTTTTACATTTTCAACCAAACTTGAAAAGGAAAAAAGGTTGAAACAGTTTTATTTTTGTAATTATAAAGATTGTTTTAATAAATTTTCATCTTTCTCTTTCAAATTTAATTGAATAAATGAAATTAGATTTTTCCAATTTTAATTTCTTGGAAAACATATAATAGTAGAGAATATAAAACCAAAATAATATATAATGTAAAAGAATAATATCTAAATCAATTTAATATTTAAAATAAGCCATACAAATATTTTAACATATAAAAATGCTAAATACATTATTTTCAATATTATTTATTGATACAGATGTATTTAAAATGGTATTTCAAATGTATAATTGAGGCTGACATAGTATTTAAAATGCTATATATTTATGTATATGGAGTTGTTAATTGCCCATTAATTCTAAGAAATTTCTTTGAAATTTCAAGTTGAAACTTCAACTTCGTTTACATTGGTTATTATATGATACAAACCCTACCTATAATAGAGATAGAATGTGCATCCAACTTTGAAATCTTCTCCAAGGATTATCAAGGATAGGTTGTGTTGATGGAGCTAAACTACTTACTTATTAAATTGAAACAAGATACTTAGCTATTAAAAGATGAACAATCACACAATTCTAAGTCTAACTTAGCAATTGTAATGAAAGGTAGATGTGAAACAGTTCAAGTAAACTTGCAAAGTTCCAAAAAAAAAACAAAGTTAAGGTAAAACCTCACTTAATTGATTAAAATTGTCAAAAAATACATTCTCAAATTCGTCCATAATATATGTAGCCCTTATATAGGCATGTAAACAACCTATCCCTTACAGGAAAAGGTTTTCTTCCTTATTCCCAAAGATGCCTATATAGGAAAATCCTTAATTAAAGAGATTTCCTTCAAAATAGAACAACTAATGACAACTCATCTTTGAAAAGTTAAAATTGACAACTCATTACAATTCATGACAACTAAGCAAAATGACAACTCATAATAATTAAGCATTGAAGCATACCATGTCATATGTTAACCATTGACCCTTGACTTTGACTTGTTGACTATTTAACTTTGACTTTGACTTGTTGACTTTGACTTTGAATATTCTTGAATCTTCTCACATCTTCTAGAATCTTTTTGAATCTTCCTTATTGACTCCAAAATAGGAATAACTCCAAAATCCATTCATATCAAACTAATTAATTTCAAAATAGAAAATTAAGCTAATTAGCTCGAATTTTTTATATTCAGACACTTATGATTCCTTTTAGGTTCATATTATTATATCCTCTTTGCAGTTCTTTTCTCATTAATTTTGGAAAAGCTGTATTTATGTGACTTGGGGGTCCTCGTTCAATGCACCTTCAGTCGACTCAAAAATTTCAAAACTATTAAGCTAGCAAAAGAGAATTGATTTTGATAAAAAAAAATAAAAGAGAATGGACAATTTTTTTTTAAATGCCATTATTTCATATAAGCTTATCACATTCTTGACAATTTCCCTTTTGGCTTTTTTGTCAATTAAAAAATTTAACTTATTTTGAGCTTCTCTTCATGACAAATATGCATATATACTTAATGACACAAATAGAGGTGAAAATGGTCCAATTCGGTTTGGAAAATGATTCTCTATAATTATTTTAAAATATCATATATTTAAAAATTAAAATTCTAAAATTGCTTTAATTTTTTGGTTTGGTTCAATTTGTAAATTAAAATTTTTGGTTCAATTCGATCCAAGATTGGTTCTTCTCTGAATGAAAAATAAAGAAAAATATAATTCAAATCACTATATTAACAAACCATTTCATAATTTTATTATAAAATTAAATGATTTTTATAATTTCATTTATTTCATTATTTTTACTATAAAACTTTTATAATATACTCTATTATACGATATAATTATTATATTTTTTCTATAAAAATTTATATAAATAATATACATCATAAAATAATAATAACAATACCATAACTATTACAATAAATAAATTATATTATAATTTTATTATCGAGGATGGATATAAAATTGTCCCATAAATTATATTATAATATTTTAAAATGCTATTCACTAATTTAATTTTATGTTTATTTCAAAAAATTAAAATGATATTTATTATTTTAGATTACATGTTAAGCTTTTAGGTCTGATATTAATAAATTGAATATAATTATTGAAACATTCTTTATATATATATATATATATATACATATATATATAAAGAATTTCTGGACGGATTATGGTTATGAGAATTCAAATGTTCCGAACCCATTTGAGATGGTAGAAATTTAGTATGTATATATATATAATGACACAAAGATCAAACCTTCGTACAAGATAGAATTTTAATGCACGAACTACTTTAAATTGATGTGGGACATTGAATTTACATTTAATCCATAATTTATTTTATTATTTTTTAAGGATATATATATTTTTTTATCAAACTTGATCCAACAACACATATATAAAACTCTCGGCAGATTATACAATTTCACCTCTCAACTTTACTCAATTATTCTGACATCTCTCACCTTTTATTTTGTTAAATTTCACTTCTTAATTTTTATTTTTCAGTTATTCAAGTTTACGTGAGTTAAATAAACGCATTTGTCTGAAGTGCAAAAAGAGTTACACGCATTTGTCTGATGTGCAATAATGGTTAAATACATAAAAAAATTTCAGTTAAATCCCAACACCATAAAGGAATGAGATAGGGGGTGGGAAGTTCGATTCATGGTCTCCTCAACTAGATGTCCAATAGGAGTGAGCATGGGTCGGGTAAATCCGGGGATTTAAAATCTCCGGAATCGTAATATATTATGAAAATTTTAAAAATTGAATCCCCAGTACTAATACTTAATTTAAAAATCTTTGTAGCAATACCATCTCATTTTTTGGAATGATTCGGTACGAGAATTTGATTTTATCGAAACGAATATGTATAGTACAATTCAAAACAGGTATTCGGGAATTTATATTATTAATTTAAATTATATTTATTATCCATTGTTTTTCTTGAAACAATTATGTAATTTTTTAGTTGGTCCATCAATAATATTATTTATTAATAAATTATCAAATATAATAATTAATACGTCAATGTAAATATCTAAATTTTCATGAATTAAATTAAGAAATTAAAATTCGAGATATGCACTATTAATAATTATTTTTACTTTATATTATTATTATATTATTAAATTGTGATATTTAATTTTAGTGGAATTTAATCTAACTTTTGGGGTTAAATATTATTTTAATATTAATAATTTAATTTTAGTATTTATTTGAGTATTTGAGCATAAATTATTATATTTTATGATTAAAAATAATTGGGAATAATTTTGTTGATTAATAAATTATATTATTTTATTTATCCCTTATACTTTTAATAAATAAATAAATAATATATATATATATATACACACACACAAAAGTTTTATATACATAAATTGTCAACCGAGGTTCACAAAACACAATAAAGTCATTATTAAATATTAAAATCGCCAAAAACCATAAAATTAATAAAATAATCATAATATAATTTATTCAATGTTCAAAACATTAAATACATTTATTTTTCACCATAATTTAATAAAATCTCAAATAATAATATAATATTAATAAAATCCAATTTTACAATTATTCATCACAATATAGTCAATTTCACATTTAATTATCTAAATAGCTTTAAAATACTATAAAACTAATTAAAAACCCATTTAGACACAAAATAATAAATAATTTATTATTTGAATAAAATTTTCAAAAATTCGAATTAATTAGTTAAAAATAGTAATTAATTTATAAAAATTATTCTAATACTCTATAAAATTCTAAAACCGTTTAAAAATATAGTTTAACTATATTTTCAACCAAATTACATAATTACCCCAAAAATTCCAATATTCACCTAAACCTAATAATTCAGCAAAAATAATATAAATTTACTAAAAAATAATTTTATTAACACAAAAATTACTAACTTAATATACTAACACTAATTACTGAAATATTCAACTCAAATAATTAATTAACAAAATACACAATTTATATTATTAAAATATTCAAAAATACCCATAATTAAAATTAACTAAAATAATTCAAAATCAACTAACTACATATAGATCAACTCAAAAATCAACCAAATATTAAGAAATAAATTAAGCAAAAATTATATTAATTAACTAAAAATTAAAATAAACACAATAACTAATAAACTAACAATCTACTAACAAACAACTAACAGTCAACTAGTAAACATCTAGGTAACAACCCAGAAATCAACCTCACAACTCAACTAAATCAGCCTAGAACTCACCTAAAACATAAATATATAACAAAAGAGGCTATTCTGTTACTATTGTTGTGGTTGTTGTCATTGATGTTGTTCTTGTTATTGTTGTTCTTGTTGTTGTCGCTAATGCTGGAAAATGAAGGATGACAGCAAGAAGAAGCAGGAAGCAGATGGTAGTGACTGGAAAGGAAGAAAGGCAGCAAGAAGGGAAGAAATGGGACAGTAAAAACAAAGGAAAAGGGGAAAAACAGGACAGCAGCAAAATGGGTTTTTTTTTTACTAAAATTGGTACCTTTTTTACTAATTATACACATATATTTACTTATATATAAGTATACTTGAATAGGGTAGTTTAAGTTTAGTATATTATATATATATTGGGTAATTAAAGTAGTGTGTGTGTGTATATATATATACCCAGTCAACACATATTTATTTATAATAATAATACTAGCACTAGATAAAATATACTATAAATAATAATAATAAACAATAATAATGCTATGTATAAAATACTAAGACAATTAAAATAATAATGTATGTGCATGTAAATAAAATGACATAGAAATAAAAATATTATTAGTTCTCAAATAGAATTTTAAATCTAGTATTTAAATATAATAATTTAATATATCAAGAATGACAACATTAAATAAGATAATCAATATCGTTAAAAATCATGATATTTATATATTAAATAATTTAAAATATTCGGGTTATTACAGTCTCCCCCCCTTACAGAAATTTATCCTCGAATTTCAAAGAAAAGCAAGAAAATACAAGGTTTATTGATGAAAAAGATAGGGATTGGCAACTTGTATCTTGGATTTTGTCTCTCACATACATTCTTCTACTATGTGGTTAATTCATAGGACTTTCACCATCGGAATCTCCTGGGAGCAAAGCTGACGAACTTGGTGATCCACAATCGCCACTGGATACTCCTCGAAAGATAAATCTTCATTGAGCTCCACTACTTGAGGCTGAAGTACATGAGAAGGATTAGGAATATACTTTCTTAGCATAGATACATGGAACACTTGGTGGATTCAAGATAATTCAAGCAGCAATACTAGTCTATAAGCCACTTCTTTAACTCGTGACCGTATCTTGAAAGGTCCAATGTATCTTGGAGCCAACTTACCCTTCTTACCGAACCTCATAACTCCTTTCATCAGAGATACCTTCAAAAACACCATATCTCCAACTAGAAAGGAAACATCCTTCCTTCTAGGATCAGCATAACTCTTCTACCTACTGAATGTTGTCCTCAACCTCTATTGAATGATAGAAACCTTCTCAGAAGTAATTTGCACCAATTCTGGACCAGTCAATTGTCTCTCACCAATTTCCCAACACAAAGGTGATATGCACTTCTGACCATATAACACTTCATATAGAGCCATCTCAATACTTGCATGATAACTATTGTTATATGCAAATTCAATCAGTGGCAAGTGATTATCCTATTAAACTCCAAAATCCATCACACACATTCTGAGCATATCCTCTAAAGTCTGAATGGTCCTCTCAGACTAACCATTAGTTTGAGGATGGAATGTTGTACTGAAGTCTAACCTTGTACCCAAGGCTTTATGTAACTCTTGCCAAAAAAACTTATGTAAACATGGCTCCTCTGTCAGATATTATGCTCACTGGGACTCCATGAAGATAAAAAATTCTGCTAACATATAACCGTGCCAACCTGTCAGTGGAGTATGTCTTCTTAATTGGCAGAAAGTGAGCTGACTTAGTTAACTTGTCAATGATCACCCAAATTGCATCAAATCCACTTGTCGTCCGAGGCAAACTAATCATAAAATCCATGGCAATCATATCCCACTTCCACTCTCGGATAGGCATGGGCTGTAACAATCTTGAGGGCCTCTGATGCTCTAGTTTCACCTATTGACATGTGAGACACTTGAATACAAATTCTATAATATCCTTCTTCATTCCATTCCACTAGTATATATCCTTTAAATTATGATACTTCTTGGTAGAACCTGTATGAATACTGTAAGCAGAAAAATTTGCCTCTTCTAAGATCTCTTTCCTCAGATCATCAACGTTTGGCACACACAACCAAGTACCTAAGCGTAAAACACCCTCAATGTCAATCATGAACTCTTTGGATTAACCCTGTCGTACCTTAAACATAATTCTCTATAGCTGTGGATCCCTTCTTTAAGCTACTTTAACTTTGTCCAAGTACACTGATCGTAAGATGAACTGAGCTAAAAGGCACTTCTTAGTCACTTTCCATTGCAAACCCTAATCAATCAGCTCATGCAACTCCTGAATAATCAGCCTCCTCTCAGTATCGGTATGGGTAAGACTACCTGTTGATTTTCTGCTCAATGCATCAGCAACCACGTTCGCCTTGCCTGGATGGTAAAGAATCGAACAATCGTACTCTTTTATAAGTTCCATCCATCTTCTCTGCCTTATGTTCAAATCCCTCTGCTCAAAGATATACTTCAAGCTCTTGTGGTCAGTGTATATCTTATAAGTGACACCATACAGATAATGCCTCCAAATCTTCAATGCAAATACTACTACTACCATCTCTAGATCATGAGTGGGATAATTCTACTCGTGCTTCTTCAACTGCCTCAAACCCTAAGCAACCACTCTGCCATTTTGCATTAGCACACAACCCAATCCTACATGGGAAGCATCACAATACATCGTGTATCCATCATCACCAGAAGGTAATATTAGTACTAAAGCCGAAGTCAATAAATCCTTAAGCAACTGGAAATGCTCCTCACATCTATTAGTCCACACGAAACTAATATTCTTCTAGGTTAGTCTGGTTAAAGGCACGGCAATCTTAGAGAAATCCTTCATAAATCTCCTACAATAGCCCGCTAAACCTAGAAAACTTCTCACTTCAATAACCGTTGTAGGTCTTGGCCACTCAGTGATTGCCTCTATCTTCCTAGGATCCACCTGAATGCCATATTTAGATACCACATGGCCTAAGAATTCCACTTGGTCTAACCATAACTCACATTTTAAAAACTTAGCATACAACTGATGCTCTCTCAAAGTCTACAGCATCAATCTCAAATGCATCGCATGCTCTACCTTATTCTTAGAATAGACCAGAATGTCATCAATAAACACAATTATAAATCAATCCAAGAATGGCCTAAACACCCTGTTCATCAAGTCCATAAAAGTTGTTGGGGCATTAGTCAACTCAAAGGACATCACTAGGAATTCATAGTGGCCATATCTAGTATGAAATGCTAACTTAGGTACATCCTCACTTCTAATCCTCAACTAATGTTACCCAGATCTCAAGTAAATCTTAGAAAAATACCAAGCTCCTTGTAACTGATCAAATAAAACATCAATCCTAGGGAGTGGATACTTATTCTTGATGGTAACCTTATTCAGCTATCTATAGTCAATACAAAGTCAAAAACTACCATCCTTTTTCTTTACAAAGAGAACCGGAGCACCCCAGGGAGATGTACTAGGCTAAATAAACCCTTTATCCAATAATTCCTACAATTTCTCTTTCAACTCCTTCAGCTCTGCGGGTGCCATCCTATAAGGTGACATAGAGATAAGATCTATACCTGGCATAATATCAATACAGAATTCTATCTCTCTATCCGGCGGTAATCCAAGTAACTCCTCTGGGAAAACATCTGCGAATTCACGTATCACTGGTAGCCTTTCCACTGATCCCATTTTTTCTTGAATATCTTTTACTATAGCTAGATAGCCCTGACATCCTCTACTAAGCATCTTCCTAGTTGTAATGGCAGAAATAAGGATACAAGACATAGAACTCTCAGTACCTCTGAATTTGAATTCCTCATCACCTGAAATCTTGAAAATTACTTCCTTTGCTCAATAATCCACAGAAGCATAATACTTGGATAACCAATCCATTCCCAGAATCACATCAAACTCAATCACATCCAGAAGGACTAAGTCTGCCAACAATTCTCTACCTTCAACCAACACGGAACAAAATTGAAAGAAAATGTCTATCTCCAACTCATCACTAAGTGAAGTCAAAATAGACAAAGGAAAACTCATCTTGGAAGGAAGACAAGCCACTTTCGAAGCAAACAAAGGAGATACAAATGAACAAGTAGCACCCGGATCAAATAAGACTCTAGCCTGACCACGTCCTGGCTACTATAAGGTGAATGGCTGAGTTTGTCCTCTGCCTCGTCCCTATTGACTCAAAAATTGCATCGATCGCTGCTAAGGTACATGGGTGCCTAATACTACTAAGGCACCTACTGCAAGGGCTAGACAACAGAAGGTGAAGATCCTTAAGCAAAGGATAACTAGAATCCATAGTTCGGACAAGCTCTAGCAAGGTGTCCAAAATGACCACATCTAAAACACGCTCCTGGCATCAAGTGACAAGGACCCTTATGCACTACCCACATGTGGCACACACACTAGCTCCAGACCCAGAACTGCCATATTTAGAGCTCTGTGCATTACTGCTGCTAGCACTACCACTAAATCTAGCAGCTACCATCTATAATTCTCACGTATAGATGAAGGATAGAAGAATCCCATAAACTACTCCTTAAATCCCAACCATGTCATCGTCATTATGAAGGGCTGAATGGACTGCATGAACCAGTCCTGGGCTGCCGCTAAGACTGACAGCTCCATAATCATAATCCTCTGATAATCCAAATACCCAGATCTGGTCCTAGACTCGATAGTATTAATGAAATCTAACGTGTCTCCAGTATCATTAAAATAAACTTGCCCCACTCGAGAGTGCATAATAATGTCGCATCTGTATTAGACATCCTTTGATTTTATCGCTGAAGCATCTGCTGCACTATGGGCATCGCTTTATTAAGAGCTACCAAGCATGAGTTAATACCTGACATACCAGCTACAAAAGCTACAGGATCCTTTACTGAAATTTGAGGCTCGACCTGAGGCTGATCCCGTCTCTAAGCTGTTGCTACTCTAGCTCTGCCCCTACCTCTACCTCTACCCCTACCTCTAGGTCAAGGGGCAGGAGGGAGAATCTCATCCTGAAATGACTGCTCACCATCATCAGGCTCTGCATTAGCAACAGGGGCATTCTGAGCACACCTCATTCTAAAAAGATAAGAAAACCCAAATTCAAAACCAAACAAGAACATAGACATAAATGCAAAATCCTAAGGATAAGGAATTAACAAGCAACAATTAACAACCTAAGTATCGTAGTAACATGAGAAAAAAACAGACATCCACAGTCAAAAACATGAAAAATGAGCCAAAGCTCTGATACCAACTTTATCACGATTTGAACCAGGGGGCACATGACCGGCACTAGGGAATGGGAAAGCATAAAGCTACCAAAACTCATAGTAAGCCTTAAAAGAAAAACGTGGAATATGTAAACTTTAAAACCTTACAATAAAATACTTAAATCATAATGCACATGATCAAACTAATTTTTCTCAATTTAAATAATCCATACTATCATCATATATAAAGTAACATTGTCTATTATACAAAATAATATCTCAATACATAATATTCAACTTAAAATACACTGTTATATAGTTCTCTATTGTGGTACACAGATACTAATACCAATACAACTATATAGACCTATATAAGATAGCCGGTGAAGAAGTTACACGACATAGAAAAGTAAGCCTAACAGAAGACTCCCAAACTCCTGAAAAAAAAATAAGTTAAGGGGAGTCAGACCTCACTGAGTAAGCTAATAAAAGAAATGAATGTAGTTTGAAAATTTTTTTAAAAAATAAGTTTTTTTTTTTATAAAAATAATATATTCATAATTTTATTCAAATCATTTGATGTACATATAAGAAATCCATTTTTAAAAAAGGAAAGAAATAAATATTTAAATGCTTTTTAAAACATTTCAGTATAAAAATTAGGTAGAACTCGATTTATCAATTTTTATAACAGTCATACAACTAGAACTCGATTTATCAATTTTTATAACAGTCATACAACTCACTTAAATCCAAGACTGCTGGATCCCAAAAGCAAAGCATCACCAGGATGCACAGTCGTAGTCATATCACTTAATCCAATATCACTAGCGGTGTCCGAGAGTAAAACATCACCAAACCATCGGCCCCAGTGATTTAATAAATATTAATCCAACTATACTGGCGGTGTCCAAGAGCAAAGAATCACCAAACCTTCGGCCCCAGTATTTATTAAATATATAAATATTATACTACCGGCGGTTTCTGAGAGCAAAGCATCACCAGACCTTCAGCCCCAATAATATAATTAATATAATCAAATATTATACCGGTGTGCACATGGTGCTGATGAAACCCATCGGGTAGCCTGTTCTACAGTAATTTATTTAAAATAAAAGAAAATAAATAACTCAAGGAAAATTACAATAAATAAAAAATAAAATAAATCAACTATAAATTAAATCATGCTATTACACAAGAAGAATGCCAACTAGAATCTCATAACTTAAATAATTCATCAAAATTTATTATGATTTAAATTGAAAGACCCGACACTTAAATCAAATATTAACATATAAGATAAAGGCACTCCTCTAGTAAGTCGTGTCCGACCTCGACTAGTAGAAGCGACCAGAGGGCCGGCTAAAAGATAGAAAAGGAAAACGACAATCAGAAAATAGAACCCTAACTTCTAGAATTTCTAAGGAAGACTCGACTTGAACTCAAAATAATAAGTTTAGGATTGACCCGGTGTCACGTTTTACAAGAAATCTACCAAAAATTTGACAGAATTTTCTCTATAAAACGGACATCCCTCTACCGAAGTAGAGTCAATCCTGCAAGTAAACACACTTCTAAACTCCACAGTAGCTCAACATCTCGGGTTGGGATCCCGAATTACACAAATTTCCAACTGATGTTCATAAAACACAATAAAGCAATTATTAAATATTAAAATTGCCAAAAACCATAAAAATTAATAAAAAAAAAATCATAATATAATTTATTCAATGTTCAAAACACTAAATACATTTATTTTTCACCATAATTTAATAAAATCCCAAATAATAATATAATATTAATAAAATCCAATTTTACACTTATTCATCACAATATAGTCAATTTCACATTTAATTATCTAAATAGCTTAAATATACTATAAAACTAATTAAAAACCCATTTAGACACAAAATAATAAATAATTTATTATTTGAATAAAATTTTCAAAAATTCGAATTAATTAGTTTAAAATAGTAATTAATTTATAAAAATTATTCTAATACTTTATATAATTCTAAAACCATTTAAAAATATAGTTTAACTATATTTTCAACCAAATTACATAATTACCCCAAAAATTTCAATATTCACATAAACCTAATAATTCCGCAAAAATAATATAAATTTACTAAAAAATAATTTTATTAACACAAAAATTACTAACTTAATATACTAACACTAATTACTCAAATAGTCAACCCAAATAATTAATTAACAAAAAACACAATTTATATTATTAAAATATTCAAAAATACCCATAATTAAAATTAACTAAAATAATCCAAAGTCAACTAACTACATATAGATCAACTCAAAAATCAACCAAATATTAAGAAATAAATTAAGCAAAAATTATATTAATTAACTAAAAATTAAAATAAACATAATAACTAATAAACAACTAACAAACAACTAACAATCTACTAACAAACAACTACCAGTCAACTAGTAAACAACAAGGAAACAATTGAAGTTCCTCCCTTGAATCTACGAGGTGCCGAAAGTTAAGGAGGAGACTGGTGACTTTTCCGGTCGTTCTTGGGCTCAAATCGAAGCTCTTGACCCGGGATTTGATAATCCTCGATCAATTTCGAGAAATTTAACCAGTAATAACTCCAATTTCACAAAATTTAAATTTGGAAATTTTTATTAAATTATAAAATTGAAGCTTAATTTGATTTTATTTGATGTTGGTTGTTTAAGACTGTTTATTGTGTGTAATGTAAGGATTCCAAAAATTATTTTTGTGAATTTTTAGGAATTTTTTGAATTTTCAGGGTCTCAGGTTACTATTTACGACACTATTCCCGAGCCAGAAAATTTTTATAATTATAATAAACTCTAATAGTTATTTTAAGCAAGTTCCATTAAGGAAGTTTATGAAAATTTTGCACCGAATATTTATTACAAAGTTTATAATATTTATGTCAAAAATGAATTTTTGAGAAAATTAGTATAAATTGGTAAATTTTATGTTTTAATTGAAATTATGGTGACCTATGATGTTTTGGATAATTTTTGAGTAATAAATAATATTAAAATAATTTTTATAAATTTATTCCTATTTTTAGCTAATTATGAGTAATTATTGAAATAATATCCAAATAAAATAGTATGTATGATTTTTATGATTAAATAAGTTTTCGGTTGCTTAATTATATAATTGTATATTTAATTAATTTTTTATAATTAAATACTATTTAATTTCAAAAATTTGAATGAGGATCTTTATAGCATAAATTGATTTTTAATGTGGATTTTATTAATTATTTTGTAAATAAATGTCTTTTATGCTTTATTTGTGTAAATAAATTAATTTTGATATTTAAATGAAATTTTATTAATTTATATTGTGATTTGTGAAATTAGTTCTTGGTTGGGCATTAAGTGTAGTTCGGGGGCCCAACCCGAGATTTGGAGTTGTTGCAGTTATTTAAAGTGTTTTTTTGTGTAGGGTTAGCTCTACTTTCATAGAGAGATATCTATTTTACACAGGAAATTCTGCATAATTTTTGATAAATTTTTCGTAAAATGTGACATCGGGTCTATTTTAGTAGAGTCATATTTTAATTGAATATTTTCTTAGAAATCTAGAATTTTTAGAAATTCTGTTTTTAATTTCCTCTTATTTATTTCTTTTCTTTAGTCACGCCTCCAGTCGAGGTCGAGCGCAACTGCGCAGAGAATCGCATTCCACCTGTAAGTTAATAATTGAACTGTGTATAAGAAAATATACATATATACGTAAAGTGATTGATTTTGATGAATAGAAGAATTTATTAAAAAATTATATTATTAGCAGAATATCTATTAGAATTAAATTCTTCTATAAAAAAAAATTAGGATCGGCATTGCACAATGCCGACAAGTAAAAGTCCTATTTTTTCGATTTTTCGCGTATTTTTATCGATTTTTTCAGCGTTTTGATTGGTTGAAAATTCATTTTTTATCTTTATTATTATCTGATAAAGTTTTAAACGCTTAAATAGTTTTCAAAAGTCAAAATTCTTATTAGGTTATTTTTTAAGAGATGAGCGTTCCTGCAAATTGGGAAAGTCAGTACACTCAAACTCTGCTTTAAAAAGAAAAGAGTTTGCATGCGTGAAGGGGGATTTTTTCTTTTGACACGCAGAGAGACCGCGAGAAACAGACAGATACTAAAAAATTGACTGCACAAAAAAACCTTAAAAATCTAGACGCTATTGAGAACGCCCTTTCTAGTCCAGAATCGGCAACAGTTCAATTTCAACGGTGAAAATCCTAGTCTGAGGGGCCAAAGCATATGCAAAACATTATTTTTTCTTTCTTCTCTTCTCTTCTTGTAATTTTTTTAATTTTTTATTTCGTTATTGTTTTCTTATTTCATTACTAATCTAATTTTTATGTTTTTGTTTGATGTTCGATTGTGGATTGAGGAGGAAACAATCTTATATCCAAGAATTGAATAGAAGATCCATGGAATGTCATGGATGAACCTGTATTATTTTTTCAATAGTTCTTAGGATTTTAATTTTTATTCTACATTTTGGTATATTATGTAGTTTATTTTTAATTCATGGGTGTGTAATTGTTTAATTTTAATTTTGTACATTGTTTGTAATAGCCCCAGTAGTGGGAATAGTGAAAGATTTAAATTTCTGCACTTTAAAATTAATTAGTAATTAGGTTCAATCGGATAAAAAATTAATTGAAAATTAATTGTGGCTTTAGTTAATTAGGGTTTGTATCTAATTAATTTAGGTTTTTTTAGAAATCATATGTGAATGTATTTTGATTTGATTTTATGATTTTTTTATGTTTTTTTTATGTTTTTGGGCCTTTTTTTATGTTTTTGGACCCCAAGCTCAAGTTTAGGTCTAACTCATTTAAATAAATAGGCTTAAAAATGGTTTAAGGCTTTAAATAATTAAAATCAAGTTAGGCCTATTAAATTAATTAGATTTTAGGTCCACTTAGTTAATTAAAACTTGTTTGGACTTAGCTCAGCCCACTTAAATTTCATTTCTTTTAAAATAAATAGACCTAGGCCCACATTTTAATTAAAATAAAATCAAGTTAGATTTAGGTCTACTAATTTAACTTTTCCTTTAAAATTGAATAGACTTAAGCCCATTTTTAGACAAAGTAAAATAAATAGATCTAGGCTCACTAATTAATAAAAAATGTAGGCCCACCTTTAGTCTATTTCTCACTTGTAAATAAAATGTAAATTTAGATAATTTTTTAATAAAATTAACATAGTTTAAACTTAGAAACAACACGATCTTGAGTGCATTTTTTATGTATAATTTTATTAACTAGATGTCTAGGGTTAGATAGATGTCAAATAGGGTTTAATAAAACTGCATGTAATTAGAGGATGAAATAGTCACTTATAAAATTATTCTAAAGGAACACGAGACTAAGAGAAGCTAGTTTTCCGTATCCAGAATCTCCTGGTTGTGGTGCTAGCTCTCTTTTAGGGAATCGAGTACCACTTTTCTATTTTTCCCAGTTATTACCCTGGGTGATGCCTCCTCATCTCCATTCCATGTCTTTATAACAGTGGTTAGTGTGTTCTCTAAGGCCCTGAGCCTAAACAGTGTCACGATTGCTAAAATCTTAGAAGCATGTTAAACCCCGCCATCTACAGATACATATTGGTGGAATGGAATGAAAAAGGATATAGCAGAATTTGTATCTAAATGCCTTACTTATCAACAAGTGAAGCTAGAGCACTAGAGGCCTACAGGATTATTATAGCCATTGCCTATCCCAGAGTGGAAGTGGGATATAATTGCTATGGATTTTATGACTGGACTGCCTCATACTATTGATGGTTATGATGTTGTTTGGGTGATATTAGAC
Organism: Mallotus nudiflorus; assembly: GCA_947683625.1. Taxonomy (NCBI): domain Eukaryota; kingdom Viridiplantae; phylum Streptophyta; class Magnoliopsida; order Malpighiales; family Euphorbiaceae; genus Mallotus; species Mallotus nudiflorus. The sequence continues at coordinate 627,560 of CANTUR010000198.1, forward strand.
AAGCTAACTAAGTCAACACACTTTCTACTAATCAAAAAGACATACTCTACTGATAGATTAGCAAGGTTGTATGTCAATAGAATTGTTTATCTTCACGGGGTACCATTAAGCATAGTGTCTGGCAAAGTAGCTACTTTCACCTCGATCTTCTGGCAAGAGTTACATAAGGCATTAAGTACTAGACTCAATTTCAGCCCAGCATTTCATCCTCAGATAGATGGTCAGTCATAAAGGACCATTCAGACCCTTGAGGATATGTTGAGGATGTGTGTGATCGACTTTGGTGGTCAGTGGGACATACATTTACCATTGATAGAATTTGTATATAATAATAGTTATCATGCAAGTATTGAGATGGCTCTATATGAAGCACTATATGGTAGGAAGTGTAGATCACCATTGTGTTAGAAAGTTGGGGAGAGACATCTGACGGGTCTAGAATTAGTGCAGATTACTTATGAGAATATCCCCATTATTCAGCAGCGTTTAAGGACAACCTTCAACAGACAAAAGAGCTATGTAGACCCAAAGAGGAAGAATGTATCCTTTTCCATTGGAGACATGTTGTTTTTGAAGGTGTCTCCAATGAAGGGGGTTATGAGGTTTGGTAAGAAAGGTAAATTAGCCTCGAGGTACATTCGAGAGTTGGAGAGGTGGCTTACAATTTGGTGTTGCCACCTGAATTATCTCGGATTCACCTGGTGTTCCATATTTCCATGCTGAGGAAATATGTTCCTAATTCTTCTCATGTTCTTCAGCCTCAGATAATAGAGTTCAGTGAAGATCTATCATACGAGGAATATCCTGTGGCAATTGTGGATCGCAATTTGTCAACTTCGCACTAAGGCGATCCCGATGGTGAAGGTGTTATAGAGCAACCACATAGTAGAGAACTGCAAGTGGGAGATAGAGGCAGCGATGCAGGTGGCTTATCCCTATCTTTTCCATTAAGATTCTATATTTTATTTATTAAAAATTCGAGGACGAATTTTCTTAAGGTGGGGAAACTGTAAATACCTAAATTTTCATAAATTAAATTAAGAAATAAAAATTTGAAATATGTAATGTAAATAATTATTTTTACTTTATATTATTAAATTGTGATATTTAACTTTTGAGGTTAAATATTATTTTAATATTAATAATTTAATTTTAGTATTTATTTGAGTATTTGAGCATAAATTATTATATTTTATGATTAAAAATAATTGGGCATAATTTTGTTGATTATTAAATTATATTATTTTATTTTGTCCTTTATTCTTTTAATAAATAAATAAATATATATATATATATATATACAAAAAAGTTGTTTTTCTTTTCTTTTCTTTTTCTTTCTCCTTCTCTTTCTTTTTTTTCTTTCTTTTTTTCTTTTTTTCTTTCTTCTTTTCCTCTCCTACCGTACATAGCACCATCCACCGCCGTTGTTCACCACCATTAGTCGTTGCCAGCACGTCGCACTGCCACTAGAAGAAGCCCTTGCCACCGCCAGTAGCTACAACGGTCACTGTTCCTCCTTTGAATCCGCGAGGTGCCGGAGTTGAGGAGGAGACTGGTGACTTTTTCGATCATTCTTAGTCTCGAATTGAAGCTCACGACTCGAGCTTTGATAATCCTCGATCAATTTCGAGAAATTTAACCGATAACAACTCCAATTTCATAAAATTTAAATTTGAAAATTTTTATTAAATTATGAAATTGAAACTTAATTTGATTTTATTTGATGTTAGTTGTTTAGGACTAATTATTGTGTGTAATGTAAGGATTCCAAAAATTATTTTGGTGAATTTTTAGGAATTTTTTGAATTTCCAAGGTCTCGAGGTTACTATTTACGACACTATTCTCGAGCCAAAATTTTTTTTATTTTTAATAAATTCTAATAGTTATTTTAATCAAGTTTTATTAAGTAAGTTTATTAAATTATGCACCGAATATTGATTACAAATTTTAGAATATTTATGTCAAAAATGAATTTTTGAGAAAATTAGTATAAATTGGTAAATCTTATGTTTTAATTGAAATTATGGTGAATTATGATGTTTTGGATAGGTTTTGAGTAATAAATAATATTAAATAATTTTTATAAATTTATTCCTATTTTTAGCAAATTATGAGTAATTATCGAAATAATATCCAAATAAAATAATATGTATGATTTTTATAATTAAAAGATTTTTCGGTTTCTTAATTATATAATTGAATAATTTAATTAATGTTTGATAATTAAATACTATTTAATTTCAAAAATTTGAATGAGGATCTTTATAGCGTAAATTGATTTTTAACGTGGATTTTATTAATTATTTTGTAAATAAATGTCTTTTATGCTTTATTTGTGTAAATAAATTAATTTTGATATTTAAATAGAATCTTATTGATTTATATTATAATTTGTGAAATTGGTTCTCAGTTGGGCATTAAATGTAGTTTGGGGGCCCAACCCGAGATTTGGAGTTGTTGTGGTTATTTGAAATGTTTTTCTATGCAAGGTTGGCTCTACTTTCGTAGAGAGGTCTGTTTTACATAAGAAACTCTGTCAAATTTTTGATAAATTTCTCGTAAAATGTAACATCATGTCTATTTTCATGGAGTTATATTTTAATTGAATATTTTCTTAGAAATCTAGAATTTTTAGAAAGTCTGTTTTTAATTTCCTCTTATTTATTTTTTTTCTTTAGTCGTGCCTCCAGTCAAGTCAACAGGTTGAGGTCGAACGTGACTGCACAGAGGAGCGCATTCCACTTGTAAGTTAATAATTGAACTGTGTATAGAAAAATATACATATATACATAAAGTGATTGATTTTGATGAATAGAAGAATTTATTTAAAAAATTATATTATTAGCAGAATATCTATTAGAATTAAATTCTTCTATTATTGTTATATTAACATTTTTATGTTAAATTTTCACATGATTAGTAAATTTTATTTTATTTATTTTATTGTAATCTTTCTTGTTTATTTTTATTTATTTATTTATTTAAAAATAAACTATGATAGAACGGACCACCTAATGGGTTAAATCAGGATCATGTGTGCACCGGTAGAATTGAGAGTGAGTAGTGAATGCATGTGGCTCGGTGATGCTTTGCTCTCGGGCGTGATTCATATATTACTGGGGCTAATAGCTCATTGATGCTATGTTATTGGGAACCGCCAGTAAATAATGGTTTAAGTGAATTGATTGTGGCTGATAGCTCAGTTTATGCTTTGCTCTCAGGAACCGGCAGTCTTTAGATTATAAGAGAGTCGAAAGGCTATTAGATTTGTGGACTAACATTCTACCTAGTTTTCTCATAAAATGATTTAAGGATGAAAATTATATATATTATTTAATGAGTTTTAATTACCTCATTTCAGTAAAAGTTGATTTCAATAAAATTAAATAGTTTAAATTATAAATTTCTTATTTTCATAAATATATTTTAAAGGAGATTTTTATTACTATATACATTTCTTTTATTAACTTACTCAATGAGGTCTAACTCCCCTCAATTATTTTTTTTTTAGGATCTCAGGAGTTACCTATCTATCAGCCTACCTTAAGCTAGGTTTCTTATTCTCCAGCTGTTTTATGTAGGTTTATTTGAGATATATTATCCTTATGTATAAATTTAAATCTAAAACGTCTTAGTAGTAATAGAAATGGTTAAATATTATGTTGTATTTTGTGGGTTGTTTTATGTATTATGAACTTGTACTAAAGATTATTGTTATTTATATTATCTAAGTTTGTTTTGAATTTTAATTCATGTGGGCTTTTTATCTTTATTTAAATATTTCATTTGTTCATCATCTTCATTTTATTGCAATTTTCATTAAAACTTACTATGAGTTTCAAGTACTTTATATATTCTCATTCTCTAGTGTCTGTCACGTGCCCCTTTGGATTCAAGTCGTGACATTTATAAAATATAATAATAACAACGGATTTTAGTTAAAAATTATAATATTTGAAATCATACAATGTTAATTTTTTTATTTCATACTTTTATTTTAAATTGAAATATAATGTGTTATCCACATTTTTACTTGTTATTGATAATAATAATAATAATTTTCTTATTTTTCATATTTTAAGTTTTAAGTGTGTTATAATGGATATTACACATTTTTATTTATTAATTGAATTATTTGAAACTATGTGAATTTTTTATTTTTATATTTTAAGTTTAAATATAAATTTTATATTTTTATATTTTATAGTTTAAATATAAATTTTTACATTTTTACAAATTTTTAAATTTTTATATTTTAAGTGTGTTATAATGGATATTACACATTTTTATTTATTAATTGAATTATTTGGAACTATATGAATTTTTTATTTTTATATTTTAAGTTTAAATTGTAATAGACATTTCACATTTTTATAATAATTACTATACTTAATAGTTTATTACTTAAGTTTATATTTTATATTTTAAGTTTATATTTTATATTTATACATATGTACATTGCTTAATAATATAATTAAAAATATATATTTAAGTTCAGTACTATTTATAATATATATGTATTATTTATTGAATTAATATTCAGTACTATACTCGATTTTTTGTTCAATACGATTCTCATTTCGATTTTTTGTAAATATCCAGTATCATACTAAATTAGCTATAAAATTCGATATAATTCAATTTGAAAATAAATTTATTCAATTCAATACGATTTTATTATCTTTCGATTTAAAATTTCAATTCAATTCAATACTTTTTCCGTCTCATACTCAACTTTAACTCCACGTCTTTCTTTTCTCATTAATAGCATCTTCTGCTGACTAAAAAATTTCAATACTATTAAGGTGGCAAAAGAGAATTGACAACTGGCCTGCTTATTTCATATAAAGCTTATCACATTCTTGACAATTTCCCTTATGACTGTTTTTTCGTTTAGAAAATTTTCAGTTATTTTGAGCTAGTCTTCATGACAAATATGCATATACATGTAATGACTGAGCACGGTTTTCGGTTCGAAAAATGATTTTCCAAAATTACAAAAATTAAGGTTTTTAAAATTACTCTAAATTTTCAGTTTACTTAAGTTTGAAAATTAAAATTTCTTATTTAATTGCGTTTGAAATTAATTCTTTTTTGAATTAAAAAATAAATAAAGGTATAATTCAAACCACTCTATTAAATTAAAAACTATTTTATAATTTTATCATTCAAAAAAAAAAACCATTTCATAATTTCATTGTAAAATTAAATGATTTTTAAAATTTTATTTATTTCATTATTTTTTACTATAAAAATTTTATTAATATGCTCTAATATACCGTATAATTATTATATTTTTCTATGAGAAATTTGTATAAATAATATATATATCATAAAATAGTAATAACAACGGCTTAGCTATTCCAAAAAAATAAATTCTATTATTTTTGAGGATGAATATTATAACTTTTTTATATAAATTATATTTAATATTTTCAAATACTATTTACTAATTTAATATTTATTTTTTTATCTTAAATAATTAAAATGATATTTATTATTTTAAATTACATGTTAAATTTATAGATCCATTATTAATAAATTGAATATAATTATTAAAATAATTTAAAATAGTACTGAATGGATTTTAATTCAGAAAATTTAAAATCTTCTAATTCATCCCAATAAAAATTTTTGCAATAATTAAAAATTTAATATGTATATATATAGTGACAAAGATAAAACCTCGGCACAAGTTAGAAATTTGATTCACGTGCTACTTTGAATTGATGTGGAAATTTTAATTTACATTTAATTACTGCTTCTAGCTCTCTAAAATAAAAAGTAAATCCTGTCTTGACTTCTAACATTTTTTTAAAAAAGAAAAGTGATGATAAACCGGTAGAATTTATCCAGACAAAAACGATATTTTATTATAAAAATGTAAAAATGATTTTTAAATGTTTCTTTTTTATTTTTTTTTTATTGAGTGGTTGAACACCATAAATATAGTCTTGCAAATTAACCATAGATTAATTATACTGTCTCGTAAAAAAATTAATTATTTTCTACTAATTTATTTCAAGAAAAATACATCATTCTTTACCAATTCTTTACCATTAAATACAATAAATTCTTTTGTTGAATTTAAAAGGTCTATATATGTTCATATGTTCTTAATCTGCACGATAAATTCTTGTTTTGAAGCAGAGTATATTTCAAAAATAAAAGAAAAAAAATGGAATCCATGTATAATAGAAGACCAAAAACTAAGGTCATATTTGGTTTTTAGAATATAATAAGTGTGGAATATAATTGTAATTTTTAAATAATAGAATATGTATTACTAGAATAACTATTCCTAAATAATTATTATTCCAAACTTTGGTTTATGACCTAGAATTACTATTCAATAAGTAGATTTAAGAATAAATGGTATTGATACCCTTATTAACAAATTTTATTAGTAGTATTAAAATTAAATAGTCATACAATTGGTAAAAAGATCACAATTGTGCTTGACTAATTTTATAATCCGATATTTTTAAAAAAAATTAGTTAATTAATTTTGAGATTTGCAGTGTTAATAAATATTTTAAATTTTTATATTTTATAATTATTGTGTGTAATTTAATTTTAGTGTTGTATATTAATATTTATTTATTTATTATTGTTATTATATATGTATATATATAATATTTTGTCTTTTCCTAAATAAAAAAAAGGGCAGAATCATTTTTTTCTGGTTTCTTCTTTTTTCTTTTTTTCCTTCTTCTTCTTCTTCCCAATCTATCTTTGCGCAGCGCCTCCACCAGCCACCACCAAACCATAATTGAGCCACCACCACTTCTCCAACGCCACCTCTCCTCTTCCCTTCCTTTTTACCGCCGTTTGCAAACTTCTCCTCCCTTGTCTCCATCGAATAGCAACAACACAGCAGCAACAATGCCAGTGGTGATTTCGGCGAAGAGAGCTCATGGTTCAGGGCTCATTCAACTCCCCTCGGTCCAAGCAAGCTGATTCTCAGGTCATTTTAAGCTTAGAACGTCTGATAATTGATCTATGTTCAAGTTTTAGTTTAGGTCAACTTAGATTTTTGATTTTTTTTAGCTTGATTTAGTGTGATTCTTGCTAAATTCAGAAATGTTGTTATGTGCATCTAGAGCTACTCATATATATTTTTGTTTGATTTTTTGATTTTTTTTTAATTTTGGTGTTTTGGTTTTCCGGCGAGTTACTATTCCAGTTACCCTCGCCGGAAAATTTTTATATTTTTAGTAAAATTTTTAAATTATTTGGATTATAGTTTGTGAAGAAAATTTGGTGAATTGATTTTAGATTCTTAATTATGAATTTATTTAGTTTATGTGTAAAATTGTATTTTTGAAAAATAAGGTGAATTTTATTAATTATATAATTTTTATTGAAAATAATACTAATTAGTATATTTAATATAAACATTAAGCTTTAGATTTGAGAAAATAAATTTTTACGAATTTTTAGTAATTTTGGTTAATTTTCGGTAAAATATTTAGTATTATGGTAATTTTTGGGAAAATTAGTAAATTTTATATTTTAATTGAATTTATTGTTAATTAGTGTGTTTGGATAAATTTTGAATAATGAATAGTATTAAAATAATTTCTATGGATTATTTACTATTTTTAGCCAATTACTAATAATTTTTGAAATTATATTTAAATAATAGCTTATTTATTATTTTTATGATGAAAATGGATTTTTAGTTATTTTTATAATATAATTGAGTAATTTAAGTAATTAATTGTACTTTATGCTATTTAACTTCGAGTATTTGAAAAATGGGATTTTTACTAATATTATTTAACTCTATTTGAGATTTTATTAAATTAATTTGAAAATAAATTATCATCTATTATTATATTTATTATTATATTGATGCTTGATTATATATGACTTTAAGTTGCATGTATATATATTATAATAATTCACTCAGTGAGTTCTGACTCCACTCAATATTTTTTTTCAGAATCTACTACTTTAGACCTTCCCCGTAGTACTTTTCGCTGAACTCTTTCCTCTCCAGCTGATCTATGTAAATACTAAATTGTCGTCTTCTTGTATTGTAATAATCACTGCAATAGTAGTGTTATTGTATTAGTAGTGTGTTGTATTATTAGAGATATTATACCAAATATTGTATAAAGAAATTTTTATTATGTTATAAAATAAAGATTTTTTTTATATTAATTAAAGTTTTAATTCTGGCATATTTTTATATTATATTTGCATGTGTTTTTATTTTTAATGCTTGCTACGGGTTCTGAATTTGAAAGAATTCCCATTCCCTAGCGTCGGTTATGACTTCCCGGCTTGGGTATTGACAAAGTTGGTATTAGAGCCTAGGCTTTTTAGTGTTGTGGACCTAGGTTATCAAAGCCGTGTTTTCTTTGAAACTACTGTAGTAAATTAGGTTCGATTATATCTTTGATAAGTTTTTCGCGTAATCGTTAGGATCTCTGTTTATTGGTTGTTGTTGTCCATTTTGTTTAAATTTTGTTGGTTTTTATCTTTTTAGAATGAGAAGGCAAGCGTGTATCACTCCACCGGTCATTGATTGAGACCAAGGATGATGAGTCCTTTCAGGATGAGGTTCTACCCCTAAAGCCGTTAGTTGGGCACAGAGGGAGAGGGAGAGGTAGACCTCAAGGAACAGCAGGTTGCCATAGGCAGAGAGAGCTACATGACGAGGAACCTATAGAGCAAGAGTTTGAGGAAGCTGTTATAACTCCAGCCATGCCGCAAATGCAACCTGTTTATCAGCCGGGTATGCTTAACCCTGAGACTATGCTATTTTATGCTAGAGTCAATAGATTCGATAAGACTACAGACCCTCTAGACTTTTTGTATACCATTGAGATGAGGACTCGGACTGCTCATACCGAGTATCAAAGGATCATGATAGTCGAGCTGTTTATCGAGGGACCAGCCCTCGATTGGTTCATTCAAGTCATCCAGTCGCACATGACGACACTCACCTGGGCTTAATTCTTAGAGAGATTTATGAGACGTTTCTATCCAAAGCCTATGCTGATGAGCTATAGACTTCGACTAACGAGTATTACCAAAGGTGACAAATCAATAGAGGAGTACACCAGAGAGTTCCTTAGACTGGGTCAGTATACGAAGGACTTAATGAGAGGTTAGTACTTTGTAGTCACTACGTATGTCATCAGATTCTGCATTCGCTTGGATGCCTACTGCAGGCTTTACTCTTGAGTCGGTGATAGAGTTGGCCAAGGAGATAGAGCTCAGACTAGTCAGGTAGGGAGTTATGCCTAATTATTATTAGCTGGGAGGTATACAGGTAGGAGGATCATATAGCACTCAGTACACCACATTTCATATTAGCTCTAGTAGTCGGTAGAGAGGGTCCTATCAGAAAAGCCAAAGACCTTAGCAGAGAGTCCATAGGAGTAGTAGACATGGTCATGGTGGACCGCATAGACCTATTAGATTTAATCCTGGTGCTACCAGTAGTAGTAGTGGTCAAAGTTCAAGATACGGCAACACAAGATCAGTAACCAATGCTTGTCAGATGTATGGGAGAGTCCATCAGGGACCGTGCTACATGACTCATAGAGCTTGTTTTAGATGTGGACAGATGGAGCATTTTGCCAAAGTGTGTCCATATTCTAGCTATCAGCAGCAGTCTATCGCTAGTTCTGGTCCAACTCCTTATCAATTACCTCGAAGTTAGTATCCAAGTACAACGTAGCTTGTTGCCTAACAAGGGCATGGTAGAGGTAGTAGAGGAGGTGACAAGGGTTTTGGTTAGGCTTCCACCAACTAGCAAGGCAGTTGAGGTCAAGCTAGAGTTTTTACCCTCACCCAGCAAGACGCTTAAGCATCCAACGTTGTTGTTGCAGGTATACTTCCAGTCTGTTACTTGGATGCTAGAGTTTTAATTGATCCGAGTGCCACACATTCTTTCGTATCCCTTATTTTTGCTTCAACATGTTGGCAAGCTTCGAGGATGGCATTTCCTTTATCTGTCACCACTCTTCTAAGTGATTCATTAGACACCAACGTGGTTCTTTTTAGATATCCAGTGTTAGTAGGAGGCAAGGAATTGCCTATGGAATTGGTGTTGTTGGATGTGATGGAGTTCGATGTGATCCTTGGTATGGATTAGTTATCTTAGCAATATGTCATTGTGGATTGTCAGAGTAAAGAGGTGATTTTTATAATTTTGAATGAATAAGAGTTTAAGTTTATGGGTGATAAGAATTCTGCACCTCAAAATCTCATTTCCACTATCACGGTTAGGAAGATGTTGAGGAAATTTTATTAGGGATATTTAGCACTAGTCAAGGACACTTCAGTGGAGAAGTTGTCTCTCACAGATGTTCTAGTAGCTTGTGAGTTTTCTGATGTTTTTTTTTAAGATTTGCCAGATTTACCACCTCACAGAGAGATCGAATTTTGTATAGATATGGTCTCAGGCATAACCCCTATTTCAATGCCACCTACAAAATGGCTCCTGCAGAGTTAAAGGAATTGAAGGAGCAGTTGTAAGATTTATTGGATAAGGGTTTCATTAGACCTAGTGTTTCTCCTTGGGGTGTACCAACCCTATTTATGAAGAAGAAGGATGGTACATTGAGATTATGCATTGATTACAGAGAGCTAAATAAGGTGACAGTGAAGAACAAGTATCCTCTTCCAAGGATAGATGATTTGTTTGATCAACTTCAGGGTGCACAGTTCTTTTCCAAGGTTGACTTGAGGTCAGGTTATCATCAGTTGCGGATTAGTGATGCCGATGTTCCTAAAATGACATTCCGCACTTGATATGGTCACTATGAGTTTCTAGTGATGTCCTTTGGGTTAACTAATGCACTACCTGCTTTTATGGATATGATGAATAGGGTATTTAGACCGTTTGTTGATCATATTATGGTAGTTTTCATTGATGAGATACTGGTGTATTTGAAGAGTATGGAAGAGCACGTATATCACTTGAGGACAGTACTACATACACTAAAAGAACATCAACTTTATAATAAATTCTCGAAGTGTGATTTCTAGTTGGAGATTGTTGCATTCCTTAAACACGTAGTGTCTAAAGATGGTATTCAGGTTGATCCATATAAGATTGAGACAGTATCTGAATAGCCCATATCAACATCAGTCATGGAGATTAAAAGTTTCCTAGGTTTGGTTAGGTATTATATGAGATTTGTATAGGATTTCTTGAGAATTAAAGCTCCTATGACTCGCCTAATTCAGAAGAACATGAAGTTTGTGTGGTCAGATGCTTATGAGAATAATTTTTAGTTACTGAAGGAGAAGTTAACCACAGCTCTAGCTCTGACCTTACCTAATGGAGAAGGCAAATTTACTATGTATTATGATGCCTCCAAAGTCGGCCTAGGTTGTGTGTTGATGTAGAATGGTAGGGTGATATCTTATACTTTGAGGCATTTGAAAAAGCATTAACAGAATTACCCTACTCACGACCTAAAGATGGTTGTAGTGATCTTTGCTTTCAAGATTTGGAGACATTATTTATACGTAGTGACATATGAGATTTTCACAGATCATAAGAGCTTGAAGTACATTTTCTAGTAGAGAGATGTAAACTTGAGGCAAAGGAGATGGTTGGAACTCCTAAAGGATTATGATTACGATATTCTTTATCATCCAGGAAAAGCTAATATGGTAGCAGATGCTTTGAGTAAGAAGTCCTCAGGTAGTCTTTCTTACATTAGTATGGAAAGGAGACATTTGATCCAAGAGTTGCACCAGTTAGTGGATTAAGGTTTGATGATGAAGATTAGAATATTAGGAGGATTGTTAACTCAGTTCAGAATCATATTAATGTTGATAGATAAGATTAAGGTAGCTCAGGGCCGAGATTCTATTATAACAGTGCTTGAGGACAATGTTCGTGAAGGGAAGTTCACTGATTTTACACTAAATGATGAAGGTGTTTTATGTATCAGTACTAGATTATGCGTTCTTGATATGGATAATTTGAGAGAAAAGATCCTTAAATAAGTGCATTCTATAACTTATAGTGTACATCCAGGTGTTACTAAGATGTAACACAGCATCCGAGATTTGTACTAGTGGGATGGATTGAAGAAAGATATAACTGATTATGTTTCTAAGTGGTTGACTTATCAGCAGGTGAAAGCTAAGCATCAAAAGCCTTTTAGGAAGCTTTAGCCTCTTCCTATTCCTTAGTGGAAATACGAGAGAGTTGCTATGGATTTTGTGGTAGAGTTACCTCATTCAAGGTTGGATACGATTTGTAATACCCTATATATTATTTAAATAAAAAGGGATATTTTTTTCAAATAGTGTTATTAATAATTAATTTTGCATCATATTATATTTTATTTATTTATGTTCATATTATTTAAGGGTTGTTAATATATGAGAGTATTATTTACTTAATGTTTAGAATTTCATTGTCTATTAATATCATTATTATTATTATTATTATTATTATTGCTATTTTAAATTATATTAAATTTTATGTCTATGTATTTGTTTCCATGTACATGCACATATACATAATTATAAATATATATATGTGTGTGTGTATATGTTCCTACTTATATATATATATACACATATATAAATAATTTAGGTTAAATATTAGTTAGGTGGGTGTGTGCATTAAAATAATTAGTGTATATATATATATATAGATATGTGTGCATGTAGTATATGTATATATATATATATATATATATATATATATATATATAAGGATTTGGACAAAAACGGGATCAAGGCAAAAGAAAACAGAAAACACTTGACAGAGAAAAGGAACCCTCACCAGCACCCTCCTTCCTCGTCTGCCACCCATGCCATTCTCTGTCCCTCACTGTGCCGCCTTCTGCCTTGCCTGAGAACTCCATCTCCACCGTGCATCAGAAGTTCCCAAGTCTTGCTGCTGCTGCTCTTCTTCTTTCCCCCGTCAGACAGCAAGCTCCCTCTTTCCCTGCGCGTGCTACAGCACCCTCCTGCCAGCTTAATCCCTCCGTTTTCCATTATTGTCTACCTCGCATGTGCTGCTCCTCAGCTGCGACCTGCTGCTCAATCTTCTCCATTTTTCCCGGTAACAGCAACCTCTCCCTCCTCTTCTCCCTCGTTCTGTTGACAGTGAGTAACACTCACTTGATCCCTCCTTTCTTCCTTCGATTTTTGCTTGTCTTTGATAGATCCTAGGTTAGTTAGGGTTGTTTAGTATGTATTGAAGTTGGTTTTAATTTTTTTGAAATTTTTGGTAAATTAGTTGATTTTCCATAACTTATTTGGTATTTATTTGGTTTTATTTGATATTTATTTGGGTATAGTTAGTAATTAGGGTGGTTGTTAATTTATTTTTGGGTGAATCAAATTTTATTGAAATTTTTAGGAATTATTGTGAATTTGGTAAAATTTTTGAAAATGTTAGTAATATTTTGTTATTCTTCGAAAATTATGGTTAAAAAATTTTGAAATTTTGATAATTGAGGTTATTAGTGAATGTTATTAATTTTAGAACTCAAATTATAATTTTTGAGATTTTTATACTATTTTTATAAATATTTTTGAGTTTATGCCAAATTTGAATTTTAGGTTAAATAATATTTTTGGGAGAAAATTTGTTGGTTGATTAAATATTTTAATTATATTAGGGAGGTTTATTTTGAGAAAATAAATTTTTGGCATGATTAAATAATTTTAAGGAATTATTTTAGTATTAAAAACACATTATTTAAATTATGTATTTTAAGGGGATAAAAATGTAATTTTACGCTAAACATAGTTAAATATATATTTTAATTGGATTTATTAACATTTAAAGGGTTTAGACAATTTTATAAATTAATTGGTATTTTTACCTAAGTAGTGTAAATTTTAATATTAAATTCCAAAAAAAAAATATATATATATATATATATATATATATATATATATATATATATATATATATATATATATATTACATTATAATGGTTTTGTATTTTGATAATGATATGCAAATTTAGTTGTTAATTTTAAATAATTGAGATTTTATATGTTGTTGTCTATTTTTTTAGTATATGTGTACATGAAATATGTATTTTTAGAAATAAATGTTATTAATTCTCGATACTTCATTGAGTTGTGATCTCGGTCGGGGCAAAATGTAGTTTTGGGAGCCCGACTCGAGTGTGGGTGTTTGTGATTATTAGAAGTGCATTTCTATGCAGGTCTAGCTTTATCTTTTGTAGAGAGATGTCCGTTTTACAGTGGAGACTCTGTCGAAATTTCAGTAGATTTTCTCGTAAAACGTGATATTCGTAAAATTTCTACCGTTAGTTAGGTTATCCTATATATCGAGTCTTGTCTGATCTTCCTCGAGTCAGTCTGGAATTTCATTGTTTTGATTGTTTATTTTGATTTCTTAGTCACATTTTAAAAGTTGATTATTATTTTCTTTTAGAGCATTTCGGAGCAGAAACTGTGAGACCGAGGCAGATGCGTGGTCGTCAGCCTTCACATTCATCTTGTAAGTCAATAGAACAATCTGTGCGTGTGTTTTAATTAAAAAATGCGTGCACTCATATTTTTATATTGATTATATGGTTTATTTAATTTAATGTCGTTATTTAAGATTTAAATGCATTTTATTTATTTAAAATCGGTTTTTGAGAAATTTTGGTAGAACGGGCTACCTGGTGGGCTTCACCAGGACTATGTACACATGGTAGAGATTGAGAGATAGATCTGTAATATTTATGAATGGTGAATGTTAAACTAGGATGGGTGCCTTGGTGGAAGCCTTTGCTCTCGAGGACCGCCAATGATTGTAAGATTAATAATGGACTGGGATGGGTGCCTCGGTCGATGCCTTTGCTCTCGGGGACCGCTAGTGCCATATATTTGGATTAAGTGAATGACTACGACTTGATGCCTCGATTGATTCCTTTGCTCTCGGGGACCGGTAGTATAGTTGGAATAAGTAGGCCCAGTTGGCCATGTAGATTTTAGGTTTAGGGTTCTACCAAGATTTTTCAAAAGCTATACTTATATATTATAAATTATTTTCACTATAAATATATATATAGTTTTCAAAAAGGTTTTCAAACCGTACAGCTCTTTTTATTGACTTACTCAGTGAGGTCTGATTCCCCTTAATTTATTTTTTTTTCAGGAGCTTGGGAGTTCAACCTCAGACTACCTCCACGTTAGGTTTCTTCTTCACTGGCTATTTTATATAGGTCATTGTAAGTTGTACTGTGTGTTAATCTAGGTTGCTGCGGTAGTATATGTACTAAGGATTTGTATGGTTTAAATATAATCGTGTAATTTATTTGTGTAAACCATGCTTATGTATAAGATTTAAGTTTGATTTATAATATGAGACGTTGAAGCACATTTTATTTAAGCAATTGAATTTGTGTATTTTGAGAAAAATCAATTTGATAATGGGTTTCGTTTTAAAATAAAGTTTTAAATTGTAAGGAGTTGTTTATCTTTTCTTTAAGGCTTACTATGGGTTTCGGGGGCCTTATGCCTTCCCATTCCCTAGTGTCGGTCACGTGCCACTCGGGTTCGGGTTGTGATAAAGTTGGTATCAGAGCATAAGTTTGATTAATTGTCTATGTCTGTCTTTCTATGTAACTACTGCAACTTTAGGATTGATAATTGTCTTTAAGATGTTCTTGTTTCTAATTCCGTGTTGCGTTAAATATTCTTACCCCGTTTGAATTCAATTTTCCTTGTCTTCTTTTTAGAATGAGGCATGTGCGTACCGACCCCAATGTTGATCCGACTCTTAGACTTGATGAGTAGTCTATGCACGATGAGGCTCCCTTTCCTGCTCCACGTCGTAGGGGCAGAGGTAGAGGTCGAGGTAGGGTAGCTGCAGCTGAGATTCCTGACCAGCAGCCAGTCGAGCCTGAAGCCCCAGCTGTTGATCCCACAGCTTTTGCAGCTGGACTGGCAGGGATTAATCAGGGTCTAGCAGCATTGAATCAGGCGATGCCCCTTGTACAGTAGATGCTTCAGCAGAGGAACCAGGGGATGTCAGATACTGAGGTAGCACTTCTCTACTCTCGGATGGGTAAAGTTTCTTTCGACGGTTCGGGTGATGCCTTAGACTTCATTAATGTGATTGAGGCACGCACTAGGACGGGACACACGGATTATCAGAGGATTATGATTCTGGAGTTGTCAGTTCAGGCGGCCGCTCAGGACTGGTTTATGTAGTCGATTCAGCCATCGATGCACGAGCTGACTTGGCTAGAGTTTAAGGACCGCTTCTTGAGATTCTTCTGTCCTCCAGCCACCAGAGATGCCTACAGGTGGTAGCTACTCCACATCACTAGAGGCGATAGGTCAGTGGAGGACTATACCAGAGAGTTTAATAGGCTATCCCGACATGCAGAGGATATCAAGAGGGACCCTTATAGAGCAGTGGAGTTATATATTACTGGATTGGGACCCACTTTTGTTAGTATGTGTACCGAGGACCGTACCTTAGAGAGCTTGATTGAGGAGGCTCGTTTGATTGAGAGGCGACATATCCGCCAGGGCACCATGATAGATCCTTATATGGTCGGGGCAATGGATATGGTGTAGCTCCTAGGTACCAGTAGCCAGCATTTCACATCGGTAGTTCGAGTCAGCAGGCTGCGAGTAGTTCTCAACAGAGTGGTAGGAGGTCCAGGACTCACCGAGTTGGCTGACATGGGTATGCCTCGAACAGGAGGAGTAGTAGGGGTCATAGATTTGGTGCAGGAGTTAGTAGCAGCAGTAGTGGGTAGAGTTCCGGGCAGAGTAGTTCTAGGTCTAGAGCCAGTGCTTGCGCGAGTTGTGGACGATTTCATCAGGGCCCGTGTCATATGTTAACGGGCGCTTGCTTCAGATGTGGGCAGGTTGGACATCTTGCCAGAGCTTGTCCCCACTCCAGATACCAGCCACAGTACGTTCAGGGTTCATCTTCATCAGTGGCTCAGCCCTACTATCCGATGCCTCAGTAGTATCGAGCACCCATGAAGCCACAGTAGAGACCGCCTCAGCCTATGAGTCAGTAGGGTCGAGGTTCAGTTAGTAGACCTAGTGGACATGGTTTTGCGGAGCCTTCGACTTCTCAGTAGGCAGGTCGTGGTCAGGCTTGAGTGTTCATTTTGACACCACAGGACGCTCAGATTTTGAATGCAGTGGTAGCAGGTATTCTCTCAGTCTGTGCATGTGATGCTAGAGTGTTGTTTGACCCCGGTGCTTTACATTCCTTCATTTCTCCTGTGTTCACTTCGAGAATCGAGTGGCAGTCTTCTAGGTTATCCTTCCCTCTATCTGTGTCAACTCCTCTTAGTGACGAGTTAGAGACAAATGTCTTCTTTCCTTCATGTCCGGTGATAGTTGATGGTAGAGAACTATTGGCGGACTTAGTATTGCTTGACGTACTGGAATTTGACGTCATTTGGGCAAGGATTGGTTGTCGAGGTATTATGCTTCGGTGAATTGTAGAGAGAAAGAAGTGGTGTTCATAATTTCAGATGAGGAAGAATTCTATTTCAAGAGTGAAAAGAGCTCCATGCCTCACAATCTCATTTCTGCCATTACAGCCAGGAAGATGCTTAGAAGGGGTTGTCAGGGTTACTTGGCAGTGGTAAGAGATTTTGAGAAGGAGAATGTGGCAATTGAGCAGGTGCCAATGGTGTGTGAATTTCTGGATGTCTTTCCTGAAGAATTACCAGGATTACCACCAGAAAGAAAGATAAAGTTCTATATCGATGTCATACCTGGTACGGATCCTATTTCTATGCCACCTTAAAGAATGGCACCAGCTGAACTACAGGAGTTAAAATAGCAGTTGCAGGAGTTGCTTGATAAGGGTTTCATTAGACCTAGTACATCGCCTTGGGGTGCTCCGGTATTGTTCATAAAGAAGAAAGATGGTAGCCTTCGACTTTGTATCGATTACAGGTAGTTGAATAAGGTCACCATCAGGAATAAGTACCCACTTCCGAGGATCGATGAACTGTTTGATCAACTTCAAGGTGCTACATGTTTCTCTAAAATAGACCTGAGATCTGGGTATCACCAGTTGAGGATCAGAAGAGGTGATGAGCCCAAGACAGCCTTTCGAACAAGATATGGCCATTATGAGTTTTTAGTAATGTCCTTTGGGTTGACTAATGCTCCAGCAACCTTTATGGACTTGATGAATCAGGTGTTCAGGCATACTTGGATCGTTTATGATCGTTTTCATTGATGATATCTTGGTTTATTCCAAGAGTGAGGCTGAGCATGTGATGCATCTAAGAAGGGTACTTCAAACCTTAAGGGAACACAGGTTGTATGCCAAATTCTCAAAGTGCGAGTTCTGGTTACATCAAGTGGCATTTCTAGGCCACGTGGTTTCTAGAGATGGCATACAGGTGGACCCTAAGAAGATAAAGGCTATTACTGAGTGGCCGAGGCCGACTACAGTTAGAGAGGTACGGAGTTTCCTGGGTCTAGCAAGCTATTACAAAAGATTTGTAAAAGACTTCTCTAAAATTACTGCACCTTTGATAAGGTTGACCTAGAAGAATGCTAAGTTTGTATGGATGGACAAATGTGAAGAGCATTTTCAGTTATTGAAGGACTTGTTGACGTTGGCCCCAATTATAACTTTGCCCTCTGGAAATAAAGTTTATATAGTGTATTATGATGCTTCCAGAGTAGGATTGGGCTGTGTGTTAATGCAAAATGGCCAAGTGATTGCTTATGCTTCGAGGCAGTTGAAGAAGCACGAGCAAAACTATCCTACTCACGATCTGGAGATGGCAGCCGTGGTGTTTGCTTTAAAAATATAGAGGCATTACTTGTACGAGGTGACGTGTGAGATATACACTGATCACAAGAGCTTGAAATATATTTTCCAATAGAGGGACTTGAATCTGAGGTAGAGAAGATGGATGGAACTCCTTAAGGATTATGATTGTTCCATTTTATACCATCCAGGCAAGGCGAATGTTGTTGCGGATGCCTTGAGTAGAAAATTAGCAGGCAGCCTTGCCTATATTAGCACAGAGAGAAGGCCCATTATCAAGGAGTTGCATGGGTTAATTGATCAGGGGTTACAGATGAAAGTTACCCGGAAGTGCCTTTTAGCTCAATTCAGTGTACGATCAGTATACTTGGATCGGGTTAAGGCAGCTCAGAGCAGAGACCCCCAGTTGCAAAGAATCATGTATGAAGTGCAACAAGGGCAGTCACGGGACTTTGTGATTGACAGAGATGGTGTATTGCGGTTGGGCACTAGGATTTGTGTGCCAGATGTTGATGACTTAAGGAAGGAGATTATGGAAGAAGCACATTTTTCTGCATATAGTGTTCATCCAGGTTCTACCAAGATGTATCATAACTTGAAGGATACATATTGGTGGAATGGAATGAAGAAGGACATTGCAGAATTTGTATCCAGGTGCTTGACTTGCCAGCAAGTAAAGCTTGAACATCAGAGACCCTCGAGATTGTTGCAACCCATGCCAATTCCTGAATAGAAATGGGATATGATAGCCATGGATTTCGTAAATGGGCTACCTCGGACTACTGGAGGTTATGAAGCTATCTGGGTGATTGTTGATAGGTTAACTAAGTCAGCACACTTTCTACCTATAAAGAAGACGTACTCTATTGATAGACTGGCAAGACTTTACGTCAATAGGATTGTTTGTCTACATGGAGTACCTGTGAGCATAGTGTCGGATAGAGGAGCCACCTTTACCTCAGTCTTTTGGCAAGAATTACATAAGGCCTTGGGTACCAGATTGAATTTCAGTACGACCTTCCACCCTCAGACAGATGGTCAGTCAGAGAGGACCATCCAGACACTAAAAGATATGTTGAGGATGTGTGTAATGGATTTTGGAGGACAATGGGATTCACACTTGCCATTGATTGAGTTTGCTTATAATAATAGCTATCATGCTAGCATTGAGATGGCTCCGTATGAGGCACTATATGGCAGGAAGTGTAGATCACCTTTGTGTTGGGAGATTGGTGAAAGGCAGTTAATGGGACCAGAGTTGGTGCAGATCACTTCGGAGAAAGTCCCCATTATACAGCAGCGTTGAAGATAGCCTTCAGCAGACAGAAGAGCTATGCTAACCCTAGGAGGAAGGATGTATCCTTCATGGTTGGAGACATGGTGTTCCTGAAGGTGTCTCCAATGAAAGGAGTTATGAGATTTGACTAGAAAGGTAAGCTAGCTCCCAGATACATTGGACCATATGAGATTCGGTCTAGAGTGGGTGAAGTGGCGTATAGGCTGGTGTTACCACCAGAACTGTCGAGAATCCATCATGTGTTTCATGTATCCATGCTGAGGAAATACGTCCCTGATCCGTCTCATGTATTGCAACCTCAAACCATAGAGCTTAGCGACGATCTGACTTATGAGGAGTACCCGATGGCGATTGTAGATCGCTAAATCCGACGGCTGCGGACTAAGGAGATACCGATGGTGAAGGTGCTATAGAGTAACCATTCCACAGAGGATTGCACTTAGGAAACTGAAGCCGAGATGCGAGTTTCGTTGCCGTATCTTTTTTCCCTTTTAGTCTCGTAATTCCTCTTTTCTTTCTTTTCTTGAATTCGAGGACGAATTCATATAAGGAGGGGAGACTGTAATACCCTATATATTATTTAAATAAAAAGGGATATTTTTTTCAAATAGTGTTATTAATAATTACTTTTGCATCATATTATATTTTATTTATTTATGTTCATATTATTTAAGGGTTATTAATATATGAGAGTATTACTTACTTAATGTTTAGAATTTCATTGTCTATTAATATCATTATTATTATTATTATTTTTATTATTTCTATTTTAAATTATATGAAATTTTATGTCTATGTATGTGTTTCCATGTACATGCACATATACATAATTATAAATATATATATGTGTGTGTGTATATGTTCCTACTTATATATATATATACACATATATAAATAATTTAGGTTAAATATTAGTTAGGTGGGTGTGTGCATTAAAATAATTAGTGTGTGTGCGTGTATATGTTCCTACTTATATATATATATACACATATATAAATAATTTAGGTTAAATATTAGTTAGGTGGGTGTGTGCATTAAAATAATTAGTGTGTGTGTGTGTATATGTTCCTACTTATATATATATATATACACATATATAAATAATTTAGGTTAAATATTAGTTAGGTGGGTGTGTGCATTAAAATAATTAGTGTATATATATATATATATATATATATATATATATATATATGTAAGGATTTGGACAAAAACGGGATCAAGGCAAAAGAAAACAGAAAACACTTGACAGAGAAAAGGAACCCACACCAGCACCCTCCTTCCTCGTCTGCCACCCATGCCATTCTCTGTCCCTCACTGTGCCGCCTTCTCCCTTGCCTAAGAACTCTATCTCCGTCGTGCATCAGAAGCTCCCAGGTCTTGCTGTTGCTGCTCTTCTTCTTTCCCCCGTCAGACAGCAAGCTCCCTCTTTCCCTGCGCGCGCGATAACACCCTTCTGCCAGCTTAATCCCTCCACTTGCCATTGTTGTCTACCTCGCCTGTGCTGCTCCTCAGTTGCGACCTGCTGCTCAATCTTCTCCATTTTTCCCGGCAACAGCAAGCTCTCCCTCCTCTTCTCCCTCGTTCTGTTGACAATGAGTAACACTCACTTGATCCCTCCTTTCTTCCTTTGATTTTTGCTTGTCTTTGATAGATCCTAGGTTAGTTAGGGTTGTTTAATATGTATTGAAGTTGGTTTTAATTTTTTTGAAATTTTTGGTAAATTAGTTGATTTTCCATAACTTATTTGATATTTATTTGGTTTTATTTGATATTTATTTGGGTATAGTTAGTAATTAGGGTGGTTGTTAATTATTTTTGGGTGAATCAAATTTTATTGAAATTTTTAGGAATTATTGTGAATTTGGTAAAATTTTTGAAAATGTTAGTAATATTTTGTTATTTTTCAAAAATTATGGTTAAAAAATTTTGAAATTTTGATAATTGAGGTTATTAGTGAATGTTATTAATTTTAGAACTCAAATTATAATTTTTGAGATTTTTATACTATTTTTATAAATATTTTTGAGTTTATGCCAAATTTGAATTGTAGGTTAAATAATATTTTTGGGAGAAAATTTGTTGGTTGATTAAATATTTTAATTATATTAGGGAGGTTTATTTTGAGAAAATAAATTTTTGGCATGATTAAATAATTTTAAGGAATTATTTTAGTATTAAAAACACATTATTTAAATTATGTATTTTAAGGGGATAAAAATGTAATTTTACGCTAAACATAGTTAAATATATATTTTAATTGGATTTATTAACATTTAAAGGGTTTAGACAATTTTATAAATTAATTGGTATTTTTACCTAAGTAGTGTAAATTTTAATATTAAATTCCAAAAAAAAATTATATATATATATATATATATATATATATATATATACACTACATTATAATGGTTTTGTATTTTGATAATGATATGAAAATTTAGTTGTTAATTTTAAATAATTGAGATTTTATATATTGTTGTCTATTTTTTTAGTATATGTGTATATGAAATATGTATTTTTAGAAATAAATGTTATTAATTCTCGATACTTCATTCAGTTATGATCTCGATCGGGGCAAAATGTAGTTTTGGGAGCCCGACTCGAGTGTGGGTGTTTGTGATTATTAGAAGTGCATTTCTATGCAGGTCTGGCTCTACCTTTTGTATAAAGATGTCCATTTTACAGAGGAGACTCTGCCGAAATTTCGGTAGATTTTCTCGTAAAACATGATATTCATAAAATTTCTACCGTTAGTTAGGTTATCCTATCTGTCGAGTCTTGTCCGATCTTCCTCGAGTTAGTCTGGAATTTCATTGTTTGTTGATTGTTGATTTTGATTTCTTAGTCATGTTTTAAAAGTCGATTGTTATTTTCTTTTAGAGCATTCCGGAGCAGAAACTGTGAGACCGAGGCAGACGCATGGTCGTTAGCCTTCACATTCATCCTGTAAGTCAATAGAACGATCTGTGCGTGTGTTTTAATTAAAAAATGTGTGCGCTCATATTTTTATATTGATTATATGGTTTATTTAATGTAATGTCGCTATTTAAGATTTAAATGCATTTTATTTATTTAAAATCGATTTTTGAGAAATTTTGGTAGAACGGGCTACCTGGTGGGCTTCACCAGGACTATGTGCACATGGTAGAGATTGAGAGATGGATCCGTAATATTTATGAATGGTGAATGTTAAACTGGGATGGGTGCCTCGGTGGAAGCCTTTGCTCTCGGGGATCGCCAATGATTGTAAGGTTAATAATGGACTGGGATGGGTGCCTCGGTCGATGCCTTTGCTCTCGGGGACCGCCAGTGCCATATATTTGGATTAAGTGAATGACTACAACTTGATGCCTCGGTTGATACCTTTGCTCTCAGGGACCGGTAGTCTAGTTGGAATAAGTAGGCCCAGTTGGCCATGTAGATTTTAGGTTTAGGGTTCTACCGAGATTTTTCAAAAGCTATACTTATATATTATAAATTATTTTCACTATAAATATATATATAGTTTTCAAAAAGGTTTTCAAACCGTACAGCTCTTTTTATTGACTTACTCAGTGAGGTCTGATTCCCCTCAATTTTTTTTTTAAGAGCTTGGGAGTTCGACCTCAGACTACCTCCACGCCGGGTTTCTTCTTCACCGGCTATTTTATGTAGGTCATTGTAAGTTGTACTATGTGTTAATCTAGGTTGCTGCGGTAGTATATGTACTAAGGATTTGTATGTTTTAAATATAATCGTGTAATTTATTTGTGTAAACCACGCTTATGTATAAGATTTAAGTTCGATTTATAATATGAGATGTTGAAGCACATTTTATTTAAGCAGTTGAATTTGTGTATTTTGAGAAAAATCAGTTTGATAATGGGTTCCGTTTTAAAATAAAGTTTTAAATTGTAAGGAGTTGTTTATCTTTTCTTTAAGGCTTACTACGGGTTTCGGGGGCCTTATGCCTTCCCATTCCCTAGTGCCGGTCATGTGCCCCTCGGGTTCGGGTCGTGACACGATTCCATCTGGGTGATTATGGATAGGTTAACCAAATCAGCTCACTTCTTACTAATTAAAGTTACTTATTTTGTAGCTAAGTTGGCTAAACTATATATTAAGCATATTGTATACCTTCATGGAGTGCTTATTTCCATTGTATCTGATAGAGGTTCAGTGTTTACCTCTCAATTTTAACAGAAGTTGTAGGAAGCAATGGGCACCAAGCTTAATTTCAATATTGCTGTTCACCCTCAAATAGATGATCAATCTAAGAGGATGATCCAGACACTTGAGGATATGTTGAGGATGTGTGTATTGGATCTTAGAGGCAGTTGGGATGATCATTTGCCAATGGTAGAGCTTGCATATAATAACAACTACCGTAGTGGTATTAAAATGGCACCATATGAAGCTTTGTATGGAAGGAAGTTTAGATCCCCTTTATGTTGGGATAAGATTGGAGAGAGAGCATTAACTGGACCTGAGATTATTCAGGATGCAGTTGAGAAGGTTGTTGTGATCAAAAGAAGATTAGAAACTGCAGCTAGCAGACATAAGAGCTACATGGATCTGAAGCACAGAGATATGGAGTTTTCGATTGGAGACTATGTGTTTTTTAAGGTGTCTCTGATGAAGGGTGTGATGAGTTTTGGCAAGAAGGGGAAATTAGCATCGAAATATTGGATTGTTCGTGATTTTAGAGAGAGTGGGCATGGTGGCATATCGGTTGGCTTTGCCTCCAAATCTATTTTAAAGGCATCTAGTATTCCATATCTCGATGCTAAAGAAGTACATTTCGAACCCTTCGCATGTGTTACAGCCTGAGAGTGTGGAAGTGAACAAAGACATGACGTATGAGGAAGAGCTAATCGCGACAGTGGATTATCAAGTTCGTTTGTTGCGTTTGAAGCAGATCCTGATGGTCAAGGTATTATGGAGGAGAAACAATGTGAAGGAACACATGTGGGAGACCAAGGCTGAGATGCGGGTGGCCTAGCCTTATCTTTTTCTTCAATGAATTCCTGTTTTCTGTTCTTTTATTTAAAAATTTAAGGATGAATTTTTGTAAGGAGGGAAAATTGTTATAACCCAATATTTTTTAAAAAAATTATTTAATTAATTTTGAGATTTTTAGTATTAATAAATATTTTAAATTTTTATATATTATAATTATTGTGTGTAATTTAATTTTAGTGTTATATATTATTTATTTATTTATTATTATTATTATTATTATTATTATTATTATTATTATTATTATTATTATTATTATTATTATTCACGAATAGTATTAATTTATTTTATCATAAATATTTTAGTATGTAGTAGAGGAATTAATTTGAAAGTGATTATTTATTATTATTATTATTATTATTATTATTATTATTATTATTATTATTATTATTATTATTATTATTATTATTATACAATATTTTGTTTTTTCCTAAATAAAAAAAAAGACAGAATCATTTTTTTCGGGTTTTTTCTTTTTCCCTTCTCTTTTCTTTTTTATTTCTTTCCTTTTTTTTTCTTCTTCTTCTTCTCGGTCTGTCTTTGTGCAGCACCTCTGCCAACCACCATCGAACAACCACTGAGCCACCGCCACTTCGCCAACACCACCTCTCCTTTTCCCTTCCTTTCTAATGTTGTCTGTAAGCTTCTCCTCCCTTATCTTCATTGTGCAGCAACAACAACAATGCCGACAGTGATTCCAATGGAGAGAGCTCATGGTTCAAGGCCCATTCAACTCCTCTTAGTCCAGGCAAACTAATTCTCAAGTTGTTTTAAGTTTCAAACGTTCGGTAATTGATCAATGCTCAAGTTTTTGTTTAGGTCAACTTAGGTTTTTTATTTTTTTTAGCTTGATTTAGTGTGATTCTTGCTAAATTCAGAAATGTTGTTATGTGCATCTAGAGCTACTCATATATATATTTTTTGAATTTTGTTGTTTCGGTTTTCTGGCAAGTCACTGTTCCAGTGACCCTCGCAGGGAAATTTTTATATTTTTAGTAAATTTTTTAAATTATTTGGATTATATTTTGTGAAGAAAATTTGGTGAAATTGATTTTAGATTTTTAGTTATGAATTTATTTAGTTTATGTGAAATTTTGTATTTTTGAAAAATAAGGTGAATTTTATTAATTATATGATTTTTATTGAAAATAATACTAATTAGTATGTTTAATATAAACATTAAGCTTTAGATTTGAGAAAATAAATTTTTACAAATTTATAGTAATTTTGGTTAATTTTTGGTAAAATATTTAGTATTATGGTAATTTTTGGGAAATTTAGTAAATTTTATATTTTAATTGAATTTATTGTTAATTAGTGTGTTTTGGATAAATTTGAATAATAAATAGTATTAAAATAATTTCTATGGATTATTTACTATTTTTAGCTAATTATTAATAATTTTTGAAATTATATTTAAATAATAGCTTATTTATTATTTTTATGATGAAAATGGATTTTTAGTTATTTTTATAATATAATTGAGTAATTTAAGTAATTAATTATACTTTATGTTGTTTAATTTCAAGTATTTGAAAAATGGGATTTTTACTAATATTATTTAACTCTATTTAAGATTTTATTAAATTAATTTGAAAATAAATTTTCTTTAATGTTTTTATTATTTAAATAAATGGTATTGAGGTATTTTATCAATTTTTATGGATTTTAATGATTTTTCATATTTATTATTAAATTATTGGCTTTTGTGTATTTTGATTCTCGATTGGGCGAATTGTGCAGTTCGGAACCTGAGAAGTTGTGCATTTATGGATATTGAAGTGTGTTTGCTTGTAGGATCAGCTCTACTTTTAGTAGAGAGATGTCCATTTTACAGAGGAGATTCAGTCGAATTTTTGATAGAATTCTCGTAAAATGTGATATCATATCGATCTTAAGTTTTTAATTTTTGGTCGAATTGTGTCCTAGATTGAGTCACTCTTTAGAATTTCTAGAAATATAAAATTAGGAGTTTGATTCCAATATTATTATTATTTATTTATTTTCTATAATTGCGCTAAGACTGATGCCTACCGGACCATGCCAGTCTATCTCTTTTAGAGGAGCGCACAACTGTGTGTTATTATCATATATATGCATTGCATGTAGAATACATATTTGTGAGCATCCATATTTTTATAATGTAATTAAGTATGATTCATTTTATTAAATGATTATGTATATATTTGATATATCTTTAGTATATATTCAGTATATATATGGTATATATGTTTGGTATATTTTTGGTATATATTCGGTATATATTTTGTATATTTTTGGTATATATATGGTATATAATCAGTATATGTTTTGGTTTATAATTGTTATATTTCTTTAAAAATGGATGCTATCAAGTTTAAATTATGCATTTTATTATTTTCAATAATTATAAGATTTATTTTAAGGGTAGCATGTTCTGGGTTGCACTAAGATTGTATATGTACCAATGCGTTAGATTTTTAGGATTTGATATTATGAAATTAAAGATGTGAGACTTGATTAATTGATTATTAAGATTTGTGGTGAGAGAGTGGTGTGACTACGAGAGCTCGGTTGACCTAGTGTCTCAGGGCCAATCATGTTCATAGTGACACTACAGGAGCTCGGTTGATTTAGTATCTCGGGGCCAGTCTACTACCCAAAAATGGAAAAAGAAATATTTTGGAGTTAAGTGAGCCTATTGGCTAGTGAGATTCAACGATTGAGGTTGTGTAATATTTTAGGGTTCTGCTCTGATCCTTTACCCAAAATAAACTTTTCTGGATCGATTATTATATAAAAGTGGATTTTAGCATCTATGTGAAATGCATGTGTGTCTATATATGTCACAACCCAAAACAGGGGGCCATGACCGGCACTGGGGAACGGGAATTCTTTCAAATCCGAAACCCGTAGCAAGCCTTAAAAATAAAAGCATGCAATATATTAAAATAAATAAAATATTATGCAGTAGAAATTTAATCTCAAATATAAAAGTAATAATTCCTCAACTCATTTAAATAACATAAAATCCATCTCATATATATAACAAAATCTTTAAGTAAAAATTTTCGGTTTAAACTCCTAAAATTTAAATCTCATACATACATATTATAAATACAGCTCACTACAATAACTACTGCAATGTCTAGAATAAATAAACTCAAGTAAGCAGTTTACACAATAAGGCCGGAGCGGAAGAAATCCGGCGTATAGGCCTGCTACTGAGGTCTGAGGACAAAAACTCTCCTGAAAAATATCAACAGAGGGGAGTCAGACCTCACTGAGTGAATTGTTATAATATATATACATGCATCTCCTATATGACAAAAGCATTCAAACATATGCATATAATAAATAAATAAATAAATAAATAAATAAATATATATATATATATATATATATATATATATATATATATGACATGTACACACAGATGCTGAAAAATCACTTCATATATAGTACTATCAGTTTATGAAGGATCAAATAGAACCCTAAATCATCACAACCTCAAATAGTTTTAGACAACACTCTAGCTATACAAGCTCACTTATTCCAAATAAATTCACTTATTCCATTTGGACAGTAGAATGGCCCCGAGACACTAAGTCAACCGAGCTCCAGCAGTCTGACTGTCAGTGTGATTGGCCTCGAGACACTTGGTCAACCGAGCTCCAGCAATCACACTCTCAAATCACATCTCACATCAATCAAATCAAATCCATCAAGTCATAATCCACTAATAGGTTAGTAATTTAACCTAAATTCTATCGTCGTACCGGTATATACTCGGTCATAGTGCTACCCACTAGGTAGCACGTTCTATTGATATCCTTCATTAAAATAAACTCATATATTCGTAAAATAAATGATGCATGATATTAATTTAAATGGCAATATAAACCATATATATACTAGAAATATACCAAAAATAAACTAAGTATATTTCGAGTATATATATGTCAGATAAATTCAGTTCAATTATAAAATAAACCATATATATACTTAAAAACAATTTGGGTATAAATCAAGAGTAAAACATGTATTTATTTCAAATTATATCAAAAAATATACCTAAAATATACTAATCATTTACTAAAACAATTTATGCATAAATCATGCAATTTAAAACATATATTTCTAAAACATGCAACCTAAATACACGTATATATAAAATAATAACTCACCGTTGTGCGCTCCACGAGACGGGTCCGATGGGCCTGGTCCACTAGGCCTCAGTCTCGGCGCAACTAAACAATCCAATCACAATACAAGAATCAGAACAAATCTAACTTAATTTTTAGAAACTCGATCTATAATTCTAAACACAGACAAGGAATAAGAATTTGACCGAATGTCATATTTTACAAGAATTCTACCGAAAATTCGACAAAATCTCCTCTGTAAAATGGACATCTCTCTACTTAAAAATTAGAGCTGGTCCTGCAAGAAAACATGCTTCGAATATAGAATAACCATACAACCCCTCAGTTGGATTCCCAAACTACAATTCCACCGACTGAGGTTCACAATTCACAAGATATGTAAAAAATACATTAAAATTCCATAATAACCAAAAATACCCTTTATATACCAAAATATAGCAATTTAAATATTTAAACACTAAAAATAATTATTTCACCGATATTTACTTAAAAACCATAATATTAATATAATATTATAAAAAATCAATAATTCTCGATAAATTCACAAATATTAATATAAATTCATTTTAAAAATCCAAATTACTTAATTAGCCCAAAAACATAAAAAAAATTACTAGAAACCCATTTATTTACAAAAATAGTATATTATATATAATTTGAAAATAATTTTCAAAAAAATATTTTTAATTAGTAAAAAATTTGTAAAAAACATTTTTATATCTCAAATAATTATTAAAACCAGTTAAACTTAATATTTAATTAATATTTCTATCAAATTACCAAAATACCCCTAATATATAATAATTCACATAATATACAATAATTATTCAAAAATTCACTAAAAATTATATAATTACTCAAAAATTATTTTCTCAACATATAATTCAACAAAATCAATAATTATACTCAATTAACTAATTAATTTTAACAAAATACATATATAACCTATATTTCTAAAATTCACATAAACTAAATAAAATTATATTAATTACAAAAAAAATCACAAAAATTATAAATTAAATTCTATAATTATTTTAAACCACTATAAACACCAAAAATTACATTTTCACAATTTATTTAATTAATTTAAGAAAATTAGAAAATAATAAAAAATTCACAAAAATCAAAATAAATTCCAAAAATTCTAAAAAAATTCAAGGATGAAAATTAAGCTAGTAGAATCAATTTTTGTGAAGGAATTAAGCTTGAATATCAAAGATCAAAGTTCAAAAAAATTAAGAAACTAAAATGGCCGAATTAGAAATCAAGCTCACCACCAAAATCTAGACAAAATCAAGTAAAACCAAGCTTAGAAACACACTCACTGGAGCTCAAGTAAGAGAATGAGACTAGCGATGTCGATGGAGGTGGTCAAAATTGACTTGAACGGCGATGGTGATGATTTTCGATTTTTCGGCCAAATCAAGCTTCAAAGGCGCTGGAAACGGATGCTGCTGGTAGTGGAGCTGGCTGGGGACGATGGTGGCACGCCGGGAGGCACTCTGACGGTCGGTGATCGAAAGTAACAGGCAGTGAAGGTGGGGGTAAGAGGGGGGGGGGGGGGCGGTGTCGGGAAAGAGAGGAGTGAGGGAGAGGATGTTTTTGACAATTTTTTTTATTTTTTTTGTATATATTTATATTTTAATAAAACTTTATATTAAAATATAATAAACTTATAATATACAATAAACACACACCACACATTATTATATTATATTATATTATAATATATATATATATTTTTTTTAATATATATATATATATATATATATAATAACCCTAATATTATAATAATATATATATGCATGTATATGTATATATATTAATATACAAAATATTAATCATGCACGGAGCCATATATTTTAATAAAATAAAATAACATTAATCAATAAAATATCATTTAAATATTATTTCCCAAAATAATAGGTTTCGAAAAAAATTTTACCTGAAAAACTTTAAATAAACATAAATAACATTAATTATTAACAAAATAATTAAATAATCAAATATATGTATTAAAAATTATTATTACTGCATATCCCGATAAAATATAAGAATATTTAAAAACTCGGCCTATATATATATATATAAAAGAGGAGAAGGGTCTGAAAAGCTTAGCTTTCCTTTCTAAGTAAAGTAGATTAACAAATTGTTTTATCACTTCACAAAGCTTAATATAGTTCTCTGTAATTTCTCTTCTTCCCTATAACTCCTTTGCTGCGGATAAAAGAACTTCTGTAACCTTCCCTTACTTGGATTTTAATAAAGAAAAGAAAATTTTCTTTCCCTGTAAGAATATTTTCTTATATTTTCTTGTGTTTAATTATGTATTATAGTTTCCTTATGCCTTATTTACTTTAAAGATTTATTTATTTTCTGCATTTCTTCTTTAAAGCTTTCTTTACTTTCTGTATTCATTAAGTATACTCTATGCTCGCCTAAGAAATTAGGATCTTGCACATCAGAAATTATGTATTATAATTGCTGCTTTTTGGACCGGTAACCTCCGTGTCTAGCCTTTGACTGGAGCGTGAGATAGGCATTGTGCTATCTTGCATCTGCATCATCACTAATCTCTGCTTTACTATCCCTTAGATCCTTGGGTGGTCCTGGTACATATATATATATATATATATATATATATATATATATATATATATATATATATATATATATATATATATATATATATATATATATATATATATATATTATACTGATACTTAATTGTATATGACTTTAGGTTGTATGAATATATATTATAATAATTCACTTAGTGAGATCTAACTTTCCTTAATATTTTTTTTCAAGATCTACTACTTTAGACCTTCCTCGTAGTACTTTTTGTTAGACTCTTTCCTCTTCAGTTGATCTATATAAATACTGAACTATTGTTTTCTTGTATTTTAGTAATCACTGCAGTAGTAGTGTTATTGTATTAGTAGTATGTTGTATTATTAGAGATCTTGTACCGAATATTTTATAAAGATATTTTTATTATATTATAAAATAAAGATTTATTTTTATATTAATTAAAGTTTTAATTTTGGCGTATTTTTTATTATATTTGCATGTGTTTTTATTTTTAAGGCTTATTACGGATTTTAAATTTGAAAAAATTCTCATTTCCTAACGTCAGTCATAACTCTCTGGTTTGGGTCTTGACAACTAATGTTTTTATTTTTTAAATGAAACTAACCATTATAAATATGTAAAATCAAATTTTAGTTTGTAAAAGTCATTGAAGTTCTCTTTGGCATGCTATGTGTTTTGATTTTTTGTAAATGTTTGTTAAATGTTGGTCGTTATGCATACATTTTAGTTGTATAAATGATGTGATCTTGGGCCATTAGGAACTCTTATGTAGAATTGCATGTTAGAAAAAAATAATTAATTGACCGTAATTGAATTCGTGCTCACACAATGCTTCCATTCAAAGTCCCGTACTTAAAATTAAATAATATTATTTATATTTATTAAATTAATTAAATTAACCAACAGTTGATATGTATGTTAGTGGAATTCATTTTTGAATCTTTTTCTTTGAATATATATATATATATATATATATATATATTAAATTAATTAAAATATAATTTTAATTTGATAAAAAATATATTTTCTATTTTAATTAGGTTAATTTTTATTTTATGTCTAATAAAAATTAAATTAATCAAAATATAATTCTAATTTAATTGAAAGTATATTTTATATTCTAGTTAGGTTAATTTCTATTTTATCTTTAAAAAAAATGAATTCATAATTCTAATTTAATTAAAAGTATGCTTCCCATTTTAGTCATGTTAATTTTTCTTTTATCTCTAACAAAAATTAAATTAATTAAAATTTTAGTGATACTTTTGTTAAAAATATATATTTTTGTATTTTAATTAGATCTACTTATATTTTATCTAACATAAATAAAATTAGATAACACAATTTTATAAGTCTTATTATATTAAATTTAATAAGTAAATAATTCAAATTCAAATTAATACATTTTATAAAAATAGGAAAAGTATATAATTTTTTCTAAAAGTAGATATTTTATAAATTAAAAATTAATAAATAAAAACTGGAGCATATAACTTTTTTTTTGAAAGTATAATTTTAAGAAAAGTAGTATAATTATCATTTTTAATTTTTTTTATAAAATTTAACAGAAAAGAGTTAAAATTAAAGTAATTAATATTTATTGTTTAATTATTAGTTGAACTTAAAAAATTATATTAAATTAATTTTATGTAAATAAAAGTAATAATATTAAAAATATTAAAGAAATAAAATATTATAGATCAAATAAAAAATTTACTAATTTGTAATGAATTAAAAGTGTAATGGTGTTGTAATATTTTAATTGTTATATAAAGAAAATATAACTGTTATTATTTTAAAAATTTTATTAACAAATAACTAATAATTTTTTATTATCTTATAATTAATGATGACCATAATATTTTTTTTATATGAAATCAATTCTAGAGTTTAAACAAATTAATTATAAAAAAATATTAAATTAATATTATATAATTATTTAAATAAAAAATTATAAATATTATAATGAATTATAACTATATTAAGTTAATATTAACTAGTTTTTGAAAACCAAAATATAATAAATAAAAAAAGTATATCATACTGTTGGATTTTATCGCCTCTCCATCAATGGGAAATTTTAACATTTTTAATTCTTGACCATTTCCATCTATTCAGATCTTACAGCCATCTAAATAATAATAATAATAATAATAATAATAATAATAATAAAATTTATTTTGAATTCATTTTTTCTTTTACATGGTTGTTAAGATAGATTATTTTACATCAACATCAACTGGGAAAACAATTTTTTTAGCCATACAACTGGGAAAACATTATTCGCTCGTCCATTGATTTTTGTCGCAGCCACAATCAGGTAAACGTCAACTTTTCAGCATTTTTTTTCCGTAGTAAATGACTAGAGTATCCTTGCATAACTCTTGCTTTCTTTATTTTTGATATATATTAACACAGAGAGACCTCAATAAGAATTATAAAACTCATGATAGGGCATAAAAAATAAATTTTATTAAAATAAATTTTGAGATCATTATTATTTTTGTTTTCTGAGAATAGAAATCATTATTATTTCTACAACTATTGTTATTGTTAGTAGTATTGTTATTTATAAAAAAATAATTATAATGTGCAATATATTTAATATTTACTAATGACTGATTTAACTTACAAATTATACTACACATGACTTATTATATTTCTAAAATAATATTTAATTAATTATTTCACATATATATTTTTTATATAATTTTAATTTTCACACTAATTTATTCACATTAGTTACAAATTAGCAATCATTAATTTTTATTTTTAATTTAAAAATATAATAAAAATTCTACTAAAAAATATTAGTTTTATTAAAATTTTAATATCTTCTAAAATAACATATGAAAAGTAGCAAAACTCTTCACTTTAAGAAAAATTAATCTATTCAGCTTATAAATCAGGTTTTTTAAGAAATTATTTGTTAAAATATTTCAAATTAATAAAATACATTAATTAGAAATGAATAAAATTAATTATAGATGACTAACACATATAAATGGTTAAATAATATATACATATATTTTTATTAAGCTTAATTTTTTATTTTATCAAAATAAAAAGTATTTAGTAAAAAAATTATAATATTCTATTTCATCAAAAGCCCACTAATTCCATTTCATATGAAACATCCATCTTCCATCCCACAACAAATTTTGTCTTTTATTCTACTTAAAAACACCCGTTTCCTAATCCCGAAAGCTAGGGCTGAGTGCGGTCTAATCCTGATATTTGGAAATTTTCGGGATTGAATTGAAAATTTAGAATTTGAAAATATTAAAATTGTTACTGGAATTGAAACTAAAAAACTTCATTTTGTATTATTTAAAAATTTTGTAACAATATAATTTAGAAATTGGATATTTTAATCCAATACAGTTCAATATAATACAAAACAAAGATGCAGAGAATTATACAATGTACAATAAATTTTAAAATTTTTAAACATCTATGAAATTTAAAATTTCATTAAATATATCTGCATCAATTCAATATATACTTTAATATAATTTTATAATTTATGTCCAACAACAAAGTTCAATATAACTAATAAATCCAAATTTAAATTTAGTTTTATACAACTGAAATTTAACATAGTTTACACAAATTCAATTGCAAAAATAATATAGCCTATAATAAGTCAATAACAACCAATGACGAATATTAGTTAAATAATATTTATAAGATTCTTTGGTCAAATATAATTAATATTAGTTAAATGATATTTGTAAAAGAATATTAGTTAATTTTTTTTCCGATAAATATTAGTTAATTCTTTTATTTTATTATTTTTTAATACAAGAATTTATATTTTAATTATAATATTAGCATTATTTATTTAAAAGTAGTTAAATAATATTTCTATGATTCATTTGTATAACTTATTTATTATAAATATATAAATAAATAAATTTCAATTATTTTGGTTTAATACAGTTCAGTATAGTTCGGTTCAATTCAGTCCAACTTTCAGTCCGAATATTTATAAATATCTATAACCATACCAAAAAAATTTTATCGATCCAATTCAGTCATGATAAAATAAAAAAATCAATGGTCCAATTCAGTTCCAGAAATTTTCAATCCCCTTACTCGGTTCAATTTGAATATTTTAATCTTCACAATGCATGACTACCTAAAACAATCTCCCTTTTCTTCTATTTAAAAAAAAAAAAAAAAAGGAAACACTAACTTTTGGATCATTTTTTTTTCTCATACTTGATTAATTTTTTTATTTTATATCTGATTAAACTTTTTATATTAAATTCTATTATGTACGTGTACTTGTAATACATGAATATCATATTTAAGGTCTCAGTGTCTATGATTGGCACAACAAATTCTTGAAAAATTAAGGTATTTTTTTTTATTTTTAATCCCTTTTATATTTTTCTGTTTCACATATTCAAAAAATTAAAAGGCATGTTTCTCTCTACTAAAATAATTTTATTTAGTTTTTTTGGTTGATGGATTAATGATCATATGTTTTCTAGATTTTGAAATATTTTTATAATTTTTTATTTTTCTAATTATGTTTTTATTGTTTTTAATTCATTTACATAGTAATCATCTTATAGTTTAGTCTTTCAAATTATTTTAACATGTGAACTTTTTATTTATATGCACAAAATTTTTGATTTTAAAATGAAATTTTTTTATGTATATTCATAAATTTGTGATTTTGTATTACAATATAGAAAATTAAAAGTTATATAATAAATTTTATATGGTGTCTATATATAGATAATTAAATAAAAAATAAATATTAATAGGCCGACTGATGCTCACGCATGTGTACGACTAATAATAAAAATAAATTTTTAATCACTCACAATTCCATACTCGAAGTTAGCATTGAGCCATAAACTTTTTTTTGTCCAAATAGAAAATTTTTCTTCTAAAATTAGATCAAAATGGACCATATAAAAAAAAGTTATTGAGATTAATAAATAAAATTGATAAATTTTTTTCTAAAAAATATATATCACCTGTATATATATATAAGTGATGTTAAATTTTTGTATCCTTAAATCGTTCAAACTAACAATAATGTACAAAATAAAGTGAAACCGATATTCCAACTCAGCATGCTTAGTTGGTATAACGATCTACTAAGAAAATGACTTGTAATCACATACATATTTAGTAGAATATACAACACATTGCATGTAAAAACAATTTTAGTAATAATCAGAAATAATTATCCATGTCTGTATAAAAAAACTACCCACTAAATATGTATGTGATTACGTGTCATTTTCTTAGTGGATCATTATATCAACTAGATATGCTAAGTTGTAATATTGGTTTCACTTAATAATTTCTCGTGATATTGAAAGCTACTTACGATAGAAATTATTATTAATATTATTTTTTTCATAATATATTTTTAATTTTCAACAAATAAATATTCATCTTTTTCATTAAAAAAAGCGTACTTATAACTTAAAATTTTTTATCACATGCTAATTTTTTATCCTTATTTTTATTGTTTTTACTGATTTAAAAAACTAGATCCTAATTAAAATTATACTTCCTAAACTTTATATTGCAAAAAAAAAACATTTTATTTCTAACATGAATCTTTGAAAAATTAAAGGTATACCATATTTTTAATTAATTTTTTTCAAAACATGCACACAACATGACATAATAAAAAAAAATATCTCATTCAGAAAAAAAAAAAAAAACGGCTGAAAGGTCATCATTAGCTTCACAAAAAATGACTTCTCTAGCCTAAATCATATCATCTCTGAATTAACCAAAAACAAAGACGACTTTTCTAAACTAGTCGACTGAAGACTTTTTCTTTGCTATGAATTTCCCTTTTGCAAATGCCCGTTATATATATATGAAATGAAAATCGTAAGTGTCATGGGCAGCCACGTTACAAAAAATCGCTGACCTGTGATAATTATCAAAATAGTCTCTAATTTTAATTTTTTGAATTTTATTTAATTATTAAAAAAAATTATAGACTATGGGTATATATGTATGTTAATTTCCTTTTATCCTTAAATCGTTCAAACTGACAATACGTGTACAAAACAAACAATATAAAATTAGTGATAATGAAAACTACTTCCGATAGAAACTATTATTAACATTATTTCAAAATATACTTTTAATTTTCAATAAATGAATATTAGACTCGCGACAATTATCAAAATAGCCTCTAATTTTAATTTTTTGAATTTTATTTGATTATTAAAAAAAAATTATCAGCTATATATGTTACGATCCAAATCGGGAGTTATAACTGACGTTAGGGAAAAAAAAAATTTCGAATCCAAAATCCGTAGCAAACCTTAAAAAAATAAAATTATGCAATAAATAAATAAAATACACTAGAATTAAAAATCTTAAATCAATATATAAAATAAATATTTAATGTCATATCATATAATAAAAATATTTGCATACAATATTGAGAGACAAGTCTCAAACATTAAAACAACATTCTATTGATACAAATATGACTACTGATACTATTGCAGTTTTCTAGAATACAAAAGATAGTTAAGTAAGTAATTTACATAGATAAGCCGGGGCTGAAGAAGTCCGACGGATGGGCCTACTACTAAGGTCTGAGGAAGAAGAATCTCCTGAAAAAAATCAACTGAGAGGAGTTAAACCTCACTGAGTGAATTATTATATTATATATATATGCATCTCCTAATATCATATGCAATCAATTATCAGTATATATAATAAATATATACAGGCATTTCACACAAATGCTGAAATCACTTTATATAATAAATGTTGAAAAACGTTTGTTTTGGTGAAAGATCAAATAGAACCCTATTTAATCGCAACCTCAATCAAATACATCTCGCTAGCCATGCAGACTCACTTAATTCCAAATTAATTCACTTATTCTATTATGGACAGTAAATTGACTCCGAGACACTAAGTCAACCGAGTTCTAGCAATCTGACTGTCAGTGTGATTGATCCTGAGGCACTATATCAATCGAGCTCTAGTAACTACACTATTCAATCACATCAATTTCAAATCAATCAATTAAATCAAAATCACCTCAAGTTATTTTCACAAACTCAACCCTAAAATCTATCGCACCAGCACGTACACGGTCCTAGTGCTACCCACTAGGAAGCATGTTCTATCGATATCCTTCAATTAAAATTAAATATACATATGGAAAAATAAATAATGCATAATAATATTCATAATAACAAAATAAACCATATATATACCAGAAATATACCTAAAATAAACTAAGTATATTTCAAGTATATATATGCTAAATAAACTCAAAATCAACCATAAATATATCAAAAATATATTAAGTGTATTTTGAAATTATATCATGCATTTATAGTGAAATATACCAAAAAGATACTAAAAATATACCTAACAAATACTAAAACATTTAATAAAATAATTCATAATTAAATATATAATGAAAATGTGGAAATCCTTAATCATGCATCATAAATGCAATGCATATATAGTATAACAACATACAAGTTTGAGCTCGTCGAGACTAGCTCGATTGACCCGGTCCACTAAGCCTCGGTCTTGATGCAACTAGAAAATAAAATAATAATAACAAATCAGAATAAATTTAACTTATATTTGTAAAGAGACTCGATTTAGGAATATAAAACTTCCGACAAAGCATGAAAAGTTAGGATTGACTCGATATTACGTGTTACGAGAATTCTACTAAAAATTTGGCAGAACCTCCTATGTAAAACAGACATTTTTCTACTAAAAAGTAGAGCCGATCTTGTAAGAAAAACATACTTCTAATCAAAAAACACTCATCACCTTTGGTTGGGACTCCAAACTGCACAATTTCCCAATCGAAGTTTACAAATTCACCAAAAATCAAATAATATAATAAATATATTAAAAATCAATAAAATTCACAAATATCAATAAAACACCAAAATATAATATATTTAAACATTAAAACACTAAATATAATTATTTTCACAATAATTAAATAATAGTAATTAGTTAAAAATAGTAAATAATTTATAAATATCATTTTAATACCCTAAATAATTCTAAAACCATATAAAATATATTATTTAACTATAATTTTAACAAAAACTCACAATTAACCTATATTTTCAAAAATCCCATGATGCTAAATAATTTCCTCAAAAATTATAAAAAATCATTAAAATTATTGTACCAACATATAATATTCTAATATTATCTAAAACATATAATTAACTAATATTTTCAACAAAAATACAATTTCAACCTAATATTCCAATATATACATACTATAACAATATTCTTAAAAATTATATAATATTCTCAAAAATTATTTTCTCAACACTAAAATTAATATCAACATATAACAGTACTAATTTAACCAAATTCATAATTAAAATAATAAATTAACAAAAATTCAATAAATAATAATAAAATAATCAAAAATCAAATAAATTCCAAAAAGTAGAAAAAAAAAAAACATATTTTTGAGAAGCTTGAGCTACTAGTATCAATGTTTGTAAAGGAAGATTGCATGAATTAACAAGATTCAACTAAAAAAAATTAGAAACCCTAATAGCTCAAAACCAAAACTAAGAAAAAACTCATAAACAATCAAGCTAGAGCTCAAACTGAGCTTGGGATCAACTTCCTCTCAGCTTAAGGAGTCGAACGACACCGGAAAAGCTAGCTCCCACCGTCTGCAACGTCTCCGATGACCACCAATGCAACAGCTGTCACTGCTACTGTTTTTGTTGTTTTGCGACGGGAAAGAAGGAGGAGGAGGGAGGAGAAGACGATGGCGATGGCAGAGGAAGGAAGGTGGTAAAGGCTGACGATGTTCGGTGAAGGTGGGTGAGGCACTCTGGTGGTTGAAGAACATGATGGAGCAGCGGGAAGAAGGGGGTGAAGGTATGTCTTTTGTCTTTTTTTTTTTTGTTATATATATATATATATATATATATATATATATATAGTCATACACACACATATACCAATAATTGATAACATAGAATTAATAAAAGATAATAATCTTATAAATAATATTAGTGAAATAGTTTAATAATAGAAATAATACTCACAACAATATCAAACATCAAAATACTGCTAAGGTACTTAAAATAATAATATTAAAATAATACTATATGAAAATAACATCAATAATATTAACCCTAATATTTAAATATAACTTCTAAAAACATATACGTTTTATACAGAAAATACATTTATCATAAAATAACAATTTATTAATCACAAATAAATAATAACATAAAAATAAAGTCTAAAATTTATTAACACTACATATCTCAAATTATATTTTAATAATTTAAAATTCAGGTCATATATATATATATATATATATATATATATATTAATTTCTTTTCATCCTTCAATCGTTCAAACTGATAATACGTGTATAAAACATACAGTATAAAATTGGTGATATTGAAAGCAACTTACGATAGAAACTATTATTAATATTATTTCAAAATATACTTTTAATTTTCAATAAATGAATATCAGGCCTGTGACAATTATCAAAATAGTCTCTAATTTTAATTTTATGAATTTTATTTGATCATTAAAAAAAAGGTACAAGCTATGGGTATATATATATATGTGTGTGTTAATTCCTTAAATCATTCAAATTGACAATACATGTACAAAATAAATAGTATAAAATTAGCGATATTGAAAGCAACTTATGATAGAAACTATTATTAATATTATTTCAAAATATACTTTTAATTTACAATAAATGAATATCAAACCCACGACAATTATCAAAATAGGCTCTAATTTTAATTTTTTTAATTATTAAAAAAATTTATAGACTATTGGTAATATATATATATATCTTAATTTCTTTTATCTTTCAATCGATCAAACTAACAATACGTGTACAAAATTGGCGATATTGAAAGCAACTTGTGATAGAAACTATTGTTAATATATTTCAAAATATACTTTTAATTTTTAATAAATGAATATCAAACTTGCAACAATTATCAAAATAGCCTTTAATTTTAATTTTTTAAATTTTATTTGATTATTAAAAAAATTTACAAGCTATGGATGTGTATATATATATATATTATGTTAATTTCTTTTTATCCTTAAATCATTCAAACTGACAATACGTATACAAAACAAATACTATAAAATTGGTGATATTGAAAGCAACTTACAATAGAAACTATTATTAGTATTATTTTAAAATATACTTTTAATTTACAATAAATGAATATCAGGTCGCGAGAATTATCAAAAAAATTTTAATTTTAATTTTTTTTATTTTATTTGATTATTAAAAAAAATTATAGGCTATGGAGATAGATATATATATATATATATATATATATATATATATATATATATATATATATATATATTTATTTATTTATTTATTTCGTTTTATCCTTAAATCGTTAAAACTGACAATAAGTGTACAAAACAAATAGTATAAAATTGGTGATATTGAAAGCTATTTATGATAGAAATTATTATTAATATTATTTCAAAATATACTTTTAATTTTTAATAAATGAATATTATTTTTTTCATTAAAAAAAGGTACTTATAATTAAAAAATTTTACCACATGCTATTTTTTTATCCTTATTTTTATTGTTTTTACTGATTTAGAAAGCTAGATCCTAATGAAAATTATACTTCCTAAACTTTATATTGCAGAACAAAATATCTTATTTCTAACATGAATGTTTGAAAAATTTAAGGTATACCATATTTTTATTTAAATTTTTTCAATACAAGTTCACAACATGACATAATAATAATAAAAAAAATCTCATTCAGAAAAAAAAAAAAAGACCGCTGAAAAGTCATCATTAGCTTCACAAAAGATGACTTTTCTAGCCTAGCTCATATGACCACCCTATAAAAAAAAAAAAAAAAAAAAAAAGACATTTCTAAACTAGTCCACTGATGACCTTTTCTTTGCTATGAATTTCCCTTTTGCAAATGCCCGTTATATATATATATATATATATATATATATATATATATATATATATATATATATAGGTAGACAATTATCAAAATTGCCCTTAATTTTAATTTTTTGAATTTCATTTGATTATTAAAAAAAAATTTTACAGACATATATATATATATATGTTAATTTTCTCGTTCAAACTCACAATAAGTGTACAAAGCAAACAATATAAAAT
Source organism: Mallotus nudiflorus (assembly GCA_947683625.1). Lineage (NCBI taxonomy): Eukaryota > Viridiplantae > Streptophyta > Magnoliopsida > Malpighiales > Euphorbiaceae > Mallotus > Mallotus nudiflorus. The sequence continues at coordinate 670,496 of CANTUR010000198.1, forward strand.
TTGTGATATTGAAAGTTACTTATGATAGAAACTATTATTAACATTATTTCAAAATATACTTTAAATTTTCAAAAATGAATATTCATTTTTTTCATTTAAAAAAAACGTACTTATAATTAAAAAAATTTATACCATGCTAATTTGTCATCTTTTTTTTTTTGTTGTTTTTACTGATTTAGAAAGCTAGATCCTAATTCAAATTACACTTCCTAAACTTTATATTGCAGAACAAAATATTTTATTTCTAACATGAATGTTTGAAAAATTAAAGGTATACCATATTTTTATTTAAATTTTTTCAAAACAAGTTCACAACATGACCCAATAAAAAAAATCTCATTCAAAACAAAAAACATCTATTAGCTTCATGAAAGATGACTATTTTAGCTAGTAAATGAGTAGTAAAATAGTAACTTTTATATAATAGCATCATAAGATGTAAAGTTCTATTTTTGCCGTTGTTAATTTAAATGGGTGGACTACTTCCTGTTTTGTAGTTCATCGATGTCTAAATCTTAAAAAAAAAAAAAAACAACAACTATTCTAATTAGGCAACTGAAGACCTTTTCTTTGCTATCAATTTCCCTTTTGCAAATGCTGTTTTCTTTATATATATATATATATATATGTGGGAAAATGTTAAATGTCATGGGTAGTGAAGTTATAGAGTGTCGCTGGCCCGCGATTATTATCAAATTGGCCAATAATTTTAACTTTTTAAATTTCTTTTGATTATTAAAATTTTTTTTACAGGCTACGGATATCTATATGCGCGGGCTTAATTGATGATTGTTAGTGGTGTTAATTTTTTTTTTTTAATCCTTAACTTGTTCAAACTAACAATATGTATACAAAACAACCAATATAAAATTGGTGATATTGAAAGCTACAAATGATAGATTATTAATATTATTTTTTTTTACCAAAGTATATTTTTAATTTTTAATAAATGAATATTCATTTTTTCTTTTTTAAAAAAACGTACTTATAATTTAAAGAATTTGATCACTTGCTAATTTTTTATCCTTATTTTTATTGTTTTTACTGATTTAGAAAGCTAGATCCTAATCAAAATTATACTTCCTAAACTTTCTATTGCAGAACAAAATATTTTAATTCTAACATGAATGTATAAAAAATTAAAGGTATATTGTATTTTTATTGAAATTTTTTCAAAACTAGTTAACAACATTACATAATAAAAAATATATATCTCATTAAAAAAAATAAAAATAAAAAGACCATTGCAAAGTCACCATTAGCTTCATGAAAGATAATTTTTCGAGTCAATGAGAGAGTAATCAAATGACAACTCCTTTTTAAGGACATTTTAAGGTACAAGATTCAATTCCTACCGTTGTTGATTAAAGGGGAGGGTTATCCCTTTTTATACAGTCTATCGATAATTAGGTCATATGATGTTTTTATTAAAAAAAAAAAAAGACGACTTTTCTAACTAGTTGACTGAAGATATTTTCTTTGCTATGAATTTCCCTTTTACAAATGCCCAATTTCTTTATATATATATATATAAAATTTATTATCGTCAATGGTCTTAAATTCTTTATATCCTTAAATCGTTCGAACTGGCAATACGTGTACAAAGCAAGTAGTATAAAATTGGTGATATTGAAAGCTACTTACGATAGAAACTATTATTAATTTTTTTTATCAAAAGATACTTTTAATTTTTACTAAATGAATTTTCATCTTTTTCATTTAAAAAAATGTACTTTTATATATATATATATATATATATATATATATATATATATTGATTATCGTCAGTGGTCTTAAATTTTTTTTATCCTTAAATCATTCAAATTGGCAATAAGTGTACAAAGCAAACAGTATAAAATTGGTGACATTGAAAGCTACATATGATAGAAACTATTATTAATTTTTTTTTTTTATCAAAAGATACTTTTAACTTTCACTAAATGAATTTTCATCTTTTTCATTAAAAAAAAAACGTACTTATTATTAGCATATATGTATGTATATACTACTTCTTAGTTGTATCACTTTCCACTTCTTGCTTGTATATGTATTCGGCTATTCAATACAATAGAGATATCTTCTTCTTCTTCTCTTTCAAACTATTCTAAGTTGGTATCAGAGCAGCCATAGTTATTGTTTCTCTCTCTTCTTAGTCTTCTACCTCTTTATCATCTTTTACCATTCAATTGCCATCTCTTCTACTAGTTGTCTCTTTAAACTCAACAACCACCCAACCTACACATATTTAGTAAACTTTTTCCATTAATTAAATTCCAAAAACTACATCATATGGAAGCTTCAATTTCAACCCTTGCTGAACTTTTACAACCTTCATGGTTTACTTAATGGTGTTGAACCACCACCACCCAAAGAGGTTCAAAACACAACAATAGTGACTCTCGAACCCAATCCAGCATATCTTCAATGGTTCACCAAAGATCAATTGCTGTTTTCTTGGCTTCTCTCATCCATCTTAAAGGAAGTTTACCCACATTTAATTGGTCCCAATTCTACTCATGATGTTTGGAAGGCAGTGGAAGTGGCTTACGGTATGGTAAACAATGCCTAAAGAACTTAACTATACACAAAACTCAAAATCTCAAAAAGGATGACAGATCCATTTCAGAATATTTGTTTCAAGTGAAGAAACTTGCTGATTATCTTGCTATTGCTGGACAATCCCTTTCTTCAGCCGAATTTAATGCCATAGTGTTTCGCTAATTGGGATTTGATTACAATAGTGTTGTTAGAGCCCTTCAATAAAGGTCTGATCCTCCTTCATTTAATGACCTCTATGGATAGTTAGTTTCCTATGAACTGCTCTTATAATCTCAACAAATGCCTCTCTCGGCTCTCCCTACAGCCTATGTCGCACAAGCCTCATATGGTCCCCATTTTTCTTGTTCTCATTTTTAATTTGGAGTCACTCGCTCTAACCATGGAAGAGTCCAACGTGGTGGCATCTCTTCTTTTAATCGAGGAAGTCACTAGACATGCTAAATATGCAATTTTACAAACCACACCACAGTGGATTATAGGTGGAGGTTCGATCACAACTTTTAGATTCAAAATGCTTAGCGCTACACAGATAATCGTAGCAAGTAGCCTTTTATTTTGCAAGCAAATATGTCAGTTCTTGGCCATCCTCCATCCAACTTTATTGATTGGTATCCTGACACTGGGGCAAGTCATCACATGACCCTTAATGTTACTTCCTTGAGCCTTGCAGAAGAGTACAAATGTAATGATAAAGTAGTTCAAAACCCATTCTTCTTACCAATATTTTATATATTCCTAAAATTAGTAAACCTTTACTTTCAGTTAAGCGTCTTTATCTTGACAATAGTTATTTTTTTGAATTTTATTATGATCACTTTCGTGTTAAGGATTTACAAACCAAGCAAATTCTACTCCAAAGAGCTGGTGAATTAGGACTTTATAATATGCATTCTGCCATTCCTCCATCCCTCGTTGTTCAAGCTTACCTAGCAAATTTGGAAACTTGGCATGCTCGTATGGGACATCCAAATTCTTTAGTTGTTCGTCATCTTGTTCAACAATTTCAATTACCATGTTCACCTAAGAAAGTCTCTTCTATAACTTTTCATGCTTGTTCTTTAGGAAAAGTACACCACACTTCTCTTCCATCCATAAATAATAGAAGATCCAAGCCATTAGAGTTAATCTATATGGATGTTTGGGGTCCTGCACTAATTACATCCTCTACTAGAGAAAAATATTTTATCATATTTATAGCTGATTTTTCATTGTTTACATGGTTATTTCCTCTTAAAAACAAAAGTGATGTTATTTCTATTTTTCATCAGTTTCAAGTATTTGTTGAAAAATAATTTAATTGTTAAATTAAATCCTTTAATTCTAATTGGGAGGCATATTTCGCCCCTTATTTAATCATTTCAAATTTACTAGAATTTTTCATAGATTAGCATGTCCACATACACACGAACAAAATGATACAGTAGAAAGGAAAATAAGGCACATTATTGATATTGGTCTTACTCTCCTCGGCCATTATTCTGCTCCTTTTAAATATTGGCACTATGCATTTAACATTGCTACATATTTAATTAATCTAATGCCGTCCAAATCCCTTTCTAATACCATTCCATATCACTTGCTTTTTTATAAATCCCCAAATTTTGATTTTTTTTAGTATTTGGTTGTCGAGTTTATCCTTTACTGCACCCATATAATCACTATAAATTTTCCTTTTATAGCAAGTAATGTGTTTTTCTTGGCTATTCATCCCATTATCATGGATATCATTATTTGGATAAAGACACTGGTCGAATATACATGGCTGGGCATGTCAAATTTAATGAGCAACTTTTTCCATTTCAATATGTGTCAACCACTTCCCAGACTCCTACTCCTACTTAATCTCCAACACCTTATTTACAGATCAGCATGCCACTGTCTCAATTCACTTGCTCAAAGGACTCTCATTTAGGTATGAATTCCTTATCACCTTCATCTTTATCTCCATCCAAATTTTCTGCTAATATGTCCCTATCCTCATCTCCCTTACTTGCTACACCTAAATCCCGTACTTCCCAATATCCATCCACTACCTGACCCTTACCTATTATAAACTCTTCGCCATCTTGCCCTGTCACCTCTTCTCATATTTTATCTAAATTGCTACCTCCTATAACAACCCGACATTATATCTATAACCCAATGGGTTGCAACTTTTTGTTGACCTATCTTTTCCTCCTACCCAAGAACCACTTATAAGCATTGAACCTCCAGAACCTAACCCACCCCCTCGCCAACATTATATGCAACTCTGAGACACCACTCTAGCCAAAATAAAAAAATTTACCAACTTAGCTGAAATAATCCCTTCAACTGAACCCTCCTCTTTCACCCAAGCCATTAAATGCAAAGAATGGCAACATGCCATGCAACAAAAAATGGAAGCATTACTTCGAACCAACAAATGGGAATTTGTTCCTACGCCACCTAAGGTCAACATTATTGGTAACCACTGGATATATAAAATTAAATGCCATTCCAATGGTAATGTTGAACGGTTTAAGGCATGGCTAGTAACCAAGGGCTACACCCAGGAACATGGATTAGACAATTAACACCTTTAGTGCTATTATTAAGCCCATCACTATTCGTATTATTCTGTCTATTGCAGTTTCCAGATATTGGCCAATATAACAATTGGATGTCAGTAATGCATTTCTATATGGGGACTTAAATGAAATTGTTTACATGGCTCAACCTCAAGGATTTCTTAATAAGTAATTTCCACACCATGTTTGCAAATTCAAGATGTCCTTATATGGTCTCAAGGAAGCACCATATGCTTAGTTTCAAAAACTCAGTGGTTTTTTATTATCCCTTGGATTTATTGGCTCTTATGCTGACTCTTCACTGTTCATTTACAATTCTGGTGCAATTTCATGTTTTATTTTAATCAATGTGGATGATATTATCATCACAAGCAGTCAGTATATGTTCATTTAGTCCATTATTAATCAATTAGCTTCTACTTTGTCATTAAGAAATCTTGGCTCTCTTAATTATTTTTAGGAATTCAAGTTACCTCTCACAAAAATGGCCTTTTTTTTTATCACAACACCGGTATGTTCAAGAGCTTTTAGGAATAATGGGAATGCTCTCTTGCAAACCAATCTCTACACCTATGGCAACTGATTCTTCTCTTTACAAAGATCCCACTAATCTGTTATCACCTTTCGAGGTTGTCAAGTACCGCCAATATTGTAGGTCTTTGCAGTATGTAACATACATAAGGCCAGAATTATATTTTGTAGTTAATAAGCTTATTTAATTTATGCATTCCCTAACGCATGAACATTTGCAAGCTTTGAAACAGATACTGCATTACTTAAATGGGACTACTTCTACTTTATTGTTCATCTCCAAATCCTCTTCATTTGATTAGTGTGCCTTTGTCAATGTTGACTAGGCCGGTAGTCTCCATGATCGATGCTCCACCGATGGGTTCCTCATTTTCTCAGGCAAAAACTTAATTGGTTAGAACTCCAAAAAATAGTCCACTGTTGCTCAGTCATCTACGGAGTTAGAATTCAAAGCGATTGCCAATGTTTCAATTGAGATTCAGTGGTTATCCAAATTACTTGAAGACTTAGGTGTCACTCTTCCTAAACCTCCATGGATATTGTGTGATAATTTGGGAGCCATTTTCATTTCTTCTAATACTATGTTCATAGCTAGAATGCGTCATGTTGAAGTCGACTACCATTTTATCAGAGAATAGGTTGTTGCCCATAAATTAAATGTCCATTCAATAAGTGACAAAGAATAATTAGTCGATTTTATGACAAAGCCTCTTCCTAGATATGCGTTTTATTTTATTCGGGATAAGCTTACACTAACTCCATTATAGCTATATGCTTATGGGGGGGGTATTATCAGATATGTATGTATATACTACTTCTTAGCTATATCAGTTATAGTTTGTTATTGTAACTCTATCACTTTCCACTTCCTACTTGTATATGTATTCACCTATTCAATACAACAGAGATATCTTCTTCTTCTTCTTATTCTCTTCCAAACTATTCTACTTCTTATAATTTAAAATTTTATGACATGCTAATTTTTTATCCTTATTTTTCTTTTTTTTTATTGTTTTTATTGATTTAGAATGCTAGATCCTAATTAAAAATATACTTCCTAAACTTTATATTGCTGAACAAAATATTTCATTTCTAATAGAATGTTTGAAAAAATTAAAGGTATACCATATTTTTATTTAATTTTTTTCAAAATAAGTTCACAACATGATATAATAATAATAAAAAAAATCTCATTAAAAAAAAGACCATTGAAAAGTCACCATTAGTTTCACAAATGATGATTTTTCTAGCTAATGAGATAGTGGTAAGTGGTAACTCCTATCCAAGGATATATTGAGGAGCAAGATTCAATTCCCGTCATCATCGATTTAATGGGGAGGGCTGCCCCCTATTATACTATCTATCATTGCCTAGGTCATATGATGTCTTTTTTTAAAAAAAAAAGACTTTTCTAACTAGTCGATTGAAGACCTTTTCTTTGCTATGTATTGAGGAGAAGAATTTGATTCCTGCCATCGTCGATTTAACGGGGAGGGCTACCTCCTATTGTACTATCTATCATTGCCTAGGTCATATGATGTCTTTATTAAAAAAAAAGACTTTTCTAACTAGTCAATTGAAGACCTTTTCTTTGCTATGAATTTCCCTTTTGCAAATGCCATTTTCTTGACATATATATATAGGAAAATGTTACATTTTGTGGATAGCGACACTACAGTGTATTGTTGGCCTGTGACAATTACTTAAACCGCTCCTAATTTTGATTTTTTGAATTTCATTTGATTCTTAAAAAATTTTTTTTATAGGGAATATATATATATTCTCTGTGTGTAATTGATGATCGTCAGTGGTCTTAAATTTTTTTTATCCTTAGATCGTTCAAACTGACAATACGGGTACAAAATAAACAGTATAAAATTGGTGATATTGAAAGCTACTTAATGATCGAAACTATTATTAACATTATTTTTTTTTATCAAAATATACTTTTAATTTTTAATAAATGAATACTCATCTTTTTATTTTTTTTAAAAGCATACTTATAATTTAAAATTTTTATCAGATGCTAATTTTTTATCCTTATTTTTATTGTTTTTTCTAATTTAGAAAGCTAGATCCTAATTAAAATTATACTTCCTAAACTTTATATTGCAGGACAAAATATTTTTTTTCTAACATGAATGTTTGAAAAAAATTAAGGCATACAATATTTTTATTTAAATTTTTTCGAAACAAGTTCACACCATGACATAACAAAAAAAACCTCATTCAAAAAAAAACACCATGGAAAAATCACCATTATCTTCACGGGAGACGATTTTTTTAGCTAATGAGAAAATCGTCAAGTAGTAATATTTTTCCAAGGATATCATGAGGTGTAGGATTTGATTTCTACCATCATCAATTTAAAGTGATGAGCTACCCCTATTATGCAGTATATCGTTGCCTAGGTCATATGACGTCTTTATTAAAAAAAAAAAAAAGACAACTTCAACTGAAGACCTTTTCTTTGCTATGAATTCCCCTTTTGCAAATGCTCGTTTTGTTGATATATATATATATATATATATATATATATATATATATATATATATATATATATATATATATATATATATATATATATATATATATATATATATATATATATATATAAAATTCATGATGTTAGTGGTCTTAATTTTTTTTTTTATCCTTAAATCGTTCAAACTAATAATACATGTACAAAACAAACAACATAAAATTGGTGATATTAAAATCTACTTCCGATAGATACTATTATTAATATTATTTTTTTTTTATCAAAATATACATTTAATTTTCAATAAATGAATATTCATCTTTTTCTTTTAAAAAACAATATTTATAATTTAAAAATTTTATCACATTCTAATTTTTATCCTTATTTTTATTGTTTTTACTGATTTAGAAAGCTAGATCCTAATTAAAATTATACTTCCTAAACTTTATATTGCAGAACAAAATATTTTATTTCTAACATGGATGTTTGAAAAATTAAAGGTATACCATATTTTTATTTAAATTTTTTCAAAACAAGTTCTCAACTTGACATTATAAAAAGTAAAATATCTTATTCGAAAAAAAAAACCATTGAAAAGTCACCGTTAGTTTCACAAAAGATGACTTTTCTAGCTAATAAGGGAATAGTCAAGTGATATTTCCTCTCTAAGGGTATTTTAAGGTGTACAGTTTGATTCCTGTCGTCCTTAATTTAAATGTAAAGACTGCCCTGTATTGTGTTGTCAATTGATGCCTAAATCATATGACATCTCTATTAAAAAAAAAAGATGACTTTTCTAACTAGTCGACTGAAGGCCTTTTTTTTTATGGATTTTCCTTTTACATGTCCCTGGCCCGCAACAATTACCAAAATTGCAGCTAATTTTAGTTTTCTTTGAATTTTATTTGATTATTAAAAAAAATTACAGATTGTAGGTATTTAAATCCTTATACAATAGGTTCACTCATATATAACTTGGTTTTAGATTTAATTTTTTTTTTTTATAGGTTAGAAGTGTTTTGAATTCATGCAAAATGAGTTCATCCATGAGAAACTTAGGTTTTATATTTAAAAAAAAATTTACAAGCTATAAATTTTTAAATTATTATACGACGGGTTCACCTGTGTGCAAGTTATATATATATATATATATATATATATATATATATATATATATATATATATATATATATATATATATATATATATATACACGCGCCCGCTTTAACCCTAAGTAATTAAGCCGGCAAAATGGAAGGGAAGAAGATGTTGCTTTTATTGTTTTCAATTCTGTTAATGCATCCATGGATAACCGCATCAACGACAGCTGCTTCACTAGATGTAATGTCAGATAACTGCCCCGATAAATGTGGAAATGTCCATGTTCCATACCCATTTGGGATCAACTTTTCATCTGGGATCAATAATGATCCTTCTTGCAGCTTAAATGATTCTTTCATGTTCATCTGCGATACCACCTCCAATCCTCATCAACTATATTTCCGCGAAAAGATGCCTATATACAACATATCAGTGGAAGAAGGCACAATCTCAGTTCGAATTGACGCAGCATTCAATTGTTATAACCAGTCAGGTCAGAATTCCATTGTTACCCACTCAATTTGGTTGCGAGATGGCCCTTTTTTTTTTTCTGATTCCCGTAACAAGCTCACAGCTATTGGGTGTGACACTTTAGCTGTAATGGAAGAAGAGACTTTTGGTGGTGGCTGTATATCCATGTGCGTTAGCAATATGATTTTACAAGGCTCCTGCTCGGGTCTTGGATGCTGCCAAACGCCTGTACCGAGAAATATAAAGACATTAAATATTAGTCTTACAAGTCTATATAATCACACGCAAGTCTTGGATTTCAATCCATGTGAATTTGCATTTCTGGCTGATGAAAGGACTTTCAATGTTTCGGATTGGCAACTCTCTCGTCGGCCATTTTCATCTGAAACTAAACAAGTTGTAACTTCTGATGTTGTCATTGAATGGGTAGCAAGAGAAGAGACATGTGAGGTAGCACAATCAAGCTCGAGTACTAATAGATATGTTTGTGGTGAGAACGCAAATTGCTCCTACTCCGATAATGGCAAGGGATACCGTTGCTTATGCAAAAATGGATTCATAGGGAATCCCTATCTTTCACAAGGATGCCAAGGTAACTAAAGTTTTCTTCTTTTTTCCTTTACTTGAGCTCTTTACTGTATTCTAATTTATTTGTATCTTCAACAGATATTGATGAGTGCCGAGAACCAGAAAAGTACAAGTGTGATGGAACTTGCAAGAATACAATTGGAAATTACACATGCCAATGTCCTCTTGGGATGCGCGGCGATGGAAAAGTTGGCTGTCGAGGACTTCACATCACAACTATTGCTGCAAGTACTGTCTAGTTGTTATTCTTCTTCTTGTTTTGACCATTACCATATATACTTTCTATCTAACTATATGTATGTCCTTTGCTTCCGATTATTGCAGGTATTGGATCAATTTTGTCCGTTATCATTATTATTGTGTTGGTCATTATTATGTGCAAAAGACGAAGAAAGGAGAGGAACTTTTTGGAGAATGGAGGAATGTTGTTAAAGCACCAACGAGTAAGAATTTTTAGTGAAGCAGAGTTAGCAAAGGCCACAAAGAATTACGATGCAAGTCAGCTTCTTGGTGAAGGGGGTTTTGGATATGTTTACAAAGGAGTTTTGGCAGATAAAGATATGACGCAGATTGCAGTAAAGAAGCCAAAAGACCTGAGCAAAGCACAAATAAAGCAAGAGTGTCAGCATGAAATTGGCATTGTTTCACAGGTCAATCATAAGAATGCGGTCAAGATTTTGGGGCTATGTTTGGAGACTCAAGTTCCACTTTTAGTTTATGAATTCATTTCAAATGGAACCCTTTACCATCATATCCATCATAAGAGGTCTCATATCCTAGCAAACTGGAGAAATCGTTTAAGGATAGCTGCCGAGACTGCTCTTGCACTTGACTATTTGCATTCTTTAGCAGACCCACCAATCATTCATGGAGATGTCAAGTCATTGAACATACTTTTAGATGATACTTACACTGCAAAAGTATCTGATTTCGGAGCTTCAGTGCTAATTTCTTCAGGGCAAGCTGATATAGGCGCGAAAATACAAGGAACTTTTGGCTATTTGGATCCAGAGTACCTTATGACGGGTATTTTAACAGAAAAGAGTGATGTGTATAGCTTCGGAGTTGTTCTTGTTGAACTCTTAACAGGCGAGAAACCAAATTCTAGTGAAAGATCTGGGGAAAGGAGTAATATCATTCAATATTTCATTTCAGCATTGGAAAGTCACAACCTAAATCAAATACTCTGTTTCAATGTAACAAACGAAGGCGAAATTGAAGAGGTTGAAAGTTTTGCCGAGCTTGCAAAACAATGTCTGCGTAGTTGTGCTTTGAAAAGGCCGAGCATGAAAGAAGTAGCAGAGGAACTTGGCAGGTTGAAGAAGCTGAATGAGGGTTCTTGGAATCATGACGATCGCAGTGGTGAAGAAACTGAGCACTTATTAGGTGAATCATCTTATTGTTCCATTGACATGGAAACTGCAAAGTCGAACCAACATGATATCCTCAGTTTCACAACATTTGAGACTGAGTATTCTACTACTGAGAGTATTTGAATTGGTTATTAGTTTGAAACTGTTTGTGAACATTTCTTGTAAATGATATTTGGAATTTTTGAAGTGTGGCTCATTGTGTATTGTATTAATTAACGTTAGGTTTCCATAAAAGGAAAAAAATGTTACTCCTTCTATATGTAAGTAAAAATAAAAAATAAAAAAACTAATAATTATGAAAAATTTATAAAAAATGTCCAATTTTTAGACTTTTTCATTAAAATATATTCAGTTTTCATTTATGTCTTTATTTTTATTTTTATTTTCTTTTTTGCCTCCTTATTGTTTTGTCCTTTTTTTAAAATTTTTCTTCTCTTTTTATTTTTTATTTTTATTCTATCCTTATTTTTTATTTCATTCTTTTTACTTTCTCTCTTTTTTTTATTTTTTACTTTCTCCTTATTTTTTCTCATTTCTTTTTTTCTTTTTATGTTTTTTTAATTAATGAAAAATTAGCTAATATTATTATTATTTTCCTTATTTCATTCATTTTCCATTAGTTTTTGTTTCACTAAATTTCATTTATAATATATACTATATTATAAACTAATATATATGTATATATATATATATATATATATATATATATATAATATACTTATTATACATACATGAGTGTCTAAGTGAGTTTTAGTGTATGTATACATATATATATACATATATACTTAAACATACACTTCATGCAATTATATTATATATATATATATATACATATTAATAACCATTAATATAATATATATTCAATATATGACTATATATTAATATTTATTTATGCATGTATGTATATAGAAAAATATTAGTACATATGTACATATCTATATACATATACAATATATACATAATATAATATAATGCAAAGTAACCATTTCTAATATTATTTGAGAAAAATATCCCTTTTAATTCAAATAAATATGTATATATATATATAGGGTATTACAATCTCCCCTCCTTATACGAATTCGTCCTCGAATTCAAGAAACGAAAGAAAAGAGGAATTACAAGGCTAAGAAGGAAAGAGATACGGAAACGAAATTCGCATCTCGGCTTCAGTTTCCCAGGTGCAATCCTCTGCGGAATGGTTACTCCATAACACCTTCACCATCGGTATCTCCTTAGTTCGTAGCTGTCGGATTTGGCGATCTACAATCGCCACCGGGTACTCCTCGTAAGTCAAATCATCACTAAGCTCTACGGCTTGAGGTTGTAACACGTGAGACGGATCAGGGACGTATTTTCTCAACATGGAAACATGAAATACAGGATGGATTCTCGATAGTTCTGGTGGTAACACCAGCCTATACGCCACTTCACCTACTCTAGACCGAATCTCAAACGGTCCAACGTATCTGGGAGCTAGCTTACCCTTCTTGCCAAATCTCATAACTCCTTTCATTGGGGACACCTTCAGGAACACCATGTCTCCAACCATGAAGGATACATCCTTCCTCTTAGGGTCAGCATAGTTCTTCTGTCTGTTGAAGGCTGTCTTCAATCGCTGCTGTATAATAGGAACTTTCTCTGAAGTGATCTGCACCAACTCTGGTCCCGTTAACTGCCTTTCACCAATCTCCCAACACAAAGGTGATCTACACTTTCTACCATATAGTGCCTCATACGGAGCCATCTCGATGCTAGCATGATAGCTGTTATTATAAGCAAACTCAATCAGTGGCAAATGTGAATCCCATTGTCCTCCAAATTCCATTACACACATCCTCAACATATCTTCTAACGTCTGGATGGTCCTCTCTGACTGACCATCTGTCTGAGGGTGGAAGGCCATACTAAAATCCAATCTGGTACCCAAGGCCTTATGTAATTCTTGCCAAAAGACTGAGGTAAAGGTGGCTCCTCTATCCAAAACTATGCTCATAGGTACTCTATGTAGATAAACAATCCTATTAACATAAAGTCTTGCCAGTCTATCAGTAGAGTACGTCTTCTTTATAGGCAGAAAGTGTGCTGATTTAGTCAACCTGTCAACAATCATCCAAATAGCGTCATAACCTCCAGTAGTTCGAGGTAGCCCAGTCACGAAATCCATGGCTATCATATCCCATTTCCATTCAGGAATTGGCATGGGTTGCAACAGTCCCGATGGTCTCTGATGTTCAAGCTTTACTTGCTGGCAAGTTAAGCACCTGGATACAAACTCTGCAATATCCTTCTTCATTCCATTCCACCAATATGTATCCTTCAAGTTATGATACATCTTGGTAGAACTCGGATGAACACTATATGTAGAAAAATGTGCTTCTTCCATAATCTCCTTTCTCAAGTCATCAACATCTGGCACACAAATCCTAGTGCCCAACCGTAATACACCTTCTTTGTCAATCATAAAGTCCCGTGACTGCCCTTATTGCACTTCATACATAATCCTCTGCAACTGGGGGTCTCTACTCTGAGTTGCCTTAACCCGATCCAAGTATACTAATCGTACACTGAATTGAGCTAAAAGGCACTTTCGGGTAACTTTCATCTGTAATCCCCGATCGATCAGTCCATGCAACTCCTTGATAATGGGCCTTCTCTTTGTGCTAATACGGGCAAGGCTGCCTACTAATTTTCTACTCAAGGCATCCGCAACAACATTCACCTTGCCTGGATGGTATAAAATTGTCACGACCCAAAATAGGGGCCATGACCGGCGCTAGGGAACGGGAATTCTTTCGAATCCGGAACCCGTAGCAAGCCTAAAAATAAAATAAACATGCAATAATAATAACAATATTAAATGCAGCGGAAATAAAAATCATAAATATTACAATATCATTTCACCAACTGGATTTAAATCAAATCTCATCTCATATATATATATAAAACTCTTAATACAAATCCAGTTCAAATAATACAATACAACATCTCTTTAAATATTTAATGACTACTGCAGTGTCTAGATAAAATAAATCCAAGACTCAGAGAAGCAGTTTACACAAAGAAGCCGGGGCGGAAGAAATCCGACGTATAGGCCTGCTACTGAGGTCTGAAGATGTTGACTCTCCTGAAAAATAGTCAACGGAGGGGAGTCAGACCTCACTGAATGAATTACTATAATATATATACATACACACTAAATGATAATGCATACAGTCAATATTATATATCTAATATATATATATACAGGCAAATTCACACAGATGCAGTAAAATCATTTTTATATATTTTATTGAAAATCACAGTTTATGAAGGATCACATAGAACCCTAGAATATCGCAACCTCGAAAATAGTGTTAGACAACACTCTAGCCACACAGGCTCACTTATTCTAAAATATATCCATTTAATCCATGTAGACAGTAGACTGGCCCCGAGACACTAAGTCAACCGAGCTCCAGCAATCACACCTCCAAACCATATCTCACACATCAAATAATCATAATCAATCAATATCCACAAATAGGTTAATAGTATAGCCTAAATACTATAGGCGTACCGGTACGTACTCGGTCCTAGTGCTGCCCACTAGGTAGCACGTTCTATCGATATCCTTCATTAATAAATATAAAACATTCATTCACAATTAAATGATGTATGAATTTAAATAAAACAACAATATAAACCATATATATACTGGAAATATACCAAAAGTAAACCAGGTATATTTTGAGTATATATACGTCAAATGAATCCAATCAAATTATAACTTAAACTAGAAATATATTTAAAAACATTTTAAATATATTTTATTTACAAAACATGCATATAATTTAATAAATACCAAAAATAAACCAAAAATATACTTAAATACAAATCATATTATTTATGCATTTTAATAAAAATAAAACATATATTTCTAAATCATGCATCCTAAGCATATATATATAGTATAGTAACTCACCCTAGTGCGCTCCACGAGACGGGTCCGACGGGCCTGGTCCACTAGCCCTCGGTCTCGGCGCAACTAAACAAGCAATAAATAACCGACATTAGAATAAACCTAATAGAAAATCCTAGAATTCGATTTAGAGTATTAAGCATAGAATCGATATCAGGGTTCGACCGGACATCACGTTTTGACGAGAATTCTACCGAAAATTCGACAGAACCTCCCCTGTAAAACGGACATCTCTCTACTCAAAAGAGTATAGCCGACCCTGCAAGGAAATACACTTCGAAAAACAGGCTCAACACTCAACCACAACCCCTCGGTCGGACTCCAAACTACAATCTACCGATCGGGGTCCACAAACACAGAACAATTCAGGAAATACCAAAAATATCCTTATAACATAGAAATATATTTTATAAGTAGAAATTACATAATTAACCTTTAAACACATTAAAAACCAATAAAAACTCATTTTATTAGAAAAACCGTATATCATATATATAATTGAAAATAATTCACGAAAAATAGTTTTAATTAGTTAAAAATACCAAATAATTTGTAGAAATCATTTTTATACCTTAAATAACTATTAAAACCAATTAAATTACATTTTTAGCCAATTTAGGGTAAAATTACCAAAATGCCCTTATATATATAAATATACTTAAATTACTTCAAAAATTCACCAAAAATTATAAAATTATCCAAAATTAATTTTCTCAACATATTTATCAATAATATCAATAATTAAACTCAATTAACCAATTAATTTCAATTTAAAACACAATTAACCCTAATTTCCCAAAATTCCATAAACTTCAATAATTCAAAATAAATACTTAGAAATTCATAAAAATTCCAAATAAATTCCTATAATTTATTTCAACACCTAATTTAACCATAAAACACAATTTCATAATTTAAATAATTAATTTCCGAAAATTAGAAAATAATATTAAAATATTCAAAAATACCCAAAAATCCAAACAATCTCCAAAAATTCTACAAAAATTCATACATGTAGATTAAGCTACTAGGATCAATATTTGTGAAGGGATTTTTCATGAATCAATCAATTCAAAGCTCAAAAAAATCAAAAACCCTAATGTGATCGAATTGGAAAAATCGAAACCTAAGCAATTCTAGACCATTTAAGCTCAAACCAAAGCTAGAATCACACTCAGTGGAGCTCAAGGAGAAGAAAGAGACCGGCGATGTCGAAAATGGTGGCCGGAATCGGCGTGATCGACGGCGAGGAGAAGGATTTCGGCCAAAATGGAAGAAAAGAGGCTGCCGGCGTCGGGGAAGGAGGCTGCTGGCGGCGGGGGACGGCGGTGGCAAGCCGGGAGGCACACCGACAGTAGGTGTTCGGGATTTGCAACAGTGAGGGGAAGGGTGGTCGGGCGCGGGAGGGAGAGGAAGAAGAAGAAAAAAGAAAAGAAAAGAAAAGAAAAAGAAAAAGAAAAAAAAGAAAAAAAAGAAAAGAAAAGAAAAGAAAAGAAAATAATAATAAAATAATTATAATAATTTAATTATAAATAAAAATAATTAAATAACAATAAATTAATAAATAAATAATAAAATATTAGGGTAATATATATTAAACCCTAATTAAATAAATATTTACACACATAGGCTTTATTTAGTATTTTAAAAATACGTATGAGTTCATGCAAGTCCGAAAATATATTTAAAATAATTAATAATAAATTATTTACATGAAAATTTCCCCGAAAATGCAAGTCCCGGAAAAATTTTACGTAAAGCACTGTAAATAATACACAATAATTAAAATAGGTTTTAAATACATATCAACTCTTGAAAATATCGTAATATATATACAAAAATTATTAACACTGCATATTCCGGTACAGTGTAAAAATATTTAAAAATACGGGATATTACAAAAATGGAGCAATCATAATCCTTAAGGAGTTCCACCCATCTCCTCTGCCTCAAATTCAAGTCCCTCTGCTGGAAAATATATTTCAAGCTCTTGTGATCAGTGTATATCTCACACGTCACTCCGTACAAGTAATGTCTCCATATTTTCAAAGCAAACACCACGGCTACCATCTCTAAGTCGTGAGTGGGATAGTTCTGCTCGTGCTTCTTCAACTGCCTCGAAGCATAAGCAATCACTTGGCCATTTTGCATCAACATATAGCCCAATCCTACTCTGGAAGCATCACAATACACTGTATAACCTTCATTCCCAGAGGGTAAAGTTAGAATTGGTGCCAACGTCAACAAGTTCTTCAACAATTGAAAGTGCTCTTCACATTTGTCCGTCCATACAAACTTAACACTCTTATGGGTCAACCTTGTCAAAGGTGCAGCAATTCTAGAGAAGCCTTCACAAATCTTCTGTAATAGCCTGCTAGACCCAGGAAACTCCTTACTTTCTTAACTGCAGTTGGCCTTGACCACTCTGTAATAGCCTCTATCTTCTTAGGGTCCACCTGTATGCCATCTCTAGAAACCACGTGGCCTAGAAATGCCACTTGATGCAACAAGAACTCACACTTTGAGAATTTGGCATACAACTTGTGCTCCCTTAAGGTTTGAAGTACCCTTCTCAGATGCATCACATGCTCAGCCTCACTTTTGGAATAAACCAAGATATCGTCAATGAAAACTATCACAAACCGATCCAAGTATGGCCTGAATACCCGATTCATCAAGTCCATAAAGGCTGCTGGAGCATTAGTCAACCCAAAGGACATTACTAAAAACTTGTAATGGCCATATCTTGTTCGGAAGGCTGTCTTGGGCTCATCACCTCATCTGATTCTCAACTGATGATACCTAGATCTCAGGTCTATTTTAGAAAAGCATGTAGCACCTTGAAGTTGATCAAAGAGATCATCAATCCTCGGAAGTGGGTACTTGTTCTTGATGGTGACCTTATTCAACTGCCTGTAGTCGATACAAAGGCGAAGGCTACCATCCTTCTTCTTCACGAACAACACCGAAGCACCCCAAGGCGATGTACTGGGTCTGATGAAACCCTTATCAAGTAACTCCTGAAACTGCTCTCTCAGCTCCTGCAGTTCAGCTGGTGCCATTCTGTAAGGTGGCATAGAAATAGGATCCGTACCATGTATGACATCGATACAGAACTCTATTTCTCTGTCTGGTGGTAATCCTGGTAATTCTTCAGGAAAGACATCCAAAAATTCACACACCATTGGCACCTGCTCAATTGCCACATTCTCCTTCTCAACATCTCTTACCATTGCCAAGTATCCCTGACAACCCCTTCTAAGCATCTTCCGGGCTGTAATGGCAGAAATGAGATTACGAGGCATGGAGCTCTTTTCACCCTTGAAACAAAATTCTTCTTCATTTGGAATTCTAAACACCACTTCTTTCTCTCTACAATTCACCGAAGCATAATACCTCGACAACCAATCCATGCCTAAAATGACATCGAATTCTAGCACGTCGAGCAATACTAAGTCCGCCAATAGTTCTCTACCATCAACTATCATCGGACATGAAGGAAAGAAGACATCTGTCTCCAACTCGCCACTAAGAGGAGTCGAAACAAATAGAGGAAAGGACAACCTAGAAGGCTGCCACTTGATTCTCGAAGCGAACATAGGAGAAATGAAGGAATGTGAAGCACCGGGATCAAACAACACTCTAGCATCGCATGCATAGACTGAGAGAATACCTGCTACCACTGCATTTGAAGTCTGAACATCCTGTGGTGTCAAAGTGAACACTCGAGCCTGACCACGACCTGCCTGTTGATAAGTCGAAGGCTGTGCAAAACCACGTCTGCTAGGTCTACCAACTGAACCTCGACCCTGCTGACTCATAGGCTGAGGCGGTCTCTGCTGTGGCTGTATGGGTGCTCGATACTGCTGAGGCATCGGATAGTAGGGCTGAGCCACTGATGAAGATGAACCCTGAACGTACTGTGGCTGGTATCCGGAGTGGGGACAAGCTTTGGCAAGATGTCCAACCTGCCCACATCTGAAACAAGCGCCTGACAGCATATGACACGGGCCCTGATGAAATCATCCATAACTCGCGCAATCACTAGCTCCAGACCCAGAACTACTCTGCCCGGAACTCTGCCCACTACTGCTACTACTAACTCTTGTACTGAATCTGTGACTCCTGCCGGTTCTCCTGTTCGAAGCATATCCATGTCGGCCAACTCGGTGAGTCCTGGACCTCCTACCACTCTACTGAGAACTACCCGCAGCCTGCTGACTCGAACTGCCAATGTGAAATGCTGGCTGCTGGTACCCAGGAGCTACACCATAACTACTACCCCCGATCATATAAGGATCTATCATGGTGCCCTGGCGGATATGTCGCCTCTCAATCAAACAGGCCTCCTCAATCACACTCTCTAAGGTGCGGTCCTCGGTACGCATACCAATAAAAGTGGGTCCTAATCCAGTAACATACAGCTCCACTGCTCTGTAAGGGTCCCTCCTGATATCTTCTGCATGTCGGGATAACCTATTAAACTCTCTGGTGTAATCCTCCACTGACCTATCGCCTTTAGTGATGTGGAGTAGCTGCCACCTATAGGCATCTCTGGTGGCTGGAGGATAGAAAAATCTCAAAAAGTGGTCCTTAAATTCTAGCCAAGTCAGCTCGTGCATCGATGGCTGAATCGACTGCATAAACCAATCCTGAGCAGCCGCTTGAACCGATAACTCCACAATCATAATCCTCTGATAATCCGTGTGTCCCGTCCTGGTGCGTGCCTCAATAGTATTAATGAAGTCTAAGGCATCACCCGTACCGTCGAAAGAAACTCTACCGATCCGAGAGTAAAGAAGGGCTGCTTCAGTGTCTGACATACCCTGGTTCCTTTGCTGAAGCATCTGCTGTACAAGGGGCATCGCCTGATTCAATGCTGCTAGACCCTGATTAATCCCTGCCAGTCTAGCTGTAAAGGCTGTGGGGTCAACAGCTGGTGCTTCAGGCTCGACTGGCTACTGATCAGGAATCTCAACTGTAGCTACCCTGGCTCGACCTCTACCTCTACCTCTACCCCTACGACGTGGAGCAGGAAGGGGAGCCTCATCATGCACAGACTGCTCATCAAACCTAAGGGTCGGATCAACTTCTGGGTCGGTACGCACACGCCTCATTCTGAAAGGAAGATAAGGAAAATTGAATTCAAAACGGGGTAAGAATATTTAAAGCAATGCAGAATTAGAAATAATAACATCTCAAGACAATTATCAACCCTAAAGCTGCAGTAGTTACACAAAAAGATAGACATAGACAATTAATGGAACTTATGCTCTGATACCAACTTTGTCACGACCCGAATCCGAGGGCACATGACCGGCACTAGGGAATGGGTAGGCATAAAGCCCCCGAAACCCGTAGTAAGCCTAAAGGAAAAGAAAAATAAAATCATTCATATTTTAAACTTTATTTTAAAATAGAACACATTATCAAACTGATTTTTCTCAAATTACACAATTTCAACTGTTTAAATAATAATGTGTTTCAACATCTCATATTATAGATCAAATTGAATCTTATACATAAGCGTGGTTTACACAAATGAATTACATAATTATGTTTAAACCATACAAATCTTTAATACATATACTACTGCAGCAACCTAGATTAACACATAGTATAGCTTACAATGACCTACATAAAATGGCCGGTGAAGAAGAAACCCGGCATAGAGGTAGTCTGAGGTCGAAATCCCAAGTTCCTGAAAAAAATAAATTGAGGGGAATCAGACCTCACTGAGTAAGTCAATAAAAAGAGCTGTACGGTTTGAAAATCTTTGGAAACTATATATGTTTATAGTGAAAATAATTTATAATATATAAGTATAGCTTTTGAAAAATCTCGGTAGAACCCTAAACCCAAAATCTAAATGGCCAACCGGGCCCACTTATTCCAACTAGACTACCGGTCCCCGAGAGCAAGGGCATCAACCGAGGCACCAAGCCGTAGTCCTTCATTTAATCCAAATAAATGGCACTGGTGGTCCCCGAGAGCAAAGGCATCGACCGAGGCACCCATCCCAGTCCATTATTGACTTTCCAATCACTAGCGGTCCTAGTTTAACATTCATCAATCATACAATTATTGGAACCATCTCTCAATCTCTACCATGTGCACATAGTCCTGGTGAAGCCCACCAGGTAGCCCGTTCTACCAAAATTTCTCAAATCGATTTTTAAATAAATAAAATGCATTTCAATCATAAATAATAGCATTAAATTAAATAAATCATATAAGCAACATAATAGAAATACGAGTGCATGCATTCTTTAAATAAACACATGCACATATCGTTCTATTGACTTACAGGATGAATGCGAAGGCTGACGACCACGCGTCTGCCTCGGCCTCACAGCTTCTGCTCCGAAATGCTCTAAAAGAAAAATAATAAATCGCCTTTTAAAACATGACTAAGGAATTGAAATCATAAATCAACAAAATAATAAAATTCCAGACTGACTCGAGGAAAACCGGACGAGACTCAACAGACAGGATTTAACCTACTAACGGTAGGAATTTTACGAGTATCACGTTTTATGAGAAAATCTATCAAAATTTCGACAGAGTCTCCTCTGTAAAACGGACATCTCTCTACCAAAGGTAGAGCCAAACTTGCATAGAAAATGCACTTCCAATAATAACAAACACCCACACGCGAGTCGGGCTTCCAAAATTACAATTTGCCCCGACCAAGATCACAACTCAAACAAATATCAAAAATTAATAATATTTATTTCTCAAACACATATTTCCCATACACGTATACTAAAATAAATAAAATTATATAAAATCTCAATTATTCAAAATTAAACAATTAAATTTGTATTCCATCACCACAATATAAATATAATTATTATCCAAATTAAAACCTTTGTAATGTATTATATGAATATGTATATATATATATATATATATATATATATATATATATATATATATATATATATATATATATATATATATATATATATATATATATATATATATATATATATATATATATATATATATATATATATATATATATATTGGAAATTGGACATTTAAAATTTTACACTACTTAGGAAATTATATCAATTAATTTATAAAATTTATCTAAACCCTTTAAATATTAATAAACTAATTAAAAAATATATATATTATCATATTTAGTGTAAAATTATATTTTTACCCCCCTAAAATACACAATTTACATAATGTGCTTTTAATACTAGAATAATTCCTTAAAATTCTTTAATCATGCCAAAAATTTATTTTCTTAAAATAAACCTCCCTAATATAATTAAACTATTTAATCAACCAAAAATTTTCTCCCAAAAATATTATTTAACCAAAAATCAAGTTTGGCATAAACTCAAATATAATTATAAAGATAGTATAAAAAATCTCAAAAATTATAATTTGAGTTCTAAAATTTATAATATTCACTAATAACCTCAATTATTAAAATTTCATAATTTTTTAACCATAATTTTTGAAATTAGCCTAATTATTAAATTTTGACATAAAGTATAGAAATTCCTAAAAATTGTATAATATTCTAAAAAAAAATTATCTTCCTTACCCTAAAATTTATAACAACTCATAATAACACCAAAATACCAAATATTATTATTATTTATTATTTTTATAATTAATTCCCGAAAATTCCTAAAATATTATTAAAATATTCAAAAATTCATCAAAAATCAAAATAAATTCCAAAAATTATACAAAAATTGCTAGAGGTATATTAAGCTACTAGGAATCACATTTGTAAAGGGAGTTTGCATGAATCAATCTAAATCGAACTAAAAAAATTTCCAAAACCCTAGAGCTCAAAACCAAAAATCAACCAAAACTCAATCAATTCATGGCCAAAGCTTAAACTAAGCTTATAATGAGTCTCACCGGTGCAAGGGGAGGAGATTGGCACCGGAATGGAGGAAAATGGTGGCCGGACGAAGCTTGGGTGAGTTTGGAGCAAACTCTCGGCTTCTTCTCTTCCAGTGGCTTCCGGCGGCTCTGCAGGTGATCAGAGGCGAGGGAGAAGGAAGAGGAAGCAGTAGATGGCGGCCGGAGGTGGGGGAGGCGCAGTGATGGTGGCGGTCGAGGGCGTCGCGCGGTGGGGAGGGGGAGTGAGCTTCGGTTTCGTTTTCTTCTTCAAAATATACATGTATGTATAATAAGTATATTATATATATATATATACACATATATATTAGTTATACACATATATATATGTGTATAACTAATATATATGTGTATATATATATATATAATATACTTATTATACATACATGGGTGTCTAAGTGAGTTTTAGTGTATGTATACATATATATATACATATATACTTAAACATACACTTCATGCAATTATATTATATATATATATATATATATATATATATATATATATATATATATATATATATATATATACATATTAATAACCATTAATATAATATATATTCAATATATGACTATATATTAATATTTATTTATGCATGTATGTATATAGACAAATATTAGTACATATGTACATATCTATATACATATACTATATATACATAATATAATATAATGCAAAGTAACCATTTCTAATATTATTTGAGAAAAATATCCCTTTTAATTCAAATAAATATGTGTATATATATATATATATATATAGGGTATTACATTTGAAATATAAATTACATTTTTGAAAAAAACAAGAGATATTTAGTACATGTCTTCCAGCTATAATAAATTATTTTTATTTAGAAATAAATGTCATTTGATATATAAACAATTGAAAAAATATAATGAGATTGTTAAGTATTTTTCATGAAATTTAATAAAAGTGTAACAAATTTTTATAAATGAAAAATAAACTGAAAGTATACAAAAATAAACAAAATATAGACCAAAGATATTCAAAATTGAATGAATTTGAAATATAAATTACATTTTTGAAAAAACAAGAGATATTTAATACATGCATTCCAACTATAATACCTTATTTTTAATCAAAAATAAATATGATTGGATATATACACAATTGAAAAAATATAATGAGATTGTTAAGTATTTTTCATGAAGCTGAATAAAAGTGTAAGAAATTGTTTCGTATATGGAAAATAAACTAAAAGTATACAAACCAAATATATTTGAAATTGAAGGAATATGAAATATAAATTACATTTTTGAAAAAACAAGAGATATTTAGTACATGTCTTCTAGCTATAATTGATTATTTTTATTTAGAAATAAATATAATTGGATACATAAACAATTGAAAAAATATAATAAGATTGTTAAGTATTTTTCATGAAGCTGAATAGAAGTGTAAGAAATTGTTTTATATACGAAAAATAAACTAAAAATATTTGAAAAATAAATCTAAAAAATGAAAAATATTCCAAGTTTAATGCCTTTGGAATTGTATTCTAGTCACATTAAAATTTTGAAAATGAAATTTTCACTTTATTATCCATTGTATTAAATGAAAACTAGTAATTATTTCATTACTATAAATATAAGTTGTGTTAGAATTCAGTTTTTTATGATGTCTGTAATGAAGATATTGTATCAAAAATATAAAATATACGTAATATATTCTAAAATGACAAAAACCTATACATAATTTATGGGTATTCATATTTCAAGAGCCCATTAGAATTTTCTCTATGATAATTTGTTATGTTAAATTTAATAAAGAAAACCATAATTTTTTATTTATGGAAAACAAACCAACAATATACAAAAAAAAAAAAAAAAAAAAGAACCAATAATATATGGCAAATAAACCAAAAGTATATGAAAAAACATTTCAACTTTTATGTCTCCAGTCATGATGAACAAAACTGCTAACCTAGCAACCATGAGGCTATTGCAAATATAAGTTGTGTTAATTAGAAGTCAATTTTTAATAATGATTGTACTAAAGATCTTGTATCGGAAACGTAAAATATATGAAAAATATTCTAAATTGACAAAAACATATACAAAATTATTGGGTATTCATATTTCAAGTGTATATTAGAAATTTCTCCCTAATAATTTGTTATGTTAAATTTAATAAAGAAAACCATAATTTTTGATTTACTATGTGCCAATTGTGGAGATTTATGAATATGTGAATAATTATAATTTGTAAAAATAAATTTAATTATAAGTAATAACTGAATATGAATATACAAATAATTATCTTTTTTTTTTTGTTTGAAATACTAGTAGTTCAAAATAAAAAATATTATAGCTAAATATTATAACTACTGACATATAATATATGTATACGTATATGATCAATGTTGTTATACAATGATGTCAGAGTCCATATCAGATGACATATATATATATCTAATGTTCAAGGGGTCTTTTAAGCAAAGCCATGCTTATAGACTACAATCAATTTGCACATAAAAAAAAAAAAACTAAACTGTTATCAATGATGTTAAACAATCATGTCAGAATCCAGATTAGATAATATATATATATATATATATATATATATATATATATATATATATATATATAATTGCACAAAAAAAAATTGTCATCAATGATTAATGATGTTATGCAATCATGTCAGAGTCTAGATCAAATAATGTGTCACAAATCAAGTACTCATCAAAGTAAGTGTTAGCAAAAAATGTAGCCAAATCAAATGCATGTTGCAAATAAGTCATTAGAGCATCTCGGGCATCATTTCATTGACTCTAGGTATATACATATAGATAAGCATTTATTCTTGTATTCAAATTCATGTGATTAAAGCCTTACCAAAACTGAACAAGTTCTTGCAAACCGACAGAGATATGATTACAGCAAATGATTCAAACATCATCCCATAAACCACCATGCAAATCTTTTTGTGGTAAGTTTCTGTCTCATCAATTAAATTCTTCACTTTTGCTTACCCTTTTTGTGGGTTCAATCTTTTGGCATCTAATTCAAGTGTTAGGCACCAAAAGAAAACTCCACCAGCTGAGAAACTACTGCCCAATTGTTTGTTTAGCTTTACGATTGCAAAAATAAAGAAAAGACCAAGCGTAAACTTTTCATTACTTCATTAAACTTTTAAAAAATTATTTGTCTTATGTAGATGGGACGAATTTGTAAATAGGAAAATTTGCAAATTTCCTGTTATCTTGATGTTGTGTGTTTAATATACTCTGAAGCTACTTTTTCTACTACGATCTTATTTGGTAATTGGAAGCCAAAATTTTGTCCAAGTTCTCCTTTGTAGTGAGGAGTTATTGTTAGAAAATGAGATAAAAGAGGTTTTAAGAACTCTTGAAACACAACAGAACCTCTACTATTGCTGTTGTTGTTCTAAAATGAGAATTTTATGTAAATTGTAATTTGGCTAATTCTACATATTTCATTAACAACAGTTGCTATACATAGCAGTTTTGTTACATACAAAAAATACTAACAAATCTACATAATTTAAGGTAGACTAGTTACCTAAAGATAAGAACAATCAAAACTTTTCAACTATTGAAGTTAGGCCATCATCACATTCCTGAAATCTAGTAAAAAATACAGCAAAATATCTTAACTAAAGTATCTAAAATAAGTCTCATTGCACTAACACTCCTCCTTGAGACTCCAAACCTTCTTCTTAGTTCTTTAAATCTATCCTAAGGTTGTGCCTTGGTGAATATGTCTATAATTTGCTCTTCAGATTTGTAATACTCAAGACAAATCACTTGCTCCCATTCAGCTTCTCTAAGAAAATGGATCTTAACCTCTTTGAAATTGAAATTGGACGTATCTACAAACATCTTTTAATAGGTTAAAGCTTGAGTTACATAAGCCATCTGCAACTTGCCTTTATAACTAAACTTTTACAGTTTAATATCTTTATATTTCTCTAATTTTAGAATAGTTTTTGTGCTTCTCTATTGCCATTTTCTCAACTTCACTATTTTCTTTATGGTATGAAAATTCTAAGAAATAAATAAGCATTTTTCTTGAGTTATTTTTCTCCCTTCTGCTTAAGAACCCAAAGAATTGAACTTGTCTAAAGTTTCAACACCACTTGCATCTTGAATGTTTGAACTAGAAGCTAAATTTGTTGAAAGAACTAATTCTAAAACTCCTCATTTCTTTTGACTCTCTTGCTTTTTCATCAACTTCAACATCCTTGGCTTTCTTAGAAATTAAACTTAAAGAATGAAAGCTTAACAGAAAAATTTTATTAACCATCTTAACCTTAATTATTTTATCATCATTTTGATTGAAAATTATGCATAAATTATTCTTGAACATAACACAATAAACTTTTTCTAGCAATTAAGGCACACTAGGTAGATTTTGTTGTAAAGATGGTATAAACAAAACATCTGAAATTATCTTCATACCTTCCTTTATTTGAATAGAAACATGCCCTTTTCCTTTAACTTAAACTTGGTCTCCATTGCCTAGCTTCAGTTTGGTTCTAAAATTTTTGTCCGAATAAGTGAAAGAAGTTTTATCCTTAGCCATATTACTTGTGCAACCACTATCAACAAGCTAGACTTGTTCTTCCTTTTTCTATGAAGACAACTGAGTTGCCATAAACAAATGCTCTTCTTGTTCTTGCACCATATTAGTGGTATGTTGAATTAAAAATTAGTTTTCAACATTGCTTGCAATTTAAGGTTAATTTTGTTGTTGTTACCTTTATTTCTTTCTTTAAAATTTCTTGGTGTGCCCCAATTTATTACAAAAATTGAATGTATAAGCTTTTTTTTCTTTGTTTGTGAACCAACAATTTTCTTCAACATAATTAGTCCACTTATAGTACTTGTAAGGTGGAAAATTTTCTTTTCTGGTTGTTGCTCCAAAACTCTTTAAAATTTTGCTTTTATTGGTATTGTTACTTTGTTCTCTTCTTCTATATTTATTTTGTGCATGTAAAGCACCTTTAACTGGTTCATCATTCATTATAGAGACTCTTCGCTCATGTACCTATAGCTTACTGATAAAGGATGTTATTAAAAGGGTTTCAAAGTCACAAGACTCTTCTATGGTTACAATATTTAATTCAAATTTTTAGGCAATAGAGATCAAAATTTTCTCTATTACAAGCTGATTTAGAAAATCTTCTTTAAGTAACCTTCTTCGGTTAACAACATCCATCAATCTATTGATGTAGCCTTTAAAGGTTTCATTGTCTTTCATTTTCATTAATTCAAACTCTCTATTGAGACTAAGAAGTTTCACTTTCTTCACTCTGTCACCTCTTTCATACTTTTCCTTTAACTTGTCCCACACTTGCTTTGGTGTTTCCAAATCCATAATTTTTGTAAAAATATGATCAGTAAGGCTTGAATGAATATAAGTGATGGCTTTAACTTTCTCCAACTTCTGTTCTTCATGTTCCTTTATTTGAGTAATGATTGGATTTGCTCTCAATGGAGGAGGATCTTGATTTATCATCACCATATCCCATAAGCCTTGAGATCTCAAGTGAAATCTCATTTTAACATTCCACACATAATAGAATTCTCCATTGAACATGGGAATTAAAAAAGCTAATGTATTTGAAGAAGTCATTAGAATACAAACTGATCTCAATCACTTAAACTCAGGTATTTACACTAAACTTTAAAGTGTTTGCACTGAACTAACTTTTAAGTTAAAGAACCTCATAGTTTCGAAGGAATGAAATTTTGATACCACTATTGGAAAATGGATAAGGAGCATTCAAGAACTCTTGAAGCATAACAGATCCTTTGCTACTACTATTAATGTTCTAAAATGAGAATTTTAAGTCAAGTGTAATTTGGCTAATCTATATATTTTCATTAACAAGAGCTGCTACATATAGCAGTTTAATAATAAATAAAAAGTACTACCAAATCTACATAATTTAAGGTAGACTAATTACTTAAAGATAAGAACAACCATAATTGTTCAACTATTAAAGTTAGACCATCATCACATTCCTGAAATCTAGTAAAAAATAAAGCAACATATATTGATTAAAGTACCTAAACAAAGTCTCATTACACTAACAATTATGACTTCTTCATCTCTACTGCAGCTATGTCAAAACTACACAAATACCCATTCTTGCCTTGGAGTTCTTTAAATGTTGAATTTAGCTGAAATAAACATCAATTTAAGGACCATTTAATCTTCAATAGTAATACCATTAAAAGTATCAAGAAACACAATCAAGACTACTACTTATCATTTCAATCAGTATATTCAGACACACATACATAAAATCCTCAAATCATATTCTTAGAATTTAAGTACGAATTTTTATCTCATTCACTTGCATTTTAGTTTCTAAAATAAATTCCTCCACATTCTCTCTAAACATTTCCATTTCATTGCATTTCAACTTATAGAACCTCTCTTTATTTTACTCTTTTTCTTGTAGCTTCTCTACTTCACTTTTTAAATTTCCATCCAATCCAAAATCAAAACACATAGCTATTTCTTTAAGTATAATAAAACTTAATAAAAAAATACCTCGATTGATGAAAATCCTCTTGGAATTTGGCATCGAGCCTTTGAATTTTGGATTTTAGAGCTAAGATTTTAAAGTTTTAAGAAGCAATGTTATGATCAAGAACCAAACATCATTGCTCCATTGAATGAATATTTGTTAATTTTGATGCTAGAATCTGTAACTTGTTTGCTTGCAGTTCTTTCTCGCTTACAATTAGAGCAGTTCCATTTTTCTTTCTTATCGAACAATACAAAAAGGATAAAATGCTTTAATGAAACAAAGCTAGTAATGAAAAAGATACATTAGGGAAGTAGCTCTAATAAACATTACACAATTATCAAAATATAGAATTGATGGTCACTCATCAGTCTGCATAGAAAATGAAGGCAAATTATTGAACAATAAAAAAAAAGGCAAGACGATCATGATTGATAAAGAAAGGAAACCAAGAAAATTAAAAATAAAATAAAAAGATGCCATAAAATTGCTATTAAGACAAGGGGTAGGCACGTAATTATTTTTCTTTTTTTGGGCACGTGTGTAATTAAATAAAAATTAGGGGTATTTTTATTGTTGAGATAAATTTTTAGGGCATTTTTATAAAGATTCCAAAAAAATATTTTTACAAAATTTTTAATATATTCTATATTATGTATAAATATTAATAAATGATAAAATATTATAATAAGAATTTTTATGTAACAAAAAAAAAAATCCAAATTTTGATAATTTTCATGCATTCACAAAACTAATATTATACAAAGTATTAAAAACAAAATTGAAAGAAAATTCAAAAATCATAAGAATCTTATATCAAACTATAAAAATTTTAAAGTAAAGAAAAAAATTATCTTATTGAGTTTTATATGTCATTTTAATTATCACAATGTGGTCCTCATGGATGACAATACACTTGAGATCTTACTTTAAGTTCTTCAATTCTAACTTAGCAGAAGGAGACTATGACTCTTCTATTACATCGTGAAAAAAGTTAATTTTTGCCATGATCAACCCATATCTTATCCGGGCTTAGAATGCTAGCTTACTAAATTAAAGCACTTGATGACTTTCAATTCAAGGGTAAGTGATTGGTCAAGTCATGAAACTTAGTTATTTTGATAAACATGGTAGTAAGTGAATTAGGTTTGTGTGTTTAAACTAACTATGACATATATATCTTTTTTAGAACAAGCTTACACTATTTTTGGATGCTTATGATCAATAGAACATGACTCCTAACGAAGATTCACTCATTTTTCATAATTATATTATTTTGAAAAGATGATTTAAAATTTAATCAATGACATCTATTAGAAATCTATTAGAATTAGATAAAAGAGTGGTTATAACAGACAAACATCATATATGTGTTATGATAACATTCATTGAGTAACTTATAGTTGTGTTGTACCTTCTTCATGTGTCAAATGTTTAATGTTGTTAGCATTTCCTTTCATTCTTGTGATTGTACATGAAATTAATTTGATAGAGAAGAAATTTTTTATTAAAAAATAGGTAAAAGGATTCCTCTCCTATTTATGCTTACATTTCTCATTGAACAAAATTTTTCCTATATATACATCAAACCTTAGCTCTCTTCTTAGATGAAACTGGAATACTATAGAATGATCTAAAAGGCTCTTAGGTTATTTAACTTGTAGTCAATCATGCTATGTAATCATTTCTTATGGCAACTCTAACTATTCAGTCAATATCTTTTACTTAGTGAGCCATACATTCTTCAAAGCATTACTCTTCTTAAGTGTAGGTTTGGTGATTCACGTGATGTTGGATAACTAAGATGTAAAAGATTGGAGGGCTTTTCTCATTCCATTTTACCTACCTTACGATGTTCATGGGTAACTTATCTCTAATTGGATTTCCTTTTCTTATTATATTATATCAAAAGATAAGATTTTAGCCTTCCAAAATCATCCTTACAATATTAAATCCCACTATAGAGAAGTAACTAGTGAGAGAGGAGATCCCCATTAGATGTAATGAGAGAAGAGATCTTCAAATTAAGAGCAACGAACTTAGAAAAGTTAAGTAAGAAAGGACTTTATGGTTATGGCTTATTTATCCTATTTTATAATGAATAAAAGAATAACACATCTTAGGAACTTCTTAGTAACCAATAATCTTATAGAGAAAAGGCACTCTCTTAAAAGAGGATTGAGTGGAACTTCTTTCCTTATCATATAAAAATGCAGTAGTTGGAAATTCTTCATTCTCTTTCTTCTGAATTTTTAAGTGACTAATTAAAAACTTTTTTTAGGATTTAAGCTTTTACTAGGCTAAACTAAGCTCTCTAGTTCTAATGGATTTTTAGTTACTAAGTATGCAAAGCCTTCCCTTTAGTGAAGAATTCAAGAAATAACCCTTAATTTCTTGAAAGCCTAATGGAAACTTAGCAAACAAGTTGCTAAAAATAAAGCATATTGACAGAGCAAAACCTGCTGAAACTTCTTACAACACCATTTACTATCACATCACTCTTCCTTTCTTTCATACTCAAATATCCTTATTTATGAAACTACTTTAATATTAAAGAGAAGCCAATCAATGATAATAATTATAAACACCATTATTAGAAATATGAATATGATATCTAATAAATATATGAATTTCAAGTGGCATATAAATGGTAGAGATTGGGCTTGAACATAAGCTAATTGATTTTAAGTTTTATGGGTCCAACCCCATATGTGTGTTCATATTATACGTGATTCTCTAGGTCTATGTAGTAATTATATGGTATTAGAGCCTAGGTGAAGGCTTCATAGCCCAGAGTTTCATATCTCAACATTGGGCTTGTAGGCTTGTTTATGTGTTTAACAAATGGTAATCAGGTGATCCATACTTAGTTGCACTTGAGGGGGTTGATGGAAATATAAATCCATTCAAGTGGACTAGAGGTAAAGGCTTCTTAGACCCGAGTTCTGTATTTGAAAATTAGGCTAGTAGGCCTATTTGTGTGTTGATATGATTTTAGGTTCCAAAAAGGAAGATTTGTTCATGCTAATAAGTCAACTTTCATTCAAGATAAGAGCAATTTGCATAAATTTGTATTTTATATAGCATGCTTCAGTATTTTGGCCATAACTCACTTTAAAAAACTATGATAGAGGTGATTTAAGAGGCTATAGAAGGATAAGTTATAAAGATACAATTTTTAAGAAAAAAGTAGGGTTAATTCAATCATCTGCATGGGCTAACATTATGAAAGATTATCATGTCATGAATAAAATTGGGCATACTAAACATACATCAGTAAATGGACCATATTCACTCAATAAAGATCCAAATTAAGCAATTCAATATGCTACTTAAAGCTAACATCAAGGGATACAACTTTTATGTTTTCTACTTAAGTCCATTTAATCTCTATCCTAGTCAAACATGAATTACAATTTGCTGCATATGAAAATCCAAATTTGAGTAGGATTATATTTTCTTATTTAAAAAGGATTTAATTTTTTTGTTTAGTTAGGATATTAATTATGTTTTATTTAGGTTTTTTTAAGCCTATATAAAGGCCTTATTTTATGTAAACTAAAGGTGCAATCATGAATGATTAATAAAATTTAGAGAGGATTCTCTTTAATTACTTAGTTAACCACGTGACAACCTTTGTGACTTGTTAATCTATCTTTTAGAAAATAGATTATGGTGTCATTTAATAGCCTTTATTGCTATTATTCAAAAGGTTAAAGTTTTGATATAGCTTTGGTTGTTTGGACTAACTCAACAAGAGGTGAAGGTTCTCTATGTTTGAATTGGAACTTAATTTGAACTTTCCTTGAGAGGATGGGTTTGGGTTCATGTGAACGTGTGCCTAGAGTAGGTCATCTATTAGGTTTATATCGAAAGAAGATGTAACTCTTTTTGGAAGGCAAATTAGAGTGACATAAAATCAACTTTAAAACCAAAAGAAGATGTAAAGCCAAAGGATTTGGTTGCCTCCAAAGGTAAAATCAAAACTAAATCTTCTTCTAAATCTCATGATATTAAGTATTTTAGATGTTATAGGCTTGGATATATTACTTTTTAATATCCAAAATAAGAGAGCTATGATCATATTGGAGAATGGTAAAATTGAGAGTGATAGTTCAAGTGAAGATAAGATGTCCTCATTGGAGGATTATAGTGATGTTGATAAAGAGCCACCCGTTTATTGAGACATTTTGGTTACAAGAAGAGCACTTAGTATAAGGCCTAAGAATAATGATGATGAGTTATAATGTTAGCACATCTTCCATACTAAATAACACGTTAAAGATAAAGTATGTAGCATAATTATTGATGGTGGAAGTTGTACTAATGGTGTGTGCATCTTGATGGTAGAAAAGCTAAATTTGGAAACATTCAGGCATCCTAAGCCTTATAAGTTGAAATGGTTAAATGAATATGGATAAATTAAAGTAAATAAGCAAGGTTTGGTTGCTTTCTCCATTGGTAAGTACAAGGATGATGTCCTTTACGTTGTTGCACCAATGCAAGCTAGTCATATACTTCTTAGTCGACCATGGCAGTTTGATTGGAAGGTTAATCATGATGGTTACAAGAATATATATTCTTTTATAAGGAATAACTAAGTTATTGTGTTAACTCTTTTAAAACTTTTGGAAGCATATGAAGATCAAATTAGGATAACAAAAGAATTTTAATTGAGAGAAAAATAATTAAGTGAGCAAGAAGAAAAAAAAAGAGTGGGAGTGAAAAAGAAAAGAGTGAAAAGAGATTACATGAGACAATTGAGAGGAAAAATAAGGAGAAGAGTGTGCAAAAGAAGAGAAAAGTAAGAGGATGAGTGTGCTTACTGGAAAAGTGAGGTTAAGAATGTTTTAGTTGTAAGGCCATAATTGCTTGTACTTATGTACAAAGATGTTTACTTTTCTACTAATGATCTTAACCCTTTTTTTTTCCTAGAATTGTTGTGTCTTTATTGTAGGAGTTTAAAGATCTATTCCTTGAGGAGATTCCTTATAGATTACCTCCCTTAAGAGGTATTGAGCATTAAATAGATTTCATAACTAGTTCTGCCATACCAAACTAACCTGCCTATAGAACTAATCTTAATAAAACAAAGGAAATACAAAGGCAAGTAGATGAGTTGGTGCAAAAGGGATTTATAAAGAGAGTCTTAGCCTATGTTCGTTCTATCATCTTAGTCTTAAAGAAAGATGGAACATGGTGCATGTGTGTCGATTGTTGAGCCATCAACAAAATCACTATAAAGTATAGACATCCTATCCTTATATTAGATAATATGCTTGATGAATTACATGGGTCATATTTATTTTCTAAAATTGATTTAAAGAATGGCTATTATCAAATTTGCATGAAAGAGGGAGATGAATGGAAAATAACATTTAAAACCAAATATAAATTGTATGAGTAGTTAATAATGCCTTTTAGTTTAACAAATGCATATAATACATTCATGAAGTTAATGAATTATGTCTTGCATGATTTTATACTTAGATTTATAGTAGTTTACTTTGATCATATTTTAGTTTATAACAATAATTTGGATGAATATGTAAAACACTTGCATTATATTTTTAATGTGTTAAAAGAACACAAATTGTATGCTAATCTTAAGAAATGCACAATTTGCATGGAATCTGTTATGTTTCTTGGTTATGTTATTAGCTCGCAAGGTATTAGTGTTGATGAACATAAGGTAAAGGCAATTAGGGACTGGCCTACACCTAAGAATGCAAATGAGTTAAAAAGTTTTCATGATTTAATAAGTTTTTATAAAAGGTTTTTTAAGGATTTTAGTTCTATTGTTGCACCTTTGAATGAACTTGTTAAAAAGAATGTTGTTTTTAAGTGGGATAATGTGCATGAGAGAGCTTACAACACCTTGAAAGATAAGCTAACTGATGCACCATTGTTGAGTTTGCCTAACTTTAATAAAGCTTTTAAGGTAGAATGTGATGCATCTAGAATTGGAATAGGGGCTATTTTGATGCAAGATTCTAAAGTAATTGCTTATTTTAGTGAAGAGCTAAGTGGGGCAACTTTGAATTATCTTACTTATGATAAGGAACTTTATGTGTTAATGAGAACTCTTCAAACATGGCAGCACTACTTGTGGCCTAGGAATTCATCATTCATTCTAATCATAAAAGCTTAAAGTTTTTGAAATCCTAAGGTAAACATAATAAAAGACATGCTAATTGGTTAAAGTTCATAGAAACATTTCCTTATATGATCAAGTACAAACATAGAAAGGAAAATATTGTTGCTGATGCATGTCTAGGAGGTTCATACTACTTACTTCTTTGTAAACTAAATTACTTAGTTTTGATTAGCTTAAGGATTTGCATGATAATGATTCTGATTTTAGCCAAGTATGGAATGAATGTGATAAGTGTGTGTTTGGTGACTTTTGTAGGTATGAAGGATTTCTATTTAAGAAAAATTATCTGTGCCTATTTATTCTATTCATGAGTTATTAGTTAGGGAAACTCATAGGGGTGGTTTGATGGTGCACTTTGGTGTGCAAAAGACTCTAGATATGTTGCATGAGCATTTTTATTAGACTAGTATAAAGCATAATGTACAGTCGATTTGTGAGAAGTGCATTACATGTAGACAAGTAAAATCTAAAGTTAAACCGAATGGCTTGTATACCCCTTTACCAATACCTAACCAACCTTAGAGTGATATTTCTATAGATTTTGTTTTAGGATTACCAAGGTCTCAAAGTGGTAAGGATAACATATTTGTTGTTGTTAATAGGTTTAGTAAAATGGCCCATTTTATTGCATGTTCTAAAACTAATGATGCAACACATATTATTGATTTATTCTTTAAGGAAGCGGTTTATTTGCACAGTTTGCCAAAGACAATTATTAGTGATAGAGATGTTAAGTTCCTAAGTCATTTTTGGCGTGCTTTATGGAATAAATTGGGGACTAAACTCTTGTTTTCTACTGTTGCACATCCTCAAAATGAATGGATAAATTGAGGTTGTTAATAGAACACTTACTACTTTATTGTGTGATATCATTCAAAAGAACTTGAAATAATGGGAAAAATGTTTACCACATATTGAGTTTGCATATAATTGAATTGTTCATTCCACTACCTCTTATTCACCTTTTAAAGTTATTTATGGCTTTAATCCTTTAACTCTTTTGTATATTTTACCTTTTCTTACTAATGAATGTGCTAATCTAGATGGAAAGAAAAAGGCAAAATTTGTGAAGGATACATGCTAAAGTTTGAGCTAACATTGAGAGGAAGAATGAGTAATATGGAAGGCATGCTAATAAGGGGCATTTGAAGGTTATTTTTGAACTTGGAGATTAGGTGTGGGTGCATATGCATAAGGAAAGGTTTCCTATATAAAGGAAATCAAAATTGCATCATAGAGGTGATCGACCTTTTCAAATCTTGGAGAGGATTAATGACAATGCCTACAAGTTAGATTTGCCAAGCAACTATGGTAATGTTAGTGTTGCTTTTAATGTTGTTGATTTATCTTTATTTGATATAAAATTATATGAAATTAAGATAATTTGTTTGTTGGTATTAATTATATTTAATTAAATCGAAGAAAAGTTTTATTTAGCTTATTAAACATGAATTTCCTTTACAAGAAAAAGTCTAATTACTTAATGATAATGAACAAACATATAAATATTTAGTTAAGGAAAAATGTAAATAACTCAACTTAATACTAATAAACATTATTTACAAATATAAGATGAATTTATTGAAAGTTTATACATAAAAAAATAAAAATTTTGAGAAAAGCAGGACATTTATATTTTTAGGGGAAAGTGTATAGATGGCCTTTAAACTTTGTATTTGATTACAATTTGATTATAAAATTTTAATTTATATCTTTTCAGTGACAATATTTCTATTTAGATTTCATGTGTAGTCAGTGTAAAATTTTTTAGTCCATAAACAATCCAATGTCCAAAATTTCAAAACAACATACAAAAAAGTCCATATTTTCTATATTCACATAGAAATTAATGAGAAAATTTAAAACTATCTTGAGGGATGAATACTTATAAATTATAGTTAGACATTATTTAATATAATATGGTATATAAATATTTTATTATTAATGTATAGTTTATTATATTAAAAAATTATAGTTATAAATTATCTAAATATAATATAACATACAGACATTATTAATTTATAGTTTATTATATAAGAATTGAAAAATGAAGATAAATATTAATATGCTTTTTTTTTTAATTGAATAATATTTTTACAGTATTTCAGGAATAAGGTATCATCCCTTAAGATAGATTTTAATTTTTCCATTATTTTCTATATGAATATAGAAAACATGAACTTATTTATATGCTATCTTCAAATTTTGGACTAAATTGGTAACGTTGAATTATCTATGCACCAAAAAATATTGTATAAACTACTCATGAAACTTAAATAAAAATTTGGTAATTAAAAAGATAGAAATTAAGGGTTTGAAACTAAATTGTAATCAAGTATAAAGTTTAGTGATCATCTATACAATTTACCCTATGTATTTATGACTATACTATATAAGATATAAAAATGGGGCTAATAAGCGAATGATGTTTGTAATCTTATTAACTTTTTTTTAGTAATATTTCAAATATGATGGTTTAGATAAGTCAATAACTACTTATTTTTCAAAAATATAATTAGATAAAAATTATTAAGTTTAAGTTTTTTTAGTTATTAAATCCTTATCCTAATTGGATTTTAAATTCCTTACTAAATTAAATCTAAAATATTAAATAGGTCTATTGATGGAAAGAGATCAAGCCTTTGCAACTTGTTATAAATTTATTCCATTTTTTTCCATTTTCACATAAATGTTTCAATTTAGATAAGTTTTAGCAAATATAGACCACTTATGGTTAAAATTAAATTTGATATAAATATCTCCATTCGAAAAGTTTTTAAGAGATTGGTACCAAGGGCAATCATATTCAGAGTTTTGATTAGTTCGGAATTAGTTTGCTAAGAATTTATTAAAAAGGCTCTAAAATGATTTATAAGATTAATATAGTGAAAATTTAATTAGTTATAAGTGTAGAGAGTTGCTAATTATGAGTTAGAGGAGTGTAAACATGTATTAGAGTGAATTTTGAGGTCTTCGTTATTAATTTTCTAACAAATATTACAAAAATAATATCTTATAATAAGAAAAAAAATCCTACAATTTAAGGGGAGGAAGCAAGTTCAATGGATATGGAAAAGTTCATGAAATTCTTAGAGTAGAAGTTTAATTAAATTGATTTGATGTTTGGAAAGGTTAAAGATACGATGGATAAGTTCAAGCATGCATTAAGTGTAACCTCTATAGGACAACTAGGAAAGACTACAATGGAGCAATTTAAGTATGGTTTAATAATGAGGATGATCATGATCACGAGGAAGATGAAGATGCAATTTTAGTTAGCATAGATCATTATATAGGTAAAGGTAGTTTTAGAGGCAAGCATAGAGCTAAGGTGAGAGACAAGTCATGGTAATGGGTATGGTGAAGATAAATTTTATGGAGTTTCGGAAATAGGAATTGAATGAAGGATGAATTAGATAGAAATTTAGGAGGTATGAAGATAATGATTTCTTCCTTTCAAGGGGAAATTACTCATGGTACCAACTTAGATAAAGAAAAGAAAGTTAAAGTTAGTATTCAACTATTATAACTTTGCTGAGGAGAAGAAAATAAAGTTAGCTATATTGAAGTTTATAATCTATGCTATAGTTTAGTGAGATTAACTTTTTATTAAAAGGAGGAATTTAGAAAGATAAATTAATATATTGGAAGAGTTAAGGATTATCATGAGGAGGTAGTTTATTCCTAGTTCATATTATAGGAACTTTTATAATAGGTTGCAAAGCCTTACACAAGGGTCTAAAAGTGTGGAGGTGTACCATAAAAAGATGGAAATTACTTTGATAAAGGCTAATATAAATGAAGATAAGGAAGCAACCATGGCGAGGTTCCTTCAGGGCTTAAATAAAAATGTAGCATATATGATTTAGTTATAACATTTTTTATAACTTGAGAATGTGATATATCTTTCTATAAGAGTAAAGAGGCTACTTAAAAGGAAAGGTACCTCTAGGTATAATTATCATTTAGATCTTTCTTTTCTGAAAATTGAGTTAGGAGAAAAAGGATAATAAGACATATTTTAAGCCTAAAAATAACACATCTAAGCCTAAAATTAATGGGGGTGGCTTTGAAAAAGACAAAGTTAAGAGGAAATCGAGGGCACCCAAGGGAGCAATAAATAAATTAAAAGTTTTAGGTGTTTAGTTAAAGGTAAAAAAGCATCCTAATGTCTAAACAAAAGGACAATGATCCTTAAGGAGGATGGTGAGTATGAGATTAAGGCTAAGTCTAGATGACAAGGATTACATGCCACCTTTAATAGATGTTGGTGATATTAAGAAAGAAGTAGCATACCTCAGATATAGTGGGAAGCTTTAATGGTAAGCTGAGCTCTTAACGCCTAAGTTAAGGAAGTAATTGATGTTGAAATGCAAAGGGATAAAATATTTTATACCAAATGTTTAGTTTATAATGGGGTTTGTTTTTAATTGTAGATGGGGTAGTTATACTAATGTAGCTAGCATGGAGGGAGTGGAGAAATTAGGACTATATATAATTAAACATCTTAGTCCATATAAGTTGTAGTGGATTAATGATTATAGGGAAGTGAGAGTGACTAAGCATGTGGTGGTCCCATTTTCCTTTGGTATATATAAATATGAGGTGCTTTGTGATGTTATGGCTTTGCAGCCTGGGCATTTATTGTATTCCTATTTTAGATATATATTTTGAGTTGATTTCTATTAAAAATTTTATGTATTATTATCTAATTAAATGTTAATTATTTTATTTTGAGTTATATTTATATTTTAGTTAATAATTATAATTCATAAAGGATTATATTTATTCTTAGTTTCTAAATAGGTTTAGAATGCATATCTATGGGATTTGTATAAGTTAATCCTTACTTACTTAGGATTTAGATTTAGTTTTATATATTTGAATTGTATTCTATTTATATTTGATGCATTTGATGTGTTTTCCTATGTTTTTAAGGTTTAATAAAGTTCGAAGTTCATTAGGATGCTAAAAGAACTTAAAGGAATCCAAGAATAATGAGGCAAACAAGTTTAGGAGTCAGTATAGCCATACAAAAGAGCAATATAGTAGCACCATATGGTACACAGTCATGCAAGACCGTTAATATAGCAATGTAGCTTGTCTACTTAAAGCAATTTACTTTTAGACTATCAAACATAACTATGTAACACATTGGCATGGTCATGCACTAGCCATCATCCGTAATTCCTATTATAAGGGGCATGGCCAAGCAAGCATTTAGCATGGTCATGAATAACAATATCTAAATTATATAATATTTTATCATTCAACTTCAATTGACTTCTAACTTTGGCTACTCTGAGTAACTCTAAAGGTGACCTTACAAGCTTAGGATAATCATTCATCAACATCTTTTGACTATCATTGTATATGACAGTTTGTATATCATTAGTATAGTTTATAAATTGTAAAAATGGTGTTTATGGAAATGAGTGTTTGTTAGGAAATAGGGATTTTTATTACATCCTTAATTCTATTATAATGTTCGTAAGAGCTTTTGTATTTTGCTTTCTTGTTTATACTAGCATTTACACTTAGAGTTTTTATGTGATAAGGTTATCTAAGTAACTTGGGAATATATGAATCTTTATTATTCATTCTATTCAGATTTAAAGTTTTTGCATATGGATTTTATTTTTTTGCTTAATGCTTTTGATTGTTATGTTAAGATGCATGGTTAAGTATGTTAATATTGGGAGAATATATATGCTTATAATTTTAAGACTAGTAATTGCATTAATTATTTAAGTATAATGAGATCGAGAGGAGATTTAAGTATACATAAGATCTAGTTTATTAGTTTCAATGATGAAGAAATATGTATATTAAAGAAATAATATTGCATGTTTACCTTATGTTCTTAAATTTATTTAAGGATTTATTAATTTGTCTTAGTGAGCTGAGAGTCCTTAAGATTTTAATTAATAATTGAATTAGCTAATCTACCTTGTAATTATTTAAGAAAAAGTTATAAGAGATTAAATGGTTGTATTATATACAAACTTTAAGTTATGTTAGGACGATAATGTTTTAGGTTTGATATTTGGACAAAGTGAAAAGAGAAGCTTTAGTGCATTACATAATATTATTGGCTTTCTATTTATAATTTGAATTAATCTTTTTTTAAATTTAGTTAAGTTAATATTAAGTTTAATTTAGGTTAAGTTAGATTAGTTTAATTTCATTTCGCCAATGATTGAGATTGATGAAGAGGAATAACTTTCAAGCCATTTTAGAACCATTCAAGACATTAAAACCCCACTCGATTGTTAGTCGAACCTTGTCAAGACTTAACCAAACTAGAACAAAAAAATAAAAACATTTTTCAAGCCGTGATGGTTTTAGGAAAATATTTTGATGATTGAAAGAGAAATGAAATGTTTTTAATAGGGTCTTCTGTGTTGATAAGTAAAACCTAAAGAAAAGAGGTACACTGTATCTATTTTAGTGTTTTTCAGTTTGATTTTTTGTTCAGTGAGCTATGGATTAACCTTAGGAAACCCTAGAATGAAAATTCAAACTTTGGTTAATTTACTTTTCCAAAGGTCAAATCGAGCTCATGAGGTCACATTTCAGTATGAAATTGTCTTCTAAATATGTAGTGTGTATATGTGTTTCATTTAGTAAAAAGTTAAAATTTTAACCTTCGGTGGTCAAAGTTGGTCCTATATGGGTCCACCTTATCATTCTTATCTATTAATAAAGTGTAGCTTCCAAGAGTAATGTCCAAGTATGAAATATTCTATTTTGGAATATCCTATGCCATATGTCAATTAAAGGGTGGAAGTATATATTTCTTTTTTTACTTTTAAACCTTTAACTTTACAAACTAATTACATCACTTGTAGTCAAGGTATTTTGTCTACAAATAGAGAGTCCAAGGTTTTAATCCTAGTATGAAGATTAAGGATTATCCAACAGAAGTATGATCTTTTTACTATGAAAAATTGAGAAAAAAAAATTGAAAGATAAGCTAAAACTCTTTCACTTTCCTTCCTCACCCAATTCTCTCCCTTTGCTTAACCCAAAAATCACCCAATCATTCTTGAAATTCCTTACAACTTACGTAATATAAATTCGCTTTATATTAGATATATGATTTATACATAATTTTCTAGTAATAGAAATTTGGTGTGTGTGTATATATATATATTCATATTTTACCATATTCTATATATATACGTTATATATATATATATTTTTGGTTTTATTCACTAATCATTTATTTGTATAACTCTTTTATCTTTCGTGCTACTAATGTTATCTTATTTCAATTTCAATTCCATATATTTTATATGTTTGTGCAATAATTATTATACTTCTTTTGTATTTTGAGTTATATGTTTGTTGATACTGTTATTTGAATCCTTTTTTTTTATCATCATAATCATCTAATTTGATTCTTAATTTTTTTTATAATGAATTCCATATTAAAATGATTTTCTCTATCACTTTCTAAATTTTTTAGTTAAATATCTTTACAATTCATTATTTTCAATTCAAAATTCATGAAATATTAAGTTAGAGACAATGTTTTCATTTTATTTATAATTTCAAAAATTTTTCTTTTCAGCTAAGGTATAAATTATTGGTTTTTGACTTGATTACCATTTTTAAGTTTTATCTTTTTTTATTTTATTTCCTTTTCATAAATATTTCAATAAATAATCTAAATTTTTAGTTCTTATTTTCAAAAATATTATGCTTATTGCAATTATTTACTTGTGTTGTGTTGCTATAAAGTAATAGTTTGTTGTATGAATTTAATCTATCCAAGGCACAAAACTTATGTTTTGAAGCTAAGTTATTCATGTAACAAATTGAAGTCTTTAAAATGATTCAAACGATTATCATTTTAAATTTTCTTAAATTGTTCTGTCAAACTTTATTTTTAAATCTCCAAAATTCATTATTTTCAGGATTTTCAATACAAAAAAATGGTTAAAAATAAGTAGTTTTATATTGATTTTTTTATATATTTCACGCATAGTTTTAAACACTTTTACATATTCTTTCTCCTTATTTCAAAATCTCATTTTTCTTAAAATGGCCCTAAAGCTTGGATTTTGAAAAAACATCAAGGGAGGCGATGTTCATAATATATTTTTCATTCTAACTTTTGTCTTTTTCTTTTAATGACTTTTGCATGATTAATTTAAAGATTCTCGTGATACTTTAATGCCATATCCATTTTCATAACTATCAAGTCATATAAAATTAATAATGCCATGTGTGCCATGATCACCATGCCATATAAAATAAATGTAATCATATTTACCATGTTAATTTAGGAAATACCATGATTACAATGTTCATATATATATATTTTTATTTTCCATTTTGTGATTTCCATGCATCATAATACACCATTTTCATGCATATACCACGTTCATGCATTTTATATACTACTTTAGTATGTATATGTGTATATATTATGTTTGTATATACATGCATATACCACTGTGTTAACTAGTAAGGTCAGCCCTATTCA
Source organism: Mallotus nudiflorus (assembly GCA_947683625.1). Classification (NCBI taxonomy): domain Eukaryota; kingdom Viridiplantae; phylum Streptophyta; class Magnoliopsida; order Malpighiales; family Euphorbiaceae; genus Mallotus; species Mallotus nudiflorus. The sequence continues at coordinate 715,168 of CANTUR010000198.1, forward strand.
GCATTCGGGTAGTGTTGGGATTCCTCAAATTATAAAGAGTTTACTCTTGTTGACATCGACATTTGAACCTAATTGCTTTATCCTATGGGCAGATTTTTAGTTTCAAATGGGGAATTCAAGTTTACCTAGTCCTTAACTAGATAATTTCTCGAGTGCTATTGAGTGGTCACTCTCTATTTCTCCTGGCTGATTTCTAAGGTTTTAAGTGTGTTTATGCCATCCCCTCACTATTCTTTTGTTTTCCTAAAATAAGGAAAAAGGACTATGATCCAAATAGTGCCAAGTTTTCATGCTAACGTTAACACTTTTCGTGTCGTTAATTAGTTTGTTTAGACAAGTAATGAATCATATGAATTTTTAATTAATACTTTTTTATGGGATCTATATTCGTACATAAAACACATTATATTACTTGCACAACTCATATACTTGCAATCTATATTAATTTTTTAGCATTGTTGTTGGGGTAGTTAATATTAGGAGTAGTTTAAAATTATTTAACTCAAGAATTTTTTTTATTTTTTATTTTCTATTTGTGTTTTTTTTTAGATTTAGATATTTTGCTTTTAGTATCATAGTTTATATGTCATTCTCATAGTCTTGAACATCATCGAGATAACTTTTCTTAGTTAGATTTAGAGATTGAGAAAGCCTCTTGAAGAAGTCATAAATGAAAAGCAAAAATGAATTAAGGAGATAAGATTGGTGATGGAGTTAGAGGAGAAGAGGGTCAACATGTGAGAAATCTTGTCCAAGCACACAACTCTCTTACACAACATCCTATTGCCAATAGGACAATAAGAGAATGTGTCAATCATAACATGTGTCAAGACTAATCTCTTGCTCCACTGACAGTAGTTGTAAATAATTTTAAGATCAAGCCATCCATAATTCAAATGATCTAAAATGTGCAATTTCATGGTCTACCTTTAGAAGATTCAATTGCATATATGCTTATGTGAATGGCTTATTATTCTACATTCCATGTGAATTAAGTGCCTTTAAAATCTACTCATTTGATGTTATTTTTATTTTCACTCATGGTTTGTAAGGTTACATCCTAGTTCTATTACAAATTTGTAAGAGATGTATATCACCTTATCTAATAAGTAATTTGCTTAAGTTAAAGCACTTCAATTAGGAGAGAGGTCAATTCCTTTTATAATAGGATAAGGAAACATTGTGAACTTTGAATTTGTCATTAATTTGAATTTGTCTTTGTCTTTAATTTGATTGAATATTTTAAACCTTTTTAGATTTCAAATTAAACTCTAAATCATCATAAGTAGGGGGAGCAATTTAAATCAAATTGCACACACTTTCACATAAAACTTATTATTCTTCATTTAAAATTTATTGTCAAAGTCAAAAGGGGAGATTACTGATCATTTGCATGATTATTATTTAATGACCCTTAATTTTAACTTTAATAATAAATTTTGAGTCATTAATGTGTGTATTTAAGTATCTCTATTAGTTAGATTTCAAGGCACATCAAATGGTTAAGTTTTAGAGATTAACAATGAGCTATAATCAAATTGGAAGTGTGATTATAAGCAAGGTCACGACTATGCGCATCCTCCTGAGCATCAAGGGAAAAATGGCCTTAATTCATTGATAGGACAAAGACCCTTATAGTCTTTGTCACAACTGTAAGGAGCAAGATTATAATTAGGACCAGGAGGATCATGATCATAAAGCCTAAAAGCCATAATTAACAAAAGAGTAAAAGAACCTCACGGTCTAAGTTATGACCATGAGGAAGCATAAAGTGATCATGAAGATTAAAAGTCTCTTTAAAGCAAAATGATAGAGCCCCTCATGGTCTAGGTCATGACTATGAGGAGATCAAACTCGATAATGAGTCATGAGCACCTAAAGGAGCCAAAGACACAAAGACTTCTCAACTATGGTCATGATTGTGAGCATGTAAGTCGTGATTCTGATTAAAAGTCGCAAATGACATGGCACTTCAGCAATATGTAGAAATTACACGTAATGACTATTTTTTAACCCACATGATTATGAGCTTACTCCTTACGATAATGAGCAGCCTAAATCCTACAAAAGCTTAAAGATAACATTTAATGATGAATAAGAAATAGAACTTAAAACTACTGCACTGTATAGTAAATTTTAAGTCTCAAACTATAAATAAGAGTTGGAACTTTATTAAATTAGTTAGAAAGATTGGTTGAGCATTTAATTTTCAAATCATTAAAAGCTCTTACATTTATCTTGGGTTTTTGGGTAATGATAGGCTACCTTTTCTACATCTTTCTTGGGTTAAAGCAAGGGTAGTAAGGATTGTAATAACTTATTGTTTAAGTGTTAGCCATTAGAATACTTAGGTTTTTAGGTTGCTGTTTTTCCCATCCTAGCTAGGTTATATGGTTTTAAGTGCATTTATGCCATCCTTAAAAGCTCTTTCAGTATTCACCTCACTACTCCTTTGTCTTCCCATAACAAAGAAAAAGAAGAGTGATCTAAATAGTGTCAAGTCAACATGCTAGCATCAACACTTCTGCTTAAAAGTATAATGGTACATTATACTCAAAGAGCATTATTCTAGCTAATTCTACCAAAGTTCTATTCTTCCTCTTGACTACTCCAATTTTTAAGGTCTTCTAAGTGAAGAATATGTAAGAGAAATTCCATTTTTATAATTAAAATGAGTTAAAATGTTCATTTTCAAATTCAGTTCCATGATCACTTTTAACTATAGTAATGCAAAAACATTTTTCCTTTTGAACTTTTTTGAAAGCAATCAAAGCATCATTCTTATAAGCTAGAAAAAACACCTAAGTTAATTTAGAGTAATCATTAACAAGCACAAATTCATAATGTATTCCACCCAAACTAGTTACTTTAGTTGGTCCTTATAAGTCCATATGTATTAGCTTAAATGGCTTAAAAGTAGACACTCTATGTTTTAGTTTGAATGAAGATTTGCCTTACTTTCCTTTTTAACAAGCATCACAAGTCTTTGTCCTTAATGAACTTAAGTTTGGTAACCCATCCATAAGTTCACTCTTAGTAAGTTCATAAATTAACTCAAAATTAGCTTGTCCTAATATTCTATGTCAAGTCCAAGTGTCATGAAAAATAGACATTAAGGATTTAAGATCTTTGTTATCTACTCTATTAAAGTCTATAACATAAATGCTTTTCACCTTTTCACCACTAAAAACTACTTTATCATCATTAAGTCTATTAACAAAGCAATTCAAATGAAAACTTTACTTTATTTTCCATGTCACAAGTTGACTAATACTAAGGAAGTTATGCTTGATGAATAAAGAGGGTTTAAGGATTACCTATTTTGCCAATTCCCACAATCTTCCCTTTTGCATTATCACCACATATAACACTTCCTGCATCCTTTATCTCAAGGGATGTAAATTGGCCTTTATCTCTCATCGTATGCCTTGAACATATGTTATCTATGTACTATTTACTTTTGCTATTGGTGGATTTTAAGCACACTTACATAATAATAAAGTAAGCTTTCTTTTGAACCTAAACCTTAGGTGCACTAGGTCAGTTAGTTTTAACATAATCCATTGGCAATAATTATAAATGCAACCTCCTAAAATAGTATACATTACTAGTGTGACTAAGATTCATGCAATAAAAGCATTTTATATTGGCAAACTTATTTTGCCTAGATGCATAAGTGCTCTTGCTATTAGAGTGTTACACAAATTTTATCCAAGTTGTAAAAGCCTTAGAGTAAGCATATGACATACAATTACAAGTATACAAGAGGTTGTGTGGAATGCATGATTAGGTGTGTACTTCTTTATATATATATATATTGTTTGGGGTGAGATCTTTTGGCTTACGCTTATGCCTTTAAGTCTTAAGGAGATTTGCCTTATAAGACTTAGCATTAACTCTTGATGGGAAAGACTCTTCAACTTTAATAGCTTTAATCTTAGCACTCCTATTAAATGAAGAAGGGAGTTTGGTGTTCATAAATCTTATAGGTTTTAATGATGATGATGTAGAGGTTCAATTCCCATATCTAATTCTAAATATTAATCCATAAGACCTTTGAGACTCTAAGTGGTTGTCAAGGGTCTCTTTTCCTTTATGGAAGGAAATGGAATTCTTTAACTCTAGAAGTTCTTTTGAAAGCTTTTCATTTTCCTCTTTAGTTGTATCAAATTCATTTTTAAGGAAATAAAAGCTTTCAAGTCACTAGAAAGTTATTTATTAGAGGAGTGCACTTTGGAAATCTTTTGTTTCAAATCCTAAAATTCTTTTGGCAATTTTGAAAGCTCTAGTTTGTAAAATTTCTTCTTTAAAAGCAAGTTTTTTCATTTCAAAACAAGTTTGCTCACATTAGGCTCTCATTATAATCATCACAATCAAGATCATCATCATTATTATCATGAAAAAAAGAGTAAGAAATATAGTGTACCTTATTGTCTTCAAGGTCTATAAAATAAAGGTTCACTACTTCTTATTGCTCCTTTTTCTTATCCGAATTGGAGGAATCATCCCAAGTAGCTTTGAATGAATTTTTTTTCTCTTTGGCTCCTTTGCCTTTATGCTTTATTTTTGGACATTCACTTCTTATGTGTTTGGGCTTCTTACACTAAACATAGCAAGTAACCTCCTTTTTCTTCTTATTTTCACTATTCTTGTTGTCTTTTCTTACCATATTTCTCTTATTTAGATTCTTCTTAAATCCCCTTCTGAGCATGGTTATTTCCTTATCTTCTTTACTTAAGTCTTCAAGGCTTTCATTTTCATTATCTTTTTTAGTAGCCTTGAGAGCTATCTCCTTTTTATTCCTTCTCATCTTCCTTTAGTGTTAATGCAAGCTCATGAATTAGGGGTTTACCTATGAGATTATAGCTGGAGAGCTTGAATAGATCATGTGCCTCCTCGTTGGAATTGACTCTTAATTTCCTCTCCTTCTTAAGTAGGACTCTAGGAATTGTTGTGTTCACCTCCTCTCTTGAGTAATGCTTTCCAAGATTCCTTAGAGTTGTGAGAAGTGCATTAAGTTGCTTTGTCATTTTAGTGATGGACTCATAAGGGTTCATTTTGAAGAGTTCATACTTATAGACATAGAGTTGAACATTCTTCCTTTTAACTTACACATTGCCTTTATAGTGGTTCCTTAAAGTCTCCCATATCTCCTTTACATATGTATAATGTTAAACATTGCCTCCTTTATCTCTAAACACAGAGGCAAATAAGATAGTTATAGCCTTCTTGTTCTAGTAGTTTTCTTCTTTTTGTTTTTGGGAACATGAACTTCTTGCCATTATCTTTGGTCTCCTTAGCAAGGCTCTAACCTTTAAGAATAATATCCCAAAGTCTCATCAAGTCACTATCAACGTGGAGCTCTATCTTGTACTTCTAATGTGGATAGTCATTGCTATTAAAGAATAGCCTAAGAAATTAAAATTTAAGAATTCACTCCCCATGATCTTTACTTCTTGCAATTAAGTACCAAAAAGACAAGCTCTTGTACCAATTAAAAAGCCCTAAAGGGGGTTGAATATGGATTTTGTAAGAATTGAAAAAATCAGGAAATTTAAAGATTTGGAGAATGTTAAGATTAAAAATGAGAAGCACAGAAAAATCCACATAAAGACATAATGATTTTAGGGAGTTCAAATTCTCAATAATCCTACATTTCCTACCTAATATCTCTTAAGTTAGGATTTTCAAATTACCCACTCTAATATATTACTTAGATGGACTTACACAATAGTTTTTAAATGCTCAACTCAAACCGTTATATAAGTGAGTTTTTCTTTATTAAATTCAAACTATACCTAACAATCTAAGTGTTTTAATGGCTAACACTTAAACCATAAGTGATTATAATCCTCACTATCCTTGCTTTAATTGAAGAAAGATGTAAAAAAGAAAACTTATCACTACTCACACACCCAATGCTCAAAAAGGTTTAAATATTAATTGAATACAAATAAGAGCTTTGAATGCTTTGAAATTTAAATGCTCAACCAATCTTACTCATTAATTTAATGAAGTTCAAGCTTTATATTTATAGTTAGAGACTTAAATATAGTTGTTAAAAGGAAGTAGTTTTGAGCTCTAGTTCTTCTTTTTTTTTTAGTAAATGCTCTCTTTCAGCTTTTGTAGGATTTATGCGGCTTACGATTATAAGGAATAGGATTATGATTATGAGGGTTAAAAAATAGTTATTGCATTTAATTTTACCTATTATTGAAGTATCATGTCATTCGTGACTTATGATCATAATCATGATCTCTTTCATCATAATCATGACCATAATGATGAGAGTCTCTATGTATTTGGCTCTTTTGGGTGTTCATGACTCATGATCAATCCTAATCTCCTCACATCATGACCTAGATAGATGAGGGGTTCTATCACTTTGCTTTAAAAGACTTTTAATCTTCATGATCACTCTTTACTTCCTCACAGTCATGGCCTATACCATGAGGGTCTCTAACTCTTTTATTTATTATGGCTTCTAGGCTTTATGATCATGATCCTGATCATGATCCTCCTAGTCTTGATAATGATTTTACTCCTCACAATCATGAGAGAGACCATAAGGGTATTTTTCTTGTCAATGGATTAAGGTCTTTTATTCCCTTGATGCTCATAAGGATGCTCATGATCGTGACCCTACTGAGGTGAGCATCCTTTTAACTTGTTTTTAGCTCTTTTTTAATTACCAAAACTTGAAAAATTGATGTCCCTTGAAACCTATTAGGGAGACTTAAATACGTATATTAGTGATTCAAAATTTTTTATTAAAGTCAAAATTAAGGGTCATTATGTAATGATCATGCAAATGATAAACACTTACTATCTTATATTGCATTGTCAATAATAAAAAAATTAGAGATGGCCTCCATTATTTCATTAAAGCTTGAAGATGTATCTAGAGCCTATTCTGACATTAAAAGAGTTAGTGGTGTAGTTACGGCTATTGCAAAGCATGTTGGGTTTGATATAGAACATCTACTATATGATTTTATAAGGGGAGATATAAGAATTGGCTTTGGCATAATGTTGAACATATAATTTGTTTGAGAGGCATGAAGATGAATATGTCTTAGTGCCACATCCAAGGGGAATTCTAGCACTATAACCTCAACTATAAGTAAAAAAGTTCAAAAGGAAGGGGATAAGTATGGATCAATATATCCAACTATAGTGAATGTAATGAATCAAATGCATTTGTTTGTTTTGAGGGCACTATAAAGACTATTAACTACAATATGGCTTAAATGAGTTGTAACTTAGACACTTTCTTTGTTCATCAAGGTTTTCATACTTCATTATATCAATCTTCATCAGACTAAGAGTTTCATGTTGCTTAAGGAGGAGGGAAAGGAAATGAATTTCCATTATTGGAGGAACCTTAGTTTAGATTAGTTCTTTTTTACTTTTAGTTTAATTTCATTTTCATTTTTTTTATTCTTATATTTAGATTTCAATTTTTGCAATTTTATTCTTCTTTTTTTTAGAATTTACATTTGTTATTTTCTTTTCTTATATAATGAAATTTTATTTTTTACTTTATTTGTTAGGTCGTATGCTCATATCATTCATTAATACTAACCTTAATTTAAAATTCTTAGACTTTATTGCAATTTTATTATCATTTGTAATAAAGTTATTGAATTAAAGTTACAACCATAAAAGTGTGTACTTTGATCCCTCATGCATTAACATTGAAGACAATGTTCGTTTCAAGTATGGGAAGAGTATGTACTTTCTTTTTCTTTGGTATGTTCTACCCATAAGAGAATGGATTGCATATAGTATATAAAATATCACCTTATCAGAATTCAAGAACTAACTACTAAAATTTATTTTTTTTATTTGTTTATTTCAACCTACAATAACAGGTGAAAATTAATCAATAACTTGAAACAAATAATAAGAAAAATTTAATTCCTAAAAAAAAACTAAAGTTTTATATTGTCAATCAATAATGTATATGTTAGGAATTTTATCCCTTAGTTTGAAAAACTTTATCATTTTCTAAACAAAAATTACATTAAGTATGCTTTATGATGCATGCTTCAAATACATTATGCAATTCTCTCTCAAGTAATTACTTAATTAATTGACATTTAATATATTGATAACAAAAGATGTTCTCACCATACAATTAATTAATTTATTAAATCAATTACAAGCTCATAGAATTTATGCAATATTAGGTTTTTTAATGTTTCTCAACTAAAAGAGAATTTAACAGATTTCATCTTATATTCTTAATATAATTAGTCTCTTAATTTAATTATGCTATCAAATTCAATTCATTCGGTAACCAATCTAATGAAAGCACTAAGAATAAGATTCAATCCATGGAACAAAATGCCTTCTTAATTACTACATAAAGAAATCATATTATATCTACATCAAACTACGTTTAGAAATCCTAACAATAAAGAATCTAGCCACCTATTATGATAAAAACATAAACAACACAATATATGGTGAATTCACAACTAATCATGTTGTACAATTCAATTTCTAGATCAAAAAGAGAAATATCAAGTAAAAAACCCTTTTTAGTTCCTTTTTAAATTTTCCTTTTGTTGTATATTCTCTAATCTTTATCTTAAATGCCTTGAAAAATGAATCCAGCTCAAATATCTGAAAGAAAGTTGATCTTTAAGTGTAAAATGGAGTAATAAATGTTCTTTCTTCCCTATCTCTCACAAGTGGATGTAGTTACCTCTTAAAACCTAAAATGATCTTTAAGTGTGAAATGGAATAATGAATTTTCCCTCTTCTCTCTCTCTCATTAGTGGCTATAGTCATCTCTCAACACCTAAGATGATATATATTCTTCCAAATATAATGCCTTTTATTTTTTCCTCCTTATGTCCTTGGTTGTTTTAAATGTATAAGCTATAAGGTAGCAATGTATGGCTATGTTGTAATGTTGATAGCTATGCAAAATTTCACTAGACTCTTCTTAAGAAATTTTGGCTTTAAGCATAATCGCGCACAACTCTGACACAACTTGCACAAATCTTTCACAGTTGTGCAGGTTCTTTTCTATGGATTTCTGAAATAGATTCAATCAGGCATAACCGTGCAAGTAATATGCACAACTATGCATGCTATACTAAAATTCCTATATTTTCTACTTTTAGGCACAGTTGTGTCATGGTGTTAAACAGTTAGGCAATTCTTATTTGCTTGGTTCTGAGTTGACAACCATCTAGACACAACCATGTTGTCCTCCAAAACGTGAATCAAAATTCTCAAAGTGTAGGCCATTACCGTAAGAGACTTACATATCCTTAATCAGTTATTTATACTCTTTTTAGCTTAAAACATCAAATGAAAAAATCAATAAAAATGATATAAAAGCATCCAAATAAACTTAAAACATAAAAGAAAAATCATTTATTGAATTATCAAAAGAAATTTAAAAATTCTAATTTAAATGTCGAAACAACTCAAATTTCTCACTTTAATTCATAAGACCTTAAAGGAATAGCACTTAAAATACTAGCATTTTACATGTTTATCATTCTTTTTTATATAATTATGATTATTTTTATTTATTTTTTTTGTCATATTGTAAATCTTTGAATTTATATTAGCTTAGATTAGATAAAGGGGAAAGTACAAAAAAGTACCTTGTGGTTTAGCGCTTTTGGCATGGCAGGTCCGTGATTTTTTTTTTTGCACTTAAGTGACATGTGGTACCTCGCTGTTAGCACTTTAGTGACAAGCTATATAATATCATTAAGTAATTCTATGTGGTAGATAATGTGGCACACATATGGCAGATGATGTGGCGCCATGTCATCTGCCACATAGGATTACTTAATGGCATCACTAATTTGTCATTGAAGTGCAAACGATGGTGTATCACATGTCACTTAAGTGTAAAAAAGAAAAACCATATAGTACTTTTTTGTATGTATATTAATTGAAGATAATTAATCAAAATTCAGTTGATTTTAAGTACTAATGAGTATGATGTATCAAACTCTATTGATCAAATAAAGTAGTAGTGATTCCATACAGTTTAAATCAAATGATTTAGGCTGAGGTCTTAGGACCTTTTGAAGAGATTCAATTAATTAGTTCAAACTGAAATTTTCACTTCTTTATTTTCCATGTGAATGAGGTTTAGACTGAGGTCCTTGAAACTTTAATAATTGAACTAATTAACTAAAACTCTTCACAATGTCTTAAGACTTCAACTTAAACTATTTAATCTAAATATCATGTGCAATCATTACTACTTCTCTTAATCAATAGAGTTGGATGCAACTATACTTAATATTAATATAAAAAATATTGTAATGATTAATATTAAATTGATTTAGATCTATATGATGAATGATGATATGAATTAAGTTTTGTTTTTGTTATATTTTATTATTTATATTAAAATTTAAAAAGTAAGATTATTCGAAAATGCAATAAATTATTATTTTGGTTTAGATCATTAGTATACAAAATCAATTAAATTTTGACTAATTATGTTTGATTAATATATGTATAAAAAAGTACACTATGATTTTTCTTTTTTACACTTAGGTGACTTATGGTACACCATTGTTTGCACTCCAAGGACAAATTATTAATGTCATTAGGTAACTCTACATGGCAAATGATGAGATGCCACATTATATGCCACGTGTGTGCCACTTTATCCCCTCGCATATGTCATCTGACATGTGATGCGTCGTCATCTACCATATATGATTACTTAACAATTCTACAGAATTTGTCACTAAAGAGCTAACGGCGAGGTACCACAGGTCATTTAAGTGCAAAAAAAAAAATAATAAACCTGTCATGCTAAAAGTGCTAAACCACAAAGTACTTTTTTATACTTTCCCTTTATATTAATCTACAAATCTATTAGGATAGGTTGTAAAGTATAAGTTGAGTTTAAAATTTTTGAATTTTAATATTTAGTTTAATCATATTATGTAAATCAACTTGCAAATATGCTTCTCACTTTAAGCAATAAGATTGTGAATTTTGAGCATTTGAAAGAGTCATATGAGATTGATGATGATTTTAAGCATATATAAGAGAAGTTTATTACAAATCAACCTTATAAAGATTTTCATATTCATGATGGTTACTTCACTTAAGGAAACTAACTTTGACGTAGCTAGGCATTTGAGCAAAGATAAGGCTATTGTTGCAATTGGAGAGAGATACTATTAGCCTCATTTGAGAAGGGATATGACAAGATTTATTTAACATTGTTATATATGCTAGATAGTAAAGGAATAATCACAAAATACAAGTTTATACAAGTTTATAACATTGTTTTTACTTCTTCCTAAAAATATTTGGAAAGATTTGTATATTGATTTTGTGTTTAGTTTGCCTTGCACCTAGCAAGGTGTAGATTATATATTTATTGTTATTTAGAATTTTTCTAAGATAACTCATTGTATGCATATAAGAAGACTTCATATGCTAATAGTGTAATGAAGTTGTTTTTCAAAGAGGTTTCTCCATCTGCATGGCATGCCCAATATTAGAACTTGAGATCGAGATAGAAAGTTCCTTGTATTTTTGGACTTTAGGGAAGGTGTTTGAGTTTTCTTTGAACTACAACAAAATATATATATATATAAGCAGAGATGGACCCATGCAATGGGATTTGGCATTGATATAAGCAAAATCTATTTATAATTGTATTGTTCGTAAAACTAGAAGAAAATCACCAATTTTGTTATATATATGAAAACACCAGAGCATGCTCTTGATATGAACAAGTTACTAAAAGTTTTGGATTTAAGTGTAGTGGCAAAAAGTATGGTAGAGCAATGGCAAATAATGCAATTATAGGTCAAACAAAAAATTAAGACCAATGGCAAATAGTGCAAGCAAAGTTCAAAAAAAAAAAAAAAAAAATTGAGCAAGCTAATGCCAAGTATAAGAAAGTAGCTGACAAACATTACAAAGTTCGAGTATTTGAGGTGGATGATATGGTGTAATTTTTCTACAAGAGAAATGATTTCTAGTTGGCATTTACAATAGATTACAATCTAAGAAGTATGATCTTTGCAAGATTTAAAAAAAAAAAAAAAGATTATGCATATGTTATTGATTTGCCGGCTAGCATAAAATTTTGAAGACATTCAATATTGTTGATATTTATCCTTTTAACTTATTTGATGAATCTCTACATCTAGATATTTTAGATAACTCAAGGTCAAGCTTTTTTAGGTGGAGGGGATTGACATAGAATATCTAACTGAAACATACATAGGCCGAACTAAGAGATAAAATATTGTAATATTGTTTTACACGCTAACTCACTGCGTGAGATACACCCAAAAATAGAAAATCATTTTTCAACACTCCTTTCTATTTCATTTTATTTATATACTGCAATTATAGAAATGCATACATTTTATTAGTACATTTTTATGGCAGGCTAGTCGTAACTCGAAGACTGTGCCTAGTTTTAAACATATAATTTCATATTTAATGCAAAATGATGAAAATACATATTACAATTTTAGAATAATGTATGTGGATCTTATATAATAATTCATCACTTTTTAGAAAAAAAACAAAAACAAAAGTTTAAAAAGCACTAGAATCAAAAACGAAAAATATACTCTTGTTATATACCAATTAGTCCACCTGCCCGCCTAGTAATGGGATGGCAAGAGCCTAGACACTTATAGAGAGGAGGATCAAATCTCTTCAGTCCCTCCCCTCTCATGTCAAAAAATAAAAAAAAATACTAATTAATCCTTAAATTATTAGAAAAATAATGAACTAAGATAACCATTTGATTTTCTAGCTACATGTGTACTCCTAAGTTAATGGCTAGGGTCCAACTTCTAAGTGGAGTTTAATTCCATCCCTACAATACAATTTCAGTAGAATTTTAATTTGCTTATATTCCAAAATAAAACAAAATTTTCCTCGTTAACATCTAATTGAAATTAATATGCGAAACCAAAATTTTAAAAATTTAAATTGCTATTTTTTTTATTTTTACTGTTCCTATTTATTTTCACCTACTCTTGGTTAAAGCATGTTTTGCCATGCCGTTTTTCAAAGTTGGATTTTCAAAACAGTAAAAAAAATGGCTAAATAAAAAAAAATCTTGTGGTTAGAGGCATTTTCATTTAATTATTTGTAATTTTTTTGTGTCATTTACAAATATGTAGTTTCATTTTTTAACAGTTTAATACCATATCAGCTAATATTATCATTATTTTATAAAAAAAAATTAATATAACATCATATTAACTAATAAAAATGTTTTAGAAGTGATTTAATATCAATATAACTACTTAAATACTTTTAAAAATATTATAAATTTATTTTAGAAATTATTTCTTTTTATCCCTAATAAAATTAAAAATACAACCTACTTTCATTTTTTTATAAATTTATTTTAATTAGTTGAATGATATACTACTTAATAAATAATTTGACTATGAAATGTCCATATTGTTTTAACATTACATCATATATTTTTAATAATATTAGTGAGTAGGCAACTAAAACACAAGAAGGATCAAACCATAGACCCTTAAATATTATAAAAAATACTACAGTCTTTTAAGTGAAAAAAAAATTTAACCACAAGGTGTTTTATTGTATTAAAAAAAAAGCAACTAAGCTGAAGAGCAATTCATATGACGTAGTAGAAAAGTGATAAACAAAGAATTAGCGTTTGTTGAATCGACACGACTACCAAATACCAACCTTCTATAACCTGTTGATTTGCGCACAAATATAAAGAAATAGGTATCTAAGAATTCATTGATTCACAAGAATACCAAATTTGAAAAAAATAATAATTTTGAATAATCAACTAAAACAAAACTCCCCATACAACCCTAAAACTTATATATTTATAGGGTGACACAAACCCACAAATCCTAATTTTTATTTAGGAAAATAAAAATAAAGACAATTCTAGTTAAGGTTGGAAATCAAATCCCTAATAATATAATAATAATAATATTGAAAACATATGTATTATATCCATTGTTTAGTAGACCTATTCCAATAACTCCAAAACTTGTTGCCTTGCATCATTCCCTCCAGCATAGAGAAAATTCACATTTGAATTTTGCCCAAATATCCCGAAAGCATTTTGCTCGTAGATGCATAGAACATCATAAATTCTTGATCAATTTGTAATTCATTCAAAATTAAAATTTAAGGAATATGAGAATAAAGAATTTCCTCAATGCCAATGAAGTCAACATGCTTAATTTGCTCTAGCATATTATATTAACGATCATGATGTTTCTCCACCTCGATCTCTAAGTCATTGGAAGTTAGATAAGAATCCCCCTTAATAAAGAAAATTTTTGCATCGCCACTTTTTAATAATTCATTACATTCCTCATCACCCTCATCTTCTTCATCAAATATTGGTTCATCTCCAATAACTGTATCTTCATCCTCACCATCATTAGTATCAAAAAATAAACTCTCTTCATTATACTCTTCTCCCTCCTCATTGTCACTAACCTCTCCATCAAAATTACCCATAAAATTATTGTTGTTTCATGGGGCTGGATTGTTTCTATTCCGATTGACCAAAAGAGTAGCCATCCTGACAGTCATTTGTTCCATCATCTGCTCAAATCGCTCCATCGTCTGTTAAAACCGCTGCTCAAGGCAATGAAGGTCATCATGCTCATAAACCTCTTATACACATTGTTGTTGTGGTTGCTGCTGTTGTCGTTTGCGAGACATCTTTTCCAAGGATCACAACTTTGATACCAAATTGATATAGTGGAAGAGTGATAAACAAGGAATTAGCGTTTATTGAATCGCGCACGACTATCAAATACTAATTTTCTATAACCTGTTGATTTGTGCACAAATTCCCAGAAATATGCATCTAAGAATTCGTTGATTAACAAGAATACCGAATTTGGAAAAATAATAATTTTGAATAATCAACTAAAAAAAAAAATTCTCATACAACCCTAAAACTTACATATTTATACGGTGACACAAATCCACAAATCCTAATTTTTATTTAGAAAAATAAAAATAAAGAAAATTCTAGCTAAGGTAAGAAATTAAATCCCTAATAATATAGAAAAGTCAATTTCTAATCAATACTAAATTGAAAAATAAAAATTAAATCCTAATAATAATAATATTGAAAATATATGTATTTTATCCATTGTTCAATAAACCCATTCCAATAATTTCAAAATTTGTTCAACCGCATCATCATACCACAAACCCAAACATTCTATAAAAATGTAAAAACTATCCAAAGTAAATAAATGCAGTGCTTCTGAACTCAGGAAAACGGCCCAAATATCTGCAGTAATGATTGCTCATACTCAAAAAATAAAAAATAAAAAAATGATAAACGATATCAAAACACAAACATGCTTAGATCTTTAAGATCTTTAACTATTATTAATAGCTCCATAATAATAACAATAATAGAATGATCTTCCAAGTTCCAATAGAACCTATATATATATCAAACTTTCAATCATTCGACAAGCTCCAAGGGCTTGAAATATTTGCCATCAATGAGATAGGTGCCAATGCTGAGACGAACTGCCCACACATCCTTAGGCTTTCTTGACACAATTCTGAACATGTATAAATCAATGACAAATTAATATGCATGAACTGTACAAAAATTTATGCACTAAACCAACTGTCAAGAGATGGAGGAGAATTGGAAATTGCACCTTCCTACATCACCAGGCTTGACTAAGCCAGCATTAACCCTGAGGCATGGTACAGATGCCGCAGTCTTGATCATTTTGGGTGCTTCAACAACAACAATAGGTGAACCTATGTCAAGTTTCGTAATTTTTGCTGGCGGACTTGCCTCTGAATCTGATGATGATGATTCTTTAGATTGACATTTAGTGACCACATTGAAGCTTGGATTCTTAGTGGTCACATTTAACATTGAATTGTGAAGTTTTGCGCATGGAACGGTGAAAGCGGGTGAGAGAGATGATGCCATAAGAAGCGAGCGTAGCATGTGAAATTTGGATAAACTATGTGCGGCTGACACTTCACCGGACCTATTGTTTATTGTTGAAGTTATACTTCGGTTTTTTTGCTTCTTTCTTTTTTTTTTTAATATTTTTTAATTTATATGCGACTTCCAAAGTACGTAAAAATCCAACTCAAACTAAAAGACAAAATGGGCATCAAAAGAATAGATTCTGCAGATAATCATCAGCAAAGTGAACATCAATTTTGTACAAACCAAGGTTCATTTCCTCGAATGGTCGTTAAACGTGGATGCTAGTGCATGTCATGCCACATATAGGGGGGCAATCATGTTCCTCAATTCTTGTTACAAAGGATAGTTTCAAAACTAAAATCACCATGGCCAACATAATCTCATAATCTTTTGGAGGTAAATTAAATATGTATGTACTCAAAGCACCAACTTCCCTTCTCTCTTTCCTGAGTTAACAGATATGCTTTGTACAGGTCATTTCTCTTCCTTTATCAAAAGATATAAGCACCTGTTTGTTACAACATATACTAGTAATGGAGGAAGAAAGAGAGAAAGAGACAGAGACATATAGTACTAACGGAGGAAGAAAGAGAGAGAGAGAGAGAGAGAGAGAGAGACATATAGTACTAACGGAGGAAGAAAGAGAGAGAAAGAGAACTTTAACCAAAAAGAACCAACCAAAAGCATAAAATTGTCATGAGAAACTGCCAATTCTACTAGAATTTTCATTGCATATAAAAGGCATACCTAATGCAGTCAAAACAAGAATAGAAAATATAAAAATAAAAATAAAAATAAATTTATGGAGAAGATTAGAGCTTCAAACGTCTTTGATGCGTCACATAGTAGAGAAACAAGAACTAGTATTACATCACACAAAATACATTTCCCGTTTCACTTGTCTGGCTTAACTGAAGACACCAGCAAAGTTCAGCATACAATCTTCGAGCATAGTGACTACAGAAAATCTTATACTGCACAGCAAAAGATGAGGGAAGTTAAATCACGTAAAACACCGTCTATTTCTAACTCTTCTCTGTATGCTTCTGAAAAAGATCAGTTTTGTTCTCAGACACTGAAGGAAGGTAATTTCATGGTACACACCCTACAAGCGCATTCCCAGTGATTAACATCCCTGCAAATTCCTTCCTCCTACTTTCCTTTTCTCATTTGATCTTTCCACAACTTGAATATGTGATCTTTCCACACCTTGAATATGTGATCTTTCCACAACTTGAATATGTAATCTTTCCACTCACAAAAAAGCAATCGGCCCAAGGGGCAAGGCCAACCCTCAAGAATGCAGTTTTTATCAATCAAAACCAAAAATTCAAGTTTCGGATGCAATAGCACCCATACCCAAGCAGCTGGTACAATGTCACCAAGGTACACACAATGTACAGTGTACAACAATTATTTAGACAAGCAGTGATAACTTCCAACACTGAAGGTGCAACTTACCTTTGCCTCATTGGAAACAGAAAGCTTTGATGGAAAATCAACCCTGCGAGCTTTTATAATTGTGTCTTCACGTAAGATACGCTCTTGGGGCCTTTTACCAATTTAAGGCAGAAAGGAAAAAAATTTCTTGATTTAGGGTACTTTTCAAAGTATTTATGGATTTAGGGAATAATAATAATAATAATAATAATAATAATAATAAAGAATTAACCCTAATCCACAAGAAATACAAGATGACAAGTTATTTCCGTCAGTTTAATTGGTGGTATAATTTTTTTTTTTTTAAATAACAACTAAAGAACTCCGCCAATGAAGATGGTGGAGCCCTGTCAAAAACTACATTCTTGTAAGAAGTCCGCCTGTCAAACTGATGGACTTATGTGATTAATTAAAAAAAAATTCTTGCTAACCAACTTCACAGGCTGCACAATTAGCCAACTCAATAATAAAAAAAAATTCTCCTGAATAATGCAAGCAAAATAAAAATTCTGTTTTTATCATACTAATTGAATAATTTTCCCCTCCCCTCGTGTGTTCCTTAACTCTTTATATTCTCTTTTTTTTTTTTTTTTTAATGCTGCAAACTCTCCTATTTCGTTGCATGAAATTAAGGCATATGCATGAATGCGAGCCAAAAACTACTGCATGGGAATAAAAAAAAAATAATGCATGAATGTTGCTCAGTTCATGAAATGGCCAAGTTTAATATTATTTTTAATATTATAATGATTATAATAAATTAATTATAATAATATTATGATTTTTTTATGTTAACATAATAATAATAATAATAATAATAATAATTATTATTATTATTATTATTATTATTATTATTATTATTTTTGTGTGAATTTGTATGAGTGTCGTGTGTTGTGTAATTGGTTATGTTTTTTTAAATATTATAATGATTATTATTAATTAATTATAATAATATAAAAAATAATATTATAATTATAATAATATTATGATGTTCAAATTTTTTTAATTTTATTATTATTATTAAAGAAAATAAATAACAAATTATTTATTTAAAATAAAATAAAATAATATGGTGATGTCTATTCAAATAGGCATCGCCCATGACAGGTGTCGCCTCTAACCATGAGGCGCCAGCAAAGAGGCGTTGGCCTCTATAAGAATTAGCTAAATGGCAAAGAGGCGTTGGCCTCTATAAGAATTAGCTAAATGGACTTAAATGAAATAGTTAAAAATCACAATAAAATATGTGGAAACCATGCAAATTCAACAAAAATAACTTAAAAATTTGACTAATATATTAAATTTTAACTAACAAAATATACACAAATACTCTCGTCATCCTACTAATTAAGTGGCTAAAAAATAAATAAATTCATAGCACAAAAAATTTAATTACATGAATAGTAATTTTGTCAATAGCAAAAATAACATGAGAAATATAAAATGTACCTAAAATCATGTAAAATTTTGAATAACATACCAAATGGGAGCAAAATAGATATACATGTTGGTGTCACTATTTTGAAAAAATGGTTGAAAGGAAAAAAATTTTGAGAACAAAATTTTTTTTTTTGAATAGTGATATTGGTAATAGTAAAAATGGAGAAAAGAAACCTCCTAAATTGGCTATGCATTGGCAGCTATTATATATATATATATATATATATATATATATATATATATATATATATATATATATATATCCAACTTTTTCTAATTTTTTATTTGTTTATTTTGATATTACAATAATTACAATTATTTATTTATAATATTATTAAAAATAATATCATAATTATAATTATATTATAATTTTTTTAATTTTAACACTGTTATGATTATTTTAATTTTATATTATTATTATTATTATGGTCAACTTGTATATAGTAAAAGTTTTTTTTATAATAATAATTATTTTATACATGAGTGTTTGTGGTGTACTTTTTTTTAATTTTAATTGTTACTATAATGACCTAATTACTAACTAATAATTATGTAATAATGAGCTTCATTTGCATATATATATATATATATATATATATATATATATATATATATATATATATATTCTCTTCTTAATGGATTCCACCGTCTAAGGTGGCGGAGTTCTAAAGAAAAAAAAAAATTGCCCATCATTTCCGCCAGTTAGACGAGCATAAATGTACTCTCCGCCAGTTTGACTAGTGGTAATCCCTCAAATCATCTCAACAAAAAATACCCTAACTTTGAAATAACTTTATAAATTATTCTAAATTTGAAAATATTTTAAAAATTAGCCTAAAGTGAGAAAATAATTTTTTTTTTTTACCCTAAAATGGGAAAAAGCCCTACCTTTTTGAGTCTGGTCATGCCCAAAAGGACGCCTGCCAAAGAGCATCTGGTAAAATAAAACACCGGCTGACCAGACATCAAGCTGATTCCAGGAAAAGAGCACAGAAGTAGTCAAATAAAAGAGCAAAATATGATGTCAATTTGAAAGTTCCGCAAATAACAGTATATCAGTAAGATCCAACCATTTAGGCATTCTAATAGAAGTGGAAAAATATACATGAAGAAAGACTAGCAATTCAAAAGGCACTGGCCAAAAAATTCAAGGAATATCTTTAATCAAGGGTATTTTTTTCCTTTAGTTCCTCAAAAGATATTAGAGCATATCAATCTGCTCACCTTTGATGATATTAAAGGCGTCTTGCTATACTCAAAGCATTCTGGTGGAAGGTACCTAAAATTACAAGAGGAAACAGAATTAGCCTGCTGCTTCCTTATAGCTAAATGATACAACATGAGGCAGAAAAGAGAAAAGCACTGAACTACATAGATTAAAACTTGTATACTATACAAAACTCAATATCCTGTTCCCCATGTCAAACATAGCACAATACCTCAAGAATGAACCTACCATTTGCATTGCTCAATGTGTGAGCCTTGTTTTTGCATGCATAACAAAATAAATAAATAAAAAACAAAATATGTAGAAAAAAATCAGTGGAATTAACACGAGACAGACACCAAAAGTACAACAGCACCAGTTTTACAAATGAACTAAAGAAAACAAGTTAGGTCAACAGACACACTAGTGGTAGGATTATGTAAAAGAATTTCATGTGTCATTTTATTCACCCATTTTCCAGACAACTGTAGTGTGTGGGTGGGTGTGGGTGTGGATGTGTGTGTGCGAATGGAAAGCATGTCCCGTAACTAGACAAGGCCTTAAAGTCTAACATTCTAACACATTCAAATGAATCCATTATGACTGAGGCCATATGCAAAATAAATGGCAGCAAAATCTGTAACCCACTATGTTATATTCACATAAAAGCACTTTCAACTTCGAAAAAGATATGGCATTTGGTACGCACTTGTGTAGATAAGGCTACCCATGTAACTTGTTAAGCTTGTAAACATAATATTATTTTAGATATAATGTAAAAGCATAAACCGATAAAGTACGTTCATGTCAAGACAACGGATATAACATTTATATCCAGGTGAATCACAATCTACAAACTGCAATTACTCATCAATATGTTCCAGCTCCTTGGGAAGTAAGTTCCATGCCCTGCGATCCAACATCATTCTCCACTATCTTGCTCAAACTAAAATCAGTAACTTTAGCAATATCAAACTCATCGAAGAGAACATTCCCAGGCTTCAGATCATAATGGATAATCCTTTGTGATCTTTTATTCAAGTATATGAGGCCTTGAAATATTTGAATAATAATGATACGAGCTTCTGTCTTAGGCAATATAGTTGTTGCTTTGAGAACAGTGATAACTAATCTTCGGAACTCCTGGGCTAGACGTCCTGTAAAGCAGGAAACATGGGGTAAGGTGAGAGGTGAAGGGAATCCCCACAAACATTCTGATGCCTAAGTTAGAGAATAGAAGTAGGGAGGAGGTGAGATAGCTTGAATGTATGTGAATCAGATCTCCCCTTATGAGAGGTATAGGGTTCTATATATAGCAATACTCAAACCTGGGAGGAATGGGATTCCTTATGGATCAGTGAATCATAATCTTTGTAGGAGAGAGTGTTCCTTCTTCAGTTAGGATTCCTCTTTAAGGTAGTTCCTTAAACGGATCTGTCTTCTCCCTTGTCCATGTGTTCCTATTTAGGAGGGTAGAGGACCCCTAATTAGGTGGGAATATTCTAGATAGTATCAAGAGTCCCCCCCTGGAGTATTCAGATATTTATGTCCGTTGCGTCCGAGTAGGATGCAGATGCCTTTATATGGGTTATAAGATGCAAGTAAGCTGAGGTGGCCAGCCTTAATCACAATAAGCAGAGCTTGGTGCCGAGTATTTTGGTTGGTCATCATTGAATCATAATCTGTGGAACTGGGGTACCTGACGAGTGAGTATGATCACTGTAATAGATTAACCCGTCCATTTTGGAATAAGACAGAACCAGTCGTCACTGGATTTATAGATGCTCGGCTCAGGGGCACGATGCTTACATGCTCGGAACCTCAGTACTACGAAAGCGACCTGAGGGTGCTAGCTTTAGTCACTAGGCTTATGTGCTCGAGAATTTAGGTGCTCGGCTCAGGGGTGTAAGGCTTACATGTTCGGAACCTCAATACTACGGAAGCGACCTGAGGGTGCCAGCTTCAGTCATTGGACTTATGTGAATGAGACTTTAGGTGCTCAGGGGCGCGAGGCTTATATGCTCGGAACCTCAGTACTACGGAAGCGACCTGAGAGTGCCAGCTTCAGTCACTGGACTTATGTGAACGAGACTTAGATGCTCGGCTCAAGGGCGCGAGGCTTACATTCTCGGAACCTCAGTACTACGGAAGCGACTTGAGGGTGCTAGCTTCAGTCACTGGACTTATGTGCTCAGAATGGGCTAGGAGTGATGCTTGAAACGTCTCCCGAATTGCTTGATGGAGCAGCCCACTCGAAGATGTGGGTGGGCCAACACGTGGTGGTTTTACTTCAACTCTTGAGATCACGTGGTTGATGCATCGTTTCGTGTGTCAGTAAACAAAATGCTCGTACAGTCGTTATCGTGACTCCTCGCCTAATGGGTTATTTTATTCCCAACAGGCCCTTGGTGGCCTAGGGAGGAGTGCAGTAATAATGAGGGCAGTTAATGGCGTGCTTCCAGGTCCTTCCGTGTCTCTATAAACACTGTTGTGCTTGCTAACTGGCATATTTTTCTTTCTTCGCTTTTTTATTTTGTTTTTGCAACGTTTCTACTGCCTCCAATGTTTCTATTCCTTCCTACCATAATTCTTGCTTGAGGTGACCAGGTGATTCTTTTCATCTTTTCTTCCTCCTCTTTTTACCCTTTTTCTTTCATTTGGTTTTTGTCCCCTTCTTTGCTATGGCTCCCCGGGAAGAAATTAGCTCTGACCTCTTTGTGTCCAATGTAGATAGCGAATTGCTAGGGTGGTATCGACGGCAGTTCTGTATCCCCACCGATTATGCCCTTCACACTGTAGATAGAAGGTTTAGGGCGCATACTCCTTTATCGGGGCTAAGTAGATTTGTAGTGTACTTCGACCAGTTAGAGGGGGGTCTGAAATTTCCCTTAGATCCTTTTGTTAAAGACTTTCTTAATAGGAATAACATTGCGCCCGGTCATCTTCATCCAAATAGTTATAGGATACTGACTGGGTTCCTCCAACTGATGCATGAAGAGGGTAGGGTTCCCGATCTAAATGTCCTCCGGTATTTGTATAGGCTGACTAGGAAGAAGGGAGAGCTGATGTTCTCCCTTTCGGTCGTACCCAACCATTCACTTTTTGTTAAACTTTCGGATCTCCACAAGAAGTGGAGATACCATTTTTTCATTGTGGAGCATCAATCGGACTTCCTGTGTCACGACCCAAAACAGGGGCCATGATTGGCGCTAGGGAATGGGAATTCTAAACATTTTAAACATAAATGGTTAATAAAGCATGCATATAATTTAATATATACCAAAAATAAACCAAAAGTAAACTAAAAATAAACTTAAGTACTAATCAAATTATTTATGTATATTTAATCATAATAAAACATGCATTTCTAAATCATGCACCCTAAAGCATATATATATAGAATAGTAACTCACACTTAGTGCGCTCCTCAAGATGGATCCGACGGGCCTGGTCCACTAGCCCTCGGTCTCGACGCAACTAAACAAACAATAAATAACACACATCAGAATAAACCTAACAGAAAATCTTAGAAACTTGAACTAGAATATTGGACACATAATCAAAATTAGGGTTTGACCGGACATCACGTTTTACGAGAATCCTACCAAAAATTCAACAGAACCTCCCCTGTAAAACGGACACCTCTCTACTCAAAGAGTAGAGCCGGTCCTGTAAAGAAACACACTTCGAAAATAAATGCAAAATTACATTCACAACCCCTCGGTCGAACTCTAAACTACAGTCTACCGACCAGGGTCCACAATCACAAAATAATATAAAAATATCAAAAATACCCTTATATCACAGAAATATATTTAATAAGTAGAAATTACATAATTAGCCTTAAAACACAGTAAAAACTGATAAAAACTCATTTTATTAGAAAAATCGTATATTATATATATAATTGAAAATAATTCATGAAAAATAGTTTTCATTAATTAAAAATACTAAATAATTTTTAAAAATCATTTTTATACCTTAAATAACTATTAAAACCAATTTAATTACATTTTTAGTCAATTTAGGGTAAAATTACCAAAATACCCCTATATATATAAATATACTAAAATTACTCCAAAAATTCACCAAAAATAGTATAATTATCCAAAATTAATTTTCTCAACATTTTTATCAATAATATCAATAATTAAACTCAATTCACTAATTAATTTCAATTAAAAACACAATTAACCTAATTTTCCAAAAATTACATAAACTAATTAAATTCAAAATAAATACATAGAAATTCATAAAAATTCCAAATAAATTTCTATAATTCATTTCAACACCTATATTTATCATAAAATACAATTTCATAATTTAATTAATTAATTTCCGAAAATTAGAAAATAATAATAAAATATTCAAAAATGATCTCCAAAAATTCTACAAAAATTCACACATGTAGATTAAGCTACTAGGATCAACATTTGTTAAGGGACTTTTCATGAATCAATCAAATTGAAGTTCAAAAAAATCAAGAACCCTAAAATGGCCGAATTCGAAAAATCGAAACCTAAGCAAATCAAGACCATTTTAAGTTAAACAAAGCTTGGAATCACACTCACCGGAGCTCAAGGAGAAGAAAGAGACCGGCGGTGTCGAAAACGGTGGCCGGAATCGTTGTGAACGACGTTAGCTCCCACTTTCAGCTTTCCGGCCAAAAATGGCTTCCAGACGTCGGAAACAGCTCTGTAGGCGGCGGAACAGTTGGAGGAAGGAGGTGGCACGCTAGATGGCACACCAACGGTAAGGAAATGGGACGGCAGTGGCCGGATTTGCATGGGGAACGTGATCGGGGAAGAAGGAGCTTCGGGTGGTAATTCCGTAAATAAACCAAACTTTATAATTTTGTTAATATTAAATGTATATATGTATATATATATACTTTACACTATATATTAAATTAATATAAAATCACACACATTAAATATACACCACACACATATAATTTAATATTTTAATAATTTAATACACCTAGAAATAATTAAATAATATTAAAACAAATTAATAAATAATAAAATGTTAGGGTAATTAATTAAACCCTAAATAATTAAATAAATACACATATATATGTTATTTAGTATTTTTAAAAATATGCATGAGTTCATGCAAGTCTGGAAATCTATTTAAAATAATTAATAGTAAATTATTTGCGTGAAAATTTTTCCGAAAATGAAAGTCCCGGGAAATTTTACGTAAAACACTTAAAATAATAATAAACAATTAAAATTAGCTTTAATTAAATAACAAACTCATAAAAATTTCATAAATATATACAAAAATTATTAACACTGCATATCCCGATGCAGTATAAAAATATTTAAAAATACGGGATATTACATCCTGGATGTCCGGAGGATGTGGTCGGACGAGTGTCATAAAGTGACCCATCCAGTGAAACTTTCTGATCCTGATACGGAGTTAGTTTTGCAGCTACATCTAGACAAACTCGTCGAAGCTCGATCCACGGAAGATGCATCCCAGAGGTATCTATGGAGAGTTTGTCCGAGTTGTGACCATTCCCCTGGTATGATTATTTTGCTTTGAGCTTTGTTTTGTTTGACTAGTCTTATTTTTCCATCTGTAGATGGCTGATTTTTTTGATTTTGAAGGCGGGATTTCCCTAGTAGATGAGCCAACTGCAGTGGAGGAGGGCCGAAATTCTCCTTCCCCGGAAACTGAGGCTCCTCCGGCTTCAGAGGCTGTTCCCGCCAACCCCAAGGGCAAGGCACCAGTGGAAAGTGAGCGGTAGGAGTGGGTCGGGTGAAGAAAAAGGCGACTGATTGACACAAGGTCAGATGCAGAGGGGCTGGACGAAGAGATTTACGTCCAGTGCCCCCAGTTATCTGGTTGTCTAGATATGCAGGGCTAGATATTGAAAAAGATGAAGCCCCTGAGCACCTCCAACAGTCAAGTACGGGACCAGTATGCCGAGTCACTGCGGTTACCCGGTGACATGCAGCGTTGGTCGGAGGAGGGACTGGACGGATTGCTAGATTCCTTGATCGGCCAGTCGTTGGAGGTAAGGGAGTTTCTGCTACTTGATACAACTGTTGTAGTGGATTCTTGACTAAGTTACCTCATTTTTTTCGGCAGATGACTCAGGCCTTGCTGCTGGTGAAGGATCAATGCTTCTACTTGAAGAGCCAGTACAGCTTAAAGGAAACTGAGGTGGGGACGATAGCTATAGATTTTGAGAAGAAGATGGATAGCGCCAAGGCAGCTCTGGAGCACTGCCAGACAAGATACGCGGAGGCCAAATCTGATGCGAAGGCGAATCAAAAAAAGGTTTATGAACTGGAACATAGCCAAGCCCAGCTGATAAGGAGGATCGAGGAGCAGGATCTTTAGATTACTGAGCTTCAGGGGAGGCTGTCGGAGCTTGAGAAATCTCGTGCGAACGATAAGAAGGCAAATCAAAGCATGGTATGGGGGTTTCTCAAGGAGTACCAGGCTGAGTATAAAAGGATCCTGCTCTCTCAAGACTCAGGATTGGACTTAGAGGCCTTAGATCAGATAACTCCAGTCGATCTGGCCAGGCTTGCTGTGAAGGAGGATGCCTGCTGAAAAGCTGGTTCCTTTCCTGTGAGGGAGTCTGAAGAGGTCACTGTTATAGCTGGGTTTGGTGAGCGTCCAGAGGCTGCCGATGTTGCTTCCCCCTTAGTTTCCGGGACTGGGGGTCTGGGTGTTCAAATACTAGAGTAGATATGTATAGGTTGATGTGTATCTTCTATCTTCCTTTTTTTTTTTGTAACCAATCATGTGTAAAGACATTCTTTATCAATGAAGATATTTTTTATTATTGAATCAGATTAGGTATTTGAGTACAAGATTACTGATAATATTTCCTGAGAGAGTCTGAGTTCCAGAACCTCGGTAGTTCTCTGCCTCCTCTTTCTCTTAGTCTGTACACCCCCTTTGTTGTGCATTCTGAGATCTGATACAGGCCTTCCCAATTCAGACCTAATTTGCCGGTGCCCAAGGTGCCTTTGCCAATATCTGCTCTTCTGAGTACCCAGTCACCCATCCTAAAATTCTTTATTGGTTTACGCAGATGGTGGTATGGGTTATTCTTTGCCGATATGCCTCAACCGTTGCTGCAGCTTATTCTCTTCGTTCCTCTAGTACGTCAAGGCATATCCATGCGTCGACGCTATTGATGGCGTGGTCGAGGTCTTGGCTTACCCGGTAACTTGGGGACCCAACCTCCACTGGAATTACTGCATCCATGCTATAAGTTAATCTGAATGGCGTTTCGCCAGTGGACGATTGGGGTGTGGTTCTATAGGCCCAGATTACGTTTTTTAGCTCTTCGACCCAGTTCCCTTTCTTATCATTGAGTCTTTTCTTCAACCCTTGCATGAGGATTCTATTGGTGACCTCAGTTTGTCCGTTCGTCTGCGGGTGAGCTACTGAGGTAAAGCGTAGTTTTATTCCAAGGTCCAAGCAGAAACTTATGAACTTATGGTTGTCGAACTGTTATCCGTTGTCTATAATTAAAGTATGGGGGATGTCGAATCTGTAAATGATCTCCTTTCAAAAAAAGTGCCGTATCCGGGCTTCTATGATGGTTGGGACTGCTTCTGCTTCTGCTTCTACCCATTTCATAAAATGGTCAATGGCCACGATAAAGAACTTTTTCTATGAGGTAGAGGGAGGAAAGGACCCAGGATGTCCATCCCCCACATGGCGAAAGGCCAAGGGCTGCCGATGGGATGCAGAGGCCGAGAAAATTTATGGCTAAGTCAGGCATAGTGCTGGCACTGGGGACATGATTGTGTTAGCTGCTAGGTATCCTTGGACATGGTGGGCTAGTAATACCCTTGGAGCAAAGCCTTTCTAGTGAGCGAATAGCAACTCATGTGCACCACAAATTCCTTCGTGGATTTCTTAAAGTATGTAATTTCCCTCCTCCGGGGAAACGCACTTTGACCAGGGGTGCAATAGGGATTTTCAGTAGAGTTCCCCTCGGTGGATGAAAAAGTGGGCTGCTTTGGCCTTGAGCTTCCGAGCTTGCAGCTTGTCTTCTGGGAGTGTGCCATGCTCAAGATATTGAATTATGGGCTGTATCCATTCTAAGACTACTTATGTTCTGAAAACTTCAGTGTCCTCTGTGCTAGGACTGATTAGTGATTCGGTGAAATTCATATCCCTAAATGCTTGACTGTTCTCGGCTAATCGGCCTCATTATTGTCTTCCCTAGGAATCTAAACGATCTTCCATTGGCCTCCTTCTTGCTTGATGTGTTGCAAAAGTTGCTTGGCTTTGTCTACGTACTTAGTAATGCAGGTATCTTTGACTTGAAATGTTCTGCTGACTTGGTTGACTACTAGTTGGGAATCTGAGTGTATGATGAGGTGTTCGGCCCTCACTTCAGTGGCTAGCTTCAAACCTGTGATGAGTGCTTCGTATTCAGCTGCATTGTTAGTGGCATTATACTCTATGCGGACTGTGTACTAGATATGAACTTTATGCGACCCCCTGAGGATTATTCCCGTGCCGAAACCTTGAGCTGAGGATGCTCCGTCAATATAGAGCTTCCATTCTGGTATCTTGGTCAAGGCTATATCTTCCAGAGCCATTTATTGTACAAAATTTGCTAATGCCTGGGCTTTCATCTGCTGCCGGGGCTCGTAATCAATATCAAACTTGCCGAGTAAGACCGACCATTGCACTAGCCTGCCTGAAGTCTCTAGTCTCTATATTATTTTTCATAGTAAGAAACAGGATCGGACTACAATATGGTGAGCTTGGAAGTAGTGCCGAAGCTTTCGAGAAGCATGAACCACAGCTAAGGCTAACTTGTCCAGCATGGGGTATCGAACTTTAGGTCCTCGAAGCATCTTACTGACATAGTAAATAGGGCTTTGCTGGCTTCCCTCTTCCCTTACCAGTACCGAAGCGACGCATTCTCGACCAATAGAGAGGTATAAGTATAAGGTCTCATTCGGTATCGGACGACTGATTAATAGTGGGGAAGACAAGAATCTTTTAATTTCTTCAAATGCTGCCTGGTAATCAGTGGACCACTGAAACTTGCTGGAACTTTTGAGAGCTTGAAACAATGGTAGACATTGCCTAGCCGAGCAAGAAATAAAATGCCCTAGTGCGGTTATTCTACCATTTAGCTTTTGTATATCGCTGATGCTCTTTGGTGACGCCATGTTGAGTATGGCTTCCATTTTTTCTAGGTTGGCTTTAATGCCTCGGTGAGAAATCATAAACCCCAAGAACTTGCCTGCCTGGACTTCGAAGACGCATTTATTAGGATTCAACTTGATCCTAGATTGGCTTAGTAACTGGAGGACTCGATCCACGTCTGTTGAGTGATGCTCCGAGTGCTTGCTTTTGATGATGATGTCATCCATATATACCTCTACACTAGTTCCAATCTGGCTTTGAAGGACTTGGTTCATCATTCTTTGGTACGTGGCTCCAGCATTTTTTAGTCCAAAGGGCATCACCTTATAGTAGTACAGCCCTTCATGCATGATGAAGGACATTTTCTCCTGACCTTCTTTCTTCATCGGGATCTGGTGATAACCTTGGGCAGCATCTACGAAGTTGTATAAGCCATGGCCAGCGGTGGAATCGATGAGCTGATAAATCGTTGGTAACAGGTAGCTGTCTTTAGGGAATGTTCGGTTGAGGTCGGTGTAGTTTACACACATTATGTACTTCCCGTTTGCTTTTTAACGAGTACCACGTTGGCTACCCAGTCTGGGTGAGTAACCTCTTTAATGAACCCGGCTGCCAATAGCTTCACCATTTCCTCGGCAATGATCTTTTGTCTTTCGTAGGCAAAAGTTCTTTTCTTTTGTGCTACTGGCTTGGCTCCTGGTTTGATGTTTAGGTAGTGACAGGCAACTCGTGGGTCCACGCCAATGATCTCGGAGGCTTGAGAAGAAAAATCCTCTGAGTGTCTGGTAAGGACGTCCCTTATTGTGTCTTTGATGTTTAGATTAAGGGCATTGCCAATTTTCATGGACTTTCCTCCCCTGATTCGCAATGTCTCCATGTCTTCCACCGGTTGTAGGTCAGCGCCTTGCTTCTCAATTTCCCATGCCTCTAAATGAAAAGCCTTCATCAGAGACTTCATGGTCATCTGATAGCATTGTCTAGCCATTTGTTGATTTCCCCTAATAGTAAGGGTCCCCTTTTTTACCAGAATTTTCATGGTTAATTGTCGGATGCTGGTGACTGCATCTGCTTCGTAAAGTACCGGCCGTCCTATTATCCCGTTATAGGCTAATGGTATGTCTACCACATTGAATGGAGTCCGGACGATTTTTGTTTCCTCATCCTCTTGGTTTCCGAATTCTAGGTCCAGATTGACAATCCCCATTGGTTGCACCGTTCCCCCATAAAAACTAGTGATGGGGTTCTGGATGGCCGTTAAGTTGGTGATGGAGCTGTCCATAGCTTTGTACACATTCCAAGATAAAACATTGATAGCACTCCCATTATCGACCAATAGCCTTTTGACCCGATACTTATTTATGCATGCAGTTATCACCAGGGCATCTGATGGGAATTGTAGGTTTCATCAATTAACTCCCCAATAGCAAGAATACTATGATAAGTTGAATTAGAAGAAAACTAGAAATTACCAATTTAATCCACAAATTCAGATCGTTCAAAGATTGAAGTAAGAAGATAGATGCTACTTAACCCCTTTACCAACAAGGATAAAGATACTAAGATAGACTTTGAATTTCCTCTTATGCCACAAACAAGAAAGTTTGATAAATAACAAGAAAACAAAGATTTAGATTTTGACACCACAAGCTAGAATAAAGCTTGATAAGTCACAAAGTTTATGCAAGAAATTAAAGACAAAATTCCTCACAATAAAACTCAAACAAAGTTATAATTCATATATCAAATTCATTCATTCTACAAAAGAAAGAAAAGGACTTGTTTATATAGAGTACAAGTCCATGCTCACACTACTAAAATAGACTCACACACATAGGATTACTTTTACTCTTAAATGGCCTTAATAACCATTACCCACATCAATAGCCATTACTTGGTATTGATTACCCCATTAACTTTAATAACCACTACCCATAATAATAGCCATTACTTGGTATTAATTACCCTATTAACTTTTATATGGTGGCTACATGTAACCCTAATTGTTATTAACACAAAAACAAGTTAAATATTATTCCTTGGGCCTCCATGGATGCCTTATTGGGCTGAAATTCTTGGGCTTTCCAAATGTCCTTAATTAAACCCAATATGGCTTCTTGAAGCTTCTTGGATTTGGACCTTGTGATTGGGCCTTCTTGTACTATTAATGGATCTTGGATCTCTTTAGGCTTTGAACTTGGATTCACATCAGCATCACTGTGAGGGTGATGTATATGCAAATTGTCTTCCGGGTTGAAAACGTTGTCGCTTTTCCCAGGTATCATTTTTTCTCCTCTACTGTGCTTTAACCGTTTCCCGGTGGTTTCTCCTCCTACAATCATGTTGATCATCCCAATTAGTTCTTTCCTAGCTTTCTTTGCCTCAGCTTTGTCATGGTTTTCTGGGTTTCTGCATCCCCTCTGTGCGTCAGTGAAATAATCAAGCTTTCTCTGCTACACTAGTTTTTCTATGGCACTCTTCAGTTCTCTGCAGCCTTCTGTGTTATGGCTGTACTCTCTATAGTACTCGTAGTATTGGCTTCTGTCACGAGTAAGTCTCCAACTTGGGCTGATTCTCTTGGTTGGTGTAATCTCTACTCCATTATGCTTGACCCACATGCGGATCCTGGATCGAGAGGTGTTCAAGGGTGTATATCTATCCGCTTCCCTATCAAATCTATCTACCGGAGTTCTGAAATTCATTTTTGGGAAGCTTACTCATCTTTATTTTGGCCGTTCATCCTTTATCGATGGCCT
The DNA here is from genome assembly GCA_947683625.1 of Mallotus nudiflorus. NCBI lineage: Eukaryota > Viridiplantae > Streptophyta > Magnoliopsida > Malpighiales > Euphorbiaceae > Mallotus > Mallotus nudiflorus. Next base: position 747,119 of record CANTUR010000198.1, read on the forward strand.
GTCTTCTTCCCAATGCATCCTCCTGTCTTCGTCCATCTTTATCATCCAGACCGCTATCGCTATTGCCTCTGCAAAGGTATTCGACTCTTTAGTCATTAATTTGTCTTTTAGCTTTCCGAGTCTGGTGCCATTTTTCAAAGCTTCTATGGCAACTTCATCAACGAGGTGCTCAATCTGTATAGCTGTTTTATTGAAACGGTCAAGGTAACTTCATAGAGATTCATCAGCCTCCTGTTGGCACATCCGCAAGTCGTTGATGTTTTTCGTGGGAGGGATATTAATGATGAATCTGATATGGAACTACTCCGTTAGGTCCTTAAAAGAAGTGATAGAATTCTCCAGGAGCCGATGAAACCATTTTTGGGCGCTCTTTGTGAGTGTACTTGGGAAGACTCTACACATGATTCCATCGTTCACATTCTGGAGCAGCATCTTTATCCGGAAAGCCGATATATGACTGACAGGGTCTCCTGTCCCATTGTACTGATCAAGCTGTGGGATTCTGAACTTACTAGGAATCTCCGTTTGAATTATTCTGCTGACAAACAGAGTTCTGCTATCCATCACCCATTCTTCTTCCTTTCTAGGTTTAGTCCGGGCTTTGTTCATTGCTTCCTCAACCTTCTGAACTAATTTCAAATCATCAAGAGCTAGGATGGATGAACTACACTCCCCTTCTGGTGCTTTACCCTTCCCTGTGCTCATCCCTGGGGCTTGTCGGGGTGCTGTATTATCATTATTTGGAGCTGGTTCAGTATGCCCACTCTGTATTATAGCGCTTAGCTGTTGTTGCATCAAGGCTATTTGTGCCTGAATATTTTTTATCATGGCCTCTTTGCTTACTTGGTCAAGGCCGAGTGTTTGGGTTATGGTGTTTAGGTTTGGAGTGGTTATTGCTGGCGTTTCTAGTAGGCTTGGAAAAGGTATTGAGGGTATTGATCGATGGTACTGCAGCGAAGCGTAATACGGGAGATTTGTGCCTAAGGACGGGTATCTTGGGGTGTTTTCCAAAAGTGAAGGTACATGTCCGGATGAGGCTCCAACATGCTGCAAGGTGGGCGGTGGTATTATTTCTGGGAAAGGGTTTGAAAGGTCAGTCGAAAGGATAGGTGCAGAAGGATTGGTGCCGGCCTCAGGAATTTAGGCTGGAGGTGGGCTAGAAGTCATAGTGAAGGTTTCTTTAGCTTAGCAAGTAAATGAATGGCTTTTCCCAAGGAGTTCTCATAAACGACGCCACTTGATAACTAATCTCCAGAACTCTTAGGCTAGATGTCCTGCAAAGCACGAAACAGGGGGCAAGGTGAGAGGTAGGGGGAATCCCCACAAACACTCCAATGCCTAAGTTAGAGAATAGAAGAAGGGAGGATGTGAGATAGCTTGAATGTGTGTGAATCAGATCTCCCCTTATGAGGGGTATAGGGTTCTATATAAAGCAATACTCAAACCTGGGAGGAATGGGATTCCTTATGGATCAGTGAATCATAATCTTTATAGGAGAGTGTTCCTTCTTCGGTTAGGATTCCTCTTTGAGGTAGTTTCTTGGACGGATCTGTCTTCTCCTTTGTCCATGTGTTCCTATTTAGGGGGGTAGAGGACCCCTAATTAGGTGGGAACATTCTAGATAGTATCAAACAACATCAAGATCTTTTCCTGAGAGGATATTTGGAATGATATTTATAAAAAAATTACAGTTAAGGATATAAAATTTCTTCCAGCTAACCACTGCATAATTTAATGGTCTTCACCAACATAAATGAATATACTTATTGACAGAACAAAAATAGGCTCGAGGAACTATCATACCGCTACAGTACTCTAAGACAGTGCAGAATGTATTCTGGTCAATCTCAAAAATGTCCCAAAGCCGAACAATGTGATTATGCACCAATGTCTTGTGAATATTATACTCTGGTATCATATGCCTTATGTAATTTTGCTTCTTATCCTCACTCCACTGTGCATTCAATCCGTGAAGCTTACAAGCTATGTTTATATGCTCTACCAAATCATAAGCCTGCTGGAAATTTCTTACTTCAAATCACTGTAAAAAGGTATGTTTTTATAATTGCCAATATTGGCAAAAGCATAATCTAAAATTTTTCTATTGACATTAAAATCCTTGGTTTCAACTTTTAAAAGATACTGTTAATATAATCAATCAGCAAAAGATGCATGACTTGCGAAGTCCTGACCTTGTAAACCTCACTGAAGCCTCCTTTTCCAAGATGGTTTAACAGGGCATATCGGTGATTCAAGATCTGGAAATTATTAAAATGGGAACCATCTTCATCCCTTCTTCTTTTCATTTCATGTATGAGCCATCCCTTTCCAAGTTCATGTTATGGAATTTGGGTTAATTTCCACCAATAATAACAAAAAGGAAAATCACCTTGAGGAACTATTGTACATGTGATTAGAGTGTAAACGATTGTACTAAAAATTACCCTAATATATATTCCCAGGAAAGAGTGGAGGGGTCACAATGGTCCTATTTAAAAACTACTCTCCTTAGATAGAATTTTACCAAGATAAGTAATTTTACTTTAAAGAGAACAACAAAATTTTATGGGATTCGATCAATTATGCCTACGTCCTCGGACACTACCAAAATAATATTTCACTAAATAAGAAAATATTACAAAAGAGAGTGAAAGAATACAATTGCCTAAATATAAAGGAGAGATAATTTTGGGATGATTTTAACTAAAGGGGGATGAGTCCTTTTATAGCCTAAGGTTTCCCCCATTTCATTTAAACTTCCCGATGTGGGATAGATATTTTTCCAAAACCAACAAATCTCCACATTGGCAAAATTCCATATAATTCTCTCTCAAATCCAACTTTCAATAGTGTCTGCAAATTTCATCTTTCAATTTGTAATAATATTGATCAAGTCTAAATAATGTTTAAACTTAATCGTTGTTACCACTTTTGTCATCATATCAGCAGGGTTCTCAGTAGTCCGAATCTTCTGAATTGTGACTCTACCTTCTTATAAAATATCCTATAAAAAGTGATATCGAACATTGATATGCTTTGTTCTTACATGATAAACCTGGTTATTTGCTAAATGAATAGCACTCTGACTATCATAATGCAATTTGATGCACTTTTACTCAATTCCCAGTTCACCAAGCAACCCTTGAAGCCAAATTGCTTCCTTTACAGCCTTTGTAATTGCCATATACTCTACTTATGTAGTAGACAAAGCAACTGTTGACTGCAAGGTGGACTTCCAACTGACTGGTGCCTTTGCAAAAGTAAATATATAACCAGTAGTTGATCGATGCTTGTCCAAATCACCAGCATAGTCAGAATCATAATACCCAACTACACATTGACCATCTTGTCTATCCTACTGAAATACCAAACCAATATTTATGGTGTTCAGAATATACCGTAGAATCCATTTCATAGCTTGCCAATGCTCCTTTCCAGGATCATGCATGTACCTGCTCACAACCCCAATTGCCTGTGAAATATCGGGCCTCGTACACACCATTGCATACATCAAGCTACCAATAACACTTGCATACGGTACTTTTGACATGTATTCCCATTCTGCATCATTCTTCGGTGACATGGATGCACTAAGCTTGAAATGAAGAGCAAGTGGTGTACTAACTGGTTTTGACTTTTCATTCATGCCAAAGCGTTTTAGTACCTTCTTCAAATATTCTTTTTGAGACAAACAAAGGCTCCCTAATTTCCTATCTCTAGATATTTCCATGTCGAGAATCTTCTTTGCTTCACTAAGATCCTTCATCTCAAACTCCTTATTCAATTGAGTCTTTAATTTCTCAATCTTTATTTGACTCCTGGAAGCTATCAACATATCATTAACATAAATAAGAAGATATATATAGGATCCATCTTATAGCTTGCAAAAATACACACAATGATCAAATTTTCTTCTCATGTACTTTTGCCCTATCATAAACTTGTCAAATCGCTTATACCACTATCTCAGAGATTACTTCAATCCATATAGCAATTTTTCCAATTTGAAAACCATTTTTTCTTTACCATCAACTTTGAATCCATTTAGCTGAGTCATCTAGATTTCCTCATTTAAGTCTCCATGTAAAAAAGCAGTTTTTACATCCTTCTGAACTAGTTCCAAATCCAACTGTGCTACCAAAGCTAATAAAATTCTGATGGAGGAATGTTTTACAACTGGAGAAAATACTTCATTATAATTAATTCCCTCCATCTATACGTAGCCTTTAGCCACCAATCTTGCTTTGTAGTGAACATTATCATTGTTAGGAAATCCATCTTTCTTTGCATATACCCATTTGCATCCAATTGCCTTCTTTCCCTTTAGAAGACTAGCTAGTTTCCATGTCTAATTCTTTTAAAGGGACTGCATTTCTTCATTCATGGAAATCATCCACTTTTCATGTTCTGAACTTTGGACTACTTCATTATAAGTGGCAGGAATGTCATCAATAGCAATTGGTGATGCAGAAGAGACCATATTAGTATAGCGAGTAGGTTGTCTAATGGTCCTCTTTCCCTTCCTTAATGCAATTGATTCATGTTGCTGTGGAGGTTATTGGGTTTGAATCTCTTCTTCATTTGACTCTTCTTCTACCACAGGAGAGTCATTATCAATTTCTATATTAGTTGGGATAATTTTGTTGCCATCAAACTCCCCCTGTTTGGGAGTACCATCTATCTGCTCCATTTTTTCTGAAGTCACCTTTCTCAACATGGTAGATTCATCAAAGGTAACATCCCTGTTGAAAATTTCTTTCTTTGTTTCTTGACACCAAAGATGATAGCCTTTCACACCAGAAGTGATCCCCATAAAGATTGCCTTCTTTATTCTTGGATCAGGCTTTGTTTCCTTAACATGGTAATATGTAGTGGAACCAAACACATGTAAGGAATCTTAATCTATAGCAGGTTTTCCAAACCATTTCTCCAATGGCGTTTTACCACCAATAGTAGTCGATGGTAAGTGGTTAACAAGGTGACAAGCAGTGACTACAGCCTCAGCCCAAAATTCTTTGCCTAACCCAGCATTGGACAAAATACACCGAACCTTCTCCAGTAATGTCCAGTTCATTCACTCTGCCACCCCATTTTTTTATGGTGTATATCTAGCCATAAAGTGTCTAACAATACCTTTATCTTCACAGATTTTTAAAAATGGATCATTTTTTAACTCTTTACCATTGTCTGTCTGGAGATCTTTGACTTTTCTGCATGTTTGAGTCTCCACCATCTTTATCCATTTAAGGAAAATTCCTAGCACCTCATCCTTCATCTTCATTGTATACACCCATACTCTTTGGGAAAAATCATCAACAAAGGAATTGTGATAGTGTTTTCCTCCCAATGAAGCATTCTTGGAAGGCCCCTACACATCTGAATGAACATAATCTATAATTCCCTCAGTATCATGGATGGTTATTCCAAAATTTACCCTTTTCTTCTTCCCTTTGATGCAATGCTCATAACAATCCAATTTGCAAGTCTGAGCTCATTTCAATAATCCTTAATCTATCAACAATTTCAAGGATTTTTCTCCAATATGCCCCAAGTGCATATGGCATAACCTGGTTGCTTCTAACTCCTGATCATCAATAGAAGTTGTCATTGCTGTTGTCCCAATAATTGTACTACCCAGAAAGTAATACATATTATTTCTTTTTTGAATCCCCTTCATTATCACAAGTGCACCAGAGATGATTCTCATTATCCCATCTTTTTCCCTTACTTTGAAACCTTTTAACTCTAAGGTTCCCACAGAAATGAGATTCCTCATTAAATCTGGCACATAATGAACACTTGTTAAGGTTCTAATTGATCCATCCTTATTGCTCAAGTGAACTGAACCAATCCCATGTGTGTTAAGAGGGACATTATTTGCTATGTAGAAAAATCCACCTTTTAGTTCTTTAAAGTTAAAGAACCATTCTCAATTGGGAGTTATATAGTGACTACAAGTTGAATTTAGCAACCATGAACTAGAACAACTGGTTGATAGTGTAACAACAATTGAAAAATTTGAATCTGCATCATCATACTTAGCTACATTTGAATTTGAGACAATATTTCCCTTTCTAGGTTTGCCTTTTTCCTTTAGCTTAGGACAATCTTGCTTCCAGTGCCTTTTTTCTCGATAAAAGGCATATTGATCTTTACTCAGTTTGGACTTTGACTTTGATCTCCCTCTCCTTCCTTTATTCTGGCTCTGCGAACGGCCTTTGACAACAAGAGCTTCTGCTTCAACACTTGTATTTTCCTGCTTTTCTTTCTTTCGCAATTCATAACTATACAAGGCTATAGTTACTTCACTTAGAGACACAACAACCTTTCCATGAAGTAGAGTAGTTTCAAGATACTCAAACTCATCAAGAAGTGATCCCACCAACATCAAAGCTAGATCTTCATCATTAAAAGTCACATCCATATTCATCAAATCAATCACTAGTTGATTAAAGTTAGTAATGTGATCATTCATCATGGTACCTAGGACATAATTGAGCGAAACAATCTCTTTTTCATGTAGAGTTTGTTTTGACTACTTTTCTTCAAGAATTTCTCGTATAATGCCTTCCATAATTTACTTGTAGAAGTTTCTTTAGAAAATGCATACTTCTGCTCTCTAGAAAGACATGATTAAATTGTACCACATGCCAATCTATTGATCACCTTCCATTCTTTCTCCTCATCATCATTTGGTTTCTCTCCTTCAATAGCAATGTCTAGACCTTGTTGAAACAGGGCATCTAGAACCTCACTTTGCCACAGGCCAAAATGACCAGTGCCATAAAAAATCTCCACTACAAATCTAGTATTTGTCATAGCATTTCTTGCCAAAATTGAAGATAAAGAAGTTGTTAATGCCGATGTGGATACTTTTGTACCGATTGCCATTTCTACTACAAATTCTATTTAATAGCTGTCGATGCGAAATGCCAATTTGCCCAAGGAAATTTTTTTTTTATGTGGAAGATTAGCTTAAGCCGCAACCACAGAGCATACTAAAATTAACCAAGAGCTCTGATACCAATTGTTGTGGAATTCAAGTTAATTTCCACTAATAATAACAAAAAAATCACTTTGAGAACTATTGCACAGGTAACTAGAGTTGAAATGATTGTACTAAAAATTAACCTAAGGTATATTCCTAGGAAATAGTGGAGGGGTCATAATGGTCCCACTTAAAAACCACTCTCCTTAGACAAAATTTTACTAAGAAAAGTAATTTTAATAGCACAATAATTAACAACAACTATACCCGACAATAGCTATTAAATAGACATTAAAGAGAACACTAAAATTTAATGAGGTTCAGCCAATTATGCCTGCGTCCTTGGACACTACCAAAATACAATTGCCTAAATATATAGGAGAGGCAATTTTGGGATGATTTCAACTAAAGGGGGAGGACTCTTTTCATAGCCTAAGGACTCCCCTATTTCATTTAAACTTCCCGATGTGGGATAGATATTTTGCCAAAACCAATAGTTCATACCGATCTCTCTCACGCAAAATAATTTCTTCCTCCTATAGAAACCAGCAGCTCAACAATGAGGATGCACTTATTATAAAAATAATTATCCAAAAAAAAATGCAATTGTTCTTTAATGCCTTGATGACAAAAAAAAATCAAAACATACACATAAATTCGTAATTCAACATATCCTTTTAAATTTGTCAATTTAGCATAATATGAAAAAAAGTTAAAATTTATCCAAGTAATAAAAAATGAAATACAATTGTATCTACTTAATTATCAGGATAAAAAAAATTATATTTTTACTTTTTTTACATCTTTTCCTTGTTCTCTTCCTTCTCCTCTCTTCACTATATTTTTTATTCTCTTTCCCCATCTCTTTCTCTCTCCAACTCCACATGGTCTGCTGTTGATGGCAGTCTTATATAACCCCCTCTCCCTATCAAACCTCCATCTTTCCACTCTACCCTAAGATTCCCTTTCCTCCCTATGAACCCAATAAGTATCCTAATAGCAGTAACAGCAGCATCAATATTTTGATTAGTGTCCACAATTTATCCCTTTGAATCACTCGTTGCGATCTCAAACATCATAGCTATTTTGCCAAAGCATTTATAGTTTCCAATTGTCATTAATAAAATGGAAGCATTCAAAGCTGGAAAGTCATTCCATGTTATTCACTTTGATGGATGAAGGATATCTATACCAAGAAAATTATTTACTTGAGTTTCAGTACGAAGGATGATGGCTTTGTAGTAGTGGAAAAGTGTTGGAATGGAAAACTGAGTGCATGGAAAATGGGAGATAAGAAATGAACTTATACTAAAAATGAGAGAAAGCAAAGGAAAAAACACAATGAAGGTAGGGGAGTAGAAAGAAAGTAGAGAAGGGGTAAGGAAAAAAGAAAAAAAAAGAAAAATAAACACCTTTTTTTTTTAAATAAAATTAGTAATAAAAGATTGTTTTTCTATTAAATTTTGACCACTTGGATAAAATTGTAACGAAGTTCTTCAATGAAGATAAATGCGAAAAAATTAAAAGAATATGACAAAGTTTTGACTTTGAAATTTTAGATTTTTTGGTCAATAGGCCTTTTAAAATATTCCCTGGAATCACATGTATCATGTAATAGAATGAGCATCCAATTATAGTAACTAAACTTACATGTTTAATGCTTGCAAGACGAGATTTAAAAATCTCATCCTGTATCAGAAAGTCTTCTTCTTGTATAGCTGATTCAACATCTGTTCCATCATCCTTATCTACATTGAAAAAAAAACAACCATTAGCATTATGATTCTTCTTTTTATCAGTAAGAAAGGTAATACAAATAAAAACATCACAGTACCCATGGAAAGTAGAGGTACATATTTAAAAATCCCCAAAAAACTTATCCAATAACAAAATTCTCAGTTATAATACTAGGAAAAATATTTCCCATTTGTACTCAAAATGTTGCAATGCAAACTATGCCAAGGATAGCCTAAATACCTTATTCATCAAGTCCATAAAAGCTGCTGAGGCATTAGTCAACTCAAAGGACATCACCAAAAATTTATAATGGTCATATCTTGTCTAAAATGCAGCCTTGGGTATATCCCCACTTCTAATTCGTAATTAATGATACCCTGACCTTAAATCAATCTTGGAAAAATACTAAGCTCTTTGAAGCTGATAAAACACGTTATCAATACTTAGGAAAGGATATTTGTTCTTAATGGTGACTTTATTCAACTATCAATAGTTGATATGAAGTTAATATTTGTTCTTGATGATGACTTCTTTACAAACAACATTGGCGCACCCCAAAGAGACATGTTGGGTCTAATGAAACCTTTATCAAGTAACTCTTATAACTGCCCATTAAGCTCTTTCAATTTTATAGGTGCCACCCTATAAGGTGGCATAAAGATAGGATCTATACCAGGTACAACATCAATATAGAGTTCTATCTCTCTTTCTCATGACAACATTAGTAATTCTTTAGGAAAAAAATTAGGAAGCTTGCACACCACTGACACATTCTCAACTACCCCCTTTATCTACCTTTATATCCCTAACCACATCTAAATGGCCTTGACACCCCCTTTAAGCATATTTTTTATTGTGATAGCAGAAATAAGATTTTGAGGTATTGAACTCTTATTGCCTCTAAATTAAAATTCCACATCATTCAAAATCCTAAAAGTCACTTCTTTCTCTCGACAGTCTAATATAGCATAGTGTCAAGCTAACTAATCCATTCACAAAATCACATTAAAATTAATTACATCCAAGAGGACTAAATCTGTAAAATAACTCTCTAAACTTCAGTCCTCAGCATGGATGCCAACATATACTAGAGCTAACCTTGTAACATACAACTCTACCACTCTTCTCTTATGTTGCATCACATTTACAACATGACATGATAATCTAAAAAACTCATAAGTGTACTCCTCCATTGCTCGATCACCTTTTATTGAAGATTGATTCAAGTTGCCAACTCAAATTCTTAGTTGACTTAGTCCTGAAAAGTTGCTATCATTTTGTTATTTATGTTCCTAATAATCTGGTATGGTAGTTAGTGATTTAGTGCCAATAAAATATCTTATAATTAGTTGAGTCTTTTATGCTTTTTTTATTTGGTTGTAAGCCTATATAAGGGTATTCTTGTTTGTGGAATAATACAATAAATTTCTTAACTATATCTTCTGCAATTCTTAGTTAATTCTCTGCTATAATATCTATATATTTTTCTCTATTATTTCAAATTTCCAACTTGTTTGGTATCAGAGCAGGTTAGATTCGTCTGGACCTTGAGAGTGCATTAAAGTGATTTAAAAAAAAGAACATGGCTGCTAATGCAAATTCAATTAGCATTTCACAGCCTACCATTCCTATCTTCAAAGGTGAATGTTATGAGTTCTGGAGCATTAAAATGATGACCTTATTTAAGTCTCAAGACCTTTAGGACTTAGTGGAAAACGGGTATGCAGATCTTGATAAAAAGAGCCGATTGAAAGAAAGTAAAAAAAAAGGATTCCAAAGCTCTTTTCTTTATTCAACAAGTAGTTCATAAATCCATTTTTTCAAAAATATAAGCAGCAACCACTTCCAAACAAGCCTGGATAACATTGAAGGCAACATTTTAGGGTTTGTCAAAGGTAATCACAATGAAACTTCAATCTCTTCATCGTGACTTTGAAACTTTATAGATGAAAGGTGGAGAATCAGTGCAAGATTTCCTTGCAAGAGTAGCCGTAGTTGTTAATCAAATGAGATCCTATAGAGAAGCAATTTTGGATCAAACTATTATTGTAAAAATATTAAGGAGTTTAACTCCTAAGTTTGATCATGTAGTAGCTGTAATTGAGGAATCTAAAGACATAGCAATTTTCTTATTCAATGAGCTTATCGGCTCTCTGCAATCTCATGAGGCAAGGCTAAATAGATCAAATGAGTCATATAAAGAAAAAGCATTTTAAGTGAAAGGGGAAAGCTATGAATGAACAGCAGGAAATGAACATGGCAGTGGTTCATATTGTGGCAGCATAGGCCGCAGTAGAGGTAGAGGCAATAGGAGTGGCATTCAATGCAATTAATATAAGAGGTATGGGTATATCAAAGCATATTGCAGGTTCAAAGACAATGGAGTTAATTATGCTGAACAAAAAGATGAGGAAAGTAAGTTATTTATGGCTCACTTTGATAATACTGATGTTGCAAGTAATGTGTGGTTTGTGGACAACGGCTACTCTAATCATATGTCAGGAGTAAGAGAAATTTTTAGAGAACTTGACGAGTCTAAGAAGATGCAGGTCAAACTTGGTGATAATAAGGAAATTAAAGTTGAAGGAAAAAAGGACAATGGCATTCAAAACTAGCCATGGTAAAGTGAAACTTCTTTATAATGTTCAATTTGCTCCCAACTTAGCATATAACTTGTTGAGTGTAGGGAAATTGATGGCTAGTGGATACTCAGTATTATTTGATGATGGAGTATATGTTATAAAAGACAAAGAATCAGGTCAAATAATGGTTAACATCCACATGACCAAGAATAAAGTGTTTCCACTTTAAATTTTAAATATAGAACATTTTGCATTAGTTATTGGAGAGAAAAATGAGTCTAAATTATGGCATCTATGATATGGACATCTGAATGTAAAGGGGCTGAGGTTGTTGAATAAAAAAGGTATGGTTCTCAGATTACCAAAAATAGAGTCGTGTGATTTGTGTGAAGGTTATGTATATGGCAAACAAACCAGAAAATCATTTCCAGCTGATGGTGCTTGGAGGGGTTCTAATTGTCTTGAATTAATTCATACTTATCTATATGGACTAATGAACACTGAGTCATTTGGGGGAAGTCATTATTTTTTTCTCCTAACTGATGATTTTAGTTGCATGAGTTGGGTTTATTTCTTAAAAAATAAATAAGAAGGTTTTGAGAATTTCAGTAAATTCAAAGCTCTTGTTGAGAAGCAAAGTGAGTCCTACATTAAAACACTCTGCACGGATAGAGGTGGAGAGTTCTTATCCAATGAATTTACTCTTTTTTATGAAGATAATAGGATTCACAGGGAGTTGACAGCCCCATTCAGGCCAGAGCAGAACAGGGTGGCCAAACGAAAGAATTGCACAGTTATTGAGATGGCAAGAAGCTTACTTAAAGCCAAGGAGATTCTAAATGAATATTGGGTAGAAGCAATTGCAACTTCAGTTTACTTGCTAAACCTTTTACCTACAAAGGCTGTATTGAATCAAACACCATTTGAAGCTTGGAGGGCTATAAAGCCTTCAGTAAGCCACTTACGAATTTTCAGTTGTATTGCCTATGCTTTGGTAAATTCACAAACTCATAAAAAATTAGATGAGAAATTTGAAAAATGTATCTTTATTAGCTATTGTTCTCAATCCAAAGCATATCACTTATATAATCCCCTTAGTGGCAAAGTGATCATTAACATAAATATAGTGATTGATGAAGAAGCGAAGTGGAATTGGGGTAGCAATAGCAAAGAAGTTCAATTTAAGGCTTTAACAAAAGAAGAGTCATCTTCATCACTAGCAGATCCTTCTCCTTCAACATCAAATAATAGCAGCCCTACAAGTCTCACTCCTTCTCCAAGTAGCAACAACATCTCTTTTGCAAATGAATCTTCTAATGAGACACCTCCCAGGAAATTCAAATCCTTAAGGGAAATTTATGAAACCTGCGCATTTACTTTTTAATCACTACATATTCCATAACTTATAAAGAAGCAACAAAAAAAGAGGAGTGGCGAAAGGCAATGAAAGAAGAGCTCATAGCAATTCAAAGAAATGACACTTGGGAGCTAGTGGATTTACCCAATGACAAGAACATGATTGGCCTGAAGTGGGTGTTCAAAACAAAGTCCCATGTAGATGGTAGCGTGCAAAAACACAAGGCGCATTTGGTGGCAAAAGGATAGTCGCAACAACAAGGTATTGATTTTGAGGAAACATTCTCTCATGTTGCTCGTTTCAAGAAAATGAGAACTATCTTGGCTTTAGCTACACAACTACAATGTCCTGTGTATCAATTTGATGTAAAATCAAATTTTTTAAATGGTGAGTTACAAGTGGAGGTGTATGTTACTCAACCTGAAGGTTTTATAGTGGAAGGCAAAGAAAAAAAGGTGCATAGGCTGCGAAAAGCACTCTACAGGTTGAGGCAAGCTCCTCGAGCATAGTATAGTAAGATAGACATATATTTCTTGTAAAATGGGTTTGAAAGAAGTGAGAATGAGCTAAAAATTTACTTAAAAGAGAAAGGTAATAATGATTTTCTTATAGTTTGCCTTTATGTCAATAATATCATTTATATGGGCTCATCTCACTCTATTGTAGATGAATTTAAGTGTAGCATGATAACAAGTTTTGAGATGTCAGATTTGGGTTTGTTACATTATTTTCTTAGACTTAAAATGAAGCAAGGAGTCGATGGGGTGTTCATTTGACAAAGAAAATATGCTGAAGATCTTTTTAAAAGATTCAACATGCTCAATTGCAAAGTTATAGCTACTCCAATGAATATGAATGAAAGATTGTAGCTTGAAGATGGCACAGACAAAGCTGATGCAAGAAGTTTCAGAAGCTTAATTGGAGGATTGATTTATTTAGGCCATACTCGACTAGATATTTCATTGTCTGTTAATATGGTTTTAAGGTTTATGAATGGTCGTACAAAACATCATTATGGAGCAGTAAAAAGGATATTACGATACATAATAGGAACTTTGGATTTTGGAATTTGGTATACTAAAGTTTTAAAATTCAAATTAATTGGTTTTACCGATAGTGATTGGGCAAATTCCTTGGATGATAGAAGGAGAACCTTAGGAAGTATCTTCAACCTTTGAGCAAGAGCTGTTACATGGAGTTCAAAGAAACAAGCCACAACAGCATTATTAACTTCAAAGGTTGAATATATTGCTGCAACTTCTTCAGCATGTCAAGCTGTATGGCTACGTAGATTACTTGATGATCTTCATCAAGAACAAAATGAGGGAATTGTAATTTTTTGTGAAAACAAGTCAAAAATTGCAATGGCAAAAAATCCCACTCTATATAGAAGAACAAAGCATATCGACATCCATTTTCATTTCATTCGTGACTTGATTGCAGAAGGTGTGATTTCCTTGAAGTTTTGCAATATAGATGAGCAGTTGACAGATATATTCACAAAAGCACTTTCATGTCATAAGCATGTTTCTTTCATATCAAAGCTTGGTGTTTGCAACTTTGAATTAAGGGGGAGTGTTGAAGATTGATTCAAGTTACCAGCTCAAAGTCTTAGTTGACTTGGTCCTGAAAAGTTACTATTATTTTGTTATTTCTATTCCTAATAATTTGGTATGCTATTTAGTGATTTAGTGCCAATAATATCTCATAATTAGTTGAGTCTTTTGTGCTTTTCATTTTGGTTGTAAGCTTATATAAAGGCATTCTTGTTTATGGAATAATACAACAGATTTCTTGACTATATCTTCTGCAATTCTTAGTTAGTTCTCTACTGAAATATCTGTGTATTTTTGCTTTGTTACTTTAAATTTCTAATACCTTTAGCTATGTACAACAACTATCATTTTTAATTATCTATCAATAAAGGTGGATAGAAATTCCTCAAAAATTGCTCTTTAAACTCCAACCATATCATGGTAGTCATACATGGCTGGATTGATTACATAAACCAGTCTTGAGCTATAGCTTGAACTGCTAGCTCTATAATCAAAATCCTTTGATTCCTCTATTATAGCATCTACTATACTAGGGGCATGGCTTGATTAAATACTCTAGTCCTTTATTACACCTTGCTACATAAGATACAAAATCTACAGGATCTATATTTGGAGTAGCTATTTCTGCTAGTTGCTATTGTCGTTATCTTTGAGCCGTTACCGCTCTAAGTGTATCACTTCTTTTAGCTAGTGGGACAGAGGGAAGAGCTTCATCATGAAATGACTGCTCATCATCATTATATACTACCTTTACAATATAAGCAATGTGCACTCAACTCCTTCAGAGAAAACACATAAATCAATAAAATTTGAGACATAATAAGGACATTATTTTACAAAGTTTAATCTACATAATTTATAGTATTTAATAAAAAAATAAAAATACTCAAGCCTAAAACAGTACCAGTCATTAGAATAGTAACCCAAAAATTCAAAAATTTTAGAAAATTATGAAAAAAATATAAATGGATAGATCTAAACTCTAATTTCACTTTTTATAATTTCCACCAAACCTAATTCCTACTCAATTAAGAGAAATTAACCAAAAAATTGAAAATCATTTTATCTTAAATCGAGGTGGTTGTTGGTGTTAATTAAACCAATTGGTTGAGTGGAAATGTTATCCCAAGGGAGACGAGTTGAATGAGACCGACGACAATGTCAGGCGGTGCTGGAGCTAGCTACAACAGCTCTTTTCCTCTCAAGTGGTGGTAAAAAACAAAGGAGAAGAGGAAGAAAATGGGTTGGTCGGAGATGAAAGGCTATTGACGATGTCCAGAGGATACTAGTGGCGATGGCGTGGTGGCTAGTGCAGAGGTGGCGATGGTTGGCAGTGGGTGTCGAGAGAAAGAAGAAAAAGAAAATAAAAGAAAGGGGAAGGGGAGAAAAAGAAAAAAAAAGATGGTTTTATATTTTTTATATAAACATTAAAGTACAAAAGTACATTACTATATTTATTTTTTAAAATAAAATATCCTCCCATAAAGTATACATACACACGCTATACATATATATAAAATATACACTTAATAATCAATAAATCTATTAAAACATGCACAAAATACTCATTTAACACTAATTTAATAAAATCATAATTAAGACTTATAATCCGTATTTTTATATTAATAAATAAAAATATAGGTCTTTACAATCATTCTTATGAGCTATGAAGCACACCCAAGTGTATCTAAAGTGATCGTCAACAAGCACAAGTGCATACTACATACCACCTAAGCTAACTACTCTTGTAAGACCAAATAAATCCATATGAATTAACTTTAATGATCTAGAAGTGGATACATTATTTTTTGGCTTAAAGGAAGACATAGTTTGCTTCTCCTTTTAACAAGCATCACAAGTCTTTTCCTTGATGAACTTGAGTCTGGGTAACCCACTCACAAGTTTGCTTATGCTAAGATTATCTAAAAGCTCAAAATTAGCATGTCTGAACCTTCTATGCCAAGTCCAAGCATAATGTGAAATAGCCATAACACATTTAATTTTTTATTTCTTACTTTATTTAAATCAATAACATAAACATTGTTGTAGGCACCCAATTTTAAGATGATAGAGTGTGGATACGATAGAGGACTCCAATGATGAAAGTACTATAAATAGATCTTCAATGCTTGAAGTTTGAACAAAAGCTTAAATGTATTTTCAAAAGAACTTAATTGGTTTTTAAGGACTTAATTGTAATGTTTTCTTTAAGGACGTAATTGAGATTTTACTTCTTTTAGGGGTATTTCTATAATTAAAAGTTAAAAAAAGGATAAAAATTTTGTAATTACGATTGGAATTACATAAAACTGATCGAAATTATATAATTCCGATCAAAATTATATAATCTCATACGGGATTAAACATGTTCCATTTGTACTTTTGATTTTTCAGTAAATAAAATTTTTATTTTCTGAATTTTAATTGGTCAAAATAATGTGATAAATCCCTTTTCCAGGATTTCTCTGAATTTTTTAGGAAATCAAAAGTCCTTATTAAACCAAATCTCTATGACTGTGAAGAGGGGAAGTCACAGTAAGATACGTGAATTTAGCTAGGGTTTTCTATATAAACCCAGCTCAACTCTCCTGGAAGGGGAGGACTCTTTTAAAAAAAAGAAAAGAAAAGAACTTCTTTAGGACCTCTCCTTCTTCTTGCGTAGCTTTTCCTTAAAATTTTCCTGAGAGGTACTGTTCTTTGAAGAAAAGTAGTAGACTTTTGGGAGAAGAAAATCAAGCATTGAAGACCTATTTTAAAAAGGCAACGGTGATTTATACCACTATGAGAAGTAAATCAATACTGCATCCATACAATCATCTCCTCTCCTACCCTTTTCTATTTTTATTTGATTATTTAATTTTTATTGTTATTTTGTTTAATCACTAATTATTATTTATTTTTGTGTTTGCATTGGTGATTGTGGAGAGAGTTACATGATGAATTCACTTAGAGAACGAAATCCATGAAGATCCATGGAATGCCATAGATTGAATTTTGTAGCCGAATATAGTTTTTAGTTTTTTATTTATTCATTTATTTTTTTATTTTGTTGTTTTATTTATTTAGTTTTTGGGGTTGTATTAATTTTTTTTATTTTCAGTAGATTATTGTAATAACCCCAATAGTGGGAATAGTGGAATCTTATGTGTGGTTATGTGTTTATTTTAATTAATTGGTTAGTAAAATTAGGGTTTCAATTAGGTAAATTAATTAAAATCAATGACAGAAATTAAAATCAAGGTTTTAAAATAATTAGATTTAAGTGAATAAAATTAGGGTTGGTTGTCAATTATTTTATTTATTAATAATTTGTTAATTAATTGTTTAAGGTCACTTTAACTAAATTAAGTTCTTTTTTTGGATTCATTTTTTTTGTTGGATTTTATTCTGTACATAAGTTTAATATTAGGTTTAGTGATTTTTTTAGGCCCATAATAATGTAGGTTAATAAGCTCAATTAAATAGGTTTAATTAATTAAAATAAATTTTAGGCTCATAATTTAATTAGATTCATCTAGGTTTCCTATGCTTGGAGTCAGAAAGGTGGTAGACTAGTGAGAACGAATTCAAGTATGTAGTCAATTGCAAAAGAGATCCTTAGCAGATTGGAAATGAGTCATATTATTCCACTCTACCTAGAAGTTGCATAAGCTCCAGCTAAATAAGTAGAAGAAATGGAACAACAAGAGGGAGAAAACTGGACCTTCGAGGATGTCAAAGGGGCATTAATGGATGACATGAGAGCAATGATGCAAGATGAACTAAGACAAGCTCTAGGTGGATTAATGCCACTACCTGTTGCTACACTTGCAGTTGCGACCAATCCACCTGTTGTGGGTGCACCACCTGCTACTAATAACATTACTAGGGGGCAACCTTTAAATGTTGCCAGGAATGTACCTGCTATGGAAATGAAATTGGAGAATGTTGAGAACTATATGGTTGAAAAAGCAAAAAGGCAATCATTTGAGCAAGTTTAGGAGCTAGAATCCAAGCAGATGAAAGCACTAACTCAGAAGATGTCCAAAATGGAAGAATTGATGAGAGGAAAAGGCATAAGTTATTCATTTAACTTTGATGAGATGATGTAATTTGAGCAAGATAAGCTGCCCGATAAATTCAAGATCCCACAATTGTAAAAGTTTGATGGTACTAGAGACCTAAGGATTCACTTTAGTCAATATATAACTACTATGAGCACCACTAAGTCTCCTTTTTCTGTAGTTACCAAGTTATTTGTACTATCATTGGAGGGTATAGTTGTTAATTGGTATCATGGGTTAGAGAAGTCTATCCAAGCTTACTGGAGAGAATTATGTACTGCTTTCTTGAAACAATATGATTATAATACCATGTTAGAGGTATCAATTAGGGATTTAAAATTGACTAATGAATCATTTGATGATATCCTCACTAGATTCATGAATAAAGTAGGATTAGGATGAGAAGGACAAACTGGCTGAGAAGGATCAGAATAGGATGATAGTCTGAAATGTGTTACCCAATCTAGTTGAAAGTGTAATGACCATTTATTTTAAATTATTAAAAATTATTTTGAGATATGCAGTGTTAATAATATTTTGAATTTTTATTTATAAATTATCATTATTTGTGAACAGTATTCGTTTATTTTATGTTAAATATTTTATTACATAAGACAATTATTTTGAAAGTTATTATTATTATTATTATTATTATTATTATTATTATTATTATTATTATTATTATTATTATTATTATTATTATTATTATTATTATTATTATTGTTAATGTTATTATTGTTATTATTGTTTTAGTTACATATATATGTGTATATATATATGTATATATATGTGTTAGGTATTGAGTTATATATATATAGATATAAGGGTCAACTTAAAAAAAAATTCGGGTCAACTCTTCTTTTCTTCCCTTTCTTTCTTTTTTTTTTCCTTTCTTTCTCCTTCTTCTACTTCTTCTTTCCTTCTCCTCCATTTCTATTGCAGTAACAGCTCGAGCACCACCCACACCACCTGTGCCACTACCGGACCACCACAAGCTCGCTGCACCTCCTCTCTTCCTCCCGCTGCGGCTATAAGCCCTGTCATTGCCAAAATCTGCATGTTACTAAGGAAGAGCTACAATAGCTCCAGTGAGAATCCAGCCACCTTAGCTTGCATTTCCAGTCTCTTTGGACTCCTTGAGCTCCGAGGAAGCCATTTCTAAGATTGGTTCAAGCTTAAACCTCTTCATTTGTGAGTTTTCTTCAATTTTAGTTTATGTCTATTTAGGGTTTTTTATTTTTATTTTTTAGCTTGATTGTGTTTGATTATTGATAGATCCTTTTGGAAATATTGTTATATGGATCTTTAGCTTCCTAAATATATTTTTAGTTTATTTTTTTGAATTTATTTGAATTATGCATAATTATTGCATTTTTAATAATTAAAATAAATTTTTATTAATTATGTGTTTTATATGTTTTGTATAGAAATTATGTTAAATTAGCGTAGTTAATTTAAATTATTAGCTTTGGAAATGAGAAATATTTTTTAGTAATTTTTGGTTAATTTTTAATAATATTTAGTATTATGTAATTTTTGGATTAATTGGTAGACTTTGTGTTTTAATTGAAATTATGGTTGATTGGTACGTTTTAAGTGATGTTGGAATACTAAAAGGTGTTAAAATAATTTTTATGAATTATTTACTATTTTTAACTAATTAATAATAATTTTTGAAAATATACTCAAATAATAAATTTATACACTATTTTTGTGTTTAAATGAGTTTTTAACTATTTTTATCATATATTTAATCTATTTAGATAATTAATTGTGAATTTTACTATTTAATTTCAAATAATAAAAAAATTGGATTTTTATTAATATTATATAATTTATTAGAGATTTTATTTAATTAATACAAAAATAATTAGCTTTAAATTTTTATTATCTAAATAAATTATATTGTGGTTATTTATTAATATTTATGGATTTTGATGATTTTTTTAGTATATTATTATTATTATTGTTATTATTAAATATTGCTTTTATTATGAATTGTGATCCTCGTTAGAAATTGTGTAGTTTGGGGTCACAACTGGAGGTGGTGAACATTTGTGAATTTTGAAGTATTTTTCTATGCAAGGTTGGCTCTACTTCATGTAGAGAGATGTCCGTTTTACAAAGAAAACTCTGCTGAATTTTCGATAGATTTCTCGCAAAACGTGACATCGAGTCTATTTTAGTAGAGTCGTATTTCTTTAATCGAGTTTTTCCTTAAAAATCTAGAATTTATAAGAATTCCATTTTTATTTATTTCTTCTTTTTAGCCGCACCTCTAGTCGAGCCGACTAGTCGGGGACGAGCACGACTGCGTAGAGGAGTGCATTCCAACTATAAGTTAATAATTGAACTGTATATAGGGAAATATGCATATATACATATAGATTGACTGATTTTGATGAATAGGAGAAATTATTAAAGAATTATATTATTATATTATGAATATGTGTTAAATTTGAATTCTCCTATTATTATTATAGTTATATTAGCACATTTATGTTAAAATTTCACATGATTAGTAAATTTGATTATTGTAATTTATTTATTTTTATTTTTATTTATTTTAAAAAATAATAATAAACTACGGTAGAACGGGCTACCTGATGGGTTTTATAAGGACCGTGTGCGCACTGGTAAGATTGAGAGAGAGTGTTGGTGGTTATAAGGCTCGGTGATGCTTTGCTCCCAAGTATGATTTTATGAGAATATATATATAAGGCTCGGTGATGCTTTGCTCTCGGGCGTGATTTATATTACTGGGGCTGGTAGCTCGATGATGCTTTGCTCTCGAGAACCACCAATAAATATCAGTTTAAGCGAATTGATTGTGGCTAGTAGCTTGGTTGATACTTTGCTCTTAGGAACCAACAGTCTTTGGATTATAAGAGAGCCAAAAGGCTATTAGATTTGTGGACTAGGGTTCTACCTAGTTTTTATATATAAAAATTACTTAAGAAGGTTATTTGTATTTTATAAAATATTTTATGTTTTTAAAATACTTTATTTCAGTAAAACATTATTCCAATAAAAATTAAATAGTTTAAATTATAAATTATAAATTTCTTATTTTCATAAAGATATTTAAAGGAAACTTTTATACTAAATATGTTTCTTTTATCAACTTACTTAAAGAGGTCTGACTCCCCTTAATTATTTTTTCAGGATCTCGGGAGTCGCCTGTCTGTCAGCTTACTTTATGCTGGGTTTCTTCTTCTTCGGCTATTTTATGTAGGTTTATCTGATATATATTATTATCATGTATGTATTTTAAATCTAGAACATCGTATTAGTAATGGATTGGTTAATTATTATGATGTATTTTTGAATTGCCATATATATGAAGAACATGTACTAAAGATTATTATTACATATATTATCTAAGTTTATGTTGGATTTTAATTCATTTGTTCTTTTTATCTTTATTTAAATTATGTCTTTTTATTATCATCTTTATTTTATTAAAATTTTCATTAAGGCTTATTATGGGTTTCGAGTACTTTATGTATTCTCATTCCCTAGTGTCGGTCAAGTGTCCCTTTCGGGTTCGGGTCGCAACAAAGTTTGTATTAGAGCTTTGGCTTATTTTATGCATGTTTTTAGCTGTCAATGTCTATTTTTCATAAACTACTACACTAATTGGTTGATAATTGTCACTTATTGTCTTCCTTGTTCTTACTATATGTGCTTATGTAGTATTTTTGTCTTGTCCTGAATTCATTTATGTCTTTTTCAAAATGAGGGGAGCACAAATTGCTCCTTCTATGAAAGCAGCCTTTGAGGAGAATGATAATGAGCAGTCTATTCGAGATAAGATTCTTCCTCCTACACCTCGACGTAGAGGTAGAGGTAGAGGCAGGGGTAGAGCCAAAGCAGCAGCAGCTCAAAGGCAGGAACAGCCGCAGGCAGGGCCTGAAGTTCCAGTGGAGGATCCTGTAGCCTTTGTAGTAAGTATGGCAGGAATTAACCAAGGTTTGGCAGATCTTAATCAAGAAATGCCCCTGGTATAGCAAATGCTTCAGTAGAGGACTCAGGGGATGACAACTGTTGATGATGCCCTACTGTACTCCAGAGTCAGGCGAGTTTCTTTCGATGGCATGAGGGATGCTCTAGATTTCATAAATACTATCGAGGCCAGGACTAGGACAGGATACTCAAACTACTAGCAGATCATGATGGTGGAGTTATCTGTGTCAATAGTAGCTTATGATTGGTTCATGCAGTCTATCCAGCCCTACATGACTACGATGACCTAGTTAGATTTTATGGAGACGTTTATGAGGTTTTTCTACCCAGTATCGATGAGAGAGAACTATGGATGGTTGTTGCTGAATATTTCTAGAGGAGATCGGTCAATTGGAGACTACACTCGAGAGTTCTTCAGATTATCACGTCATGCTACAGATGTGATGCAGGAAGAGATGAGGGTAGTGGAGCTCTATGTGACTGGGTTAGGCCCAGTTTATATTGGGATCTAGATGGAAGGTTGCAATATTGAGAGTGTGGTCGAGGAGTCTAGACAGCTTAAGCGAAGACATATCAAACATGGCACTATTATGGATCCTAAAGCAATGATAGTGGCAGATCAGCTTAGGGGGTTCAGTAGCCTATGTTTTAGATAAGCAGTACAAGTACTCATCCATAGGGTACTTCCCAGTAAAGTAGAAAATTTAGATCACACCAGACTGGTAGGTACAGTTTTGCTCAGAGTCATAGCAGTGGTAGGACTGCTAGATTTGGTGTTGGTGCTAGTAGTAGCAGTAGTGGTCTGAGCTCTGGACATGGCAGTTCAGGATCTTGAGCTAGTACATGCACCATTTACGAGAGAGTGCATTAGGGTCTATGTCACTTGGCACTTGGAGCTTGCTTTCGGTGTGGAAAATTTGGGCATTTCGCTAGGGATTGTCCTAATTATGGATTCCAGCCATTATATGCTTAGGGATCTTCTTCTTCGGTTGCTTATCCGTATCCATAAGTGCATCAGTAGTATCAGACACCTATGTATCCTCAACAACAATCGACTCAGTATTTGGGCCAACAAGGCAAAGGTTTTAGAGGCAGAGCTAGGGTAGAGCATATACATAGTTGTCCACTTCATAGTAAGCAAGTTGTGGTTAGGCTAGAGTTTTTACTTTGACTCCTCAGGATACTTTAGCATCCAATGCAGTTGTGGTAGGTATTCTCCTAGTGTGCTATTTTGAGGCTAGAGTTTTGTTTGATATAGGTGCTTCACACTCTTTTGTATCTCCCATGTTTGCATCTAGTATAGCGCATCCACCTTCCAAGATGTTGTTTCCTTTATCTATAGTGACTCCACTTAGTGATGAGTTAGAGATAGATTTGTTCTTTCTATTTTGTCTAGTGTTGATATAGGGTAGAGAATTACTTGCAGATTTAGTTTTGCTTGATGTGATTAATCTTGACGTTATTCTAGGGATGGATTGGTTGGTATAGTATTATGCCATGGTTGATTATCAAGAGGAGGTAGTTTTCAGAATTTCATCTGATGAGGAATTCAGATTCAGAGGTGACAAGAGTTCAATGCCTCAGAACATCATTTCTATTATCACAGCTAGGAAAATGCTTAGAAGGGGTTGTTAAAGCTACTTAGCTATGGTCAGAGATATACAAGTAGATAGTGGGGTAGTTGAAAGAGTGCTAGTGGTGTGCAAGTTTTCAGATGTTTTTTCCTAAAGAATTGTCAGACTTGCCACCTAGTAGGGAGATAGAATTTTGTATCGATGTAGTGCCTAGTATAGATCCTATCTCTATGCCACCATATAGAATGGCGCATGTAGAGTTGAAGGAGCTGAGAGAGCAGTTGCATGAATTATTTGATAAAGGTTTTATTCGGCCTAGTACATCTCCTTGGGGTGCTCCTATGTTGTTTGTGAAGAAGAAGGATGGTAGTCTTCAACTCTGTATTGACTACAAGCAATTGAATAAGGTTACCATTAAGAATAATTATCCACTCCTGAGGATTAATGATTTGTTCAATCAGTTACAAGGAGCTCAGTGTTTCTCCAAGATTGACTTAAGGGGAGTATAGAAGTGATGGAAGTGAGGAGCTTTCTAGGTTTAGCGGGCTATTATAAGAGATTTATGAAGGACTTCTCCAAGATAGCTACACCTTTGACAAAGCTGACCCAAAAAAATGCTAAGTTTGTGTGTACAGACAAATGTGAGGAGCACTTATAGTTGCTTAAGGATTTTTTAACTTCAGCTCTAGTGTTGAATTTACCTTTTTGGGATGAAGGTTATATGGTGTATTGTGATGCTTCCTGAGTATGATTGGGCTGTGTGTTAATGTAGAATGGAAGAGTGGTTGCTTATGCTTCAAGGTAGTTGAAGAAGCATGAATAAAATTATCCTACTCACGACTTAGAGATGGCAGAAGTGGTGTTTGCACTAAATATTTGGAGGCATTACCTGTATGGTGTGACTTGTGAGAGATATACACCGACCACAAGAGCCTGAAGTACATTTTTCAATAAAGGGATTTGAATTTAAGGCAGAGGAGATGGATAGAACTTCTCAAGGACTATGATTATTCTATTTTGTACCATCTAGGCAAGGCAAAAGTAGTTGCAGATGCTTTGAGCATGAAGTCTGCATACAGCTTTACACATATTAGTACTGAGAGGAGACTAATTATTAAAGAGATGTATGAGTTGATTGACCAAGGACTGCAGCTGAAGGTGACTAAGAAATGCATCCTTGCACAGTTTAATGTACAGTTAGTGTACTAGGATCGAGTTAAGGCAACACAGAGAAGGGACCTACAATTGTAGAAGATCATGTTTGTAGTGCAATAAGGCAGGTCTATTGGATTTGTGATTGATGGCGAGGGTGTGCTGCATTTGGGTACTCGATTATGTGTGCTAGATGTGGATGAGCTAAAGAAAGAAATCATAGAGGAGGCACATTTTTCTGCTTATAGTGTTCACCTAGGTTCTACCAAGATGTATTATGACCTGAAGGATACATATTAGTGGAATGGAATGAAAAAGGATATAGTAGAATTTGTATCCAAATGCCTCACTTATTAGCAAGTGAAGCTAAAGCATCAGAGGCCTGCAGTGTTGCTACAGCCATTGCCTATCCCATAGTGGAAATCAGATATGATTGCTATGGACTTTATGACTGGATTACCTCGTACGATAGATGGTTATGATGTTGTTTAGGTGATAGTTAATAGACTGACTAAGACAATATATTTTTTTCTAATTAAGAAGACATACTCTACTGATAGATTAACAAGTATATCAATAGAATTATTTGTCTTCATGGGGTACTAGTGAGCATAGTATTCGATAGAGGAGCTACTTTCACCTCAATCTTTTAGCAAGAGTTGCATAAGGCATTGGGTACCATACTTAATTTTAGCACCGCATTTCATCCTCAGATAGATGGTCAGTTAGAAAGGACCATACAGACCCTTGAGGATATGTTAAGGATGTGTGTGACTGACTTTAGTGGTCAGTAGGAAATACATTTTCCATTGATAAAATTTGCATATAACAACAGTTATCATGCAAGTATTGAGATGGCTCCATATAAAGCACTGTATGGTAGGAAATGTAGATGACCATTATGTTAGGAAGTTAGAAAGAGACAATTAAAAGGTCTAGAATTAGTGCAGATTACTTCTGAGAATGTTCCTATTATTCAGCAGTGTTTGAGGATAACCTTCAGAAGATAGAAGAGCTATGTAGACCCGAAGAGGAAGGACGTGTCTTTTTCCGTTGGGGACATGGTGTTTTTGAAGGTGTCTCTAATGAAGGGGGTTATGAGGTTTGGTAAGAAAGGAAAACTAGCCTCGAGGTACATTGGGCCATTCGAGATACATTCAAGAGTTGGAGATGTGGCTTATAGATTGGTATTGCCACCTGAATTATCTCAGATTCACCCAGTGTTTCATATTTCCATGCTGAGGAAATATATTCCTGATCCTTCTCACATCCTTGAGCCTTAGACAGTGGAGTTCAGTGAAGAACTGTCATATGAGGATTGTGGATTGTGGAGTTCAGTTAAGAACTGTCATATCCTGTGGTGATTATGGATCGCCAAGTTTGTCAGCTTTGCACTAAGGAGATCCCAATGGTGAAGGTGTTATGAAGCAACCACACAGCAGAGGACTGCACATGGGAGATGGAGGCAGCGATGCGGGTGGCTTATCCTTATCTTTTCCATTAGATTCTGTATTTTATTATCGAAAATTCAATGATGAATTTTTCTAAGGGAGGAAGATTGTAATGACCCTTTAATTTAAATTATTAAAATTATTTCGAGATATGCAGTGTTAATAATATTTTAAATTTTTATTTATAAATTACCATTACTTGTGAATAGTATTCATTTATTTTATGTTAAGTATTTTATTACATAAGACAATTAATTCGAAAGTTAGTATTATTATTATTATTATTATTATTATTATTATTATAGTTAAATATATATGTGTATATATATAAGGATATAAATGTGTTAGGTATTGAGTTACTATATATATATATAAAAGGGTCAACTTAAAAAATTATCAAGACAACTCTTCTTTTCTTCCCTTTCTTTCTTTTTTTTTTTTCTTCTTCTTCTTCTTCTTCTTTCCTTCTCCGCCATTTTCGTTGCAGTAACAGCCCAAGCACCACCCACGCCACCTAAGCCACCACTAGACCACCATAAGCTTGCCCTACCTCCTCTCTTCCTCCCTCCG
The DNA here is from genome assembly GCA_947683625.1 of Mallotus nudiflorus. Taxonomy (NCBI): domain Eukaryota; kingdom Viridiplantae; phylum Streptophyta; class Magnoliopsida; order Malpighiales; family Euphorbiaceae; genus Mallotus; species Mallotus nudiflorus. The sequence continues at coordinate 774,095 of CANTUR010000198.1, forward strand.
CTGCCACATGCCCTATCATTGCCAAAATCTGCATGTTGCCGAGCAAGAGCTACAATAGCTCTGACAAGAATCCGACCACCTTAGCTTGCGTTTCCAGTCTCTTTGGACTCCTTGAGCTCTGGGGAAGCCATTTCTAAGCTTGGTTCAAGCTTAAACTTCTTCATTTGCGAGTTTTCTTCAATTTTAGTTTATGTCTATTTAGGGTTTTTATTTTTTTTAACTTGATTGTATTTTATTTTTGATAGATCCTTTTGGAAATGTTGTTATATGGATCTTTAGCTTCCTAAATATATTTTTAGTTTATTTTTTAAAATTTTTTGAATTATGCATAATTATTGTATTTTTAATAATTAAAATAAATTTTTATTAATTATGTGTTTTATATGTTTTGTATATAAAGCGTGTTAAATTAGTGTAGTTAATTTAAATTATTAGCTTTGGAAATGAGAGAATAATTTTTAGTAATTTTTGGTTAATTTTTGGATTAATTGGTAAACTTTGTGTTTTAATTGAAATTGTGGTTAATTGGTACATTTTAAGTGATGTTGGAATAATAAACGGTATTAAAATAATTTTTATGAATTATTTACTATTTTTAACTAATTAATAATAATTTTTGAAAATATACTCAAATAATAAATTTATACACTATTTTTGTGTTTAAATGAGTTTTTAACTATTTTTATCATATATTTAAACTATTTAGATAATTAATTGTGAATTTTACTATTTAATTTCAAATAATAAAAAAATTGGATTTTTATTAATATTATATAATTTATTAGAGATTTTATTTAATTGATGTGAAAATAATTAGCTTTAATGTTTTTATTATCTAAATAAATTATATTGTGGTTATTTATTGATATTTGTGGATTTTGATGATTTTTTAGTATATTATTATTATTTATATTATTAAATATTACTTTTATTAGGAATTGTGATCATCGGTTTGGAATTGTGTAGTTTAGGGTCCCAACCCGGGGTGGTGAACATTTGTGAATTTTAAAGTGTTTTTCTGTGTAGGGTTGGCTCTACTTCATGTAGAGAGATGTTCATTTTACATAGGAAACTCTACTGAATTTTTGATAGATTTCTCGTAAAACGTGACATCAAGTCTATTTTAGCAAAGTCTTTTTTCTTTAATTAAGCCTTTCTTTAGAAATCTAGAATGTGTAGGAATTCCGCTTTTATTTGTTTCTTCTCTTTAGTCGCGCCTCCAGCCGAGCTGACTAGTCGGGGTCGAGCGCAACTGCTCAGAGGAGCGCATTCCAACTGTAGGTTAACAATTGAACTGTATATAGGGAAATATGCATATATACATATAGATTGATTAATTTTGATGAATAGGAGAAATTATTAAAGAATTATATCATTATATTATGAATATTTATTAAACTTGAATTCTCCTATTATTATTATAGTTATATTAGCATGTTTATGTTAAATTTTCACATGAGTAGTAAATTTGATTATTGTAATTTATTTATTTTTATTTATTTAAAATAATAACAATAAGCTATGGTAGAATAGGCTACCTGATAGGTTTCATCAGGATGGTGTGCACACCGGTAGGATTGAGAGAGAGTGTTGGTGGTTATAAGGCTCGGTGATGTTTTTCTCTTAGGCGTGATTTATATATTACTAGGGTTGGTAACTCGGTGATGCTTTGCTCTCGGGAATTGCCATAAATATCAATTTAAGTGAATTAACTGTGGTTGGTAGCTCGGTTGATACTTTGCTCTCAGGAACTGGCAGTCTTTGGATTATAAGAGAGCTGAAAGGCTATTAGATTTGTGAACTAGGGTTCTAGCAAGTTTTTATATATATAAATGACTTAAGAAGGTTATTTGTTTTTTATAAAGTATTTTATGATTTTAAAATATTTATTTCAGTAAAACATGATTCTAATAAAAATTAAATAGGTTAAATTATAAATTATAAATTTCTTATTTTCATAAAGATATTTTAAGGAGACTTTTATACTATATACGTTTCTTTTGTTAATTTACTCAATGAGATCTGACTCCCCTTAATTATTTTTTTCAGGATCTCGAAAGTTGCATGTCTGTCAGTCTACTCTACGCCGAGTTTCTTCTTTTTTGGCTATTTTAAAAATAATAATAATAATGAAGCAAAGGATCAAAAGAAATAGAGAAATTTATCAAAAATACCTTATTTTTTAATTTTATTTATTAAGTTTCACCAAGTTTTGATTTATTACACTTTTATCTCAGTTCATCTCCTTCCTTACTCTTTTTTAAATTTTCTTTTCTTTTTTACCCATTTGTTTTCTTCTTTTTCCTCCTTTTTTTCTTTTATTTTTTATTTTTTTTCTTTTCCTCCTCTTCTTTAATGTTTTCTTTATTTTTTATTTTTTTTTCATTTCGTTCTTTTCTCTCTTATTTATTTATTTTTCTTTTTCCTTATTTTTTCCTTATTCTTATTTTTATTTTTTTTCTCCCCTTCTTTTTTCTTTTATTTCTTTTTTATTTTTATTTTATCCTTATTTTTATTTATTTTTTTCCTTATTCATTTATTTTTTTTATTTTTTTCCTTATTCATTTATTTTTTTCTTGTTCTCTGTTACCCTTATTTTTTCATTTTTTTTACTTTTCCTTTTTTTTTCTTATTCTTATTTTTTAAAATTTTGACTTGGGTATATATATATATATATATATATAGAGAGAGAGAGAGAGAGAGAGAGAGAGAGATTATATAATTAACATATTTTATTTTACTCTGTTAGTTTGTTATAACTACTTTGTCATCTTTGTTATTCATCCTTATCAACTATCTTTGCTGCAAGTGTATATATATACTGATGTAAAACTCATTTGAGATATATAGAAAAATTATCCTCTTCATAATCTTTATATGGTATCAGAGCTTTAGCTCTTAAAAAAAAAATTTCTTTTTGAAACACACTGCAAATACATTTCATCTTCACTTCCCCATAATGGCCGATCATCAACTTGTCCCCACCTCAAATACAACACCACCGGCTCTCTCCTCCTCTTTTACTCACACCTTTACTATCAAACTCAACAACAAAATTATCTTGTCTGGAAAGCCCAGTTTATTCCTCTTCTTCACTTCCAAGATCTCCATGGCTTCATTGATGGAACCTCTCTAGCACCTTCAAAAACTATTCCCTCTCCTACAAATCCCCTTCCAGATTATACCCTTTGGTTCAAAAAAGACCAGCTTCTTCTCTTTTGGATTTTATCTTCCCTCATCTAACCTATGTTTGCCTATATCATTAACCTCTCTTCCTCTCACGTGGTGTGGGATGCCTTAGCTCGAGCCTTCGACTCTATCTCATAGAATCAGCAACTCCAACTTCACATTGAACTCTAAGAATTTAAGAAAAATGACCTCTCTGTCTTTGACTATCTACAAAAAAGCAAAAGCTTTATCTAATGAACTTGGTTCCGCTAGTCATCAACTTACTTTTGCTAAATTTAATGCAATTGTATACTGCAACATCAGTAGTGATTTTCATAGCATCATAACAGCATTGAATCTCCGACTTGACCCTATCCCCTTCTATGAACTCCATGGCCAACTTGTGGCACATAAAATTTTGCTTAAAGCCTCTCAAGATCCTCCTCTTGCTCATGTTGTTGTTAAACACCCATTTGATCCACTATTTCCCACTCCACCTCAACAGCCATTTTCTTCCCCTCATGTTGGTTATTGCCAACGCTATCCACGTGCTCTTTGTCAAATATGTGGGTGATGCAATCACACAGCTGACGGGTGTCGAAGAAGGTATTCTCGCATATTACCATTTGCTCCATTATAGTTTCACCCTCAAGCTCACTACTCAGCTACGAGTTCCTCCTATCATCGGGCTCAAGGTCACCCAAATCATGGCAATCATCAACCATATGGTCACTCCCAACCACCGATTTTGGGTACCAGACATTGGAGCCATAAATCATATCACACCAGACATTTCCAATCTACAAATCTCAAATGCTTATCAAGGTAATGATCAACTTCATGTTGGGAATGGTATTGGGCTTCCCATTACTAACATAAATATTGCATCTCTACCATTTACAAGTGTTAAGCTTGTACTCAAGAATGTGTTACATGTTCCGAAAATAGTTAAAAATTTGTTGTTTGTACAAAAATTTACCAGTGAAAACCGTTGCTTTTTTTAATTTCACCCTACCTATTTTCTTATTAAGAATCGACACACTAAGAACACCTATGGCATGAACACCTTGGTCATCCATATATGTGCACCACCTCCCAAATTGTCAACAATCTTTATTTACCTTGCTCTAGTTTCACTTCACATCCATGCTCCTCATGTTATTTAGGAAAAATGTCTAGGCTACCATTACCCAGTGTAGATCATAAGAGCACCACCCTTTTTTATCTTATTTTCTCTTATTCTTTCTAGTTTAGGTCATCATTATGTTGTTCTATTTATTGATGATTTTACCCGATTTACTTGGCTATATTTCCTTAAAAATAAAAGTTAAGTGCGTTCTTGTTTTCTTAATTTTCAAAATCTCATTAGTCATCAATTTAATGCTCAAATTAAATCCTTCCATTCTGACTGGGGTGGTGAGTATCACAAACTTAATAAATATTTTCAATATGTTGGCATTATTCATCGTATTGTCTGTCCTTATACACATGAACAAAATAGAATTTCAGAACAAAAAATTCGGCATGTGGTTGAAATTGGCCTCACTCTTTTAGCTCATGGACATGTACCTTTAAAATTTTGGAATTTTGCTTTTACTATGTCCATAATGACTATCAACCAAACACCTACACTTATGCTCCATAATAAATCCCCATTTCAACTTTTACATAGGAAGATCCCAATTATCTAAATTTGAAACCTTTTGGATATGCCATTTTACCTTTTATTTGACCATATAATAAAAATAAATTTTCATTTCACTCAATTCCTTATGTTTACCTTGGTCAAAGTCACACTCACTGTGCCTACAACTGCCTAAATATTCAAACAAGACGCATTTATTTAGCACGTCATGCTAATTTCATTGAGTCCTGTTTCCCTTACCAATCACGTCCCCCACCTTTAAATTTGGCCAACACTTCACCTTAGCTTCATATCATAAGCAACCTATCTCATTGGGACTCTGGAGCATCTTCGGGTAAGTTTGATTCTAACTCTAACACTTCTCCTTCTATCTCCCATTCTCCCTCATCTATTTTACCCTCATCTCATCCTACCCGAACCATTAACCACCATAATAATAATTTCTCTTCTGTCTTATCCTCCCTAAATTGTAACACCACTACCCTCTCTCTTAACCAAAAGATATCATCTTCCCCCTCCAACCTTAATCCCTTCTCACCCCAACACCATCAATCATCAACCACTTCCTCATCATTATATTCAATGCCACCATACACTAAATCCCTATGGGAAATATATCAACAACCCGATCCCCCATCCAAGCCTCCACCCCAATGTAACCACACCATAACCTTGTGCCCCTCTACTTTATCCAAACACCATGCTCTTCTTACTCAACAAACAGTAACAACTTTTCAAACTATTGAACCAAACACATATAATCAAGCTAAGCACTATACAGAATGGAGAGATGCAACGTCTCATGAACTTAATGCCCTTATGACCACCAACACTTGGACCTTTATACCTCGTCCTCCTTAAAAGAACATTGTTGGTAATAAGTGGCTTTTTTGCATAAAATGGAAAGCCAATGGGAGTATAGAATATTACAATGCATGCCTTGTTGCAAAAGGATATACCCAAGAATAAGGAGTTGATTATTCAGACACATTCAGTTCGATTATAAAATATACCACCATTCGGACCTTTCTCTCCTTAGCAACTACACATGGTTAGTGTATTAGACAACTTAATATCTCCAATGTTTTCCTTCATGGGAATTTACAAGATGAAATATACATGGAGCAACCATTGGGCCTTGTCAATCTTAATTTTCCTAATCATGTTTGTCATTTTCTTAGGTCTTTATATGGGTTGAAGCAAGCACCTCGTGCATGGTTTCATCGCTTGTTTGAATTTCTACTTCATTTGGGTTTTCACTATTCCAAGGCTGATGCCTCCTTATTCATTCGGCATGATGGTCCCTCCAAACTCTTTATTCTTGTGTATGTTGATGACATTGTTGTGATAGGCACCTCTTCCACTCTTGTTGATTAGTTCATGCAAAAAATTGGGTCCACCTTCCTAATTCGGGACTTGGGTGACTTGCACTATTTCCTTGGCATGGAAATCCTCAAATTGCTGAATGGTATGTTGCTTTCTCAATCAAAATATATTAATGATCTTTTCTAAAAATTTCATATAGCAAATTTCAAACCACGTCTTATGCCCAAGGCCACATCCCCTCCACTTACTAAAAATTCAAGTAAACCATTTACTGAAGGGGAGCTCTATTGCCAATTAATTGGTGGACTACAGTACATCACCATCACCCGGCCTGACCTTGCCTATAATGTCAACAAGCTTTGCTAACATATGCACTCACCCACTCTCCTTCATTGGTAAACATTGAAGAGAGTTCTTCGCTACCTTCAATATTCCAAGATGTATGGGTTATTTTTCTCAACAACCTCTAATTTTGATATTCAATGCTTCTTCGACAGTGATTAGGGGGCTCTCCGGATGATAGGAGATCCACCAATGGTTATGCTCTTTATTTGGGCCATAATCTTGTATCTTGGGTAGCCCAAAAATAACCCACCATTGCTCGATCCTCAACGGAGAGTGAATACAAGTCCATGGCTAATGCTACTACTGAAATCATGAGGATGCAATCTTTACTCACTAAACTTGGATGCCTCATGCTAACTCCCGTAAACTTTTGGTATGACAATGTGGGTTCCATCTATCTAAGTGCCAATCCTAGTTTTCATGCTTGTACTAAGCACATTGGGCTAGATTACCACCTTGTTTGTGGGAAAATTCATCTAGGCAAAGTTCGAGTTAAATTTATCTCTAGTGATGATCAGATTACTGACATTCTAATTAAACCACTTGGTCGAGCTCCATTCGAACGGCATAGAGGCAAACTTTAGCTTCTTCATCATGGGCCTTCAGTTTGAGAGGGGCTATTAAGTGTAAACTATCAGTTTTATATTTTATTTTACTCTGTTAGTTTATTATGAACACTTTGTCATCTTTATTATTCATCCTTACCAGCTATCTCTGCTGCAAATGTATATATATACTGATGTAAAACTCATTTGAGATATATAGAAAAATTCTCCTCTTTATAATCTTTACAGAAAGAATGTCCAATATCTCAAAGCTGCGACTGTCTGATGAACCATATTCTGATGTGACTAAGGAAACTTCTAATGTTGTAATTAAGTGGGTTGTAAGAGAAAAGACCTGTGAAGCTGCTTAATCCACCTTGAACCCAAATAAATATGCTTATGGATATAACACTTACTGCACTTACTTTGAAAATGGCAAAGGATATCGATGCTTTTGCCAATAAGGATTTTTCAAAAATCCTTATCTTCCATAAGGATGCTAAGGTAAGCAATAATTGGACATTGTAAAATAGAAGTTTATCTTTAACTTTTGAATTTTCAAGTTAATGAATTGATGCTAATTATTATTAGGATTATTATTATGTATGTAACCTACAGGAATTAATTAATTATTTTTTCTCGTCTAATAGACATTGATGAGTGCCAAGCCATAAAAGTATCCATGTGGAGGTACCTGCAAGAACACAGCTAGGAATTACATATGCCACTATCATAGCCATAGTGATGGTAAAATTAGTTGTTAGGGATTCCGAGACACAACCATAGCCATAGGTAGATTTCATGGCAATGATGTGATGATATTTTTTTACATATTCTATAATAATTATATTATTGGACGGACATATTTTTGAAATTTATACATCTTATTTATCATGCTCTGTATGGTTCATTGTAGTTGCGGGGGCGATTATGTTTGTTGTAAATATCAACTTTTTGGTGGTGATCTTATGGAAGAAATGGAGAAAAGTGAGGAACTTTTTAGAGAATGGAGGTATGATATTAAAGCATCAACGAGTAAAAATTTTTAGTGAAGCAGAGCTAGCAAAAGCTACAAAAAACTATAATGCAAGTCTCTTTCTTAGTGAAGGTGGTTTCAAATCTATTTACAAAGGAATTTTAGTCGATGGTACCCAAGTTGCAGTGAAGAAGCCAAAAGATTCAGATAAGACTCGAGTAAATCAAGAGTTTCAAAAAGAAATGGGCATTGTTTCACAAGTCAATCATATCAATGTTATAAAGATCTTAGGCCTATGTTTGGAGACCAAATTTCCATTGTTCTTATCAAACTCTTAACAAGAGTTAAGCCAAACTCTAATGCAAGATTAAGAGCAAAGAGTAACATTTAGTATTTTCTTTCATCACTAAAAAGTAAGCATATCTCTTAACAACTTTGTCTCTTTGTTTTTGAAGATAAAGTAGAAGAGATTAAAGTATTTACAGAACTAGTAAAAAGATACCTAAGAAGCGGCGGGGTGAAGAGGCTAACCATGAAAGAAGTGGCAAAGGAGCTTGGAAGGCTAATGAAATTGAACAAGAGCTATGGGCTCAATAAAACAGGAAAGAGATTGAGCATTTACTGGGTGATTCATCTCATCATTCGATTGACTTTCAAACTTCAACAACAAATATTCAACCGAACATACTTAGTATGAGACCACTATGATATTAATCTATACCTTATTGATAGAATTTAAGTTTCACAAAAGAACTCAGTCATAGATGTTATTTCTTCCAAGTTGCTTCCTAAATGCAGTGTGGAATCTACTAAAGCCTTCAATATATATGCACTAGTTTTTAGGTGTTGCAACATTTGTGTTGTGATTGTAATAAATGTAATTTATGTCATATGTGTTAATAATAAATAAAAGAGCCAGCGAGTAAGTAGTCAAGTGATAACTCCTCTCCAAAGGCATCCTACAATGTAGGGTTTGAATCCCACAATCCTCAGTTTAAATGGGAAGAACTCCCCCTGTTGCGTAGTTCATTGATGCTTAGGCTATTCATGTGAAGACAAAATAATATTGAAGAAAATTTTAATATTTCTCCCAAGATTAATTAATATTTATTTTTTAAAATTTTTCTTTGAAATCTAAAACCTAAAGTGCACACGGGTAAACTCATTACGTAAAGATTTAAACATTTGTAACTTGTAAATAATTTTTTTATTTTTTTAATCATATAATTATAAAAAATAGAGGAGTAAAAGGGTAAATGTCGTGAGTAGCGATATCTAATTATTAAAAAAATAAAGGGGTAAAAGGGTAAATGTCACAAGACATCATTACTCGCGACACTAAGCATTATCCTTATGAGTATGTTTAAGTGTGTAGATTATGTCTAAGTGAAGAAAGTAAAAAATAGATTGGGTGTAAAGTAAAAAAAAAGATTGCTAGTGAGAAAAGCTATGTTGCACGGGAACTTCAATTAGTAAACATTTTCCAAGATCCTTATCCCCATTTCCCTATGTTTGTGCTACCTAGACACTTCAATTTATAAGGAGAGACTTCAATTAGAAGTTGTTTCCCCATGTCTGTGTCCCCATTTCCCGAATCCTTATATCTATGTCGGTGCAACCTAGGAGAAGAGTTTTTACTAAAAATTTTGCACCATCCTAGATGGCAATAATTATTTTTTAATTAGGAAAAATTACTAACACTCCCTAAGATTTGTCCAAAGTAACTACTCCATCCATGCATTTTTAAAAGTCAAATAATTCTCCCTTCAGTTTTACCATTATATACAATTTTTCCCTTACCATTAAAAAACTATTAGCCAATACTAAAAAACTTATTTACCATTATAATATTGTTTGTTTCTTAATTAGTATACAAGAAAGAGAAAAGAAAAGAAAAAAACAAACATATACACCAAGTGGTGCTGAGGAAATTGGTGGCAGTAGTGGTAGCTCCATTGGTCATAGAGATTTTAATCCCCCTGCTCAAACATCCACCAATAGCAAGCTAAATCACTGCTCAATAACAATGACCCAATTTGCTTCCTTGTTGCCTTTACTAATGCATCCAACCTCCAATAGTAGCAATGACTTCAATTAGAGGAGGTCAACCATGATTCTAATAGATTTTGTAAAAAAAAAAGATTACGATAATTGAGAGATTTAACTCAAGAGAAAAAGAGAGAGACTAGAATTGAAAGAAGAAGAAGAGGCGCGAATTGAGAGGTTTCTTGGAGGTTTGAATTTGGATTGATGGGTTTTGTTATTTTTGTAAAAAAATTTAGGAAGTGAAATGAAAGAAGAAGAAGAAGCAAACAGAGTTGTGATTTTCAAAGATAATGAAGAAAAAGAAGAGATTTTCAAAGCTGTGATTTTGACTGCTCTCTGCACTTTAAAAAGCCTCTAACTCCTTTGTAGACTATACAAGAAGGAAGAGAATTCTCTCATTCTCATTTGTTATTGCTTCTGTTGTTGACGATTTTCATGGGATTAATGGTAGTGGTATTGATTTTGAGACAGTGGTAGCGATGGTTGGTTATTGATTTAATTGTTTGTTTGTTTGTTTTGTTGTTATTGTTGTTGTTGATTATTGCTGATCTTTTTAGGACTAATGGTGCTGGTGTTGGATTTGTGATGGTGGTGGGGCGCATGTGGCGGTGACGGTGGATGACTTTTGATGGATGGGTGTGTGAAAGAGAGGGTATGGATGAGAAGGAGGATGAGGTTTAAAGGAGTTAAATGATGTTTTTCTCTTAAAAATTTACAATTTAGTCACTGAACTATTATATACATGTTGATCAGTCCAAATTCTTAATCAATAAAGGGTAACTTTAAATTTTTTATATATGCATATAGAAAGGCATGCAAATAAGAGAGTAGAATGTAAAAGGATTTTCACTACAATGGATAAAGTTCATTGTCACAAATAGCGACAAGGAATAATATATCGTAAGAGGGAAAATTTCAAAAATAACCCCCTCTCAAATAGACAGCCCCCTATATCGATGGGCAGAATTGGAAGAGAAATTTTTTTTATAGGGAGCTAGGCTGTAATTTTAAAGGAATTAAAATAGATATTCATTGCAACTGGCAATGTCATGAATTACAATATCTATCATTGTCCTACTATAATTGTGAGTTGCGATATATATTATTGTTCTACTACAATAGACATTACTGTTCATGTAACTACTGTTAACATTATTATTTTTATTTTGCCTATCATATTCTAAACTGTATATGAGTTTGCACCATGCACTGAAAATGTTAAAATACAATACGTTTTAATACTAATGTACTTAATTAAATAAAAAATATAAGAAGTACAAAATTTTGCATGAATTTTTAAAATTTTTAAATTTTAGCGTTTGAATAGTTTTTATAATTAAATGCCTTAATTGATAAAAAATTTCTAAACTAGTACGTTTAGCATATTTTTTGTGCTTTATTTTTAAATAGTAAATTAATTGAATTTTTTTACATTTTATTTTTTTTTTTAAATTTTATTTTTCACTAATTATGTTAAATTTGAAATAAAAGTACAAAATATTATTGAAGTAACATAAGCTAAAATTGAAAATTCAACCATTGTTCTTAAAAATAAAAATGATATTTATTTTTAAATTTAGTTGATGATTGAAAAAATGTCACTTAACTAAAATGAAATGAAAAAATTAAAATTTGATCATTATAATTAGCAAAAAATAAAAGTAAAATAATTTATTTCAAGTTATTCTAATGAGTGAAAAAAATCTAAGTTAACTAAAATGACATAACATAAGCCAAAATTCAACCATTACAATTAATAAAATAAAAATAATATTTGAATTTTTTCAAGTTTAGTTCAATATATATATATTTTTTTTTGAAATCTAATAATTATATTAAAAATTAGAGTAATAAATTAAATGAAGTATAATGTAACAAGGGTTTTAGGTCAATTTACTATTACAATTTTCTTGTATATATATTTAAGTATACAAAATAATTCAAACACCAAAATCTAACAAATTTAAAATGCAAACACTATTTATGCATTTTTACTTTTAAAAAAAAAAGTATAATGTGGATGTTGATTAAAAAAAGGTATGCTGTTAGAAACTTTGCTCCATACAGTATTTTGAAAATTAATGATGAAAATAAATTGGTTTAATATATTTTGTTTTATTTAGTTTAATGTATTTTATTTTTTTTAGGGCATCATTAACAATGTTTTATTTAAATGTAGCCATGGTGATAACTTTTTTTAGTTTATATTAACAATAATCCTTCTTCTACCACTGTTCTAATGAGGGATCAAGTAATGCATGGAGGCAATATCATATTGTGAAGTGTGAATGATGAAAAAGAAGTTATTACCACATGAGCATGGCTTTTCTAGTTGGTCAATTGGAGTGAGGGTACTGTCATCTAAAATCAAAAATTAGAATATGCTCTTAGAATGATTCAACTACAGGATAGTTAGATCTAGAAAATATTAAGGCATACCTCATCTAAGTTTTCAATACTTCGAAAAAATTTCCATGTCCAAAGCCTTATATATGAATTTAATAAGCATTTTCAAATTGATATATTGCTTCTATCCATAACTGTTAAATTTTGAAGTAAATTAATCAAAGAATCTTGAAACAGAAGCGTAAACCACTATGTTCTTCCTTCATTTAAACAATATCCACTGTTTCATAATAAACATCACGGCTCACTACGTCAACAATACGTAGCAGGCCATTAAAATAATATTAATATAAAAAATTCACTATACTGTATATGAAGGTATATAAAATTATATGTACGCGAGAAGTGGATATTCTGGTAATTTACAATTGATTTTTTTCTTTATTACTTATGAAGCCTTTCTAAGTTCGTTTCTTTCTTGTTCTTTTTTTTTTTTTTTTAAACATTGTTCTTATTGATTTTTAATGCTCTCCACCTTTGAATTCCCACCTTTTGCCACCATCAAAATCTATTGAATCATAACGCTTCAAATCAAAGACCCAGTCATCTCTTCCGAACACCTCTTTATCGAATCTCAATTCTTTGGAAAATGATGCTCCAAGACCTAAATTCTTTTAAAGGAATACCTCACAGTTCCTCCAAAATCCTTCCTCTCCATCCGGCCCTCTCCACCATGATGATGTCTGATACCGTCTAATTTGTTCTCGCCTAGTTAAGGGCTCCTTATCTCCTCAACAGGAACATCTGGATTAGGAAGAAGGCAGAATCCGTCCGGAATAGGGATTACCCCAAAGAAGAATCCTAAGTAAAGAAGGAACACTCTCCTACCAAGATTATGATTCACTATCTCACAAGGAATCCGAATCCTCCCAGGTTTGAGTGTTGCTATATATAGAACCCTATATCCCTCACAAAGGGCCATTTTATTCCCACATATTATAGCTATCTTGTATTCTTCCTACCTCTATTCTCTAACTTAGGCATCGGAGTGTTTGTGGGGACTCTCCCCACCTCTAACCTTGCCTTCTGTTCATGGATTGCAGGATATCAGGCCCAAGAGTTTCGAAAACCAATTATCAAGTGGCTCTGTATGTGGGAACTCCTTAGGAAAAGCCATTCATTTACTTGTTAAACTAAAGACATCCTCACTATGACTTCCAACCCACCACCAGCCTTGACTCCTGAAGCCGACACCAACCCTTCCGCACCTATCCCTTCAGCCGACCTCTCAAACCCTCTCCCAACAATAGTGCTTCCAGCCACTTTTCAGCATACCGGAGTTTCATCTGGACATATACCTTCACTCCCTGACAACACCCCAAGATACCCGTCCTTGGGCACAGACCTCCCATATTACACTTCGCTATAACACCATCGCTAAATAGGTTTCATACCCTTTCCAAGTTTAATAAAGACACTAGCAATAATCACACCAAATTTAAACACTGTAAACCAAACACTCAGCCTCGACCAAACTAGCAAGGAAGTCATGATAAAAATTATCCAGGCACAAATAGCTTTGATGCAACAACAACTAAACACTATAATACAGAGTGGGCGTTTTGAACCGACTTAAAACAATGATAACACAACACCTCGGCAGGTCCCGGGGACAAGCATGGGAAAGGGTAAAGTGCCAGAAGGGGAGTGCAGTTCAACAATTTCAGCTCTTGATGATTCGAAGATAGCTCAGAAGGTTGAAGAAGTAATAGACAAAGCTTGAACCAAACCAAGAAAGGAAGAAGAATGTGTTATGGACAACAGAACTCCGTTTATCAAAAGAATAATTCAGACAAAGATCCCTACTAAGTTCAAAATCCCGCCACTTGATCAGTATGGCGGGACGGGAGACCCCATCAGCCATATATCAGCGTTCCAAACAAAGATGTTGCTCCAGAATGTAAATGATGGAATCATGTGTAAAGCTTTTCCAAGCACACTCACAAAGAGCACTCAAAAGTGGTTTCATCGACGCTCAGAGAATTTCATCACTTCTTTTGAGGATCTAGCGGAATAATTCTGTATCAGATTCATCACCAATATTCCCCCAGCCAAAAACAACAACGATCTTCGAATGTGCCGGTAAGAAGCTGACGAATCTTTATGAAGTTATCTTGACCATTTCAATAAAACAACAATGCAAATTGAACATCTTATCGATGAAGTTTCCATAGAATCTTTGAAAAATGGCACTAGACTCAGCAAGCTTAAAGACAAAATAATGACCAAAGAACCGAGTACCTTTGCAGAGGCAATGGCGATGACAGTCAGGATGATAAAAATGGATGAGGATAGAAGGATGCGATGGGAGGAAGAGAAACCATCGATCAAGGATGAACAACCCAAACACAAACGAGCAAGCTTCCCAAAAATAAATTTTAGAAATCTAGCAGAAAGATTTGACAGGGAAGTGGACAGATACGCACCCCTGAACACCTCTCAATCCAAAATCCTCATGTGGGTTAGGCAAAATGGAGTTGGAATCACCCCGGCTAAGAGAATAAGCCCAAGCCGAAGATCTACTCAAGACAGGGGACAATACTGCCAGTATCATCAGGAATACGGGCACGACACAGAGCACTACAGAGAGTCGAAGAATGCTATAGAAAGACTGGTGCATAGGGGAAAACTCAATAATTTCACAAATGCATTAAGAAGAATCGGAATCTCTAAAAACCATGAACATTACAGGTCAGAAGCAAAGAAAACCCGGAGGGAGCCGATTGGCACAATTAACATGATCATCGGGGGACAAAACACTGAAAAAAGATTAAAGCGGAGTAGAGAAGAAAAACCAGTACCCAAGACAAGTGATATTATGTTCAATTTGAAGGATGATTCGCATGTTCATGACCCCCATTGTGATGCCCTAGTAATAACTGCGTGCATAAACAAGTATCTGGTAAAAAGGCTATTGGTGGACAACGAAAGTGCTATCAATACATTATCCTGGAATGCATATAAGGCAATGGGCGGCTCCGTCACCAACCTGAAGGCCATCCAGAACCCCATTATGAGTTTTTATGGAGGAACTGTACAACTAATGGGAATTATTGAACTGAGCCTAGAATTTGGAAATCAAGACGATGAAGAAACAAAAGTCATCCAAGAAGTATTCAACGTGGTGGATATACCATTGGTGTATAATGGGATTATAGGATGGTCGGCCCTCTATGAAGTAGATGTAGTCATTAGTATCTGGCGCTTAACTATGAAAGTTCCAATCAAGAATGGAACCCTTACCATTCGAGGAGATCAGCATATGGCCAGACAGTGTTACCAAATGGCTATGAAGCCTCAGGCGGAGGCTTTTCCTTTAGAAGCATGGGAAGTTGAGAAGCAAGGCGCCAATCCACAACCAATAGAAGACACAGAGACCTTACAAATCACGGAAGGAAAGACCGTGAAAATTCACAACAAACTCAACCAGAACATCAGAGAAAAAATAAGGGAAGTGCTTACCAGACACTCAGAGGATTTTGCTTCACAAGCATCGAAAATCATCAACATGGACCCTTAAGTTGCTTATCACTGCCTAAACATCAGATCGGGAGCCAAGCCAGTAGCACAGAAAAAAAAAAACCTTTGCCTACGAAAGGTAGAAAATAATTGCTGATGAAACAACGAAGTTATTAACAGCTGGGTTCATCAAAGAAGTTACTCACCCGGAATGGGTAGCCAATGTGGTACTTGTTTAAAAAGCAAATGAGAAATATAGAATGTGTGTAGACTACACTAACCTCAACCGAGCATGCCCCAAAGATAGCTACCCACTGCCCACGATCGACCAGCTTGTTGACTCCACCATTGGTCACGGATTATACAGTTTCATCGATGTGGCACAAGGTTATCACCAGATCCCGATGAAGGAAGAGGATTAGGAAAAGACTTCCTTCATCACCCATAAAGGCTTGTATTACTACAAGATGATGCCCTTCGGACTAAAGAACGTCAAAGCCACGTATGAAAGAATGATGAACCAACTCCTCCAAAACCATATTGGCACGAGCATAGAAATATATGTAAATGACATTATAATTAAAAGCAAGCATCTGAAACAACACCCAACAGATGTAGACTAGGTTCTCTGGCTATTAAGCAAATCCAAGATCAAGTTGAATCCAAAAAATGCGTCTTCAGAGTCCGAGCAGGCAAATTCTTAGGATTCATGATATCTCACCGGGGCATCGAAGCTAATCTAGAAAAGATGGAAGCCACACTCAATATGAAAGCACTAAAAAACATCCATGAGGTACAAAAGTTAAATGGCAGAATCACCGCATTAAGGCATTTTCTTTCATGCTTAACCAGACGGTGCCTACTATTATTTCGAGCTCTCAAAAATTTTGGAAAGTTTGAGTGGTCCGCTGACTGCCAGGTGGCATTCAAAGACATTAAAAAATTCTTATCCTTACCACCCCTACTTAGCCAACCCATCCCAGATGAGACATTGTACTTATACCTTTCTATAGGCCGAGAGTGCATTACCTCAGTATTGGTAAAAGAAGAAGGAAGCCAGTAAAGCCCAGTTTATTACATCAGTAAAATGATCTGAGGATCTAAAATTCAGTATCCTATATTAGACAAGCTAGCCATGGCTGTGGTCCATGCCTCTCGAAAGCTCCGACATTACTTCCAAGCTCACCATATCGTCATCCGATCCCATTTCCTACTACAGAAAATCTTACAAAGACCGGAGACCTCGAGTAGGCTAGTACAGTGGTCGGTATTACTTGGTGAATTCGATATTGACTATGAACCCCGCCAACAGATGAAAGCCTAGGCATTAGCAGATTTCGTGCAAAAAATGGCTTCGGAAGACATTACCCTGACTAAAGCTCCAGAATGGAAGCTCTATATTGATGGAGCAACCTTAGCTCAAGGCTCCGATGATGGAATAATCCTCAGGGGACCACACAAGGTTTACATCCGATATGCAGTCCAAATCGAGTACAACGTAACCAATAATGTTGCCGAGTATGAAGCACTCATCACAGGCCTGAAGTTAGCCACCGAAGTCAGGGCTAAACACCTCATCATACACTCAAACTCCCAATTGGTGGTCAACCAAGTCAATGGAATGTTCCAAGTCAAAGACACCTGCATTGCCAAGTACGTGGACAAAGCCAAACAGCTCTTGCAATACAGTGAACGAGATGAGGGCCAATGGGAAATCATCTAGATAACTAAGGAAGAAAACACTGAGGTCGACTTCCTGGACAAGTCAACAGTTGAAGGCAGTCAGGCGTTCCAAGATATGAATTTCACCGAGTCATTAACCAATCCTAGCACTAAAGACCCCAAAGTTTTAAAGACATAGGTAGTCTCAGAGTGGATTCGACCGATAATCCAATACCTAGAACACGGAATCCTCCTTGAAGACAAGCTGCAGGCTCGAAAGCTAAAAACCAAGGTAGCCCACTATTCCATCCATCAACCTGAGCTCTACCAAAAATCCCTTTCACACTCATGGTCCAAGTGCATCTCACTAGAGGAAGGAAATTACATACTCTAAGAGATCCATGAAGGGATTTGCGAAGCGCATGAATCCCATTATGCTCTAAATCAAAAAGCACTACTCTAAGGATATTATTAGCCTACCATGTGTAACGATGCCCGGTGGCTAACACAGGCATGTCACCAGTGCTAGCACTATGCTCAACTCAACCATAAAAATTCCCACCCCTTGCATCCCATCGGCAGCCCTTGGCCATTCGTCATGTGGAAGATGGACATCCTAGGTCCCTTCCTGCCCTCCACTTCCTAGAGAAAGTTCTTAATTATGGCTATTGACCATTTCACTAAATAGGTAGAAGTAGAGGCAGTCCCAACCATCACAGAAGTTCAAATACAGCACTTCTTTTGGAAGGAGATTATTTGCAGGTTCGGCATCCCCCACACTTTAATTATGGACAATGGCAAACAGTTTGATAATAAAAAGTTCAAAGACTTTTGCTCAAACCTTGGAATAAAGCTTCGCTTCACCTCGGTAGCCCACCCACAGACAAACGGAAGTCACCAACAGAATTCTCATGCAAGGATTAAAGAAAAGACTTGATGAGAAAAAGGGAAATTGGGTCGAAGAGCTCAACAACATAATCTGGGCCTATAGAACCACGCCCAGATCATCCACCGAAGAGACACCATTCAGGCTAACCTATGGCATGGATGCAGTAATACCAGTGGAAATTGGTTCACCAAGTTACCGAGTAAGCCAGAATCTCGATCACACTATCAACAACATTGATGCCCGGATATGTCTAGACTTACTAGAGGAATGGAGAGAACAAGCAACAACCACAGCTGAAGCACATCGACAAAAGGTGACACGGTATCATCACCAATGGCATCATCCAAGACAATTCAAGTTGGGAGACTAGGTACTCAGAAGAGCAGATATTGGCAAAGGTAACTCAAGAACCAAAAAATTAAGCCCAAATTGGGAAGGTCATACCAAATCTCGACAAGCACAACCAAGGGAGCATACAAGCTAAGAGAAAGAGGAGGCAAAGAACTACCACATTTTAGAACTCAGATTCTCTCAGAAAATATTATTAATAAGTTGTATTCAACACATGATTCAATAAAGTATCTCTTCATTAATAAAAATTCCTTTACAAGAGATCGGTTACAATATATATATATATATATATATATATATATATATATATATATATATATATATATATATATATATATATATATATCCTACTACATGCACATCCGGACACCCAAGCCCGAAAACAGAGGGGGAAACCTCATCAACGGCATCCGAATACGCTGCAGACTCAGTAGCAATAGCAGCCTCCATAATTTCCCTTGCAGGAGCAACACTAGCCTTTCGATGGGCATCCTCTTCAACTCCAAATGCGCTGCAAACTCAGTAGCAATAGTAGCCTCCATAATTTCCCTCACATGAGCAACACTGGCCTTTTGACGGGCATCCTCTTCAATAGTAAGCTTGGCAAGATCTGTTAGTGTTATTTGATTTAACAGCCCCCGGTCCAATTCTGAGTCATGAGCGAGCAAGTCCCTCTTACACTCAGCCCTATAGGCCTTAAGAAATCCACCTACCATGCCTTAGTATGAATTTTTGTCACTCACTCAAGATTTCTCGAGCTCAGTCAGCTTTCTCTTGAGCTTAGCAATTTAAAGGTCCTACTCTTCAATCCTCCATGTCAGCTAGCCTTGGCTATGCTCTAACTTAAAAACTTTCTTCTAACTTGCCTCAGCCTCAGACTTCACCTCAACATATTTTGTCTGGCAGAGCTCTAATACTACCTTCATGCCATCCAACATCTTCTCAAAATCGATGGCTATAGTTCCCACCTCTGTCTCCTTCAAGTTGTATTGGCTCTTCAAATAAAAGTACTGATCCTTCACCAACAACAAAGCCTGAGTCATCTATTAACAATAAAAAGTTCACATCAACAAGAAGCACATATGATAACAATATGAGTAGTATAGCTAACTTACTTTCAATGACTGGCCAATCATGGAGTTAAGCAAACCCTTCTTGCCCTCATCGCACTAGCGCTGCATATCCCCTGGCAGCCTTAGCAATTCAGTGTATTGATCCCTCACTTGGCTATTAGAGACACTCAGGGGCTTCATCCACTTCAGTATCCAGCCCCTCATATCTAGACACCCAGATAACCTTAGGTGTTGAACATAAATGCCCTCATTAAGCCCCTCCGTGTCTAACTCCGACTTGATCAACTACTTCTTTCTCTGACCTACCCATTCCAGTTGTGTTAACTCCACCACCATTTTACCCTTGGGATTGGCAGACACCACTTCAGGAGCCGCAGGAGCTTCGAGCTCTGGGGAAGGAGATACCTGCACTTCCTCCAGAGCAACTGGCTCATCAACTAATGAAACCTCACCCGCAAAATCAAAAAAGTCAGCCATCTATAGTCATAAAAGTATATCAAGTTAGAAATATAGTTTTAAGTAACAAAAACGTATTGGGGGAGTGAACACGACTCGGACAGACTCTCCATAGGTATCTCCTAGACACATCCTCTGCCGATTGAGCTTCAGCAAGCCTGTCAAGATGCAGCCGCAAAACCATCTCCGCATCATTGTTAGGAAGTCTCACAGGCTGATTCACCCTATAACACTCGTAAGACCACATCCGCTGGACATCCACGAAGTCCGACTAATGCTCCATAATAAAAAAAATGGTGTCTCCACTTCTTATGGAGATCCAGAAGCTTTACGAAGAGGGTGTGGTTAGGCATGGCCAATAGGGAAAATATCAGTTCTTCCTTCTTCCTAGTCAGCCTATACAAGTATCAAAAAAACATCTAGATCGGGTTCTTTCCCCTCTTCATGCATCAGTTGGATGAACCCGATCAGAATCCTATAGCTATTCGAATGGAGTTGACCAAGCGCTATGTTATTCCTATTCAAAAACCTCTTCACAAAAGGATCCAAAGGAAATTTTAAACCCCCTTCTAGTTAGTCAAAATACAACACTAATTTACATAGCCCTAGTAAGGGGGTATGGGCCCTAAACTTCCTATCTACGGTGTGAAGGGCGTAATCGGTGGGGATACAAAACTGCCTCCGGTACCACCCCAATAACTCATCATCTATATTTGGAACAAAAAGGACAGAACTAACTTGTTCCCTTGGTGCCATAATGAAATAGGCAAATGCAAAACAATAGAAGCAAGAAAAAAAAAGAAAAAGAAAAGACAAAAGATCACCTGGTTGCCACAAGTAAGAGTCACGGTAGGCAGAAAGGAAAATAACAGCAACAATACAAACGTAACAAAGGCAAAAATAAAAAAGAAGCAAAATACACCAGTCGACAAGCGCAACAGTACTTATAAAGATATGGAATGATCTAGAAACATGTCATTAACTGCCCTCATTATTGCTTCATTTCTCCCTAGGCCATTAGGGACCTTTTAGGGAAAATAAGCCCATTGAATGAGGAATCACAACAACGGTAGCAAAAACATTTTATTTACTGACACATGAAATGATGCATAACTCACGCGATTTAAACTTTGAATCCCTAGGAGTTGAAGTGACACCACCACTTGTCAACCCACCCACATTTAGGCTGGACCATTCTAGGTATCCGAGCATATAAACCTCGCACATCTAAGTCTAGTGACTGAAGCTGGTACCCTCAAGTTGCTTCTGTAGTATTGAGGTTCCAAGCATCTAAGCCTCGCACATCTAAGTCCAGTGACTGAAGTTGGCACCCTCAAGTCGCTTCTATAGTACTGAGGTTCCAAGCATGTAAACCTCACGTCCATGTACTGAGCATCTAAGATTCTCACACCTAAGTCCAATGATTGATGCTGGCACCCTCAGGTCACTTCTGTAGTACTGAGGTTCCAAGTATGTAAGCCTCGCGTCCATGTACCAAACATCTAAGCCTCGCGCATCTAAGTCTATTGATTGAAGCTAGCACCCTCAGGTCACTTCTGTAGTACTGAGGTTCCTAGCATGTAAGCCTCGCATCCATATATCGAGCATTTAATCCTTGTGCATCTAAGTCCAATGACTAAAGCTAGCACCCTCAAGTCGCTTCTGTAGTACTGAGGTTCCGAGCTTGTAAAGCCTCGCGTCCTTACACCGAGCATCAAAAATCCAATGACGACTAGTTTCATCATGTCATTTTTGAACAAACGGGTTAATCTATTGTTGTGCTCCCACGCACTTGCCAGATATTCAAGCTTTACGGATTGCATTTCAGCAACGAGACTGTCCCAAGACTCGACATTGAGCTATACTCTTTCATTGTGACTGAGGCTGGCCACCTCAGCTCACTCGTCTCTATCACCGTATGATACTCCCTATATGAAAGCATCAGTACCCTACTTTACCTGAGCACGACGAACATAAATATCCGAATACACCCGGGGGGGGGGGGGGGGACTCTTGATACCATCTAGTTAAAGGCTCCTTATCTCCTAAACAGAGTTGTCGCCTAGTTAAGGGCCCCTATCTGTAACTTGATAGGGGCCTTCCCAATTAGGGCCCAGTTTGCCAGTGCCAAAGTTTCCTCTACCAATATCCGCCCTTTTGAGTACCCAATCTCTTACCTTGAACTCTATTTGGTGACTACGTCAAAGGTGATACTGTGTTATCTTCTGCCTGTGTGCTTTGGCTAGAGTAGACACGTATTCTCTCTTTTCTTCTAGTGGGTCCAGACATATCTAGGTGTCAATGATGTTGATGTTTTGATCGAAGTATTGGCTGACCCTGTAACTTGGTGACCCGATCTCTACCGGTATTACCGCGTCCATGTCATATGTTAGCCTGAATGGTGTTTCATCTGTCGATGATCTAAGAGTGGTTATGTAGGCCTAAATTAAGTTGTTAAGTTCTTTGACCCAGTTTCGCTTCTTCTTATCAAGTCTTTTTTTTAACCCTTGCATGATAGTTCTGTTAGTGACCTCTATCTATCTGTTCTTCTGCGGGTGAGCTACCGAGGTAAAATGAAGTTTTTTTACCAGATTTTAGCAGAACCTTTTAAAGTTCTCATTATCGAACTACTTCCCTTGTCAGTGATCAAGGTGTGAGGTATGCCGAATCTGCAAACGATTTCTCTCCAGAAAAAGTGTTGAATCCGAGCTTTTGTGATAGTTAGAATTGCTTCCACTTCTACCCACTTAGTGAAATAGTCAATGGCCATAATTAAAAACTTTTTATATGAGGTGAAGGTCGAGAAGGGACCTATGATGTCCATTCCCCACACGACGAAGGGCCAAGGGCTGCTAATCGAGTGTAGGGGGTTGGAAGGCTTGTGATTGAGATGAGCAAACTGCTGGCACTTGTGACATTCTTGAGTTAACTTTCAAGCATCATTAGCCATGGTAGGACAGTAGTATCCTTGAATAAGTGCTTTTATTATCAGTGTGTAGTGGGATTCATGTGCTCCATAAATACCTTCCTCTAGGGATACGCATTTGGACCATGGATGTGAGAAGGATTTCCTGTAGAGTTCCCCATGATAAATAGAGTAGTGGGCTACCTTTACCTTCATTTTTTGAGCCTTCAGTTTGTATTCTAAGAATGTTCCACTTTTCAGGTATTAGACTATCGACCACATCCATTCCGAGAATTCTCGTACTTTTATGATATCGGGGTCCTTGGTACTAGATTTTGTTATTGCTTCGGTAAATTCCATTCCCTTAAACGCCTTATTATCTTCAGCTACTGACTTAGCTAAAAGGTCAGCCTCATAGTTTTCATGCTTGGGTATTTAGACTATCTTCCACTATCCCTCGTCTTGTTTGATCTTCTTTAAGAGTTGCATAACTTTTCCTGCATATTTGGCGATGCTCAAATCCTTGATTTGAAATGTGTTGTTGACTTGGTTTACAATTAGTTAAGAGTCTGAGTGTATTGTGAGGTGTTCAGCTTTGACTTCAGTTGCCAATTTTAATCTTGTGATGAGTGCTTCATACTTTGCAGCATTATTAGTTGCATTGTACTTTATTCAAACTGTATACCAGATCTGAATTTTATGCAGTCCTTTAAGGATAACCTCGGTGCCAGATCCTTGGGTGGAAGATGCTCCATCCACATAGAGCTTTCATTCTGGTGCTTTAGTGATGGTGGGATCTTCCGATGTCATTTCTTGAATGAAATCCGCTAACGCCTGAGCTTTCACCTGTTAATAAGGCTCGTAGTCGATGTCAAATTATCTTAGTAATACTGACCATTGAACCAACCTGCCTAAAGTTTGAGGCCTTTATAAGATTTTTCACAAGGGTAGCGGGATTTAACAATAATGGGGTGAACTTGGAAGTAGTGTCTGAGCTTTTGGGATGCATGGATAATGGCCATGGCTAGCTTATCCAACATTGGGTACCGAACCTCGGATCCTCGGAGTATTTTACTGATGTAGTATACTAGGTGTTATTGGTTATCTTCTTCCCTTACTAGCACCAAAGCTATGCATTCTTGACCCACCGAAATGTATAAGTACAATGTTTCTTCAAGTACCGGCCTACTAAGTAGAGGTGGTGAGGATAGGAATTGTTTGACATCTTCAAAAGCCGCCTGGCAGTCCTCAATCCAAATAAATTTCTTAGAATTTTTTAAAGTTCAGAATAGTGGTAGGCACTATCTGGATGAGTAGGAGATGAAATGCCCCAAAGTTGTTATCCTATCATTTAGCTTTTGTAACTCATGGATAGTCTTCGGAGCTTTCATGTTGAGAATGGCCTCCATCTTCTCCGGGTTAGCTTCAATACCTTTATGGGATATCATGAATCCTAGGAATTTACTTGCTTTGACTCTGAAGATTCATTTTTCTAGATTCAGCTTGATCTTAGACTCGCTCAACAATTTGAGGACTTGATCAAGATCCACTGGGTGTTGCTCTGCCTGTTTGCTCTTGATAATAATGTCATCCACATATACTTCCATGTTTTTCCCAATCTAGTCCCTAAGTATGTGGTTCATCATCCTTTGGTATATTGCTCCGGCATTCTTTAGTCCGAAGGGAATCACCTTATAGCAGTAAAGACCCTCGTGGGTGATGAAGGATGTCTTCTCTTAGTCTTCCTTCTTCATCGGTATTTGGTGATATCCTTGTGCTGCATTAACAAAACTATATAGGTCATGATCGGTGGTGAAGTTTACTAGTTGGTCAATTGTAGGTAGTGGATACCTATCTTTGGGGTATGCCCGGTTAAGGTCAGTATAATCGACACACATCCTATATGTCAGTTTTTTTACTAGTACCACATTGGCTACCCATTCCAAGTGGGTAACTTCTTTGATAAACCCTGCTTCCAACAACTTATTTGTTTCCTCAGTGATGATCTTTTGCCTCTCATAGGCAAAGGTTATTTTCTTCTGGATCACTGGTTTCACCCCTGGTTTGATGTTCAAGCTATGATAGGCAACCTATGAATCTACCCCAGTTATTTCTGATGCCCGAGAAGCGAAGTCCTTCGAGTGTGTAGTGAGGACTTCCCTTATTCCTTGCTTGGTGTCATAGTCGAGCTCATTGCCAATCTTCACAATTTTCCCATTAGCAATTTGTAATGTTTTGTAATATCCCGTGTTTTTAAACATTTTTATACTGTATTGGGATATGCAGTGTTAATAATTTTTGTATATATATTATGATATTTTATGAGTTGATATGTATTTAAAACCTATTTTAATTATTGTGTATTATTTACAGTGCTTTACGTAAAATTTTCCCGAGACTTTTATTTTTGGGGAAATTTTCACGTAAATATTTTATTATTAATTATTTTAAATATATTTACGGACTTGCATGAACTCATACGTATTTTTAAAATACTAAATAAAGCCTATGTGTGTATATATTTATTTAATTAGGGTTTAATATATTACCCTAATATTTTATTATTTATTTATTAGTTTTATTGTTATTTAATTATTTTTATTTATTATTAAATTTTAAAATATTAAATTATAAGTGTGTGGTGTATATTTAATGTGTGTGTAATTTAATATTATTTTAATATATAGTATAAAGTATATATATACATATATGTAGTTAAAAAACCAAAACTTTTGGAAAATTACCATTTAGCCCCGATTTCTCCTCCTTCTTCCCCGATTGCGTCCGATCACCAACCACTGCCTGAAACTGCTGATTTCTCACCATTGGTGTGCCATCCGGTGTGCCACCACCTTCCCTAGCCTCTTTCACAGCCTGTAGCAGTTGATTCCAGCGCCTGGAAGTCATTTTTTACCGGAGAAGCCGAAAGTCGAGCCACCGTCGATCATGATGATTCCGGCCACCATTTTTGACACCTCCAGTCTCTTTCCTCTCCTTGAGCTCCGGTGAGTGTGATTCTAGCTTTGGTTTGAGCTGAATTGGTCTTGATTTGCTTAGGTTTCGAATTTTTAATTTCGGCCATATTAGGGTTTTTGATTTTTTGAGCTTAGAATTGATGGATTCATTAAAACTCCCTTCACAAATGTTGATCCTAGTAGCTTAATCTACATGTGTGAATTTTTGTAGAATTTTTGGAGATTATTTTGATTTTTGGGTATTTTTGAATATTTTAATATTACTTTCTAATTTTCGGAAATTAATTAAATAAATTATGAAATTGTGTTTTATGGTTAAATTAGGTATTTAAATGAATTATAGGAATTTATTTGGAATTTTTATGAATTTTTAAGTATTTATTTTGAATTATTTGAGTTTATGTAATTTTGGGAAAATTAGGTTAATTATGTTTTTAATTAAAATTAATTGGTAAATTGAGTTTAATTATTGATATTATTGATAGATATGTTGAGAAAATTAATTTTGGATAATTATACTATTTTTGGTGAATTTTTGAAGTAATTTTAGTATATTTATATATATATATATAGGTATTTTGGTAATTTTACACAAAATTGGCTAAAAATGTAATTTAATTGGTTTTAATAGTTATTTAAGGTATAAAAATGATTTCTACAAATTATTTATTATTTTTAATTAATTAAAACTATTTTTCGTGATTTATTTTCAATTATATAAATAATATACGGTTTTTCTAATAAAATGAGTTTTTATCGATTTTTATTGTGTTTAAAGGTTAATTATGTAATTTTTACCTATAAAATGAATTTCTATATTATAAGGGTATTTTTGGTATTTCTAAATTGTTCTGTGTTTGTGGACCCCGGTCGGTAGACTGTAGTTTGGAGTCCGACCGAGGGGTTGTGAATGTAATTTTGCGTTTATTTTCGAAGTGTATTTCTTTGCAGGGTCAGCTCTACTTTTTGAGTAGAGAGATGTCCGTTTTACAGGGGAGGTTCTGCCGAATTTTTGGTAGAATTCTAGTAAAACGTGATGTTCGGTCGAACCCTAATTTTGATTCTGTATTTAATATTCTAGATCGAGTTCTAGAATTTTCTGTTAAGTTTATTCTGATGTCTGTTATTTATTATTTGTTTAGTTACGCCGAGATCGAGGGCTAGTGGACCAGGCCCATCGGACCCATCTCGAGGAGCGCACTAATTTGTGAGTTGCTATTTTATATATATATGCTTAGGATGCATGATTTAGAAATGCATGTTTTATTTTGATTAAATATGCATAAATAATTTGATTATTACTTAAGTTTATATTTCGTTTATTGTTGGTTTATTTTTGGTATATATTAAATTATATGCATGTTTTGTTAATAAAATATATTTAAAATGTTTTTAAATATATTTCTAGCTTAATTTATAATTTGATTGGATTTATTTGACGTATATATACTCGAAATATACATGGTTTACTTTTGGTATATTTTCGGTATATATATGGTTTATATTGTTATTTTATTTAAATTCATGCATCATTTATTTGTGAATGAATGTTTTATATTTATTAATGAAGGATATCAATAGAACGTGCTACCTAGTGGGCAGCACTAGGACCGAGTACGTACCGGTACGCCTATAGCATTTAGGCTATATTACTAACCATTTGTGGATATTGATTGGATATGATTTATTTGATGTGTGAGATATGGTTTGGAGGTGTGATTGCTGGAGCTCGGTTGACTTAGTGTCTCGGGGCCAGTCTACTGTCTAAATGGAATAAGTGGATATAATTGGATTAAGTGAGCCTATATGGCTAGAGTGTTGTCTAATACTATTTTCGAGGTTGCGATATTATAGGGTTCTATTTGATCCTTCATAAACGATGATTTTCGGTAAAATGTATATAAAATGATTTTATTGCATCTGTGTGTATTTGTCTGTATATATACATATTAGATATATATTGTTGACTGTATGCATTGTCATTTAGCATGCATGTATATATATTATAGTAATTCACTCAGTGAGGTCTAACTCCCCTCCGTTGACTAATTTTTCAGGAGAGTCATCATCTTCAGACCTCAATAGCAGGCCTGTACGCCGGATTTCTTCCGCCCCGGCTTCTTTATGTAAATTTTTTCTTTGAGTCTTGAGCTTTATTTTATCTAGACACTACAGTAGTCATTAAATATTTAAAGAGATGTTGTATTATATTTGAACTGGATTTGTATTAAAAGAGTTTATATATTTGAAATGATGAGGATTTGATTTAAATCTAGTTGGCGCATATGCTAATATTATATTTATGATTTTTTATTTCCGCTGCATTATATATTGTTATTATTATTGCATGTTTATTTTATTTTATTTTTAGGCTTGCTACGGGTTCCGGATTCGAAAGAATTCCCGTTTCCTAGCGCCGGTCATGGCCACTGTTTTGGGTCATGACAAAGTTGGTATCAAAGCGGAGTTCTATGTCAGGGCTTAGTTATGTGAGTTGTGGCCCTAGTTTTAAAGTTGTGTTTTCTGTTGAACTACTACAGTGAATTAGGTTCGAGTATGTCTTGATAAGTATTCCTTGCTTAGTTTTCTGCGTTATCCTTCTGTCGTCTGTTTTGTCTGAATCTTTTCATTTTTCTTTTTAGAATGAGGAGGCGAGCGCGTGTCGCTCCACCGGTCGTTGAGGCCGAGGATGATGAGTCTTTTCAAGATGAGGCTTTACCTCCTAAGCAGCTAGTTAGACGTAGAGGTCGTGACAGAGGTAGACCTCGAGCAGCGACAGGTCGCCGTAGGCAGAGAGAGTTACAGGATGAGGAGCTTGTTGAGCCTGAGTTTGATGTTCTTGTTCCTCCAGTCGTTCAGCCTGCCTATCAGCAAGGTATGTCTAACCCTGAGGCAGCTTTGTTCTATGCCCGAGTTGGCAAGATTGCGTTCGATGGGACTTCCGATCTGTTAGATTTTCTGCACGTGATTGAGACTCGGACTACTCATACCAAGTATCAGCGGATCATGATCGTCGAGTTATCTATCGAGGGACCAGCCTTAGATTGGTTTATTCAGATGATCCAGCCCTATATGTTGACGATGACATGGGCTCAGTTCCGAGAGTGATTTATAAGGAGATTCTGTCCAGAGCCTCTTCGTTTGAGTTATCGTCTTCGACTGACCAGTATTTCTCGTGGAGATCGATCTGTAGAGGAGTATACCCGAGAGTTTCTTCGACTGGGTAGATATGCAAAGGATATGATGCGAGACCAGTATTTTACAGTCACTACCTACGTTACTGGTTTGGGTTCAGCTTTTGCTGGTATGCCTACAACAGGCCTTACTCTGGAGTCTGTGATTGAGTTAGCCAAGGAGATTGAGCTGAGGCTAGATAGGCAGGGAGCGATGCCTGATTATTACCAGCTAGGAGTTCAGTCGAGTGGATTGCAGGCTACTCCGTATTCGAGTTTTCATATTGATTCGAGTAGTCAACAGCGAGGTCCGACTCAGTAGAGTCAGAGACAGCAGCAGCGAGTGCATAGAGCAGCAGACATGGCCGTGGAGGTCAGCGTAGATCATTCAGATTTGGGTCAGGTGCTTCGAGCAGCAGTAGTGGTCATAGTTCTGGATCAGCTACCAATGTTTATCAAACTTGTGGTAGAGTCCATCAGGGACTATGTTATCTGACACCACTGACATGCTTTAGATGCGGGCAGACAGGACATTTTGCAGATCGTGTCCTTATTCTGGGTACCAACAGCTGCAGATTCCATGATTCCTACAGCAGTCGATTGCTAGTGCTGCACCAGTGCCATTTTAGTTACCTCCAGCCCAACATCAGAGTTCCACTCAACTTGTTCCACAGCAAAGTTGTGGTAGAGGTACTAGAGGAGGTGCCAGAGGTGTTGGCCAAGCTTCTACCAGTCAGCAGGGAGGTCGAGGACAGGTCAGAGTCTTCCATCTCATTCAGCAGGATGCTCAGGCATCTAATGTAGTCGTGGCAAGTATTGTTTCTGTTTGTTACCTGGATGCATGGGTTTTGTTTGATCCGGGTGCCACGCATTCATTCATTTCTCCCGTTTTTGCTTCTAAATCTTGTTGGCAAGCTTCGAGGATGGCTTTTCCTTTGTCCGTTGCCACTCCTCTGAGTGATTCCTTAGACACCGATATTATTCTTTCTGGTTGTCCAGTTCTCGTGGGAGATAGAGAATTACCCGCTGATTTGATCCTGTTGGATGTGATGGAGTTTGATGTTATTCTGGGAATGGATTGGTTATCTCAACACTATGCCGTGGTAGATTGCAGGAATAAAGAGGTGACTTTCAGAATTCCTAATGAAGAAGATTTTAAGTTTATGGGTGATAGGAGTTCAGCACCTCAGAATCTTATTTTTGCTATTACGGCTAGGGAGTTATTGAGGAAAGGATGTCAGGGATATTTGGCATTGGTCAGGGATACTTCAGTGGAGAAGTTATCACTCACAGATGTTCCTGTTGCTTGTGAGTTTCCTGATGTTTTTCCCAAGGAGTTACCAGGTTTACCACCTCACAGAGAGATTGAGTTCTGTATAGATGTGGTTCCAGGTACTACTCCTATATCTATGCCACCCTACAGAATGGCTCCTGCAGAGTTGAAAGAGTTGAAGGAGCAGTTGCAAGAGTTATTGGATAAAGGTTTTATCAGACCCAGTGTTTCTCCTTGGGGTGCACCAGTCCTGTTTGTGAAGAAGAAGGATGGTACCCTGAGACTGTGCATTGACTACAAAGAGCTGAACAAGGTGACAGTGAAGAAAAAGTATCCTCTCCCGAGGATAGATGATTTGTTTGATTAGCTATAGGGTGCACAGTTCTTTTCTAAGATTGACTTGAGGTCGGGTTATCATCAGCTGCGGATTAGTGAAGCCGATATTCCTAAGACAGCATTCCGCACTCGATATGGCCATTATGAGTTTCTGGTGATGTCTTTTGGTTTGACTAATTCACCAGCAGCTTTTATGGACCTGATGAACAGGGTATTCAGACCATATGTGGATCAGTTTGTGGTAGTCTTTATTGATGATATACTGGTATATTCAAGGAGTGTGGAGGAGCATGTATATCATTTGAGGATTGTACTACAGACACTAAGAGATCATCAGCTTTATGCTAAATTCTCAAAGTGTGATTTCTGCATGGAGAGTGTTTCTTTTCTTGGACACGTAGTTTCTAAAAAAGGTATTTAGGTTGATCCACAGAAGATTGAGGCAGTGTCTGAGTGGCCTAGACCGACTTCTGTTATAGAGATTCAAAGTTTTCTGGGTTTAGTCGGGTAATATAGGCAGTTTGTGCAGGATTTTTCTAGAATAGCAGCCCCTATGACTCGCTTGACTCAGAAGAATGTTAGATTCGAGTGGTCAGAAGCTTGTGAGAACAGTTTTCAATTGTTGAAGGAGAAGTTGACCACAGCGCCAATGTTAGCTTTGCCTAATAGTATGGTCAAGTTCACTGTTTATTGTGATGCCTCTAGAATTGGCCTTGGTTGTGTGTTGATGCAGAATGGTAGGGTGATAGCCTATGCTTCGAGGCAGTTGAAGAAGCGTGAGCAGAACTATCCTACACATGACCTTGAAATGGCTGCAGTGATCTTTGCTTTGAAAATTTGGAGACATTATTTGTATGGGGTGACTTGCTATTTTATATATATATGCTTAGGATGCATGATTTAGAAATGCATGTTTTATTTTGATTAAATATGCATAAATAATTTGATTATTACTTAAGTTTATATTTCGTTTATTGTTGGTTTATTTTTGGTATATATTAAATTATATGCATGTTTTGTTAATAAAATATATTTAAAATGTTTTTAAATATATTTCTTGCTTAATTTATAATTTGATTGGACTTATTTGACGTATATATACTCGAAATATACCTGGTTTACTTTTGGTATATTTTCGGTATATATATGGTTTATATTGTTATTTTATTTAAATTCATGCATCATTTATTTGTGAATGAATGTTTTATATTTATTAATGAAGGATATCAATAGAACGTGCTACCTAGTGGGCAGCACTAGGACCGAGTACGTACCGGTACGCCTATAGCATTTAGGCTATATTACTAACCATTTGTGGATATTGATTGGATATGATTTATTTGATGTGTGAGATATGGTTTGGAGGTGTGATTGCTGGAGCTCGGTTGACTTAGTGTCTCGAGGCCAATCACACTGGCAGTTAGACTGCTGAAGCTCGGTTGACTTAGTGTCTCGGGGCCAGTCTACTGTCTAAATGGAATAAGTGGATATAATTGGATTAAGTGAGCCTGTATGGCTAGAGTGTTGTCTAACACTTTTTTCGAGGTTGCGATATTATAGGGTTCTATTTTATCCTTCATAAACGATGATTTTCGGTAAAATGTATATAAAATGATTTTATTGCATCTGTGTGTATTTGTCTGTATATATACATATTAGATATATTATGTTGACTGTATGCATTGTCATTTAGCATGCATGTATATATATTATAGTAATTCACTCAGTGAGGTTTGACTCCCCTCCGTTGACTAATTTTTCAGGAGAGTCATCATCTTCAGACCTCAGTAGCAGGCCTGTACGCCGGATTTCTTCTGCCCCGACTTCTTTATGTAAACTGTTTCTTTGAGTCTTGAGCTTTATTTTATCTAGACACTGCAGTAGTCATTAAATATTTAAAGAGATGTTGTATTATATTTGAACTAGATTTGTATTAAAAGAGTTTATATATTTGAAATGATGAGGATTTGATTTAAATCCAGTTGGTGCATATGCTAATATTATATTTATGATTTTTTATTTCCGCTGCATTATATATTGTTATTATTATTGCATGTTTATTTTATTTTATTTTTAGGCTTGCTATGGGTTCCGGATTCGAAAGAATTTCCGTTCCCTAGCGCCGGTCATGGCCCCTGTTTTGGGTCGTGACATGTTTCAATATCATCGACTGGTTATGGCCCAGTGCCTTGCTTCTCTATTTCCCACGTTGTCAGGGGAAAGGCCTCTATCTGAGGTTTTATTATCATTTGGTAACACTGTCTGGCCATATGCTGATCTCCATGGATAGTGAGAGTTCTACCTTTAACTGGAATCTTCATGGTTAGGTGTCAGATGCTTATGACTGCATCTACTTCATAAAGCGTTGGTCGTCCTATGATTCCATTATATGCTAATGGGAGGTCCACCACATTGAACAGAGCCTTAACAATTTTAGTTTCTTCATCGTCTTGATTTCCAAATTCCATTTTTAACTCTACAATTCCCATTCGCTGTATGGTTCCTCTGTGGAAGCTTGTAATAGGATTCTGGATGGCTTTCAAGTTAGTGATGGAGCCTACTATGGCTTTGTAGGCATTCTAAGACAATGCGTTGATGGTGCTCCCATTGTCAACCAATAACCTCTTCACTAAATAATTGTTAATGTATGCGCTTATCACTAGGGCATCACAGTGGGGATGAAAAACGCACAACCCATCTTCAGAGTCAAATACGATCTCTTATTTCTTAAAGGTTGGCCCGTCTCCATGAATCTTTTTAAGTTTCTTCTTAACATTTTCTCCTCCAATAATCATGTTAATGATGCCAGTTGTCTCATTCCGAGCCTTCTTTGCCTCTGGCCTATCTTGCCCGTGGCCCTCTGGATTCTTGATTCTTCTGGGAGTGTCAGTGAAATTGATGAGTTTACCATTATGCACCAATCTTTTTATGGCATTCTTCAGTTCTTTATAGGCCTCAGTGTCGTTCTCGTATTCTCGGTGATACTGGCAATAGTGTCCCCTATTTTGCGTGGCCCTTCGGCTTGGGCTTATTCTTCTTGCTGGGGTAATTCCTACACTATTCTATCTAACCCATATGAGGATTCTGGATCTAAAGGTATTCAGAGGTGTATATATGTCTGCTTCCCTATTATATCTTTTTATTGGGTTTCTGAAATTTGCTTTTAGAAAGCTTGTATGCTTGGATCTTGATCTTTCATCTTTGGCAGGTGGTTTTTCTTCTTCCCTTCATATTCTTCTATCATCATCCATCTTTATCATTTTTATCGCCATAGCCATTACTTCTGCAAATGTGCCAGGTTCCTTCATCATTATCCTATCTTTGAGCTTTCCAAATCTAGTGTCATTTTTCAAAGCTTTTATAGCAACTTCACCTACAAGGTTTTCGATCTGCATGGCTACCTTATTGAATTGATCGAGGTAGCTTTGTAGGGATTCATCGACTTCCTACTGACACATTCAAAGATCGTTGATATTTTTGGTAGGGGGAATGTTGGTGATGAATATAGTATAGAATTTCTCTGCTAGATCCTTAAAAGAGGTGACAGATTTTTTTAGGAGTCGATGAAACCATTTTTGGGCATTCTTTATGAATGTGCTTGGGAAGACCCTGCACATGATTCCATCGTTCACGTTCTGGAGCAACATTCTCATTCTGAACAAGGATATATGGCTGATGGGATCTCTAGTTCCATCATATTGATCTAGTTGTGGGATTCTGAACTTTGTTGGTATCTTTGTCTGGATTATCCTTCTTATGAATGGCTTTCTACCTTCCATGATACATTCATCTTCCTTTCTTGGTCTAGTGCGGGCTTTGTGTATAACTTCTTCAACTCTCTACGTTAACTTCGAGTCATCGAGAGCCAGAATTATCGAACTATTTTTCCCTTCCGAAACTCTACTCTTCCCTTTATTTACCTCAAGTATCTTTGAAGGTGTTATGTTGTGTTATTGTCCATATGAGCTGGCCTAGGATTATCGCTTTGGATTAAGGTGTTCAACTGTTGTTGCATTAGGGCTATCTAATCTTGGATATTTTGTATCATTACTTCCTTATTGGTTTGGGTGAGGTTGAGTTTTTGGGTTACAGTATTCAGGTTAGGCATAGTTACAGTCGGTGTATCTGTTAGGCTTAGAAAAGGTATGAAAGGTATTGGTCAGTGATGGTGTTGCAATGGAGCGTAATATGGGAAGTTGGTGCCCAAAACTGGCCATCTCTGGGTATTTATAAGCTTTAAGTGCATGTTTCCAGATGAAGGTCTGGTATACGGGAAAGTTATTGGAAGTACTGTTGTTGGAAGAGGTGTTGATAGATTGATTGGAGGAATGGGTATTGAAAGGTTAATGTGAGTTTTAGGAGTCAAGATTGGCAGTGGACTGGAAGTCATAGTGTTGATGTCTTAGCTTAGCAGATATATGGATGGCTTTTCCTAAAAGTTCCCATAGACGACGCCACTTGATAACTTATTTCCAAAACTCTTGAGTTGGGAGTCCTGCAGATGATCAACAAAGGGCAATGTGAGAGGTGGAGAGGATCCCCACAAAACCTCTGATGCCTAAGTTAAAAAACCATGAGAGAATCTAGAGAGAAAGCGAGAACAATTAGATTATAAAAGAATAGAATGAATGAGAATAAGGGATATGGGGTCCTATTTATAGTGATTCTTAGACTTGAAAATGGTAGAATTCCTCTTGGGATAAGAATCCTGAATCAACTAGGAGAGTATTCCTTCTTCGTTTATAAGTCTTCTCCAAGTAAGATCCTTTCCCTGAATGGATTCGGCTGCCTTCCCTTTCCGAGTAACTTGTATAGGAAATAAAGTTCTTTAATAAAATAGGAATATATGCATGTGTGTTATCATCTGCCATACCAAATTTGAAATAATAAGAGAAATGTGCTTCTAGTACATTAGATAAAACATACAAGTCACCCTTCCCTTTCCCTATTATTACCAGATGCCCTATTTTTCATTCCTTTACATAAAAATCAACATCAAAAAATTCACAATTAACAGGAAATTAATAAGTTAATTGACTTATTAAAAGTAATTTTTTTAAAAAAATTTAGAACGAAAAGAACGTCATGACAAAAATTTGATATGTTTTGTTTTGTTATAAATTTTGTTCCGCTGCAGTCATACAGCATTCTCCAAGTGGTGGTGGTCGTCATTGTTGTGTAATTGATGTGGAATTATTTGAATAGCTTTGATTTTGATTTCAAAACTGTTGTGCCTAAAATCCACGACCTAAGGAAGTAAAGGCATTATTGCGATTCTTAGAAGAAGTACTTTGAGATTCCCTTTTATTATTGACCATAAAAGGCTAGATGTGGAGTAAGTTGAGAAAGAAAGACATCTGAATTTTTTGAAAATAAATTGTGATGTTGATCAAGATTTGTAGCTGTTAAATCATCTTTGAGTTGTTGGTTTTGGTGGTTTTAACATTATTGTTGTAAAATTTTCATATTATGGTCCAACACTGATGAGAAGGCAAAAAACTTTTTCTTTATCTGGTATAAGTTTTCCAATGGTAATAAGATCCTCACACAGACCTTTAAAAATACATATATGATCTCTAATGGTCTTGTTAGCATCTTTACAAAGATAGGTGAGCTGTTTTTGTAGTGTAAACTCTCGCTCTTAAGAGTCTTGAGCATAGGCATCTTTCAGTGCTTCCTAGATGGCAAGTGTTGTGTCCAAGCCAATTATAAGTCCAAGCACTTCTTCAGAGAGGGTTCCAATAATCCAACCTATGAGAAGATGATTATACTTTTGCCAAGCAATAAATTCTTTTGTCAATTGTGCAAAAGTGTTTTTTGTATTTATAATGTTTAGATTTAAAGCAATAAATTTTGTTAAGGCTAGTGTTTCATTAATGAGATGGCCAACTAAGTCTTAGCTTTCTACTAATCCCAGGATTTGTTCTCTCCATAACAAGTAATTGGTTTGTGTGAGTTTAAGTGTGACAAAATTTCCAACATTCAAAGATAAAGATGTCATAGTAATTAAGAATATGAGATAGGACTCTTCCTGCTCTGATACTAAGAAAACAAGTAGAATGAGACAAAGAAAAAAGTTTTATTACTGTTGGATTTGATTACAAGAGCTAGCCCACTAAGCACTACCTAAAAAGCTAAAATATATAGGCCAAGATTTTGATTACATGAATTAAGAAGAGATTTGAAAATCTCTATAAAAAGATAAAAGCTATTAATTAGTTGATGTTTCCTTTATCTAGTTGAATTACCATAATTATAGGAATTTGTTGCACGTTGAATTTCATTATCACCAACCATATTTCCTTTAATAATTGCATGAGTACAATTGTCATGACCCAAACTGAGTAGTCATGACCGGCGCTAGGGAAAGAAAATTCTCACGAATTTGGAACCCGCAGCAAGCCTTAAAATAAAAACATATGCAAACATAACACAAAAATATATCAGAATTAAAATTTTAATTAATATAAAAGAAATCCACATCATAATATAATAAAGTATATTCATACAATTATTCAAATACAAAATCACTGTATAATACAACGATAGGTACTACAACAAGAAGCACTACTACTGTAGCGATTACTAAAATACAAGAAAAGAGACAGTTCAATATTTACATAAGTCAACTGGGGAGGAAAGAGTCCAACGAATAGGTATAATAAGGAGGTCTGAAGTAGAAGATCCTGAAAAAATTAGTGAGGGGAGTCAGACTTCACTGAATGTATAATTATTATATATATACACGTAACCTAAATACATAGATACTCAAGCATCAGTATAATAATATATAAATATATTTATTTAATACACACATGCATTTCATTCAAATGCTAAAAATTCACTTTTATTATAATAATAAATGCAAAAAAAAATTGGGTGGAGGATTAAAGCAGAATCCTTAATTTTCCATTGATCATTGTAATTACTTAGCCAACAGGCTGTCCATATCTCCAAAATATTCTTTATCCAACTTTTGGCAATGAACTAACCTTAAGAACACAAAGACCGAGGATCCGCAGTTCCACTACCGGTGCTAACTAACCTCAAGTACCCTATAGGTCAACCAAAGATTCGTAGTCACACCTCTTATCATCCACAATTCATAACAATCATAATTTCCATATCAAAGTTCAAAGTCTAATTCTAGCGTACTATTACGCAACAACCCTAGCATGACCCACTAGGTGGCACATTCTACAACTATCCTCCAAAACATTGTTTCATAATAATATAATGAAAATCACAGTAAACATGAATAACATTCATTTTCACAATTTAACAATCAGATATATATATTCAAAATAATAATAATTAATGAATTAAAGCATACTGAAATTCATATTTATTCAAAATATGGATGCTCACAATATATTTTCTACATACAACGTATACATATAATAATAATTCACAGTTCAAGTGTGCTCCTCTACCCTGACTTGGCTGGCTCGGTCCGATAGGCAGAACTCGTGGAGCAACTAAAGAAAATAATAACAAATATAATATATTAAAATCGAAATCCTAATTTATACTTCTATAATTTCTAAAGAATGACTCACTCAATCTAGGACACGACTCAACAAAAATTCAAAACTCAGGACCGACCCAATTCACATTTTACAATAATTCTACCAAAAATTTGGCAGAGTCTCTTCTGTAAAATGGACGTCTCTCTACTAAAAGTAGAGCCGATTCTGTAAGCAAACACACTTCAAATACTCAAAAATCTCAACTTCTCGATTTGGGGCCCTGAACTACATTTATTTTCCAACTGAGAACCAATATACTCAAAGTCAATAATATATTAATTCACTAAAATTCATAAAAATCAATAAAATACTACAATTCAATTTATTTAAATAATAAAAACATCAAAGATATTTATTCTCAAAATAAATAATAAAGTCCCAAATATGATTAAATAATATTAACAAAAATCTATTTTTCAAATATTCGAATCAAATAGTATAAATCACAAATAATTATTTAAATTCCCAAATATATAATAAAAATAGCTAAAAAATCATTTAATCATAAAAAATAATAACTAAAACTATTATTCGAATATATTTTCAAAAATTATTCTTAATTAGCTAAAAATAGTAAATAATTCATAAAAATTATTTTAATACTATTTATTACTCAAAAATTATCCAAAACATAATCATTAACAATAATTTCAATTTAAATATAAAATTTAATAATTTATACTATTTTTTCCAAAAATCAAATTTTTACATAAACACTCAAAAATTCATAATAAATATTCAAAACATAATTTTAATAAACTTTCTTAACGGAATATACTTAAAATAATTAGTAAAATTTATTAAAAATAAAACACATTTCCGAGCTGGGAACAGTACTCGTAAACAATAACCGAGCTACAAATAATGCTCAAATATCAACTATCTCCAAAATCGAATTTAAATACAATTTTGGAAAGCTTACAACTTCAATTTAACTAACCTAAAGTCAATTTAACATGAATCAAACCAATTGAACACAAAATCAACAATTGAAACTAAGAACCCTATAATTAATTATCTAAAATTAAAGCTGAATTCAAAAAAAAATGAATAAATTACCTTGGGGGAATCAAAGCCCACGACACCAACTTTCAAACCAGACTGATGTGAGCTCCACCCACGGCCAGAAACACCACCAACGACCTCTGGAAGCTTACGGCACTGATAAGAAACAAAAATGAGGAGGAAGATGCCGACGACGGGAGGAGGGATAGGTGGTGGTGGCGAGTTAGGTAGAAGCAACGACGTTGATGGTGGCACTGCCAGGCTCCGTCGCACAGAGGGGAGGGATGGGTGGTGCGGTTCTGCGTTCTGCAGAGAATAAGAAAAATAAGGAAAAGGCAGAAAGGGGAGGAAGGAAAGAGAAAGAGGAGGGAAGGAAATTTTGCGTTATATATATATATATATGTTATTCAAAAAGAGAAAAAGATAAAATAAAATAAAAATAATATTTTTAATTTAAATATTTCTTTTCTAATTAAACTCACCGCATAATATTAAGATATATAAAATTACACTACATTAACATAATTTACAAATAATAATATTATTATTAAATAATATATAATAACAAAATTAAGTTTTAAATTTCAATTTAATATTAATACCATAATATAATAAAATAAATAATAACACTTAAATTTAATTTAATTTCACAAAATATCTATAATATAACAATTTAATAAAATATTTCTTAACATTGCAAATCCCAAAAATTAATTTAATAATTTATAAAATTTGGGTTATAACAACAATCATCCTTATCACTCCTTAAGTTGTGGGATTCCTTATCACTCCATGGACTCACATAATTATTGTTAAGACAAGTAGGTGGCTAATATTTGATTCTTTTAAAAATTTGTATTTGTTATTCTTTGTGTGCAATTTGGATGGATCATTTTTTAACATGTGATTATCAAGCTTTTCATTATCATTTGATTTTAGTTGAAAAGATTTGCCATTTTTAAAACTGGTTGCTGTATTCAAATTTTTAATGAGATAGTGTTACCATTATTTGAACATGATTAAGGTATAGGGCAAATATTGTAGTAAATGGTTATGCAACTTCAATGTGTGGTGAGCATAAGCCATAGATAGGTTGAAATTTCAAAAATTTCACTTGCATAATCCTTCATCACATGAAGATTTCCATTCCCATAGATCCATTTTTCATTTTACACATAGCGAAACTATACATCAACATGTAAAACAACATCTTAGGAAATTCCAAGTTTAAGAAAACTTACTAACTCCTAAGTTTAATGTTGACCATAATAGTTTTCTATTAGCTTTGATGTTGTTAGGTTCAACTCTTTAATCAAATGCTCTAGCCTCTCAAGTGTAAGGCCTCTAGCTTGAAACACCAAAGCTTTACCAATCACCTTTTTACTTAGATAGAGCTTAGAAGCAAGTGCCCTCTCAATTGACCCTTAGAAACTTGCACTAGCTTAACCCTTTAGCAATAATACTTTGGTTTATTTTTGGTATATGTTGTTTCTCTCCATTTTGGTATATGTTTCAACACACACTCTTAATTCTTTAATTTTTCTAACCTTAGAAACATATCTTAGGTTATGTAGTTATATGTAAAGAAAGCAAACCCTAATGACATTATTGCTTACATCATAGGTATACAACTCATCATGATAGATATACAACTTGTGTAAAAGATAAACATGTAGAGAATTGAATTTATATGTCTATATATCATGTATATGTCTACACACATTCTCTACACAAATCAATAAACCCTAATCTTTAATTTAGCCAGGGTTAACATCATACACTTAAGAGATAATGTGTCTAACATAACAGATTTGCCATGGTCAACATTTTAAACTTAAGAGATAATGTGCCTAACATGACAAATTTGTCATAGACAACATTTTACACTTAAGTGATAATGTATGACTAACATGACAAGCCTAATAAGCCAACCTTAATACTCATCATGCCTATAGTCAACATGATGCACATAAAGGATAATGCATGGCTAATATGATAAATTTTTCCATTCATACTTACAGTGACTTAGGCTTAGTAATTGGGCTAACACTTGGCCCAGCCCAATCCATATAACAAATGGGTTTGGATTAGGTCTATGGGCTTTCTCAACATCTTGGATTAATCTTTGGTTCAAAACTCTTTTAGGCCTAGGCCTAAACAACTTGTGTTATTAATCCAAGTCCAATTAGAAATAACATACATTATTAATTAAATACTCTAACTAATATCTCATATTAATAAAGTATAAAATAATAATTAAACCCTTATTTGAATTAGATTTCATTATATGCTAGAATCATTGCTTAAAGCATAAATCCAATTCAATTGATCTTAATTAATTAATTAAACAACTTTAATCAATAATTAGATTAATGTTAATGGTGATTTGGTGAAACTCTTTTAGGTGTAACTTACTAGGTTCATGTCTAATTGGCAATGAGAAGATAATATCAACACTTGATATTATTTGAAACTCCTTTCAAGTCTAAACGTGAAAATCTAAATCATATACATTTAGTTCTCATAAGTTGTGAGTGACCCCTAGCATCAATATCATAACTACCCAATTAGAAATGAATGCATGTATTGATTCATATGAACCCTTTGATCATAATTACCATGCACCAAAATCCCTTCATTAGAAGATCTTGATATAGCCTAGAGTCAAGGTTTAATCAAACTCTAATAACTTTATTATATGACCTCATCTCAAGTTTCAATTCTTGATAAAACATGACAAATACTAGAAACACCTTTCTAGCACTGAAACTCTTTTAGCCTATGTCATATTTGTCATGGCTAGGAACTTATTCATTAAGAATGCATTAGATAGCATAAGATCTTAACCCAGTTCACTCCAGGCAATGAATCCCATCTTGGTTGAACACTCATCCTTACGTTTAACCGACTAGAGCCACCATACGCCATACACTCATGTGTGATTAACACAAGTATGTAAGCGGTAACAAACTCTAACCTTTCAAATATGGATGACTGTGTCACCTCAAGTCAAAAGACTACATACACTATTATGACTTATATTGTGATTGTTGACTATAAGTGAATATCCTCGCGATCACAAATTTAACATCATGTTCGATCTACCTATCATATGAGTAACTACATGTCTATTTTGATATCTCATATCAAGTAGTACGAGACTCACTACCTCCCACTATTAGTATCACATACTAATCAAGAAAAATAGATAGAGACGATAGTCAAGTAAATATTACCCAAATATTAATTTATCGACTACTTTATAACATATGTACTAAATGAATTTATCACTCATATTATCAACTCTTGATAATAAATTTTTTTAACATAATACTAAAGGGTAAATACTCAAATAAACAAACATTTTATTTAATTGAATATTTAATTACCATTTGAAATTATTAATAATGTCAAAATATATAATTGACCTCTAAAGCATGCCACCTACCCTAACAGATATATTGTTTTAATACTACCAATCGAAGAATAAGTTAATTTTGTTTTGTTGTTAATTTGTAGACGTTACATGATCATACAAGTTCTATTGAATCTTTAGCTTTTGACACATCAAAAGTTTTTGGTTTTCAATAGTGTTTCTACGGGGGATAAAGCTCTAGAACTTGGAAGAAGCAATAAGTATGTTGAATAGTTTGATTGAGTTGCACTTTTTTTGTTGGATTAGGACTAGAGTTATTATAATTTAAAAAATCTGTTATATTTGTCTAATATCAAAAAATGTACCAGAAAAGTCTGCATCAGCGTCTCAGAATTTGATTTAAGATTTTATTTGATTTAAGTTCTACTTCTTATTTGAAGTTTTCTTTTGGCCATTACTTTTGCGAGCTCACCATTCAGATTTTTATCGTTGGAATTTTTTTTTATTATTTCGAGTGAACCAAAATTGGATGTAAACAACTGTAAAATAGTTATTTTTATTACATATAATATATGTGTATTACTAAACTCACTATATGATATATTTATTGTTGAAGTGGTATATAAATATAAAATTAGATGGAAGATAATATTATCCTATCATGAAGTAGTTATTTAAAGAAAAAAAAAATAGTAACCAAATGATTACATATATATTATTTTGATAAAGAATAGTTTAAGTGAATTGAGTGTAATATATAAAATACATTTTGTGCTGCAATGTAGTTATTTATACTGCATATAATATCTTGCAATATTCTCAAAATATTGCTTATAGAGAGTAAAATTTCATGAATCTTGATATATATAATTAAAAAAAAAGAACTAAATTGCTTGTAAGTATATTGATTAATAAAGTAACATAATATTGGAATTGTGTTGAGATATAAA
Source organism: Mallotus nudiflorus (assembly GCA_947683625.1). Lineage (NCBI taxonomy): Eukaryota > Viridiplantae > Streptophyta > Magnoliopsida > Malpighiales > Euphorbiaceae > Mallotus > Mallotus nudiflorus. The sequence continues at coordinate 817,964 of CANTUR010000198.1, forward strand.
ACATAAACTAAACTAATTTGCACCCCTTCTGAAAGGTGAAAATAAATAGAATGCACAATACATTTATATGTCAGTGCAGCATAATACTCAAATATATAAAAAAAAAAAATTTACTAAATCAGTAAGTGTTTCTAATACGCACTTCCTATTCTGATAACGGAGAAAAAGTCTATTTATTTTTTAAAATTTATGTATGCTTTTAAATTTCAGAAATAGTTCAAATAGTATATATGGTAAAAGTTATTGTTTAAAAGAGTAATTAGTAAGTAAATTGATGGATATATATTGTTTGGAAAAAATGGTTAATGCAAATTGAAATAAACTACATACAATAAATATTATACTGACTGCATATAAAATATTTTTTTTATTGTTATAGTTTGAATCAAATTTCTCTATACCTAATAATAGAATCATCTATTATTGTTTCACAAGAATTGGACATGACATTGTCACAAAAAGATCATTAAAATGCACTAACTAATGAGGTATGAAGAAGAAGTCCCCTATAAGCACCGTAACAAGGATTTCCCTGGATTTTAATAAAGAAAGATGCGGAGAATAACAGAAGAAAACACTGATGCATAATATGAGCAAGGAACCAAATAATTAGGTGGGATAACCATGCAAGTTGCAACCTTGATAACTGATACTTTTTGCTTCTTCCAAGTTCCAGAGCTTTATCTCCCCGTAGAAACACTATCGAAAACCAAAACTTTTGATTTGTCAAAAGCTAAAGATTCAATAGAACTTGTATGATCATGTAACATCTACAAATTAGCAATAAAACAAAATGAACTTATTTTTATTTTTATTTCCTCTGTCTTCCTATATTGTCAGAATTTGCATTCTATTACTTATTGCAACTTGCAATATTCTTTTGCAGCCAATCAAGACACCAAAGATATTTGCAGTAAGTATAGACCAAATGGAAAGAACATCATATGCAAGCAGAGGCATGTTAACCTTTAGTGGATTATTAATATATTTTTTAAAAAAATCATTGCGTTGTCATAATGAGAAGATAAATGAATGGAAATTGCACACAAAGGATAACAAACATAAATTTTTAAAAGAATCAAAGACCATTTCAATCAAAGACATTGCCTCTCTCCCAACGTCTTCTACCTGCATTTTCTTATTCATACTGGAGTTCAAATTTACCAAAAATAAAATTATTAACCAATCCTCTATAGGCTAATTTTGCATGATATATAAAGAAAACTGAATTCTTGCACATATTTAGATATTAAACATATAAAATAATCATTTCATGTGCATATTTTTAAATACATAATAATTTCAGTTATTCAATTAAGTGAATAGTATGATTTAGTAATTGAAAGTTGTAAGCAAAATGATCAGCATCGTCTTAGGGAAGAAAAAGCTAAAAGCAGCCTCAATGCTTCTTGAGTCGATAAAATTAGTTTTTTTTTTTTTTTTTAATTAAAGACAAATAAAAAAAAGTAAGTGGGCTTGTTTTTCTAATAATTTATTCTTCAAAGAAACTGGAGTACGGATTTATCTTAAAGAACCAAGTGACTAAATCAGATTTTACGTTGATTAAGAAATAAGACTTGAGAATTAGGAAATCTAGCTAGTGCCATGAAACTAATGGTCAACTTCAGGAAGCAACCAGGATCAAATAATTAATAATTTTAACAATGTTTAAACAAAAGGTTAATGTTGAACTAAATGATTGGTAATTGGTCCGTGTTGGATTAGTTAAAAGAAAGTAAAACGAAAATGGTTGTGTTTTGGCAAAGGACTTGCTCATGGCATGCGCATCCTTTAATCCAATATATGTCACTCTACGTCTCTCTCCTCTCTTTGTAATTTAATGTTGGAGCCTTGGAGGTCATGTTAAAGAGATTATATTACTGTGTTATAGGGTCACACCATTCAAGTTTCTTGTACAAAAATGATTACTATCTTGAAAATAGTAACCCAATGTATTGTATCCCTTAATTGATAAATTCAAATCTCTCTTTTTTCCCCTTCTCGTAGTCACTTCATTTGGTTGGTTATAACTTTTCAAATATCATAAAAGAGATGGTGTCTCAGGCATATGTGCTTTAGCTTCATAAGCTTTCATCCTTCTTAATCTCAACTCTGTGCACAATAATTATTGCTTCTAGCTCTCAAAAATAAAAAGTAAATCCTTTTTTGACTTCTGAAATTAAAAAAAACAAAAAGAGTAATGTCAAACGAGTCAAATTTTTTTTTTTAAAAAAAAAAAAAGGAGAAAAATTGTCGTAGGAACATATACAGTACTTTTTTTGCTTTTTTTTTCTTTTGTTTTACCCATGGAAAGACAATACATGCACATACATATGTTCTCTATTTCTTTTTCTTTTTTTTTAAAGAAATGGAAAAACTTTATATTGACCAAACAATAAGCTCTCCTCAAGCAAAAAAGGAGGAAAAGAAAATTCACAGGGACTGGCATATTGAAGGGCTGCTTTAGCTAATCTATGGGCACAACCATTTGCCAACCTTTTAACAAAATGAAATGAGAAATCAACTCCTCGTTAACTTAACAAAAGATAATCATGCATCAACAAATCAAAGTTAGAATCGTCTATGGTTTGTTGATGCATGATTATCTTTTGGACCTTGGACTCTTGAAGATTAAGACGCCATTGTAATGCTAAACATTCTACCTCAAGAACAGAAGTAGGCTTCGGCATGCAACTGCATTTACCACGCTTAACAGAACTTGTTTGATCCCTAAGGAGCAACCTGATACCAATTCTGCCATCTTCTACAGAAATTGCAACATCAGTATTGCACTTCAACTAACCATCAAGAGGTTTTTGCCATTTCGGAGTGACCTGAGAACCAGGAACAGACCTATTCAAGATTGACATATCTCCTTTTGCTTTCAGCCATTGTTCACGGACATCAAACGCCATATTCACAGTTTTTTATGGAGGTAGACACTGCCCATCCCAAAGCTTCTTATTACGCTTATTCCAAATGCTCCACATCACCATAACCAATTTACAAAGCAAATCAAATTCAAGCTTTTCAAAACAAGAATGAAGCCATAAATGAAACCCATCATAACCTACTATCAGTAGCTCCAACTTTGCAAAATGCCAGCAGCTTTGTGCAAATGGACAATCGACAAGAACATGCCAAATACGTTCTATATTTCTTAAACAGCCTAGTTCTTGGCTTTGCTAGCAAGATTATATTAAATAATAATTTTTTTTTTTTTTTTTCATTTTTACTCTCCCCTCCTCTAATTGGCTTTGGCCAAAAAACAAAACGGGTGTGATTGAGATCAACATACCTCAGTCATGTTTACGTATTGAAAAGTTGATGAAGACGATTAACTATTCAGTCTGAGAATTTGAAGATTAATTAACAGAAAATTGCTATAAAACCCCTAAAAAAGCTCTCGCCTTTGTCAATCCAGCATCGTTTCAGAGCTCTCTCTGTACTTTCATTTTTTTCCTTTTGTGCAAAAGAGCATGATTTTGCTAGATGTGTTCTATAATAACAATAATAATTTTTTTTGAACATTAGTAATAAACATTAAGTTAATTTTACTTATCATTTTAATTACTTTTTTTCATCATTATTTACAAACTATTTTAATACTAAACATATTTTAAGAGTTGATATACACTATTAATTAAAGCCATTAAATAAAAAATTAAAAAGAAAAATGATAAATAATTTTATAATACAAATATATTATTTAATAATTTTAAATTTATTTTTTTTTGTATTAATTTTTATTATAGTATATTTTCAAATTTTTTAATAAATAAATAATTCCTTTTAATTTCTCTCAAAATAAAATGCTAAACGTATTTTTAAAATTTACTTAATATTCTAAATTTTTCTAAGAAAATATTTTTTTATTTATTTATTAGATTTCACTTTCAATGCAAAACATTGGTAAAAGAATATATATTATTCTTGATCTAATATTTCAGAATATAACACAATAAGCATCAATATACATATTAGTGAGTTATTAATTTTAAATTTTTTTTGTGGAAACATTATTACATGCATTTTGCTTGTTACAAAAAATTAGTAAAATTTTCATTATATATTGACATGTTATTAATATTAAAATATTATAATTTTAGATTTTAAAAGAGTAAATAAAATTAACTTGATATATGTATATATATATGTCGTTTTGATTATCTATAATATCCGTTTATATATAGTGATGCAATAGAGTCGACACACTGACAGGCTCAGGCTCGAGCTCGAGTTGACTTTCAAACTCAAAACTTGAACTTGATTGAACTTTTTTTTAAAAGTTCAAACTTGACTCAATTAAATAATTGACATGCTCGAACTTGACTTGATTCATTAATAAAAATTTAAAATTTTTAAAAAATTATATTTTAAAATATTAAAACTTCACTCAAGTTCAAACTCATGCTCAAAGTTGACTCGATTTCATAAAATATATTTATAATTATATTTAATAAAGTGGTACATATATATACAAAAATTTGATTAAAATTGCGAGCCTATCAAGTTCCATACTTAGGATCTCAAACGAGACTCGAAAACCTACTAGAGTAGTTCAAGCTCGACTTGAAAATAATTGAGCCAATTTTAAACTTTTTTCAAGTTTATCATGAGAATTGACTTGATTCGGTTATAAAAAGTATAAATATTTTAGTTAAAAAATATTTAAAAAGTGCCTTTAAAACAAGGAAAGAGAAAATATATATTATATAATTTTTTATCGCTACTTTTATTTATTTTTTTCTTTTGTTGGATACATAGGAGAGCAAAAGCCAAACAAAATCAACAAACACCGAAAAAAACTAATGAGATCTCACTCTCCTAACCCAAGAAACTCTCCTATCCGATCATTTGCAAGAAGACTCGAAACAATTGAAGGCTAAGTTGGAAGAACATGAGTTCCCAAAGGCATCTTTAAAGCCTCATTCGCAGGACAGTCAGCAACAAAATTAGCCTCACGAAACGCACGGACGGACCCCTTACAACAATCCAATTTCTCTGCAAAAACTCCCTACAAGCACTAACCAAATTAACATGGACACTATTGCAGGTTGAACTGCCATTCAGCCGACCATCAGCAACCGAAGAATCAATTTGCAAGTGTATGATAGTTTGTTATTTTATGAGTGTATGATAGTTTGTCTCTAAATTTGTGACAAAAAATTAAATTTACATATAAAAAAAAGGCTTTTGAGTAGTATTTATAGGTAAGGTTATAAAATACTTTTTATCTTTTCTGGCAAAAAAAAAATTGGGTAAATTCCAGCCCTGGAGATTTATCCTTAAAAAAATGTTGATAAACGGGTAGATTCTTTCGGATAAAAAAAGTATTTTTATCATAAAAATGTAAAATTGGATTTTTTTTTTACATTAATGAGTCATACAATTTTTCTCTTTTACCCATTTTTGTTGGTTTTTTTTTTTTTATCAACTTTTAATGGAGGTGGAAGGGAGAGGGAGATATGAACTCTCGCCTCTAAAGAGTGTTAACTCCATAGCTAGAACAATTTAACGTTAGCTGAGTTGATATCAATTTTTTTTTACTTAAGATTGATTTTTTTAGGAGGAAGATATGAATTTCCACCTCAAAAGGACGTTAACTTTATGGCTGGAACAATCCAACCCTAACCGAATTGGCATTAACCCTTTTTTCTTAGGACAGCATGCCCTTAATATTTGAACCCATAATCTTGAAGGTCATGCGCCCTTCTCTTGCCATCCCAACTTGGCAAGAGAAGGTATTTTTGTTGGGTTGTAAAAATCAATTAACCATGCATTAATTATGGTGCCTTGTAAAAATCAATTATTCTCTTCTAATTTATTCCAAGAAGAATACATCCTTCTTTACCATTAAATACAATAAATTGTTTTGTTGAATTTCAAAGGCCTATTTATGTTCTTATATTCTTAACAACAATTTACTTTTATCCCTTAAGATATACTATAATTTACACTCTCCTCCTTCTTATTTGAAAATTAAGCACTTACCCCTCTCAATTTGCATTTTGTCAACATTTTGCTTCTTCCAATTAAATTTTCAGCAACTCTTTTATATTAAAAAATATTTAATCCCCTCTATTTTACAAAAATGAACACTTTAAATCCTTTATTTTAATAAAATTAAACATTTTAATTTTTTATATTTTTAAATTTATTTTAATTTTTAATTTTAATTATACTTCGCTATTTTTTTTATTTTTTCTTGAAATATTCATTGATTCCAGTTTATTCTTGCAAATTAATTATAATAATATTATATAATAAACTCAGCAATTATGAATTTTGAATTTTGAATTTTGAAGAGCTTGCAATTAATAATACACTTACAAATTAACTGTAATAATATATTGTAATAAACTCAATAGTTAGCCATTTACAAGTTCAACAACTTGACACTATTAATAAACAATAAAACTAGTTTATGTTTGAGCAATGTTGGATACTTTTGAAATAATAATAACAATATTCACTATTTAATGTGTTTTATTTAAATTTCTAATTTTAATAAATAAAATATTAATTATTTAATATTGATTAAAGAGTACATTAAAATTATTTTTTTATTATATTAATAATATGTTGAGGGGTTTAAAGTGTTTATTTTTAAATATAGAGTTTAAAGTATTCATTTTTATAAATTAGAGGGGTTAAATGTTCTTTGATATAAAAGAGTTGCTGAAAATTTGGTCAGAAGGGGTAAAATGTTGATGGAATGAAAACTGAGGGGGTAAGTATTCGATTTTTAAACAAAAAGGAGAAAAGTGTGAATTATAATATATTTCAAGGATGTAAAAGTAATTTGCTCTATTCTTAATCTGCATTCTTTTTCTGAAGCAAAGTATATTTCAAAAATAAAAGAAAAAAATAAAATTGATGTATAGTAGAAGACCAATAACTAAGTATTATATTGTGTTTCAAGAGATATGCACATGAAATCTACTCATTTTGGGTAGAATGTACTAGTTCAGTTGTAGGCTTTAAAAATTGTTTGTATCGATCTTTTTGGAGTATGAATTAAACAATATTAGCATGGAAGATTTTCAATGAAACAAACTTTGAAATAAACAAACTTCATCAAGATTTAAAGTCATTTGAGTACTTATCGTGTGTTTCAAATTAGAAACTTTACATTTTAGGAACTTGTAAATCCACACGTACCACAACCAATAGATTGTTGAATATGCTACCGACATTAGGAGTTTGTAAAAGTCACTAAACTCTTAAAAATATGTCTCTTTCACATGCTATGTGGCTTTGGTTTTTTGGAAATGTTTGTTGAATGTTGTTCATTATGCAAGCATTTTAGTTTTGTAAATCATATGTGATGTGATCTTGAATCATTAGCATTCTTATGTAAGGATTGCATTTTAAAAAAAAAAAAAAAATTAAATTGACCCTAACTGAATTCTGGCTAACACTATGCTTCCGTACAACATTAGGTGATTAAAATTAAATATTATTATTATTATTATTATTTATTAAATTAATTAACCAACAGCTGATGTGTACATGTTAGCGGAGCTCATGTTTAGTCTTTTTCTTCAAATCGGCTTATATATATATATATATATATATTGATGTAAAAGTGAACCCTCAATTTTGAGTCAAATCCTATATTGTACATTAATTTTTTTTCCACTTGGGCCGTTAGGTATTAAAAGTGGAAGAGAAAGGACCTTTGTCTAATAGTATACTCAATCATTGTTAAAAATTGTTGATGTGCACAGTAGACCCCACCAACTTGATTAGCTGACCCTGTACAGCTCTTCCCTCTTTTTTGTTTTTTTTTTTGCCAATCCTCCCTTTGACATTTCAAAGAGTGGAAAAGTACATAAAAGTATGTACACCAATGATTAGCTACCACATTTCCTTTTTTTTTTTAAAAAAAAAATCCTAAAAGACATTAGAAAGCGGCTATGAGGCTAATTTTTAATTTACCTTCATAAATAGTTTTAAAATAAATTTAATGTATTAATTATTTTAGTAATATTTTAAATATTAATATTATATTAAATTTTAATGGTAAAATTATTTTTTATATAATCTATAACAAATGTAATTAAATAATTATTTTTAAAATATTATATTTAATTTAAAAATTATTTTTATTATTATAAAATCTTTATATATGTGCAAATATTATATTAAATTTTAATAGTAAAATTATTCTATATATAAATTATAAAAATATAATTAATTATTTATTTTTAAAAATAATGTAAATTTATTTTAGAAATTATTTTTATGTATAGTAAAATTAATAAATAAGTGTAAACTTAATTTATTTTAAGTTTATTGCAGTTAATTAAATGTCCAATTATACTATTAAATATTTATATTATTTTAATATTAAATTATACATTTTTAAAATATTAAAAATTAAATTTATAACATCTAAGGTATTTAAATGTTATAAAAACTATAAAATTAATTTTATTATAGTTTAAATCACAAAAATATAAATTATATTTCCCCTTATGTATATATAGAGGCATATTATTATAAGAATATTGTAATTAATTAAGGGAAAGTGTGCAATTTGGACCCTAAATTTGGACTTAAGGTTCATGTTGGACCCTAGATTTTTTTAAAAAAGAAGTGGAACTTAATCTTTAAAAATTCAAACATATTGGACCCTTCTTCAAAAAATTAAGCCATTTTTCAAAGAATTGTTATAATTAAATCTAAAAAATTAAAATCAAGTTTAATTTTAATGTTGACTAATAAAAATTAATTCGAACAATAATGCAAATTGATGAAATTGCAAAATATAAATTTTTGAAGTTTTAAAATTTTTATATATATAGAAATATATTTTGCTAATTTTTTAGAAATTTTTAAAAATTAAAATTGTTTTTATTTTTAAAAATTTATAATCATATGACATACATTTAAAAAAAAAATCCATGCACTCAATAATTTTTAAATCTATAAAAAATTTTAAAATGTATTAACTGTATAAAAATTTTATAATTCTTTATATATAAATATCTTAATTGTAAAATTTTTAAATTTTTTTAAATATATTTTTTTAACTATAAATATTTTGAAAATTTTTAAAAACTTCATAAATTCATATTTTGAAACCAATTTCATCAATTTTCATTGTTATTATTGATCAACATTAAAGTTAAACTTAATTTTGATTTTTTGAACTTAATTATAACAATTCTTTAAAAAGGGGTTTAATTCTTTAAAAAATAGTCCAATATATTTGAATTTTTAAAGATTAAGTTTCACTTTTTTTTAAAAAAAATTAGCGTCCAGCGTAAATTTTGAGTCCGAATTTAGAGTCTAAATTATACATTTTCCCATTAATTAATTTAGAGGTAATAATTTTTTAATTAAAAATTGATATATTTTTTAACGAAATTTTTGTTAAATAACCGTATCCAAGCACATAAACATATCCATTTTTATAATATTCACAGAAGCTTCCTAATGTAGGCCAAAGAATTAATGTGAAAGGGAGGATTGGAGTGCGGTGGGGCTTCCTGTGCACATCATCAATTTTTGACGATGGTTCAGCGTATCATTAGAGGAAGGTGCTTTTTATGCCACTTTTAATACCTGAAGTCCAAATAGAAATAAAAAAATATTTATGACCAATATAAATTTTGACCCAAAGTTGAGGTTAAATTTAATCCAATTCCATATATATATGCGCGCAAGATATTAACTAGTTTATGAAACAAAAATATAATCAATAAAAAAAAGTATATTATACAGATGGATTTAATCACCTCTTTTTTTTTTTTTTTGTCAGAGATGGATTTTATCACCTCTCCATCAATTGAAAATTTAACATTTTAATGCTTGACCAGTTCCATCTATTCAGACCTTACCGCCATCTCTTTAGACCAAAAAAAATTAATTACATTTATTTTGAGTTCATTATTTAGGTTACATGGTTGTTTAGAGAAATTATTTATTTTAATGTTATACATCAACATCAACTGGGAAAACATTGCTCGCCCATCCATTGATTTTTGCCGCAATTACAACACAATCTGGTAAACGTCAACTTCTTGTTCAAAAAAAAAAAAAAAGTAAACGTCAACTTTTCAGCATTTTTTTCCATAATAAAAATGACTAAAGTATCCTTGCATAATAGGTTTACTTAAATCTAAACATATTTCTCCTTTTCAATTTGATAGTGCATTGGTCTCAACACATTAAGTTAACTAAATTTCTGTAGTTTTACTATCAGCATCAGTCTCAAAATACTAGATCAATCGAGTTTCTATAGTCACACTATTCTCTAAATACAAATTTTAATAATCAAAATTTTCATATCTCAAATCATATAATCTCATATCAATAAAAAATTTATAGTCTAACATCTAACGTACTGTTGCGCAACAGCTCTAGTATAACCTGTTAGGTAACAGGTTCTATTACTATCCTCCAAAAACAACACATCACAATAATACAAATCAATATCAATAACAAACAGCATCCAATAATCACAATTAATATTCACATTTGTATATATATGAAAACATATATTTAATAGCAACAATAATTAACATTTAATGCAACAACATATTAAATTTATATTTATCAAAATATGGACGCCAATAAAAATTTTTACATGCAATGCATACATATAATAATAATTCATAGGTGAAATATGCTCTTCTAAGATGACTCGACTAGTCTTATCCTATAGATCTCAATCTCAGTGCAGTTATAAAAAAATAATAATAATAAAATAATTAAAATTAAAATCCTAACCTTAAATAATTATAGATTTCTAAAAAAATACTCGATCTAAAACACAACTTAACAAAACTCAATATTTAACATAGACCGATGTCATATTTTACGAGAAATCTATTGAAAATTTGATAGAGTTTTCTTTATAAAACAGACATCTCTTTACTAAAAGTAAAGTCATTTCTGCACGAAAACACACGTCAAAATATTCCAAAGTTCAACATCTCAAATTGAGCCCCCGAACTACAATTCATGCCCAACCGAAAACCAACACATTAACAAATATAAAATAATATAATTTTTCTCAAATCTTCAATATATCATAAAATTCAATTTACTAACACAATTTAATTTATTTGTATAATAAAAAATATAAAGGTAATTAATTTTCCAAAAAAATAATAAAATTCTTGTTATAAATAATATTTTGCTAATAAAATCCATTAATAGCATAAAATTTCCATTTATAATTAAATTAGCATAAATTTTAAATAACTATTAAAATCACTCAATTATATCATAAAAATAATAAAAGATTCATTTAGGCTCAAAAATAATAAATAAATTTATTTTTCATACATTTTCCAAAATAATACTAAATAATTAATAATTGGAAAAATAATTATAAAAATTATTGTTATACTTTTATTATTAAAAAAATATTCTAAACCAATATAATTATCAAAATTTTTAATTAAAATAAATAATTTTAACAATTTCTACTAATTTCTCAAAAATACACTTTTAAACATAATATTTAAAAATTCATATCTCAAGTTCGATACATAATTTCATAAAAATTTCTTCACAAAATTTAATCTACATAATATATAGAATTTATTAAAAATATAAAAAATTTTCGTCCCAAAACTATCCGAAACAATAACATGAATAGTACTTGATGCTTGAAAATTTTTTAAAATTATGCAAAATACATCAAAAGAAAAGATCTCAACCTCAATTTTAATAATTTACTAATCATTAAACCTAATAAAATCGAATTCAAACTTAATATAACCAAATTAATTAAAAATAACCTAAAATCAAATTATTGAAATTGGAATTGTTCCCAGTATTACCCAATCAAATTGACTCGAGGGAATCGAAGCCTGAAGGGAGAGCTTTCAATCAAGACCGGCGCCGTCATCAGTGGTAGTTGTGTCTTCAATGTGACACCAAGAGGAAATCGAGAAGAAAGAGAGAGAAAAGCAACTAGCGGTGGAGACGAGCTGCTACTGGTGGCTGTGGCTCCTAGCAACGACGTGGTGGATGGAGTGGCAGTGGCAGTGGCAGGTGGGTAGTGATGGCTCTATCGGTGGCGGAAGAAAAAAAAAGGAAAAGAAAAAGAAAGAGAGGGGAAAGAAAAAAATTATTTTTTTTAGGATAAAAAGTATAAAAGTATAAAATAATTATTTTAAAATTAACAAACATCTTCCCTTTAATTATTCACACACTTTTATATATATAATTAAAAATTACATAAATAATAATAATCTCATAATAATTAACACTTTAAATCCACAATTTAATTTAACACTAATTAAATAAATAATAATTAAAACTCAATAATTTTCCTTAACCATAATTTTTCAAAAATAATTAAAATAATAATAACACCTTAAACCCACAATTAATTTAATAATTAAATAAAAATATGAATCATAACAATTTTTTACCTTACAAAAATTCATCCTCAAATTTAAAAAAAATAAAAAAAAATACAAAGTTTTATCGAGGAAAAATATAAAAATATGCCACTCCCACGTACACTTTTCCCCATTATTGCTCCTCCTACCATCCGATTTTCTCACCTCTCCATCAATAGGAAATTTAACATTTTAATGCTTGACCAGTTCCATCTATTCAGACCTTACCGCCATCTCTTTAGACCAAAAAAAATTAATTACATTTATTTTGAATTCATTACTTAGGTTACATGGTTGTTAAGAGAAATTATTTATTTTAATGTTATACATCAACATCCACTGGGAAAACATTGTTCGCCCATCCATTGATTTTTGTCGCACTTTCAAGTTAGAACACAATCAGGTAAACGTCAACTTCTTGTTCCAAAAAAAAAAAAAAAAAAGGAAAAAAAACGTAAACGTGAACTTTTTTAGCATTTTTTTCCCTAATGAAAATGACTAGAGTATCCTTGCATAACTCTTGCTTTCTTTATTTTTGATATACATATTAACATAGAGAGACCTTACCAAAAAAAAAAAAAAAAGAGTTATAAAACTCATGATAGGGCATAAAAAAATTGTATTAAAATATATTTTGAGATCATTATTATTTTTGTTTTTTGAGAATAGAAAGCATTATTATTACTGCTACTATTGTTGTTGCTAGTAGTATTGTTATTTATAAAAAAAATATAATATTTAATACATTTAATATTTACTTATGACTGATTTAACTTATTAATTATACTACACATGACTTATTATATTTCTAAAATAATATTAAATTAATTATTTCACTTATATATTTTCTATATAATTTTAGTTTTGACACTAATTTATTCACATTTGTTACAAATTAACAATCATTAATTTTTATTTTTAATTTAAAAATATAATAAAATTTTTACTAAAAATATTAGTTTTATTAAAATTTCAATGTCTTCTAAAATAACATATGAAAAGTAGCAAAACTCTTCTCTTTAGAAAAATTAATCCATTCAGCCTATAAAATCAGGTTTTTAAGAAATATTTTATTAAAATGTTTCAAATTAATAAATAACATTAATTAGAAATGAATAATATTAATTATAGATGACTAACACATATAAATAATTAAATAATATATACATCTAGTTTATTAAGCTTAATTTTTTATTTTATCAAAATAAAAACTTAGTAAAAAATTATAATCTTAAAACATTCTCTATTTGTCTAATTATATATATATATATATATATATATATATATATATATTAAAAAAATTTCGTTATGTTAATCATAATAGTTGTGTGTCTTCTTTTTTTTTTTTTAATAATATTTTTGTGTCTTCTATTCCACCTAAAACATTTTTTCTCCTATTTCATCAAAAGCTCTCTAATTCCATTTCATTTAAAACATCCATCTTCTATCCCCTTCCTAATCCCTAAAAAAAATCTTCTTTTTCTTCTATTTAACATAAAATGGAAACAATAACTTCTGGATTTTTTTTTTCTCATATTTGATTAAATTTCATACATGATTAAATTTTTTATTTTATATTTGATTAAACTTTTTTTATATTAAATTCTATTATTTACTTGCAACACGAATCTCAGTGTCCATGATTGGCACAACAAATTCTTGAATAATTAAGGTAATTTTTATTTTTAAACCCTTTTATATTTTTCTCTTTCACATATTCAAAAAATTAAAAGGCATGTTTCTCTCTGCTAAAATAATTTTATGTAGTTTTTTTTTTTTTTTTTGGTTGTTGGATTAATGATCATATGTTCTCTGGATTTCGAAATATTTTTATAATTTGATTATTCTTGTAATTATGTTTTTACATTTACATAGTAATCATCATGTAGTTTACTCTTTTAAATTATTTTAACATGAGCAATTTTTATTATTTTCATAAATTTTTTATTTTAACATGAAAATTTTTTATGTATATTCATAAATTTGTAATTTTGTATTTCAATTCAGAAAATTAAAAGTTACATAAAATATGAATAATTTTTATACGGTGACTATATATAGATAATTAAATAAAAAATAAATATTACTAGGTCGAGCGATGCTTGTGTCTATGACTAGTTTATATAAATCCTTTATACATAAATAATAAAAATAATTTTTTAATCACTCGCATTCTATTTTTGTAAATTATTTACCAATTAAAATTTATAATTATGTTTATTTAAAAATTCTGAAAATTACTATAAGATATTATCTAGTGATGAATACCAAAACAAAAAAAAACACTGACATGTGATTTTTCTCTTCTTTGAATTTTACGTTAGTCGTTTTTTTGGTGACAATTTGAATTATATAATTTATACCATTAGTAATTTTAATTATATATCTATAATACCATTAATTGTCATTGTATTTAATGACGGAAAGTTTTAACAATGCTTGAAATGAAATTCAAAAATATCAACATGTAATTTATATTGACTCGATCGATTTCAACCATCTACGAATTATTATTCAAAAGTTACTGAAAAATGGCTAAATCTGTAAAAAAAAATAAAAAATAAAAAATTAAATTAAATTAAATTAAAAATCAACGACGAGCTCTATCAAAAGTTAATGTCAGGGATTGATTTTCATTATACACATATTTTAGGGTCCATTTAATTCATGGGTAATGGTTTTATAATCTGAAAATATTAAAACAATGGCCAAAGGGTCAAATTGAACCTTAATTTTTTTTATTTTAATAGGAACTTTTTTTTTCTAAAATTAGATTAAATTAGATCTTATATATATATTTTTTTAAAAATTCTTACAATTAAATTCTATAAGTAAAAAAAAAAATTTAATTTTGATAGTTAACTAATAAAAAATTATTTAAATTATTAAATAAAATTAAGAAATTTTAAATATATATATATATCACCTAATTATAAAATTTTAAAAAATTTTATGTATATATAATAATTTTTAGAAAAATTTTAAATTTTTTTTGGATTTAAAATTTTTAAAAACTTTAAAATCGAGTGTTATACATATAAAAAATTCATACATAATTTAATTTTAACAGTTCAATAATAAAATGTTATTTATTAGTTTAATTTTAATAGTTGACAGCCCAATATTATTTAAATTAACAATTAAAATTGATGAAATTTTTTTTTTGAAATGTATATTTTAAAGTTTCAAAAATTTTTAGGTTTATAAAAATTTTAAGGAAATTTGAAATAAGTTTTTAAGAAGGGTTAATTTTTTTAAATGAAAAATTAGTTTATAAACTTGAAAATTTTATAGTTAAGTGATATAGTTATATTTTTAAAATTTTTTATCGATTTAATAACTTTTTCTTAATGAACCAATAAAATTAAAATTTTATGTGAGTTACAGAGTTAAATTGTAAATAATTTTAAAAATTAAAGTCCAATATAATATAATTTTAAAAGAAAAAATTTCTATTACAACAAACAAAATTATAAGGTCCAATAGGTAGGTTTTCTAATTTGACATTTGAAAAAAAAAAAAAACTTTAATTAATGATGGTCCATTGTGTTCAATTTTGTTTCCTTTAATCGTTAAAACTGACAGTACGTGTACAAAACAAACGGTGTAGATAATTTGGTGACATGGAAAGCTACTTACGTTAGAAAATTGAAAAACATTGCAAACAATTTTTTTAAGGTAGAGATTTTTACACTTTTTCTATTTATAAATGCATTTCATTTAAATTTTTATATTAGATACATTAACTTTAATACCTTTTAATAAAAAATTATATTTTTATCAATTTAATCAATATTTATAAAATGTTATTTTTAATTATTTTATTTTATATTAATTTTTCACAACATATCGTATTTTTAATATTACATTCTACCATTTTATTAGAAAATTTAATAAAAATTTAAAATTAAATTCACCATTAATTTTTTTTTTATGTTGTATTACCATTTTATTAAAAAAATTTAAAATTAAAATTCACCATTCAAAATTTTTTTACTATGTATAAACACTTGAAATGCTAGTATAATTTAAAATTTAAAATTAATATTTCATAAGTAAATTCATAAAGAAATATAACTGTTTTTAATAAAATTTTAGCAATATAAGTTGAATACAAAAATAAAATAATATAAAAAATCAATAAAATTATAAATAACTCTTATTTGCATTCAAGTTATTAATTTTGATAATATATATACATAATTAAGTTGGTATTGATTATTGTGGAAAATACACATTTCATAATTTAATGAATAATTATTTTGAATTAAGGATAATTAAGTTATTTAAACTATAAATGAAATTAAAGTGGAGTGTAATTATCAAAAGAGGAGTGCCAAAATCTCCATCTATTTTTTAATTGCCAGCCATTATAAGTTAATATTATAATGGGCATATACTTAAAATCCTTAACGATGAAAATTGGTATTTCAAATTATTAAAAAAAAAAAAAGCATACTTATAATTTTCTTTCTTGATTTTCATGAATTTTTTTTTTTATCATTACCGATCATTTCTTAGATTGGTAGGTCGGCGGTGATATTTTTTACATTCAATAAATATATATTTTTTAATTTTTTAAAATTATCTCCACTTTGGTGAAGCATAATTATCTCTTATAAATTCTAATAGCAATTCAACTCAGTTAAAAATAAAAAAATCGGTTTATAGCTAATTAAAGTGGAATGGATGAATTAATAAATTGCACATTAAAAGAGTTATATCAATTCAATTAAAGGATATTCATAAAAAAATTATAAAATTTTATTTTTATACTTCTTAATTAATTATAATTAATATCTTTTATTAAGATATACTTTTAATTTTTAATACATGAAGTAATCTTTTCATTTAAAAAAAATACTTATGATTTAAAATTTTTATCACATGCTAATTTTTCATCCTTATTTTTATTGTCTTTACTGTTTAGAAAGCTAGATCTTAATTAATATTATACTTCCTAAACTTTATATTGCCGAACAAAATATGTTATTTCTAACATGAATGCTTGAAAATTAACGGTATACCATATTTTTATTTAAATTTTTTCAAAACAAGTTGAAAACAGGACATAATAAAAATAATGAAAAATTCTATGGTTACTTGATTTTTTAGTTACTCATATTTACTTTAATTTGATCATTATAGGATAAAAAATGTATTTCATCATTTAATGGTAATTATTAATAAAATATATTTTACATTGTAAAAGTAATTATAGAATGCATCTAAAATAATTGTCTCATTAAAAAAAAAAATTTGTTATACCATTGACATCATAACTTTAGGTAATATTTATTTTGATATCAAATTTTTAATTTTTTTCTTTTAAATTCTAAAAATTCTATTTTCGTTTTAGGGTTTAATTCACCGTTGGTATCATAACTTTAGATCATGTTTCATTTTGGTACCAATTTTTTAATTTTTTTCTTTTCGGTCCCAAAACTTCTATTTTTATTTCAAGTTAAAGTACCTCGAATATATCCGATCAAATTTAGCATACATAATAGTCCGAATAAATATATTTTTAGTATATTCACCATGTAAGTATTCCATTAAGCAGTCTAATCACTTTGTGAGTTTCATAAAATAAATTTTATTAAATTTTATTTTATGGGACCTACAAGAAAATTTTGTTTTATAAGATCAACAAAATGATTAAATTATTTAATGGGATGCTTACAAGATAAATATACTAAAAATATGTTTATTTCGACTGTCACGTATGTTAAATTTAATCAGATATATTTGAGATATTTTAACTTGAAACAAAAATAGAATTTTTGAAACTAAAAAGAAAAAAAATTAAAATTTATATACCAAATGAAATATGACCAAAGTTATGGTACTAATGGTGCAACAAACCCTTTGTTTCAAGTTAAAATATCTCGAATATATCTGCTAAAATTTAGCATATATGGTAACAGGAATAAATATATTTTTAATACATTCACTATGTAAATATTTCATTAAATAGCATAATTATCTTGTGGGTTTCATAAAATAAATTTTGCTAAAATTTTATTTTATCGGCCTTACGAATAAATTTTATTTTTTGAGGCTAACAAGATAATTAAACTATTTAATAGGATACTTATAAGGTAAATGTAATAAAAATATGTTTGTTTTGATTGTCACGTATGTTAAATTTGATAGGATGTATTCGAGATACTTTAACTTGAAATAAAAAAAAAATTTTTGAGATTGAAAAGAAAAAAAAATAAAATTTTTATATTAAAATGAAATATAGCTTAAAGTTATGATAACAAATGTTAAAAAAAAAAAAAAAGAAGACCGCTGAAAAGTCATTATTTGCTTCACGAAAGACGACTTTTCTAACTAGTTGACTGAAGACCTTTTCTTTGATATGAATTTCCCTTTGCAAAATGCCCGCTCTCTTGATATATATGTATATATGGATGATCGATTTCTATGAAATATACGCCTTCACATGGAAGGGAAGAAGATGTTGCTTTTATTGTTTTTAAATCTGTTAATGCATCCATGGATAACTTCACCAACGACAGCTGCTTCACCCGATGTGATATCAGATCACTGTCCTGATAGATGTGGAAGTGTTCTTGTTCCGTACCCATTTGGGATCAACTTTACATCTGGAATCAATAATGATCCTTCTTGCAGCTTAGACAAATCTTTCATGTTCATCTGCAATACCACTTCCAATCCTCATCAACTTTTTTTTGGCGACAACATGCCTATTCACAACATATCAGTGGAAGAAGGCACAATTTCTGTTCGAATTGACGCAGCATTCAATTGTTATAACCGGTCAGGGCTGATGTCCCATTTTAGCCAGTCAATTAATTTGGGAAGTGGCCCTTTCCGTTTTTCTGATTCCCGTAACAAGCTCACAACTATTGGGTGTGATACTTTAGCTCTGATGGCAGATGCAGGGGAGACTTTTGGTAGTGGCTGTATATCCATGTGCAGTAGCAATATGACTCTACAAGGCTCCTGCTCGGGTTTTGGATGCTGCCAAACGCCTATACCGAGAAATGTAACGACATTAAATATTGTTGTTGACAGTCTAAACAATCACACGGAAATCTTGGATTTCAATCCATGTGAATTTGCATTTCTTGCTGATGAAAGGACTTTCAATATTTCGGATTGGCAACTCTCTCTTCGGCCATTTTCATCAGAAACTAAACAATTTGTAACTTCTGATGTTGTCATTGAATGGGTAGCAAGAGAAGAGACATGTGAGGTAGCACAATCAAGCTCGAGTTCTAATAGATATGTTTGTGGTGAGAACACCAATTGCTCCGACTCCGATAATGGCAAGGGATACCGTTGCTTATGCAAAGATGGATTCATAGGGAATCCCTATCGTCCACAAGGATGCCAAGGTAACTAAGTTTTCCTTCTTTTTTCCTTTGCTTGAGCTCTTTACTGTATTCTAATTTATTTGTATCTTCAACAGATATTGATGAGTGCCGAGAACCAGAAAAGTACAAGTGTGATGGAACTTGCAAGAATACAATTGGAAATTACACATGCCAATGTCCTCTTGGGATGCGCGGCGATGGAAAAGTTGGCTGTCGAGGACTTCACATCGCAACTATTGCTACAAGTACTGTCTAGTTGTTATTCTGCTTGTTGTTTTGACCATTACCATACATATTTTCTATCTAATTACTCTATGTATGTCCTTTGCTTCCGATTATTGCAGTTATTGGATCGATTTTGTCCGTTATCATTATTATTGTGTTGATCATTATTATGTGCAAAAGAAGAAGAAAGGAGAGGAACTTTTTAGAGAATGGAGGAATGTTGTTAAAGCACCAACGAGTAAGAATTTTTAGTGAAGCAGAGTTAGCAAAGGCCACAAAGAATTACGATGCAAGTCAGCTTCTTGGTGAGGGGGGTTTTGGATATGTTTACAAAGGAGTTTTGGCAGATAAAGATATGACGCAGATTGCAGTAAAGAAGCCAAAAGACCTGAGCAAAGCACAAATAAAGCAAGAGTGTCAGCATGAAATTGGCATTGTTTCACAGGTCAATCATAAGAATGTGGTCAAGATTTTGGGGCTATGTTTGGAGACTCAAGTTCCACTTTTAGTTTATGAATTCATTTCAAATGGAACCCTTTACCATCATATCCATCATAAGAGGTCTCATATCCTAGCAAACTGGAGAAATCGTTTAAGGATAGCTGCCGAGACTGCTCTTGCACTTGACTATTTGCATTCTTTAGCAGACCCACCAATCATTCATGGAGATGTTAAGTCATTGAACATACTTTTAGATGATACTTACACTGCAAAAGTATCTGATTTCGGAGCTTCAGTGCTAATTTCTCCAGGGCAAGCTGATATAGGAGCGAAAATACAAGGAACTTTTGGCTATTTGGATCCAGAGTACCTTATGACGGGTATTTTAACAGAAAAGAGTGATGTGTATAGCTTCGGAGTTGTTCTTGTTGAACTCGTAACAGGCGAGAAACCAAATTCTAGTGAAAGATCTGGGGAAAGGAGTAATATCATTCAATATTTCATTTCAGCATTGGAAAGTCACAACCTAAATCAAATACTCTGTTTCAATGTAACAAACGAAGGCGAAATGGAAGAGGTTGAAACTTTTGCCGAGCTTGCAAAACAATGTCTGCGTAGTTGTGCTTTGAAAAGGCCGAGCATGAAAGAAGTAGCAGAGGAACTTGGCAGGTTGAAGAAGCTGAATGATGGTTCTTGGAATCATGACGATCGCAGTGGTGAAGAAACTGAGCACTTATTAGCTGAATCATCTTATTGTTCCATTGACATGGAAACAGCAAGGTCGAACCAACATGATATCCTCAGTTTGACAACATTTGAGACCGAGTATCCTACTACTGATAGTATTTGAATTGGGTATTAGTTTGAAACTGTTTGTGAACATTTCTTGTAAATGATATTTGGAATTTTTGAAGTGTGGCATATTGTGTACTGTATCAATTAAAGTTAGGTTTCCATAAAAGGAAAAAAATGTTACTCCTATATGTAAGTAAGAATAATAATAATAATTATGAGAAATTTATCAAAAATATCTAATTTTTAGATTTTTTTTCACTAAAATACATCCAGCTTTCATTTATGCACTTTTTTATTTTCTTTTTTCTCTCTTTTATTTTGTCCTTTTTTTCCTTTTTTTTTTCTTTTAATTTTTTTTCTCCTCCTTTTTTTTATTTTTTATTTTATCCTTATTTTTTATTTTATTCTTTTTACTTTCTTTTTTTTTTATTTTTACTTTCTCCTTATTTTTTCTCATTTTTTCTTTTTATATTTTTTTTAATTAATAAAGAATTAGCTAATATTATTATTATTATTATTTTCCTTATTTCATTCATTTTCCATTAGTTTTTATTTTGTTTTTATTTTAGTAATTTTTTTAAAAAAAGGTTTTGTTTGTATTCATTCACTAGACACTCTATTTTTAATTAAATTTAACTTGCTTCAAAACAATTTTTTTAATTCAAACGAGTTTTTCTTTTATATATATATATAAAAGGAGACCTAGTAGGTGAAAATGTTATTTCCTATCTCATTCTTGCCTCATTAAAAGTTAAGAAACGACAAGTTTATTTATATCCCCACCAGATATTATTACAAACATTACCATTTCACTGGGACATATTTGAAATGTTTTTTTTTTTGGTCTAATTCATTTTGTAATTTAGGAAATTAATAAAGGGGTGTTTACCCCAAAGCTTATATGAGTTACTTAATTTTTTTTAGCTCAAATAAATTAGAATTTCATTAAAAAGGTCGTCTAAACCCCTCTCACCAAACGGCTTGCAACTCCGTTAACTCAAATGACATGGCAAAAAGGAAACTAAACTTTACCAAATATGGACCTAATTGATTTTTTTTCCCGTTCTTCTGCTATACCCTTCACCGACAAAAAATTACACAATAAAAAATAAAAAGAAAACCTCCAACTACAGCAACCTCACTTCACAAAACCTCCATACAATGCACCAAAAGAGAAGAGCTCAAATTATGCAGCAAAAGATCAATCAGTACCTTTCGCCGAAATCAACGCCAACCTTCCTTCCGCCAGCAGTGGGTACCTGGAGGTCTTACTAAAGAAGTCGACGTCGAAGCTTTTATTGCTATTTCTGTAGGCTTTCCCGTGGATTCTCTTACTGAAGAAGAAATTGATGTTTTGGTGGTCAGTGGGTCGGCAACAACAACACCAAGATAATGAGGATGATGGTTGAATTTTTTGATTGAAGCAGGGTTCGGAGATGAATTTGCACTCTGTTTCGTGGGTGCTGGTGAAGCAGAATTTGCGGATGAATTTGCACTCTGGTTTGCCGTCATTAGGCTGATGGGTGCTTGAATTTTTGTTTGATTTGGCTTGACGACTTGATCATTACTCAAATTCACTGTTAATGGAAGCATTTGACGAGAGATTTGCTTGCAAAACAACATGTATAACAAATTCAGGCGTTGTAATTTGAGTTTGATTTTGTACAGTTGACGGGTTTTTCATCTGGTATCATTTTGAGGCACTTGCTGTGTAGAAGAAGATGTGGTTGATCTGAACTTGCCACTCAAGCTGATGAGATTCTCAAGTCTGCTCGTAGAAGAAATCTCCAAACTTTCATATGCATTCACAAAGCTTCGAACGATTGCAATGTTTTGAGGCAAAATGGCATGGGTTAGTGAAGTTAGTGCTGTTGACATTCCAGTTGAAAATGTTCTTAGGAAAGGAAGACTTAATCCTGGAATGATGCTTTTGGTGGATTTTGAGAAGCACATTGTCGTAGATGATGTCATGATGAAGCCTTGAAGGAGCAATACTCGCTAGCAAGGCCATACGGGGAGTGGCTAAAAAGGCAAAAGATTACACTTGATGACATTGTTAGCTCAGTTCCAAAATCTGATGTGGCTGTTCCTGCTATAGCTGGAGTTATTCCGGTATTTCATGTCTTAACTTTCACTTACTCCCTTTCTTTTCCCTGCTTCCCTGCATTAAAAAATTCTCATTATGATATTTTCCCTTTTAACTTTAAGCATCTAATGATGATGACAACATGGAGAACATGGGCATCCATGGTTTACTAGCACCACTGAAAACTTTTGGGTATTTAAAACTGTACCAATTGTAAGTGTTTTAGACTTCACTATTTATACATGTTATGTGATGTCATACCTGTCAAACCATATGCTGTTATATTGTTGAAGCCTTGGAGATGTTATTGCTCAAGTGACGAACCCTCTTACTGATCCTATTAGAGAGAAGATTGTCACTTCTATGGAGTGCATGATTGGACCAGAAGCTGATCTGACAGAAACCACTGAAGAGCAATGCCATTGCCTATATCATTGAAAGGTCCCCTCTTATCCTTTGAGGAAATGGAGGCCATTAAGAAGATGAACTATAGAGGGTTCATCTTCTTAAAGTTCTTGACATTACTTACTCAAAGGAACGCGGTAGAAAGGGATTGGAGGAGACTTTAGATAGGATTTGAGCTGAAGCACGTGATGCAATTGAAGAGGGCTATACTTTGCTGGTTCTGTCTGACAGAGGTATGAAAATTATTCACCAAATATTCTCCATATAGGGCAGGGTATTAAAAAATGGCCGATATTGTGCGTATTGACCGTTTTGTACTGAAATTTATAGAGGCCGATCTAATACATATCCGGTTTGGAATGGCTAAAAATGGCAATGCATATTTGGTAGATGAGTCGGCCATTTTTTTGCTAACTCGGATGATATGTCCATAATTTTCTGTTACGCAGAAATTTGAAGAAGAAGAAGAAAAAGCAGCAGCATAAGCCCAACCCAGCCCAGCCAAACAAGCAACCTGTTAAAAAATACCTAAAAGAATTGAATATCAACCCATAGTGAAGTGTTTGAGCCTAATATTTTTTGTATAATTATTATTAATTGTATTTATAAAGATAACAATCATTTTTCACAAATAAATAAGGAAGAAGAAGAAGCAGCCTAGTCCAGCCTAATAAGCAACCCAAGTTAAGAAATATTTAAAAGAATTGGATATCAACCTATTGTTAAGTGTTTGAGCTTATTATTTTTTGTATAATTATTATTAATTGTATTTATAAAGATATTATTTAAAGTATTTGTAATTATATATGAATGTAATTTTTTTAATTTTGTATTTATTTGTGAAAAATGATTTTTATATTATTAAAATTAAAAATATATATATGTAATTTGTATTTATCTTATTAATTATATATAATTAATTACAATAGATATATTTTGTGAACTAAAAATTTTGTTATTAGTGAATCATTAGACATTACATGATTTTATTTTACTTTTTTATCACAAATGTTACAATACTTAATTTTTTTTAATGGATATAAACCCTCCATCAATTATTATAATCATTAAAAGTTTATAAAATTTACCTTTTACTATAGCACAAAAATTATTGGAAAAATACAAACTTCAAGTTGAACATTTGTAGAGAATATTTTTGAAGACTAAAGGTGCACTTTTGCAAGGATTCCTTTCAAATTCAAAAGCATACAAACTACAAACTTAACCAAACTTCAAGAGCCTGCAACATCAATTATTGGTACCATATAGTCATATACACTCATGTCCAAAAGCATCGAAAGAATTTCTAAAACTTTTAAATTATTACAAACATTGAGTAGTGGGAAGTCATGACTTGTCAGGACATTATTACTTAAAAGACTAAAACTGATAAAAGATTTTTTTTTGAAATTCCAAAATGCAGAGCAATTGATTCACATGTGTTCGTAGCCATTCTTAAATGGACATCTATATATTTCCTACAACATTTGAATTTGAAGGCAACATTTCACAAAAAAAAAAAAATTGCTATCACATTAACAAAAACTGCATTACTTATATTATTGAGAGCTTGAAGAAATTTGTCAAAAAGTACGTACATATATATATATATATGTGTGTGTGTGTGTGATTATATCTTATGTAATAATAGTAGTCATTACATAAGATATACAATTATACTTGTAATTACATAAGTTCTATAAATATATACACACTTGCTGTTATATAATTATATATAAAATTTATGTAATTATATTTGTTTGTTTACTTATAATTATATAACTTAAGTATATATATGTTGTATAATTATATACTTAAGTTATGTAATTATATATGTTTGTTTGCTTTTATATATATAATTATGATATCACTTGTAATTGATTTTTTTTGTTTGTTTGTGGATTTGTTAATGGGAAAGAAAGGAAAAGATGGCAAGCCCAGTGATGATTTTGGGTGGAAATTTGCAACACTAATAATAATAATAATAATAATAGATCTAAAATGACATGTAATTTTTTTGAGCATGTGGTTACTAGTGGAATAACTAGATTTAAGCAACATTTAGCAGGAATTGAAAGTGACATTGCAACATGTCCAAAAGTGCCACATATTGTGAGAGAAGATATGAAAAAAATTATTTTAAAATGGCAAGCCAAGCAAAAATAAAAAAAGGTTGCTAAACATCAACTTGAGGAAGAAATTATACAAATGCATGAGAGTGGACAATATAACGACAGTGTTGATGAAGAGGAGGAAGATGCAATGATACAATATGCTAGGCAACAAAGCCTTCGACAAATTGAAATTGATTCTTATAGAAGGACTAAAGGTATTCACTATGATGTAGGTGGATTCAGTGGTAATCAACAAAGAAAGTGAATGATGGGTCACTCTTTTAGTGTCAGAAACACTCATGATACACAAACTCCAAGAGGTAACAATCCACAATCTTTTAGATTTGCTCCTCCACAATTATCAACACCAGCAGAAAGATTGCGAGCTGTTGAAGTGGATTTAGAGATCAAAAGGGAAAGCAAGAAGCAGACCAAAATAAAATCTCATTGGTTCAATAAAAGTAAAGAGAAGTTGATGAATGCCTTCGGTCAATTTGTGGTTCACAATAGACTACCATTTGCAGTTGCCGAATCATTGTGGACTCGACCTTTACTTAGAGTTACTTCATAAGTTGGACCAAGCATTCCACCTTCAACAGTTTATGAGCTTGCAGAGGTATAGTTGCCAAAAGAATATCAATTAATGAAAAAATATATTGCATCTTTTGCAAGAGTTTGGAAGCAAAGAGGCGTGTTTATATTGTGTGATATATGGACAGGCCTAATAAAAATATCCATTATTAATTTTCTTATTTATTCAAACCGTGAAATGATTTTTCATAAGTCTGTGAATGCATCTAATAATGAGAAGAAAGATGGACATTATTACTTTCAGTTGATGTCAAAAGTTATCGAAGGAGTTAGAGTTAAGAAGGTTGTCCAAATTGTTATTGATAATGATGCTGCAATTAAGTCAGCAGGAAAGATACTCATGAACAAGTATCATCATTTGTATTGGACAACATGTAATGATCATTGTATTGATCTCATTTTAGAAGACATTAGGAAGAGAAGCCAAGAAAGTAACTGTGTTGCAAAAGGGAAGAAAATCACCCAATTTATTTATAATTAGGTTTGCTACTAATTTTATTGCGTTAAAGAGTATTGTCCGTCAATGCATGAATTTGAGGAATATGTTTGAATTATCAAAATGGGTGAATTACAGATATATAAGAATGTCAAATCCACTAGCCATTGAAGTCAGGGAAACTTTATTAGCAACAACAAGTGAAAGAAGACTTTTTTGGCAAAATGCAAATGAATTGCTTAAAGTTTAAGAGCCTCTTTTAAAAACATTAAGACTAGTTGATGGGGATGATAAACCAACAATGGGATTTTTATATAATGCAACGGATAAATGCAAGATGGCCATTAAAGAAAATGTTGATATCATAAGCATTATTGGTATATTATTGATAGAAGATGAAATTTTCAATTGCATCATGATTTGCATGCTGCGAGTATGTTATTTAGAATTGTTAATGAATACTTTATTTTTATTATTTGCAAGGTATTAATATCTACAATTTTATTACTTGTTATAGGTTATTATTTCAACCCACAATATCAATATAGAGATAAGTATGATATTCCATCTGATACTAAAGTCATGTGAGGAGTTTGAAATGTTATTAAAAGGATTGAATCAAATGAAGAAGCGCAAATTAATACCCTTTTACAAGTAAGATATGTTGAAGTGCATTTGAAAGAAATTTTTATTTAAATATTGATAAGTACAGTTATATTATTGGTTTATATTTTTTATTGTCCTGTAAATGTTTTCTTTTCAAGATAAGGGAGAATCTTTTGGAGAAACACTTGCTCAAAAAGTAATAAAAAATTTGCCCTTAAGTATCTTTTGTCTTGATATATCATTTATATTAATTAATTAGTAAAAAATATTTAACTAGTTGAATATTGTTGAATGTTGTAGCTGAGTGGTGGATTAATTTTGGAGAGTCAACACTTGACCTTCAAAAAATTATCATGAGAGTCTTAAGTTAAATAACATCAGCAAAAAATTATGAAAGGAATTAAAGCACTTTTAGCTTGATTCATTCAAAGACTAAAAATAGATTAAAGTATAAAAAATTACACTATCTAGTCTATGTACACTATAATATAAAGCTGAAATTGCAAAATACAATGCGAAAATCACAATAAAAGTTAGAGAAAGCTTTTAATTTGATCAACTTGGATTATATTTTTTTTATGAGCATAACCCTTTAAATCCATGGTTGGAAGAATCATAAGATCCTTTTCTTGATGGACATAATCTTGATTGGTTGAATGATGAAGATGGTGAACAAGATCCAATAATTGATTTAACTGAGCAAGAATTAGGTATGATTCCTCCATCCATATATAGTGTTGATTCTCCTTCGGTGCTAAAAGTGATAAAGATGATGACAATGGTGATGGTGATGGTGATGGTAAAGCTGATAATGGTGGTGATGATGATGGTGGCAGTGGTTATCGTTGTGGTGGGGGATATTATGAAGATTCAAATTATTCAAATGATATCCCTTCATTTTTTGACCCATTTGTTTCTCTAAATATTCCTTCCAATTTTACACGACAATAACATAATTTTGGATACGAAATCAATGAAGGTAAAAGTAGTTCTACTTCAACTACTACAAATCAAGATTATGAGTTCAATCATTACATGGATTCATTTAATCCTATACGATATTATGGAATGCCCTTTGATAATTGGAATCAATAAGACCAATGCCAAAGTTATCCAACTATATTTGAGATTCAAGTGAATACTTTTCAAAATTATCCAAGTAATGTGCCTGAATTTCAAAACCTGTCTACTGCATTCAATAAAGGGAGTTCATTTTTTAACTTATTCCTATCTCAATTGAGCAACCAAAATGTTGATGATCATAATGTCGGGCTTAGTAATCAAGATCCTCCAAGCCACTTTTTTTTGTGGTGATTTCTGTTATTATTGTATCTCTTAAAAAATTTGTAATAATATCATATTAATATAATATAATGATTTACATATTAAAGGTTTGAAGTATTAAATGATGTCTTTTTTATTATAGTAAATA
This sequence comes from Mallotus nudiflorus, assembly GCA_947683625.1. Lineage (NCBI taxonomy): Eukaryota > Viridiplantae > Streptophyta > Magnoliopsida > Malpighiales > Euphorbiaceae > Mallotus > Mallotus nudiflorus. The sequence continues at coordinate 846,815 of CANTUR010000198.1, forward strand.
ATAATTTTTTCAAATGTATATTTTTTTGTGCAAATATAATTTTTTTTAAGTAATTCTTAACTTATTATATTAAATGTTAAAGTTTATTTTGCATTTTTTTTATTAATATGGTGCATTTTATTTATTATTTTTTAAAATTCATGGTAGCGTCGAACGATACAGTTTGAATTGGTCCAATTCAGTCTAATACTATTACACCGTTACCGATACCGAAACAGTTCATGAAACTATTATTTAATTCTATGATATAGGGAGAATCATGAATAGCAGAATCATGAATAGCATGGAGCAGGGTCTCATCTTGAAGATGACATATGTCATAAACCAAGGAGCATTTGAATTTATAGAAGGATTGAAAACTGAAAAACAGTAAAAGCAACGAATGCAAAGGTAAATCCATAAGCAAAAGCCGTTGTTCTGCTACTTTTCCCATGCAAAAACAAACTCTTCAAGTCAAACATAACAACATTACTTCCTCCATTCATAGAGATGTGATGGTGCTACTGCTTTTGCTTTGTGGCAGCTACATTAGCCATTGAAGATGATACCTATTCTAATTTCACTACTGTCCTCTTCTCCTTCACAAAAAAGAATTGAATAAATAGTGTTTTTTTTAACAAAACATGAAGTGGATAGTGCTTATTCTGGTGAGAGAGATTAATTTTTTTTTATGGTGATACAACTGTGGATTCTATTTAAATTGATTATGTTCATTTGCCATGTTAGTAGTTAACAACACTTAGTTAATAAAGATGAATTCTGATAGTAAAGAGGGCCTCAAACAATCATTTTTAATGAAACCCTAATGTAGACAATGGGGTTTAGTGCGCGTCCAAGATTTTAGCAACTGTGACACTGTTTGAGCTTAGGACTCTAGAGAACACATAAACCACTGTCACAAAGACATGACATGGAGATGAGGAGTCGCCACCCAGGGTAATAACTGAGACAAATTGAAAAGGTGGTACTCGATTCCCTAAAAGAAAGCTAGCACCACAATTAGGAGATTCTAGATACGGAATACCAACTTCTTTCAGTCTTGTATTCATTTAGAATTACTTTATGAATTATTATCTTATTCTCTATTTACATGCAATTTCATATAAACCCAAAACAATCAACTCCAAGGCAAACTAGTCGTGAAATATACAAGTAAATAATGCATTTAACAAATCACATAATCCCGAAGTTAGTCTAATCTACATGGATTTTAAATAAATGAGCTAAAGTCTACATATTTTAATTTATAAGTGAACCTAAAGACCTAAATCATTTTGATTTTAATTAAATAAACCTACGTCTATGTATTTTAATTCTAAAAATGGGCCTAATTCTATATGTTATGAAGGTATTTAAATTAGTGGGCCTAATTCTATACGTTTTAATTAAATAATGATCTTAAATCTACAAATTATGAAAAAGGTTTAAATTAAGTGAGCTAAGTCTAAATTAATTAAAATAAATTAGGTGGGCCTATGTCTAATTAACTAAATGGACCTAAGGATATTTCTAATCTAAAATCTAATTAATTATGGACCTAAAAATATATTTTAATTAATTAAACCTAATTAATTATTAAATGAGATGGGCTAAAAGAATTACCTAAACTTAAATAAATAAATCAAGACCTAAAGTGGGCTTAAGGCCCAAAACACATAAAAATAATAAATAAACCCAAAAACAAGTAAAAACATAGAAAAAACAATTAAATAAGATCAAATCCTAATTTTTATTAACATGCAACCTAAATTAATTTACTTCCTCCATTGATTTTAAATAATTACCTAATTGAAATCTAATTTTTACTAACCAATTTAATCAAAATAAACATAAAGCCACACATATAATTTTATTACTCCCACTATTGGGGCTATTACATTAATTCATAAAATAATTAATAAAATAAAAAATAAAAAGCAATAAATAAAATAAAGATAATAAAAATAAATAAAACCCTAGAAACTAAGTCTCTAAAAGGCTTTATCCATAGTTTTTCACGGACTTCTCATGAATTCATCCCTCTCACATGATCACCATGCATTTTCCTCCATAATCACCACAAAAAAAAAAGATAAAATAATGATTAATGAATAAATTATGATAATAACTTGAAAGAATAATAATAAAAAAATAATAATGTAAAATAATCAAATAAATAAATAAATAAAGAATAGAAGAAGATGATATGTTTATAGGTGATTTAGGGTACTCCTTAGATTTGTGATTCACCGTTCTTGATAAGCTTTCAAATCTTTTTTTTCAAAAATTCTCCACGAGTCTTGAATTAATTGTTGAATCAAAAGGAATTTTTTGGTAAAAAAAAAACTCAAAAAGAATAAAATCACGTTTTTTCTTCTTCTCCCGTCTTTTCTCCTTCTTTCTCTTTTCTTTTCTTTTCTACGCCCTTTTTTTGCTTTTTCTCCTCCTCTCCCTCCTACTGCTTCCCTTCCTTTCTTTTTATAGTAGAACCAGGAAACTTAACCTTAATCTTAATGTGATTCTAATTCCTAAAGTGTATTTAGGAATTTTAAATTGGGTAGAATTGAGTTAATTAGGAAGTTTAAACCAATTAAAACACTGAATTGGAAATAATTAAAAAAAAAGAAAAATGGAAGAATTCAATTCCGATCGGAATTATACAATCCTGATCGGAATTGTTGTAATTCCGATTGGAATTATATAATTCCGGTCGGGATTATGGAATTCCGACACACTCTATTTTTTTTAACATTTAATTACAAAAAGGCCCCCGAAAAAATTTAAATTTTACAATTAGGTCCTAAAAAGAACTTTGTGATTTAGTTCTTGAAAACATTAAATCCTTTCTTTAAAAACCCTTAGAATTTTTTAAAGATTAAGTATCGAAAACATTTTCATCACTGAAATCATTTACTGTATCCATAACATATTATCCCGAAATTGGGTGTTTACACCTAATTTATTTGAACCAAAAAAAAAATTAAAGGGCTCATGTGAGCTTCGGGCTAAAAATTGGGGGCAAAAATGAACCTTATCCCTTAAATAAATAACTGTCAGCCTCTGGTTGAAAGAATTTGGGTATCAAGAATCAAGAAGCATATTCAAGAAGTGGTGCAAGGCAAAGGGAAAAATACTATGGGAAAAAGAGCAGAAAAGGGAATATTTTTTATACAAGGTATATATTTATTAGCAAGTTTGGTAAATCTTGAAGCACATAGTAAATAATAACATAAGAAAAAAGATAAGCCTTATGAAATAAAGGGCTCCACGTTATTTTTTATTGCCCAATGCTTGTCTGATCGATGACCCTTCATGTGAACTTAATTTATCGATGAAGGCAACTCCATCGCATCCCTCACCCATAAACAACCAAATTATGTTCCAGTAGCATATGTACACTCTTTCCCTTATTTCCAAATTATCTATCGTCATCACTTACATGCATCGTTGCTTGGTCCTTTCATTAGCCAATAATTTTAGCATGTAAATATATTTGAAACTAGGAACCAATTTTGATTTTTAAAGAAATTTCAAAACGAAATTCATTGATTTAAAGCAACTAAAAATATATGGAGAATAAAATAAAAATAAACGAAAAATAAAAATAAAAACAAAAATAAAATAAAAATAAACGAAAAATAGTTCAAATTGCATGCCTTTGAAATTTATATTTCAGCCACGATAAATAAAACTACTAATATAGTAGCCACAATAATCAAAGATAATGAAAAATGCAATAAGATTGTTTAGTATTTTTTTATGAAGCTGAATAATATTGCAAGAGATGGTTTCATATACAGAATAAAAGTATACAAAAATAAACAAAAAAATAAACCAAAGTTTTTCGAAATTGAATGAATTTGAAATATAAATTATATTTTTGAAAAAACAAGAGATATTTAGTACATGTCTTCTAGCTATAATACATTATTTTTATTTAGAAATAAGTGTCATTTGATATATAAACAATTGAAAATGTATAATGAGATTGTTAAGTGTTTTTCATGAAACTGAATAAAAGTGTAAAAAATTGTTTATATATGGAAAATAAACTAAAAGTACACAAAAATAAACAAAATATAAACCAAAGATATTCAAAATTGAATGAATTTGAAATATAAATTACATTTTTGAAAAAACAAGACATACATGCCTTCCAAATAATTATTTTTAATCAGAAATAAATATGATTGGATATATAAACAATTGAAAAAATATAATGAGATTATTAAGTATTTTTCATGAAGCTGAATAAAAGTGCAAGAAATTATTTCATATATGGAAAACAAACTAAAAGTATACAAAGCAAAGATATTCGAAATTAAATGAATATGAAATATAAATTACATTTTTGAAAAAACAAGAGATATTTAGTACATGTCTTCCAGCTATAATACATTATTTTTATTTAGAAATAAATATCGTTGGATATATAAACAATTGAAAAAATATAATAAGATTGTTAAGTATTTTTCATGAAGCTAAACAGAAGTGTAAGAAATTGTTTCATATACAAAAAATAAACTAAAAATATATGAAAAATAAATCTAAAAAATGAAAAATATTCCAAGTTTAATGCTTGTGGAATTGTATTCCAGTCACATTAAAATTTTTGAAATTGAAATTTTCACTGAATGCAAACTAGTAATTATTTCATTACTACAAATATAAGTTGTGTTAGAATTCAGTTTTTAATGATAACTGTAATGAAGATACTGTATCAGAAATGTAAAATATATTTACTATATTCTAAATTGACAAAAACATATATATAATTTATGGGTATTCATATTTCAAGAGTATATTAGAATTTTCTCTATGGTAATTTGTTATATTAGTAGAAAACCATAATTTTGTATTTTCTATGGGCCAATCATATATGGAAAACAAACCAATAATATACCAAAAAAAAAAAAAAAGAAACCAATAATATACAGCAAATAAACAAAAAGTATACAAAAAAACATTTCAACTTTTATGTCTTTGGATTTGTATTCTAGTCATGATGAACAAAACTGCTAACCTAGCAACCATGAGGCCATTGCAAATATAAGTTGTGTTAATTAGAAGTCAATTTGTAATGATGATTGTAATAAAGATCTTGTATCATAAGCGTAAAATATGCGAAATATATTCTAAATTGACAAAAACATATATATAATTATTGGGTATTCATATTTCAAGTGTCTATTAGAAATTTCTCCCTAATAATTTGTTATGTTAAATTTATAAAGAAAACCATAATTTTTTATTTGCTATGTGCTAATTGTTGAGATTTATGAATATGTGAATAATTATAATTTGTAAAAATAAATTTAATTATAATATATATATATATATATATATATATATATATATATATATATATATATATATATAGATAATTTAAAGAAAAATTATATGTCAGTAGTTATAATATTTAGCTATAATATATTTCTGTTGAACTACTAGTATTCCAAATATAAAAAAAAAGATAATTATTTATATATTCATATTCTGTTATTACTTATAACTAAATTTATTTTTACAAATTATAGTTATTCACATATTCATAAATCTCTACAATTAGCACATAGCAAATATGTGAATAATTATAACTTGTAAAAATAAATTTAATTATAAGTAATAGCTGAATATGAATATATAAATAATTATCTTTTTTTTTTTTTATTTGGAATACTAGTAGTTAAAAATATATATATATTATAGCCAAATATTATAACTACTGACATATAATTTTTCTTTAAGTTATATTATATATATATAAAATTTGCACATAAAAAAAATTGTGATCAATGATTAATGATGTTATAAAATCATGTCAGAGTCTAGATCAAATAACGCGTCACAAATCAAGTACTCATCAAACTAAGTGTTAGCAAAAAATATAGCCAAATCAAATGCTTGTTGCAAATAAGCCATCAGAGCATCTCGGGCATCATTTCATTAACTCTAGGTATATACATATAGATAAGCCTTGATTCTTGTATTCAAATTCATGTGATTAAAGCCTTACCAAAACTGAACAAGTTCTTGCAAACCGACAAAGATATGATTACAGCAAATGATAAAAAATCATCCCATAAACCACCATGCAAATCTTTTTGTGGTAAGTTTCTGTCTCATCAATTAGATTCTTCACTTTTGCTTACCCTTTTTGTGGGTTAAATCTTTTGGCATCTAATTCAAGTGTTAGCCACCAAAAGAAAACTCCACAAGCTGAGAAACTACTGCCCAATTGTTTGTTTAGCTTTATGATTGCAAAAATCAAGAAAAGACCAAGCCTAAAATTTTCATTGCCTCATTAACTTTAAAAAAATTACTTGTCTTGTGCAGATGGGGCAAATTTGTAAATCGGAAAATTTGCAAATTTCCCGATGTTGTGTGTTTAATATACTCTCAAGCTACTTTTTCTACTATGATCTTATTTAGTAATTGGAAGCCAAAATTTTGTCCAAGTTCTCCTTCATAGTGAGGAGTTGTTGCGTTTTAAACCCACAAGTGCACGGTTGTGATTGTAGTAGAAAGATATCGTTCCCTCAGAAACTGTATATTAATTACTAATAATTTTTATCTATGATCTCAGCTAGTAAATTGAATAATTTAGCGAGGTTTAAAAATCTAAATAACAGAAACTCAATTAAAAGTAAAATCAAATATTTGTAAGCACAGAGTTTAGGTTTAGTTTCACTAATCCAATCCAATTATGAATATATTATTTAAGTAAAAATCTTGAGTTTAGTTAAGGGTAATTGCTCTAAAATACTTAAAGACTCTCTCAAGTTCAATTAAGCGTACAAGGATTAAAATCTAACCTATTCTCATGATTAATAATTTAATCCTAATCCATTAAGATTTTTAGCAATTATTTTGTCACTATAATCTATTGTTGTAACTCTTCGAAGAGCTCACCTACTCTTGTGGTCAAGTGATTTAAATTTTAAGTGTCTTAAGCTAATGAATTCCCCTAAATCACATTGGCAAATTCATCCATAAACATGCAATCAAATAGGCCTAGAATAATAACATGATAAATATTTCAACATAAAGAATTAACTGAAATTCAAATTAAATATAAAAACTTATGTTCAAATCATGTTATGGAATAGCTACTTCTATCCAAGACTTTGAAAGAAAACTTAGCCACACATGGCTATGATGAAATCCAAAATCAAAAATCAAAAATAAAAAAAAAACAAAAAGATGAAGATAGAAAAGAAAATAAAATAAGCTCTTAGTTTTCGTTGATCTACATTTAGCCACCTCTTTTTCTCTGTGATTCCTCTCCGTCCTTCCCCAAAAGGTGTTTATTCTTTATATAATGCTAGGGTATGAAAACAATCCTTTTTATATTAATTCCTTCTTATTTTCAAAATAAGAAAAACTTTTGCCTTCGTGACATGGTTTTGAAGCACAACCATGCTTCACTTAAATAAGACTATGAATTTATTCAGCATACATCACGACATCCAACATAGGCAAGTTCATTAGCCATACTTTATTCTGGGTCAGAATTCTTCACTCGCACAGGATGTGCATGTCATGACATTGCTTTGTTGACATTCAAACGTAGATAGCTTCTTTATGGCTCACACATGGCTTAGACATGGGTTTCCTCTTTTATTGCTCTATCACATAGCATGCACATGCCATGTCTTGTAAAACTTTGTTAACTCCTAAAGCATTTTGGGGCCTACTAGACATAAATCACAAAAACAAAATAAAACTTCCAAAATATACAATACATAATAAGAATCCTAAACAAATACTAACTCATACAAAATTTCCTAATTAAACCTAAAAATTACTTAAATTAATTTATTCCTTATTTAAAATTTATTAAAATTCAACTCTAAAATACATAAATAATAAACATATCATGATTTATTGTTAGAAAATAAGCTAAAAAGGCTTCAAGAACTCTTGAAGCACAACAGAACCTCTACTACTACTGTTATTATTCTAAAATGAGAATTTTAAGTAAATTGTAATTTGGCTAATTTTACATATTTCATTAACAAGAGCTATTATATATAGCAGTTTAGTTACATACAAAAAATACTAATAAATCTACATAATCTACATAATTTAAGGTAGACTAGTTACCTAAAGATAAGAATAACCATAACTTTTCATCTACTGAAGTTAGGCCATCATTACATTCTTGAAATCTAGCAAAAAATATAGCAAAACATCTTGACTATGGTACCTAAAATAAGTCTCATTGCACTAACACTCCTCTTTAAGACTTTGTTTTGAGACTTCGAGCCTTCTTTTTAGTTCTTTAAATCTAGCCTAAAGTAGTGCCTTAGTGAATATGTTTGCAATTTGCTCTTCAAATTTGTAATACTTAAGACAAATCAATTGCTCCCATTCAGCTTCTTTAAGAAAATGGAATTTAACCTCCTTGAAATTGAAATTGGATATATCTACAAACTTCTTTTAAGAGGTTAAAGCTTGAGTTACATAAGCCATTTGCAACTTTCCTTTATAACTGAACTTTTACAACTTAATATCTTTATATTTCTCTAGTTTCTGTGCTTCTCTGTTACCATTTTCTCAACTTCGTTATTTTCTTTTTGGTCTAAAAATTTTGAGAAATAAATAAGCATTTTTCTTGAGTTATTTTTCTCTTTTGTGCTTGTAAACTTAAAGAATTGACCTTGTCTAAAGTTTCAATACCACTTGCATCTTGAATGTTTGAACTAGAAGCTAAATTTGTTTAAAGAACTAGTTCTAAAACTCCTCTTTTCTTTTGACTCTTTCTTATTCATCAACTTCAACATCCTTGGCTTTCTTAAAATTTAAACTTAAAGAATCAATGCTTAATGGAAAATTTTTTGTTAACCATCTTAACTTCAATTATCTTACCATCATTTTGATTGAAAATTTTGCATGAATTATTCTTGAACACAACACAATAAACTTTTACTAGCAATTGAGGTACACTAGGTAGGTTTTGTTGTAAAGATGGTATAAACAAAACATCTAAAATTATCTTCATACCTTGCTTTGTTTGAACAGAAACATGCCCTTTTCCATTAACATAAACTTGATCTTCATTTCCTAGCTTTACTTTGGTTTTGAAATTTTTGGCCAAATAAATAAAAGAAGTTTATCCTTAGCCATATTACTTGTGCAACCATTATTAACAAACCATACTTATTCTTCCTTTTTCTACGAAGACACTTGACTTGCCATAAACAAATGCTCTTCTTGTTCTTGTACTAGATTAGTGGAATGCTGATTTAAAAATTGGTCTTCAATATTGCTTGCAATTTGAGGTTGATTTTTTTTGTTATTACCCTTATTTCTTTCTTTAAAATTTCTTGGTGTGCCCTAATTTGTCATAAAAATTGAATTTATAAGTTGGTTTCTCTTTGTTCGTGAACCAAAAATTTTCTTCAACATAATTAGTCCACTTACAGTACTTATAAGGTGAAAATTTTTCTTTTCTAGTTGTTGCTCCAAAACTCTTTGAAAGTTTACTTTTATTGGTATTGTCACTTTGTTCTCTTCTTCCATATTTGTTTTGTGCATGTAAAGCTCCTTCAACTGGTTCATCATTCATTATAGAGACTCTTTGCTTATGTACCTGGAGTTTATTGATAAAGGATGTTATTAAAAGGGTTTCAAGGTCATAAGACTCTTCAATGGCTGCAGTATTTACTTTAAATTTTTAGGCAATAGAGATCAAAATTTTCTCCACTATAAGATGATCTAGAAAATATTCTCTACATAGCCTTCTTCGGTTGACGACATCCATCAATCTATTGATGTAGCCTTTAAGAGTTTCATTGTCTTTCATTTTCATTAATTCAAACTCTTATTGAGACTAAGAAGTTTCACTTTATTTGCTCTATCACCTCTTTCATACTCTTCCTCCAACTTGTCCCACACTTGCTTTAGTGTTTCCAAATCCATAAGTTTGTAAAAATATGATCAGCAAGGCTTGAATGAATATAAGTGATGGCTTTACCTTTCTCCAACTTTTATTCTTCATGTTCCTTCATTTGAGAAATGGTTGGATTTATTCTCAATGGAGGAGGATCTCGATTTGTCATCACCATATCCCATAAGCCTCGAGATCTCAAGTGAAATCTCATTTTAACAACCCACACATAATAGAATTCTCCATTGAACATGGGAATTAAAAGAGATGATGTATTTGAAGAAGTCATTGGAATAAAAACTGATCTCACTCACTCAAACTCAGTGTTAACACTCAACTCTAAAGTTTTTACACTCAACTAACTTTTAAGTTAAAGAACCTTATAGTTTTGAAGGAATGGAATTTTGGTACCATTGTTGGAAAATGGATAAAGAGCATTTAAGAACTCTTGAAGCATAATAGAACCTCTGCTACTACTATTGATATTCTAAAATGAGAATTTTTTAAGTGAAGTGTAATTTGGCTAATCTATATATTTTCATTAATAAGAGTTGCTATATATCACAGTTTAATAATAAATAAAAAGTACTACCAAATCCACAAGACTAATTACCCAAAGATAAGAACAACCATAATTATTCAACTATGAAAGTTAGGCCACCATCACAGTCCTGAAATCTAGCAAAAAACATAGCAAAATATATTGATTAAAGTACCTAAACAATGTCTTATTACACTAACAGTTATAACTTTTTCATCTCTACTACAACTATGTCAGAACTACATAAATACCAATTCTTGCCTTGGAGTTCTTTAAATGTTGATTTAGTTCAAATAAAAATCAATTTAAGGACCATTTGATCTTCACTAGTAACACCATTGCAAACATCAAGAAATATAATCAAGATTACCACTTATCATTTCAGTCAGTATACTTACACACACACACATATAAAAAAAATCCCTAAATCATATTTTTTAGAATTTAAGTGTGAATTTTTATCTCATCCACTTGCATTTTAATTTCTAAAACAAATTCCTCCACATTTTCTCTAAACATTTCAATTTCATTACATTTGAACTCATAGAACCTCTCTTTCTTTTTCTCTTCTTCTTACAGTTCCTCTACTTTATTCTTTAAAATCCTTTCAATCCAATCCAAAATTAAAACACGTATTTATTTCTTTAAGTATAATAAAACTTAATAAAAAATCAATACCTCAGTTAATGAAAATCCTCTTGGAATTTGGCATTGAGCTTTTGAATTTTGGATTTTAGAGCTAAGATTTTAAATTTTTGAGAAGCAATGTTATGATCAAGAACCAAACATCATTGCTCCATTGAACGAATATCCACTAATTTTGACACTGGAATCTGTAACTTGCTCGCTTGCAATTCTTCCCCTACAATTAGAGTAGTTCCATTTTTCTTTCTTATTGAACAATACAAAAGGGATAAAATGCATTAATGAAATAAAGCTAGTAATGAAAAAGAGACACTAGGGAAGCAACTCTAATAAACATTACACAACTATCAAAATATTTAATCGATGGTCACATGTCAGTCTATATAGAAACTGGAGGCAAATTAGTGAACAATAAAAAAAATGCAAGACGATGATGATTGATAAAGAAAGGGAACCAAGAAAATTAAAAAAAAAATGCCATAAATGTCACGACCCAAAACAGGGGCCATGACCGGCGCTAGGGGACGAAAATTCTTTCGAATCCAGAACCCGTAGCAAGCCTAAAAATAAAATAAACATGCAATAATAATAACAACAACTCTTAATGCAGCGGAAATTAAATCATAATTATCAAAATAAAAATCCATATCTCATATATAAATAAATCCTTTAATACAAGTTTCAGTTCAAATTCTCAAACAGGTTAGTAATATAGCCTAAATGCTATAAGCGTACTGGTACGTACTCGGTCCTAGTGCTGCCCACTAGGTAGCAGGTTCTATTGATATCCTTCATTTTAAATATAAAACATACATTCATAAAAGTAAATGATGCATGAATTTAAATATAATAGCAACAATAACCATATATATACTAGAAATATACCAAAAGTAAACTAGGTATATTTCGAGTATATATATGTCAAATAAATCCAATATAATTACAAAATAAACTAGAAATATATTCAAAAATATTTTAAGCATAATTCATTAATAAGACATGCATATAGTTTAAAATATACAGAAAGTAAACCAAAGATAAACTAAAAATAAACTTAAGTAATAATTAAACCATTATGTATATTTAATCAAAATAAAACATATATTTCTAAAATCATGCACCCTAGAGCACATATATATAAAATAGTAACTCACACTTAGTGCGCTCCTCGAGATGGGTCCGACGGGCCTGGTCCACTAGGCCTCGATCTCGGTGCAACAAAACAAACAATAAATAACAGACATCAGAATAAACCTAACAGAAAATCCTAGAAACTCGATCTAGAATATTAAACAAGAATTAGAATTAGGGTTCGACCGGATATCACGTTTTACGAGAATTCTATCAAAAATTCGACAGAACCTCCCATGTAAAACGGACATCTCTCTACTCAAAGAGTAGAGCCAGCCCTGCAAAGAAATACACTTTAAAAAATAGACATAGAAACACATCCACAACCCCTCAGTCGGACTCCAAACTACAGTCTACCGATCAGGGTCCACAATTCACAGAACAATTATGAAAATACCAAAAATGCCCTTATATCACAGAAATACATTTTATAAGTAGAAATTACGTAATTAACCCTAAAACACATTAAAAACCAATAAAAACTCATTTATTTAGAAAAATCGTATATTATATATATAATTTGAAAATAATACACGAAAAATAGTTGTAATTAATTAAAAATACTAAATAATTTGTAGAAATCATATTTATACCTTAAATAGCTATTAAAACCAATTTAATTACATTTTTAGTTAATTTAGGGTAAAATTACCAAAATACCCCTATATATAAATATACTAAAATTACTCCAAAAATTCACCAAAAATAATATAATTGCATAAAATTAATTTTCTCAACATATTTATCAATAATATCAATAATTAAACTCAATTAACTAATTAATTTCAATTAAAAACACAATTAACCTAATTTTCCAAAATTACATAAACCTAAATAAATTCAAAATAAATACATAGAAATTCATAAAAATTTCAAATAAATTCATATAATTCATTTTAACACCTATAATCACCAATAAACACAATTTTATAATTTAAATAATTAATTTTCAAAAATTTGAAAATAATAATAAAATATTCAAAAATACCCAAAAATCAAAATAATCTCCAAAAATTCTACAAAAATTCACACATGAAGATTAAGCTACTAGGATCAACATTTGTTAAGGGACTTTTCATGAATCAACTAATTTTAAGTTCAAAAAAATTCAAGAAGCTAAAATGGTCGAATTGAAGATTTAGCTCAAACCTCATCAACCACTTGTTTTCAGCCCAAACGGAGCTTAGAATAGGGACAACTGGAGCTCAAGGATTCGATGAAGACCAGCGGTGTTGAAAATGGTGGCCGAAATCGTGATCGACGGTGAAGAGCTCCACTTGCTACCACCGCGAATTCCGAGCGTTCCAGCAGGCTTCCGGCGGCCTGGTCACGTCGAAGCGGAAGAGGAATGAAGGGGGAGGAGGTTGGCGGCAGTTGATGGCGGAGAAGGGTGGTCCGAAATGGTGGAACGGGAGGCGTAGTGAGGGTAGGGCGTCGGGAGAGAAGAAGCAGGGAGGGGCAGAAATGGTAATTTTGTAACAAATTTTTGATTTTGACAATAATATGTATATATATATATATATATATATATATATATATATATATATATATATATACTTTACATTATATATTAAAATAATATAAAATCACACACATATAATTTAATATTTTAAAATTTAATACTCTTAAAAATAATTAAATAATATTAAAACTAATTAATAAATAACAAAATATTAGGGTAATTAATTAAACCCTAATTAAATAAATAAGTACACATATATACATTATTTAGTACTTCAAAAATATATATGAGTTCATGCAAATATGGAAATCTGTTTAACATAATTAATAATAAATTATTTACGTAAAAATTTCCCCGAAAATGCAAGTCCCAGAAAATTTTTATGTAAAATACTTAAAATAACATAAAATAATAAAAAAAAAAATTTTAATTAAATAACAACTCATGAAATATCATAAATATATACAAAAATTATTAGCGCTGCATATCCCAATGAAATATTAAAATGTTTAAAAAAAATACGGGATATTACAATAAAATTGTTATTAAGACAAGAGGTAGACACGTAATTATTTTCTTTTTTAGGGCATGTGTGTAATTAAATAAAAATTAGGGGGTGTTTTTGTTGTTGAGATAAATTTTTAGGGCATTTTTATAAAGATTTCAAAAAAATATTTTTACAAAACTTTTAATATATTCTATATTATGTATAAATATTAATAAATGATTTTTAAAATACTATAATAAGAATCCAAAAATCATAAGAATATTATATCAAACTATTAAAATTTTAAAGTAAAGAACAAAAATTGTCTTATTGAGTTTGATATTTCATTTTAATTATCATAATGTGATCCTCATGGATGGCATTACACTTGAGATTTTATTTTAAGTTCTTCAATTCTAACTTAGCAAAAGGAGACTGTGACTGTAAACGGTGGGGTTTAGTGCACGTTCAAGATTTTAGCAACCGTGACACTGTTTGGGCTCAGGGCCCTAAAGAACACACTAACCATTGTCATAACGACATGACGTGGAGATGAGGAGTCGTCACCCAAGGTAATAACTGGGATAAATCGAAAGGTGGTACTTGATTCTCCAAAAGACAGCTAGCACCATAACCAGGAGATTCTAGGAATAGAATACTAACTTCTCTTAGTTTCATGTTCATTTATAATTACTTTATAAATTATTACTTCATTATCTAATTACATGCAATTTTATTAAACCCTATTTGAACATCCATTTAACCCTAAGGCATCTAGTCAATAAAATCACACACAAAAAAATGCATTCAAGCGCATCATCCCTAAGTCTAAACTAGGTTAATTTTATTGAAAGTTAGCTAGATTTACAATTTTTATATATAAATGAAAATGAACTAAAGGTGGACTTACATTGTTATTAGTTAGTGAGCTTAAATCTATTGATTTTAATTATCTATAGGTGGGCCTAAATCTATAAGTTTTAAAGAAATTGGATTTTATAAGTGGGCCTAGTCTAACTTAATTTTATTTTAAGTGAAATGTGGGCCTAAGTCTATTTATTTTAAAGGAAATGAAATTAAATGGGCTAAGCTAAGTCTAAATTAATTTTATTTAATCCAAAAATGTACCTAAGTCTAAATTAACCTAGTGGGCCTAAATTGATTTTAATTAATTAACATAAACCATTTTAAGCCTATTTAATTTAGTGAGTTTGAACCTATCGTGGGCTTGGGGCCCAAAAGAATATAAACATAAAAAACAAGTCCAAAACAAATAAAACACAAAAAAAATAGATCAAACATACATTTTAATGACTTTCTAAAAAAACCTAATTCAATTTACATGCAACCTTAAATTAATCTACAACCATCATTGATTTTAATTGATTTTTACCCAGTGAAACCCTAATTACTAATTCATTTTAAAAGCATAAAAGTAAAATTTTACTATTCCCACTACTGGATTTTTCAATATTCTACGTATTGGAAATTAAAATTAATTATAAACCCAAATTAATTAATGTATAAAACACAAGAAAAAATAATAAACACAGAAACATCAAACCCTAAAATCTAATCATAGTTTAGAATCCATGGCATTCCATGGATCTTCTATTTGATTTTTGGATATCTGACAGTGACCTCATCAATCTCTAATTGGATTCCACAAGGGAAATACAAAAAGAGAAAAAAAAAACACAGAAATCACATTAGCCAAATGAACAAAATAACAATTAAATTAAAAAGGAAATCAAATAATAATTAAAGGAAATTAAATTAAAAAGAAAATTAAAAGAAAGGAGAAAATAGAAATGAGATGTTGTGCATATGCTCTTGGATGGCCCCTTAGATTGAGATTGTTACCATTTTGAGAATTGACTTTGCATTTTTTTTTATTTCTGGACTATTGAAAATAAAAAAGCGTACTTTTTTGTGCAATGAAGAAAAACTTTTTTTTTTATTTTTTTCTGTGATTTTTAGGGTTTCTACGCAATCCAGAGCTAGCTCTCACTTACACAGTCTTTGGCTTTTTAAAGCAGAGACTTATGATCGGACTTTCCTTTATTCTAGGAATTGATGCTATCTCTTATTTTTCAAAATTTTTATTCATTTTGAACACGTAAAACCATAATTTTCTTATAAGAAAATATTCAAAATTAATTTTTAACCAATTAATGAACAAAAAAATATTAAAAAATGACTAAAAAATTGAAAATATTACATAATGTCAATCGGTAATTTACTAATTCCGGTTAGCATTAAGCAAATCCTGATTGGCATTCACCTAATGCCTATTGGCATTAGCTAAATGTCGAATGGCATTTTGCTTATGCAGCCCGAAAAAGAAAAATTTTAACAAATGGACACTCCTAAAATCACAATTTTGCAATTAGGTCAAAAAAACATTATAATTTAGTCCTTGAAATCTCAAATTTCAATGCTAGAGATTAATTTCTCGATTAATTTTTCATTATAAAGGCTTTCGTCACATTATGCACAATTGAATCACAAAATTGGGTGCTTACAGTGACTCTTCTATTACATCATGAAAAAAGTTAATTTTTGCTTGATTTATCCATATCTTATCTAGGCTTAAAATGCTAGCTTACTAAATTAAAGCACTTGATGGCTTTCAATTCAAGGGCGAGTGATTGGTCAAGTCATGAAACTTAGTTATTTTGAGTAGAAAGTGAATTCGGTTTGTGTGTTTAAACTAACTATGACATATATATCTTTTTTAGAACAAGCTTACGCTATTTTTGGATGTTTATGATCAATAGAACATGATTCCTAACGAATATTCACTAATTTTTCATAATTATATTTGAAAAGATAATTTAAAATTTAATCAGTGACATCTATTAGAATTAGACAAAGGAGTGGTTATAATAAACAAACATCATATATGTATTATGATAATAATGGCTAAGCAACTTATAGTGGAGTTATACCTTCTTCATGTGTCTAATATTTAATGTTTTTGTCATTTCCTTTCATTCTTGTGATTGTACACGAAATTAATTTGATAGAGAAGAAATTTTTTATTAAAAAATAGGTAAAAGGATTCCTCTCCTTGTTATGCTTACATTTCTCATCGAACAAAATTTTTCCTATATATACGTTAAACCTTAACTCTCTTCTTAGATGAAATTGGAATATTATAGAATGATCTAAAGGGCTTTTAGGTTATTTAACTTATAGTCAATCATGCTATGTAATCATTTCTTATGGCACCTCTAACTATTCAGTCAATATCTTTCACGTAGTGAGTCACACATTCTTCAAAGCATTACTCTTTTTAAGTGTAGATTTGGTGATTCACGTGATGTTGGATAACTAAGATGCAAAATATTAGAGGGCTTGTCTTATTCCATTTTACCTACTTTATGATGTTTATAGGCAACTTATCTCTAATTAGATTTCCTTTTCTAATTGGATTATATCAAAAGATAAGCTTTTAGCCATCCAAAATCATCCTTACAATATTAAATCCCACTATAAGGAAGGAACTAGTAAGAGAGGAGATCCCCATTAGATGTCGTGAGAGAAGAGATCTTCAAATTAAGAGCAATGAACTTAAAAGAGTTAAGTAAGGAAGGACTTTATGGTTATGGCTTATTTATCCTATTTTTATAACAAATAAAAGAATAACACATCTTAGGAACTTTAATAGAGAGAAGGCACTCTCTTAAAAGAAGATTAAGTGGAACTTCTTTCCTTATCATATAAAAATGCAATATTTAGAAATTCTTCATTCCCTTTCTTCTGAATTCCTAAGTAACTAATTAAAAACTTTTTTTAGGGCTTAAGCTTTTACTAGGCTAAACTAAGCTCTTTATTTCTAATGCTTCTTTTATTACTAAGTATGCAAAACCTTACCTTAATTTCAAGAATTCAAGAAATAACCCTTCATTTCTTAAAAGCCTAATGGAAACTTAGCAAACAAGTTGCTAAAAGAAAAGCACATTAAAAGAGCAAAACCTGCTGATACTTCTTATAATAGCATTTACTACCAAATCACTCTTCTTTTCTTTTATACTTAAATATCCTTATTTATGAAACTACTTTAATATTAAAAAGAAGCCAATCAATGATAATGATTATAAACACCATTATTGGAAATATGAATACCACATCTAATAAATCTATGAATTTCAAGTGGCATATAAGTGGTATAGATTGGGCTTGAACACAAGCTAATTGATTTTATATTATATGGGTCCAACCCCATATATGTGTCCATATTATACGTTACTCTCTAGGTCTGTGTAGCAATTACATGGTATTAGAGCCTAAGTGAAGGCTTTTTAGCGTAGAGTTTCATATCTTAACATTAGGCTTGTAGGCTTATTTATGTGTTTAATAAGTGGTAACTAGGTGATCTATACTTAGTTGCACTTGAGGGGGTTAATGGAAATATAAATCCATTCAAGTGGACTAGAGGTGAAGGCTTCCTAGACTTGAGTTTCGTATATGAAAATTAGGCTAGAAGGCCTATTTATGTGTTGATATGATCCTAGGTTCCAAAGAGGAAGATTTCAAGATTTGTTCATGTTGGTGAGTCAACTTTCATTCAAGATAAGAGCAATTTGCATAACTTTGTATTTTGTGTAGCATGCTTCAGTATTTTGGCCATAACTCAGTCTATAAAAGTCTGCTAGAGGCGATTTAAGAGGCTATAAAAGGATAAGCTATAGGGATACAACTTCAATCATCTTCATGGGCTAACATTATGAAATATTATCATGTTATGAATAAAATTGGGCATATTAAACATACATTAGTAAATGGACCATATCTCACTCAATAAAGATCTAAATTGAGCAATTTAATAAGCTACTTAAAGTTAACATCAAGGGATACAACTTTTATGTTTTTTACTTGAGTCCATTAAGTCTCTATCTTAGTCAAACATGAATTATAAGTTGTTGTATATGAAAATATGAATTTTAGTGGGATTATATTTTCTTTTTTAAAAAGGATTTTGTTTTCTTTTTTAGTTAGGATATTAATTATGTTTGATTTTATATAAAACTATATCAAATATATTTTATGTAAACCTATATATGTTTTTTAAGCCTATATGAAGGCATTGTTTTATGTAAACTAAAGGTACAACCATGAATGATTAATAAAATTTAGAGAGAATTCTCTTTGATTACTTGGTTAACCACGTGACAACCTTTGTGATTTGTCAATCTATCTTTCAGACAATAGATTGTGGTGTCATTTAATAGCCTTTGTTGGTTGTTTTCTATTATTCAAAAGGTTAAAGTTTTTATATAGCTTTGGTTGTTTGGACTAACTAAACATGAGGTGAAGGTTCTCTATGTCTGAATTAAAACTTAATTTGAACTTTCCTTAAGAGGGTGGGTTTAGGTTCATGTTGAATGGGTTACTAGAGCAGGTCATATATTAGGTTCGTATTGAAAGAAGATGTAACTCTTTTTGGAAGACAAATTGGAGTAACATAAAATCAGCTTCAAAACTAAAAGAAGGTGTAAAGCCAAAGGATTTGGTTTCCTCCAAAGGTAAAATCAAAATTAAATCTTCTTCTAAATCTTGTGATATTGAGTGTTTTAGATGTCGTGGACTTGGATATATTGCTTCTTAATATCTAAAATAAGAGAGCTATTATCATGTTAGAGAATGGTAAGATTGAGAGTGCTAGTTCAAGTGAAGATAAGATGCCCCCATTAGGGAATTGTAATGATGTTGATGATGTGGAGAATTTTGGTTGCTAGAAGAGCACTTAATATAAAGCTTAAGGATAAAGATGAAGAGTTACAATATGAGCACATCTTCCATACTAGATGCCACGTTAAAGATAAAGTATATAGCATGATTATTAATAGTGGAAGTTGTACTAATGTTGTGAGTATCTTAAAGGTAGAAAAGCTAAATTTAGAAAGCTTCGAGCATCCTGAGCCTTATCAGTTGCAATGGTTAATGAATATAGAGAAATTAAAGTAAACAAGCAAGTTTTGGTTGCTTTCTCCATTAGCAAGTACAAGGATGTAGTTTTTACGATGTTGCACCATTGCAAGTTGGCCATATACTTCTTGGCTGACCATGGTAGTTTGATTGGAAGGTTAATCATGATGGTTACAAGAATAGATATTTGTTTATGATAAATAACTAACTTGTTGTGTTAACTCCTCTCAAACCTTTGGAAGCATATGAAGATCAAATTAGTATAACAAAACAATGTAAATTAAGAGAGAAATAATTAAGTGAGCAAGAAGAAAAACAAAAGAGTGGGAGTGAAAAAGAAAAGAGTGAAAAGAGATTAAATGAGATAATTAAGAGGAAAAAAAAGGAGAAGAGTGTGCAAAAGAAGAGAAAAGTAAGAGGATGAGTATGTTTGCTGGAAAAGTGAGGTTAAGAATGTTTTAGTTGCAAGGCCACAATTGCTTGTACTTATATATAAATATGTTTACTTTTCTACTAATGATCTTAACCCTTTTTGCCTAAAATTGTTGTGTCTTTATTTCAAGAGTTTAAAGATCTATTCCCTAAGAAGATTCCTTATAGATTACCTCCCTTAAGAGGTATTGAGCATCAGATAGATTTCATATCCAGTTCTACCATACCAAATTGACCTGCCTATAGAGCTAATCCTAATGAAACAAAGGAAATATAAAGGCAAGTAGATGAGCTGGTGCAAAAGGGCTTTATAAGGAGAGTATTATCCTATGTTCGGTTCCTGTCATCTTAGTCCTAAAGAAAGATGGAACATGGTGCATGTATGTAGATTTTTGAGCCATCAACAAAATCACTATAAAGTATAGATGTCATATCCCTATATTAGATGATATGCTTGGTGAATTGCATGGTTCATATTTATTTTCTAAAATTGATTTAAAGAATGGCTACTATCAAATTCGCATGAAAGAGGGAGATGAATGGAAAATAACATTTAAAACCAAATATAAATTATATGAGTAATTAGTAATGCCTTTTGCTTTAACAAATGCACCTAGTACATTCATGAGATTAATGAATTATGTCTTGTATGATTTCATATGTAGATTTTGTTAGTATAAGGTATGTCCTAGTGGCATTTTTATAATTATTTAGACATTGTATATAATCCCTGTGGCAATAAAATATTCTTTTAAATAAATATGTTATTTTTTTAGTATTGTTCCTTTAGTAATATGTTGAATAAATTTATTATCAAAGAGTTGATAATATGAGTTACAAATTTATTCAGTACATTTACTATAAATTAATCGTAGTCGATTAATTAATATTTGGATAATATTAATTAGATTATCACCTCTGTCTATTTTCCTTGATTAGTGTGAGAAACTAATAGTGGGCGGTAGTGAATCTCATGCTACTTGATATGAGTGATCAGAATAGACATGTGGATACTCATTGGATGGGTTAATCAAATAGTGACATTAGTATTGTGATTACAAGGATATTCACATATAATCAATGATCACAATCTAGATTATAATGGTGCATATAATCCTTAGACTTAAGGTGACATAGTCATCCACATTTAGGTGGTTAGAGTTTGTTACTGCTTACATACTTGTGTTAATCATCACATGGGTATATGGCATGTGGTGGCTCTAATTAGTTAAATGTAAGGATGAAAGTTTAACCAATATGGGATTCATTACCTGGTGTGAATCGGGATAGATCCTATGCTATCTAAGTTTATTCTTGATGAATAAATTCCTGGACAAGATAAATACAACACAGTCTAAAAAAGAGTTTCAATAATAGAAAGAGTTCTAGAATTTGTTGTATTTTATCAAGAGTTAAAACTTAAGATGAGGTCATATAATAAAGCTATTAGAGTTTGATAATACCTTGACTCTAGGCTATATTAGGATCTTTAATGAAAGGAATTTAATGCACGGTAATTATGATCAGGTTCGTGTGAATCATAATATGCATTCATTTCTAATTGGATAGTTGTGATATTGATACTAGGGGTCACTCACAGCTTATGAGAACTAAATGTGAATAATTGGGATTTTCACATTTAGAATTGAAAAGAGTTTCAAATAATATTAAATGTTAATATTATATTTTCTCATTGCCATTTAGACATGAACCTAGTAAGTCACACCTAATAGAGTTTTAATTATTCACTATAGTATTAATCTAATTATTGATTAAAAGAGTTTAATCAATTAATCAAGATTAATAGAATTAGATTTATGTTTTGAACAATGATTCTAGTATATCATGAAATCTCATTCAAATAAGAGTATTATTTATTAATTAATATTGGATATTAATTAATATATAGTAAATTAATATATATATATATATGTTGTTATTTATTTATGGACATAGGCCAAAATTTATTTTGGACCAAAGATTAATTAAAGTCCATATCTATGTATATGTATAATTTAATATGTAAAATAATACATTTGATGTATACTTTACATACAAATTTATACATTAATATGTGTAGGTGGCAAGCTCAATTATTGAACTAAGCAAGGTGGCAAATTAATTAAGTGGATATTTCTAAGGTATGCCTAAGGTGTCATTTTTAATCATTTGGATAGTTAGGTGTATACCTAAGGTGGCATACTTAATAATCACTTAATTAATTAATGCATACTTTTCCTTAGTGGGAAATTACTACACATATATCATTTCATATATCTAAGGCAAGTCAAGTGACTTGGTAAGAGAAGGAAAAGGCAAAATAATGCTTAAGTGAGTTTTTGTTTAAAGAGTTAAGAAAAGTCACTAGGTGATTTTGGTTATGATAAGATCATAAACCAAAAATAAACACAACATATATTAAACATATACTCTATACTTGTGCTCTTAATTAAATTTGTACAAGTTACTAAGTTTAATTAACAAAAGTGAGTGATAGATAAGGCTTTCGTGTTTCAAACTAGAGGCCTTACATTTAGAGGGCTAAGCATTTGATTTAAGGAATTGAACAAAAGGAAGGCTAAGTTCTATAACAAGTAAGTTTACAAACTTATAATTAATTAATTATTTATTTATACATTGCTCAATTTATTTAGTTGTGTATTTCAATGCTATTTGAATCCTGGGCAAATGAAATTTTTCATTTAATGAAGGGTTATGATGAGTAAATTTTTGAAATTTACTCTATTTAGACTTGTGCTTACAATACATGTATTTATGTCTAAATACCATAACTGATTTCTAATAGATTTATGGTAGTTTAATTTGATCATAATAAAGTTTATAGCAAGAATTTAGATGAATATGTAAAACACTTGCATTCTTTTTTTTTAGTGTGTTAAGAGAACACAAATTGTATGCTAATCTTAAGAAATGCACATTTTGCATGGAATCTGTCGTGTTTCATAGTTATGTTGTTAGCTTGTAAGGTATTAATGTTGATGAAGAGAAGGTAAAGGCAATTAGAATGCAAACAAGTTAAGAAGTTTTCAAGATTTAGCAAGTTTCTATAGAAGGTTTATTAAGGATTTTAGTTCTATTGTTGCACCTTTGAATGAACTTGTCAAAAAGAATGTTGTTTTTAAGTGGGATAATCTGCATGAGACAACTTACAACACCTTGAAAGATAAGCTAACTAATGCATCTTTGTTGAGTTTGCCTAACTTTAATAAAGCTTTTGAGGTAGAATATGATGCATCTAGAATTGGAATAGGGCCTGTTTTGATCCAAGATTCCAAACCAATTGCTTATTTTAGTAAAAATCTAAGTGGGGCAACTTTGAATTATCTTACTTATGACAAGGAACTTTATGCGTTGGTGAGAACTCTTTAAACATGGCAGCACTACTTATGGCCTAGGAATTCATCATTCATTCTAATCATGAAAGCTTAAAGTTTTTGAAATCCTAAGGTAAACATAATAAAAGACATACTAATTGGTTAGAGTTCATAGAAACATTTCCTTATATGATCAAGTATAAACATGGAAAGGAAAATGTTATTACTGATGCATTGTCTAGGAGGTTCACATTACTTACTTTTTTGCAAACTAAATTACTTGGTTTTGATTGGCTTAAGGATTTATATTATAATGATTTTGATTTTAGCCAAGTATGGAATGAATGTGATAAGTGTGTGTTTGGTGACTTTTAAGGCATGAAGGATTTCTATTTAAGAAAGACAAATTATGTGTGCCTATTTGTTCTATTCATGAGTTATTAGTTAGGAAACTCATAGGGGTGGTTTGATGGGGCACTTTGGTGTAAAAAAGACTCTAAAACTGTTGTGTGAGCATTTTTATTAGCCTAGTATGAAGCATAATGTGCAGTTGATTTATGATAAGTGCATTACATGTAGACAAGTAAAATCTAAAGTTAAATCACATGGCTTGTATACCCCTTTACTAGTAACTAACTAACCTTAGAGTGATATTTCTATAGATTTTATTTTAGGATTACCAAGGTCTTAAAGTATTAGGGACAACATATTTATTGTTGTTGATAAGTTTAGTAAAATGGCCCATTTTATTGCATGTTTTAAAACAAATGATGCAACACATATTATTGATTTATTCTTTAAGGAAGCGGTTTGTTTTGCACAGTTTGCCAAGGACAATTATTAGTGATAAAGAAGTTAGGTTCCTATGTCATTTTTGGCATACTTTATCACGACCCGAAACCCGAGGCACGTGACCGGCACTAGGGAATGGGTAGGCATAAGGCCCCTAAAACCCATAGTAAGCCTAAAGGAAAACAAAATAAAATCATTCATATTTTAAACTTTAATTAAAAGTAGAACATATTATCAAACTGATTTTTCTCAAATTACACAAATTCAACAGCTTAAATAATAATGTGTTTCAAAATCTTATATTATAAATTGAACTTAAATCTAATACATGAGTGTGTTTTGTACAAATAAACTACATAATTATGCTTAAACCATCCAATTTCTTAGTACATATACTACTGCAGCAACCTAGATTAACACACAGTACAGCTAACAATGACTTACATAAAATAGCCGGTGAAGAAGAAACTCGACGTGGAGGTAGTCTGAGGTCGAACTCCTAAGCTCCTGAAAAAAATAAATTGAGGGGAATCAGACCTCACTGAGTAAGCCAATAAAAAGAGTTGTACGGTTTGAAAACCTTTTTGAAGACTATATATATATTTGTAGTGAAAATAATTTATAATGTATAAATATAGCTTTTGAAAAATCTCGGTAGAACCCTAAACCCAAAATCTAAATGGCCAGCTGGGACCACTTATTCCAACTAGACTACCGGTCCCTGAGAGCAAAGGTATCAATCGAGGCACTGAGCCGTAGTCATTTACTTAATCCAAATATATGGCTCTGGCGGTCCCCGAGAGCAAAGGCATCGACCGAGGCACCCATCCCAGTCCATTTTCGACCTTACAATCACTAGCGGTCCCCATGAGCAAAGGCTTCCACCGAGGCACCCATCCCAGTTTAACATTCATCAATCATACAATTATCGGATCCATCTCTCAATCTCTACCATGTGCACATAGTCCTGGTGAAGCCCACCAGGTAGCCCGTTCTATCAAAATTTCTCAAATCGATTTTAAATAAATAAAATACATTTAAATCATAAATAATAGCATTAAATTAAATAAATCATATAATCAATATGATAGGAATACGAGCGCATGCATTCTTTAAATAAACACACGCACAGATCGTTCTATTAACTTACAGGATGAATGCGAAGGCTGACGACCATGCGTCTGCCTCGGTCTCACAGCTTCTGCTCCGATATGCTCTAAAAGAAAAATAATGAATTGACTTTTAAATCATGACTAAGGAATCGAAATCAGAAATCAACAGACAGGATTTAACCTAACTAACGGTAGAAATTTTACGAGTATCACGTTTTACAAGAAAATCTACCGAAATTTCGACAGAGTCTCCTCTGTAAAACGAACATCTCTCTATCGAAGGTAGAGTTAGACCTGCATAGAAAATGCACTTCTAATATTCACATCATCCACACTCGAGTCGGGCTTCCAAAACTACAATTTTCCCCGATCAAGATCACAGCTCAAACAAATATCAAAAATTAATAATATTTATTTCTCAAAATATATATATATATATATATATATATATATATATATATATATATATATATATATATATATATATATATATATATATATATATATATTACATACACATATACTAAAAATAAATAAACATATTTAAAATCTTAATTATTCAAAATTAAACAATTAAATTTGTATTCCATCACCAACAATATAAATATAATTATTATCCAAATTAAAACCTTGGTAATGTATTATATGAATATATATATATATATATATTGGGAATTTGGTATTTAAAATTTACACTACTTAGATAGAAATATCAATTAATTTTATAGAAATTGTCTAAACCCCTATAAATATTAATAAAACTAATTAAAATATATCTTTATCATATTTAGCGTAAAATTACATTTTTTACCCCCCTAAAATACTCAAATTACATAATGTGCTATTAATACTAAAATAATTCCTTAAAATTATTTTAATCACCCCAAAATTATTTTTCTCAAAATAAATCCTCCTAATATAATTAAAAAATTTAATCAACCAAAAATTTCTCCCAAAAAATATTATTTAACCTAAAAATCACATTTTACATAACCAAAAATATATTTATAAAAATAGTAATAAAATCTCAAAAATTATAATTCGAGTTCTAAAATTTATAACATTCACTAATAACCTCATTTATCAAAATTTCACAATTTTTAACTATAATTTTTGAAATTAAATAAAAGAAATATTAATTAATACCTAAATTAACAAACTTATAATTAACATCAAGATTCCTAGAACCTAAAAAAAAAACAATCAATACATAAAAATTAACCTTAATTATTCTAATTATTAATTGAGCTAAACTAACAACCAATTAAACTAACTAATTATCAAATAATTTCAATACAATTTATACATAAATTCAATAATCCACCAAAATCCCATAAAAAAAATCAAGACCATCACAATCATCAACAACAACTACAGCAAGACCATGATCTACCGAAATGTCAAGGAAATCAAGAAGAAAAAGGGAAGAATGAGGGCTGACACTCACCACGCTGCTGGACAGAACAGAGGGAGGGGAAGGAGACCTGCTGCCATCGAAAAATGGGGAAGATGGAGCAGCTCAGGCGAGGCAGAAAGCAGCGACAGACCGAGGAATGAAGCTAGGCAGGCGGACTGAGGCAGGGCTGTCGCGCGAGGGAGAAGAAGTGTTGTCTGGCAGGCGAGAAGGGAAGGAACACTGCCATGCGAGGAAGAAGAAAGCAGCAGCTGCAACCTGGCAGCTTCAACTCGCGGCAGTGGGAGAGAGCTGCATAGGGAGAGGAAGTGCGGTGATGGTGACGGAGGAGGAGGGTGGTCATTTGGGTTTTTGGTGTTTTGATGGGTATGTATATATATATATATATACTTTATACTATACATATAAAGATATACATGTATAAATATATATACATATATATAGACATATACATACATACATATATATTATACAACCTACCAATATACATGCACATATAATAATTAACCCTACTTATATATATATATATATATATATATATATATATATATATAAATACACACATATATATATTTATCTATAGGCATACATGCATAGCCATAAAATTTAATATCATTTAAAATAGCAATAATAATAATAATAGACAATGTAATCCTAGATAATAAGTAAATAATAATACTCACACATATTAATACTCTAAATAATATTAACATACATATAATATGATATGATAAGGAAAGTAATTATTAATAATATGATTTGATAAGAATACCCCTTATTATTTAAGTAATTATATAGGGTATTACAGTCTCCCCTCCTTATACGAATTCGTCCTCAAATTCAAGAAAAGAAAGAAAAGAGGAATTACAAGGCTAAGAAGGAAAGAGATACGGGAAGGAAACTCGCATCTCGGCTTTAGTTTCCCAGGTACAATCCTCTGCAGAATGGTTACTCCATAACACCTGCACCATCAGTATCTCTTTAGTTCACAGCTGTTAGATTTGGCGATCCACAATCGCCACCGGGTACTCCTCATAAGTCAAATCGTCGCTAAGCTCTACGGCTTGAGGTTGCAACATATGAGACGGATCAGGGACATATTTTCTCAACATGGAAACATGAAATACAGGATGGATTCTCGATAGCTCTGGTGGTAACACCAACCTACACGCCACTTCACCCACTCTGGACTGAATTTCAAACAGTCCAATGTATCTGGGAGCTAGCTTACCCTTCTTGCCAAATCTCATAACTCCTGTCATTAGAGACACCTTCAGGAACACCATGTCTCCAACCATGAAGGATACATCCTTCCTCCTAGGGTCAATATAGCTCTTCTATCTGCACTTCCTACCATATAGTGCCTCATACGGAGCCATCTCAATGCTAGCATGATAGCTGTTATTATAAGCAAACTCAATCAATGGCAAGTGTGAATCCCATTGTCCTCCAAAATCCATTACACACATCCTCAGCATATCTTCTAATGTCTGGATGGTCCTCTCTGACTAACCATCTGTCTGAGGGTGGAAGGCCATACTAAAATCCAATCTGGTACCCAAGGCCTTGTGTAATTCTTGCCAAAAGACTGAGGTAAAGGTGGCTCCTCTATCCGACACTATTCTCACAAGCACTCCATGTAGACAAACAATCCTATTGACATAAAGTCTCACCAGTCTATCAGTAGAGTACGTCTTCTTTATACGTAGAAAGTGTGCTGACTTAGTTAACCTATCAACAATCACCCAGATAGCGTCATAACCTCCAATAGTTCAAGGTAGCCTAGTCACGAAATCCATGGCTATCATATCCCATTTCCATTCAGGAATTGGCATGGGTTGTAACAGTCCCGAGGGTCTCTGATGTTCAAGCTTTACTTGCTGGCAAGTCAGGCACCTGGATACAAATTCTGCAATATCCTTCTTCATTCCATTCCACCAGTATGTATCCTTTAAGTTATGATACATCTTGGTAGAACCCGGATGAACACTATATGCAGAAAAATATGCTTCTTCCATAATCTCCTTTCTCAAGTCATCAACATCTGGCACACAAATCCTAGTGCCCAACCGCAATACACCTTCTCTATCAATCACAAAGTCCTATGACTGCCCTTGTTGTACTTCATACATGATTCTCTGCAACTGGGGGTTCTGCTCTGAGCTGCCTTAACCCGATCCAAGTATACTGATCGTACACTGAATTGAGCTAAAAGGCACTTTCGGGTAACTTTCATCTGCAACCCCTGATTAATCAATCCATGCAACTCCTTGATAATGGGCCTTCTCTCTGTGCTAATATGGGCAAGGCTGCTTACTGATTTTCTACTCAAGGCATCCGCGACTACATTCACCTTGCCTGGATGGTATAAAATGGAGCAATTATAATCCTTAAGGAGTTCCATCCATCTCCTCTGCCTCAAATTCAAATCCCTCTGCTGGAAAATATGTTTCAAGCTCTTGTGATCTGTGTATATCTCACATGTCACTCCATACAAGTAATGTCTCCATATTTTCAAAGTAAACACCACGGCTGCCATCTCTAAGTCATGAGTAGGATAGTTCTGCTCGTGCTTCTTCAACTGCCTCGAAGCATAAGCAATCACTTGGCCATTTTGCATTAACACACAGCCCAATCCTACTCTGAAAGCATCACAATACATTGTATAACCTTCATTCCCAGAGGGTAAAGTTAGAATTGGAGCCGACATCAATAAGTCTTTCAATAACTGAAAGAGCTCTTCGCATTTGTCTATCCATACAAACTTAGCACTCTTCTGGGTCAACCTTGTCAAAGGTGCAGCAATTCTAGAGAAGTCCTTTACAAATCTTCTGTAATAGCTTGCTAGACCTAGGAAACTCCATACTTCCCTAACCATAGTCGGCCTTGACCACTCTGTAATAGCCTCTATCTTTTTAGGGTCCACCTATATGCCATCTCAAGAAACCACGTGGCCTAGAAATGCCACTTGATGCAACCAGAACTCGCACTTTGAGAATTTGGCATACAACCTATGCTCCCTTAAAGTCTGAAGTACCCTTCTCAGATGCATCATATGCTCAGCCTCACTCTTGGAATAAACCAAGATATCGTCAATGAAAACTATCACAAACTGATCCAAGTATGGACTAAACACCTGATTCATCAAGTCCATAAAGGCTGCTGGAGCATTAGTCAACCCAAAGGACATTACTAAAAACTCATAATGGCCATATCTTGTTCAAAAGGCTGTCTTGGGCTCATCACCTCTTTTGATTCTCAACTGATGATACCCAGATCTTAGGCTTATTTTAAAAAAGCATGTAGCACCTTGAAGTTGATCAAACAGATCATCAATCCTCGGAAGTGGGTACTTGTTCTTGATGGTGACCTTATTCAACTGCCTATAGTCGATACAAAGGCGAAGGCTACCATCCTTCTTCTTCACGAACAACACCAGAGCACCCCAAGGCGATGTACTGGGTCTGATGAAACCCTTATCAAGCAACTCCTGCAATTGCTCTTTTAGCTCATGTAGTTCAGTTGGTGCCATTCTGTAGGGTGGCATAGAAATAGGATCCGTACCATGTATGACATCGATACAGAACTCTATCTCTTTGTCTGGTGGTAATCCTGGTAATTCTTCAGGAAAGACATCCAAAAATTCACACACCACTGGCACTTGCTCAATTGCCACATTCTCCTTTTCAATATCTCTTAGCACTGCCAAGTAGCCCTGACAACCCCTTCTAAGCATCTTCCGGGCTGTAATGGCAGAAATGAGATTATGAGGCATGGAGCTCTTTTCACCTTTGAAACAGAATTCTTCTTCATCTGGAATTCTGAACACCACTTCTTTCTCTCTATAATTCACAAAGGCATAACACCTCGACAACCAATCCATACCCAAAATGACGTCGAATTCTAGTACGTCGAGCAATACTAAGTCCGCCAATAGTTCTCTACCATCAATTATCACCGGACACGAAGGAAAGAAGACATCTATCTCCAACTCGTCACTAAGAGGAGTTGAAACAGATAGAGGAAAGGACAACCTAGAAGGCTGCCACTCGATTCTCGAAGCAAACACAGGAGAAATGAAGGAATGTGAAGCACCGGGATCAAACAACACTCTAGCATCGCATGCATAGACTGAGAGAATACCTGCTACCACTGCATTCGAAGTCTGAGCATCCGGTGGTGTTAAAGTGAACACTCGAGCCTGACCACGACTTGCCTACTGAGAAGTCAAAGGCTGTGCAAAACCACGTCCGCTAGGTTTACCAACTAAACCTCAACCCTGCTGACTTATAGGCTGAGGCGGTCTCTGCTATGGCTGTATGGGTGCTCAATACTACTGAGGCATCGGATAGTAGGGCTGAGCCACTAATGAAGACGAACCCTGAACGTACTGTGGCTGGTATCCGGAGTGGGGACAAGCTCTGGCAAGATGTCCAACCTGCCCACATCTAAAGCAAGCACCCGTTAACATATGACACGGGCCCTGATGAAATCGTCAACAACTCCCGCAAGCACTGGCTCCAGACCCAGAACTACTCTGCCCGGAACTCTACCCACTACTGTTGCTACTAACTCCTATACCGAATTTGTGGCTCCTGCCGATTCTCCTATTCGTGGCATAACCATGTCGGCCAACTCGGTGAGTCCTGGACCTCTTACCACTCTGCTGAGAACTACCCGTAGCCTGCTGACTCAAACTGCCGATTTGAAATGCTGGCTACTGGTATCCGGGACCTACACCATATCCACTGCCCTCGACCATATAAGGATCTATCATGGTGCCCTGGCGGATATGTCACCTCTCAATCAAACGGGCCTCCTCAATCACACTCTCTAGGGTGCGGTCCTCGGTACGTATACCAACAAAAGTGGTCCCAATCCAGTAACATACAGCTCCACTGCTATATAAGGGTCCCTCTTGATATCCTCTCCATGTCGGGATAGCCTGTTAAACTTTTTGGTATAGTCCTCCACTGACCTATCGCCTCTAGTAATGTGGAGTAGCTGCCACCTGTAGGCATCTCTGGTGGCTGGGGGACAGAAAAATCTCAAAAAATGGTCCTTAAACTCTAGCCAAGTCAGCTCGTGCATCGATGGCTGAATCGACTGCATAAACTAATCCTGAGCAGCTGCCTGAACTGACAACTCCACAATCATAATCCTCTAATAATCCATGTGTCCCGTCCTAGTGCGTGCCTCAATCACATTAATAAAGTCTATGGCATCCCCCGTACCGTCGAAAGAAACTCTATCGATCCGAGAGTAAAGAAGTGCTGCTTCAATGTCTGACATCCCCTGATTTCTCTGCTGGAGCATCTACTGAACAAGGGGCATCACCTGATTCAATGCTACTAGACCCTGATTAATCCCTGCCAATCTAGCTGCAAAGGCTGTGGGGTCAACGACTGGGGCTTCAGGCTTGATTGGCTGCTGATCAGGAATCTCAACTGCAGCTACCCTGGCTCGACCTCTACCTCTACCTCTGCCCCTACGACGTGGACCAGGAAGGGGAGCCTCATCGTGCACAGACTGCTCATCAAATCTAAGGGTCAGATCAACATCGGGGTCGGTACGTACACGCCTCATTCTGAAAAGAAGACAAGGAAAAATTGAATTCAAAACAGGGTAAGAGTATTTAAAGCAACGCGAAATTAGAAACAAGAACATCTCAAAGACAATTATCAACCCTAAAGCTGCAGTAGTTACATAGAAAGATAGGCATAGACAATTAATCGAACTTATGCTCTGATACCAACTTTGTCACGACCCGAAACCCGAGGCACGTGACCGGCACTAGGGAATTGGTAGGCATAAGGCCCCCGAAACCCGTAGTAAGCCTGAAGGAAAAGAAAATAAAATCATTCATAGTTTAAACTTTAATTAAAAGCAGAACATATTATCAAACTGATTTTTCTCAAATTACACAAATTCAACAGCTTAAATAATAATGTGTTTCAACATCTCATATTATAAATTGAACTTAAATCTTATACATGAGTGTGTTTTGTAAAAATAAACTACATAATTGTGCTTAAACCATCCAATTTCTTAGTACATATACTACTGCAACAACCTAGATTAACACACAATACAACTTATAATGACTTACATAAAATAGCCGGTGAAGAAGAAACTCGGCGTGGAGGTAGTCTAAGGTCGAACTCCCAAGCTCCTGAAAAAAATAAATTGAGGGGAATCAGACCTCACTGAGTAAGCCAATAAAAAGAGCTGACGGTTTGAAAACCTTTTTGAAGACTATATATATATTTGTAGTGAAAATAACTTATAATGTATAAATATAGCTTTTGAAAAATCTCAGTAGAACCCTAAACCCAAAATCTAAATGGCCAGCTGGGCCCACTTATTCCAACTAGACTACCGGTCCCCGAGAGCAAAGGCATCAACTGAGGCACCGAGCCGTAGTCATTCACTTAATCCAAATATATGGCTCTGGCGGTCCCCGAGAGCAAAGGCATCGACCGAGGCACCCATCCCAGTCCATTTTCGACCTTACAATCACTGGCGGTCCCCGAGAGCAAAGGCTTCCATCGAGGCACCCGTCCCAGTTTAACATTCATCAATCATACAATTATCGGATCCATCTCTCAATATCTACCATGTGCACATAGTCCTGGTGAAGCCCACCAGGTAGCCCGTTCTACCAAAATTTCTCAAATCGATTTTAAATAAATAAAATGCATTTAAATCATAAATAATAGCATTAAATTAAATAAATCATATAATCAATATGATAGGAATATGAGTGCATGCATTCTTTAAATAAACACACGCACAGATCGTTCTATTGTTTTACAGGATGAATGCGAAGGCTGATGATCACGCGTCTGCCTTGGTCTCACAGCTTCTGCTCCGATATGCTCTAAAAGAAAAATAATGAATCGACTTTTAAATCATGACTAAGGAATCGAAATAAGAAATCAACAGAACAATGAAATTTCAGATTGACTCGGGGAAAATCAGACAAGACTCGACAGACAGGATTTAACCTATCTAACGGTAGAAATTTTACGAGAAAATCTACCAAAATTTCGATAGAGTAGTAGTAGTAGTAGACAATGTAATCCTAGATAATAAGTAAATAATAATACTCACACATATTAATACTCTAAATAATATTAACATACATATAATATAATATGATAAGGAAAGTAATTATTAATAATATGATTTGATAAGAATACCCCTTATTATTTAAGTAATTATATAGGGTATTACAATACTTTATGGAATAAATTAAGGACTAAACTCTTATTTTCTATTGTTGCACATCCTCAAAATGAATGGACAAACTGAGAGTGTTAATAGAACACTTTCTTCTTTGTTGCGTGCCATCATTCAAAAGAACTTGAAATAATGGGAAAAATGTTTGCCACATATTGAGTTTGCATATAATTGAATTGTTCATTCCACTACCTCTTATTCACCTTTTAAAGTTATTTATGGCTTTAATCCTTTAACTCCTTTGTATATTTTACCTTTGCTTACTAATGAATATGCTAATCGAGATGGAAAGAAAAAGGCAAAATTTGTGAAGGATTTACATGCTAAAGTTCGAGCTAACATTAGAAGGAAGAATAAGCAATTTGCAAGGCATGCTAATGAGGGGCATTTGAAGGTTGTTTTTGAACCTAAAGATTAGGTGTGTGTGCATATGTGTAAGGAAAGGTTTCCTATATAAAGGAAACCAAAATTGCATCCTAGAGGTGATCGACCATTTCAAGTCTTAGAGAGGATTAATGACAATGCTACAAGCTACATTTGCCAAACAAATATGGTAATGTTAGTGCTACTTTTAATGTTGGTTAATTATCTTTATTTGATATAAAAATTGTATGAAATTAAGATAATTTGTTGGTTAGTAATTAATTATATATAAATAAATTGAAAGAAAAGTTTTATTTAGCTTATTAAACATGAATTTCCTTTACAATAAAAAAGTGTAATTACTTAATGATAATTAACAAACATATAAATATTTAGTTAAGGAAAAATATAAATTACTCAAATTAATACTAATAAACATTATTTACAAATATAAGATGATTTTATTAAAAGTTTATATATAAAAAAAATAAATTTTTTTAGAAAAGTTGGACATTTATGTATTTAGGGTAAAGTGTATAGATGGCCTTTAAACTTTGTATTTGATTACAATTTGATTATAAAATTTTAATTTATATCTTTTCAGTGTCAATATTTCTATTTTAATTTTGTGTGTAGTCAGTGTAAAATTTTTTAGTCCATAAACAATCCAATATCCAAAATTTCAAAATAGCATACAAATAAGTCCATATTTTCTATAATCATTTAGAAATTAATGAGAAAATTAAAAGCTATCTTAAGGGATGAATACTCAAAAATTATAGTTAGAAATTATTTAATAAAATATGGTATACAAATATTTTATTATTAATGTATAGTTTATTATATTAAAAATTTATAGTTATAAATTATTTAAATATAATATAACATACAAAAATTATTAATTTATAGTTTATTATATAAGAATTGAAAAATGAAGATAAATATTAATATATGCTTTGTTTTTTAATTGAATAATATTTTTACAGTATTTCAAGAATAAGGTATTCATCCCTTAAGATAGATTTTAATTTTTTTTCATTAATTTCTATATGGATATAGAAAACATGAACTTATTTATATACGATCTTCAAATTTTGGACTAACATGGTAACGTTCAATTATTTATGCACAAAAAAATATTATATAAACTACTCATGAAACTTAAATAAAAATTTAGTAATTAAAAAGATAGAAATTAAAGTTTTGAAACCAAATTGTAATCAACTATAAAGTTTAGTGACCATCTATACAATTTACCCTTTCTATTTATGTCTACACTGTATAAAGATATAGAAATGGGGCTAATAAGCGAATGATGTTTGTATTCTTATTAAGTTTTTTTTATTAATATTTCAATAACTACTTATTTTTCAAAAATATAATTAGATAACAATTAGTAAGTTTAATTTTTTTATTTATTAAATCTTTAACGTAATTGGATTTTAAATCCCTTACTAAATTAAATCTAAAACATTAAATAGGTCTATTGATGGAAATAGATCAAGCCTTTGCAACTTGTTATATATTTATTCCATTTTTTTTCCATTTTCACATAAATGTCTCAATTTAGATAGCTTTTAGCAAATATAGACCACATATGGTCAAAATTAAATTTGATATAAATATCTCCATTCAAAAAGTTTTTAGGATATTTGTACCTAGGGCTATCATATTCAGAGTTTTGAATAGATCAAAATTAGTTTGCTAAGAATTTATTAAAAAAGCTTTAAAGTGATTTATAATATTAATGTAGTGAAAATTTAATTGGTTTGTGTGAAAACACGAGTCTAGAGAGTTACAAATTATAAGTAAGAGGAGTGTAAACATGTAATGGAGTGAATTGTGAAGTCTTCATTATTAATTTTCTAACAAATATTATAGGTATAATATCTTATAATAAGAAAAAAAATCCTACAATTAAAGGGGAGGAAGCAAGTTCAATGGATATGAAAAAGTTAATGAAATTCTTTGAGTAGAAGTTTAATTAAATTGATTTGATGTTTGGAAAGGTTAAAGATAGGATGGATCAGTTCAAGCATACATTAAGTGTAATCTCTATATGGCAACTAGGAAAGATTACAGTAGAGCAATTTAGGGATGGTTTAATGATGAGGATGATCATTATCACGAGGAAGATGAAGATGCCATTTTAGTTGGCATAGATCATTACATAGGTAAAGGTAGTTTTAGAGCCAAGCATGGAGCTAAAGGTAAAAGATGAGGTCATGGCAATGGGTATGGTGCAGATAAATTTTATGGAGTTTAGGAAATAGGAATAGAATGAAGGATGAATTAGATAGAAATTTAGGAGGTATTAAGATAATGATTTCTTCCTTTCAAAGGGAAATTGCTCTTAGTACCAACTTAGATTAAGAAAAAAAGATAGAGTTAGTTTTCAACTATCATAACTTTACTGAGGAGAAGAAAATAAAGTTATCTATAGTGAAGTTTACAATCTATGCTATAGTTTATTGAGATCAACTTCTTATTAAGAGGAGGAATTTAGAAAGATAAATTAATATATTGGAAGAGTTAAGGATTATCATAAGGAGGTAGTTTGGTCCTAATTCATATTATAAGAACTTCTATATAGGTTGCAAAGCCTTACATAACTACAAGTGTGGAGGTGTATCGCAAAAAGATGGAAATTACTTTGATAAAGGCTAATATAAATGAGGAAAAGGAAGCAAACATGGTGAGGTTCCTTCAGGGCTTAAATAAAAATGTAGCAGATGTGATTTAGTTGCAATATTTTATATAACTTGAGAATGTGATACATCTTTCTATAAGAGTAGGGAGGCCACTAAAAAGGAAAGGTACCTCTAAGTATAATTATCATTTAGATCTTTCTTTTATGAAAATTGAGTTAGGAGAAAAAGGATGATAAGACATATTTTAAGCCTAAAAACAACATATCTAAGCCTAAAATTAGTGGGGGTGGCTTTGAAAAAGACAAAGTTAAAAGGAAAATCGAGGGCACCTAAGGGAGCAATAAATAAATTAAATGATTTAGGTGTTTAGTTAAAGGTCAAAAAGCATCCTAATGTCTAAAGAAAAGGACAATGATCCTTAAAGAGGATGGTAAGTGCAAGATTAAGGCTTAGTCTAGATGATGAAGATTATATGCCACCTTTAGTAGATGTTGGTGATATTAGAAAAGAAGTAGCATACCTCATATATAGTGGGAAGCTTTAATGGTAAGTTGAGCTCTTAAGGTCTAAGTTAAGGAAGTAAATGATGTTGAAATGTAAAGGGATAAAATATTTCATACCAAATGTTTAGTTTATAATGGCGTTTGTTTTCTAATTGTAGATGGGGCAGTTATACTAATGTAACCAGTATAGAGGTTGTCACGACCCAAAACAGGGGCCATGACCGGCGCTAGGGAACGAGAATTCTTTCGAATCCGGAACCCGTAGCAAGCCTAAAATAAAATAAAACATGCAATAGTAATAACAATATATAATGCAGCGGAAATGAAAATCATAAATATCATAATAACAATTTCATTAACTGGATTTAATTTAAATCTCAGCTCATCACATATACATAAAATCTTTTTAATACAATCCAGTTCAATTTCTTAGAATGCATCTCGCATAAATAAAATACATAATATCTCATAATTAATTTACAACTACTGCAGTGTCTAGATTATAAAAATAAGACTCAAGTAAGCTGTTTACACAAAGAAGCCGGGGCGGAAGAAATCCGACGTATCGGCCTGCTACTGAGGTCTGAAGATGTTGACTCTCCTGAAAAAATAGTCAACGGAGGGGAGTCAGACCTCACTGAGTGAATTACTATAATATATATGCATACACACTAAATGACAATGCATGCAATCAACAGTATATATATAATATGTAAATATATACATGCA
This sequence comes from Mallotus nudiflorus, assembly GCA_947683625.1. Taxonomy (NCBI): domain Eukaryota; kingdom Viridiplantae; phylum Streptophyta; class Magnoliopsida; order Malpighiales; family Euphorbiaceae; genus Mallotus; species Mallotus nudiflorus. Next base: position 885,459 of record CANTUR010000198.1, read on the forward strand.
AATTCACACAGATGCAGAAAAATCATTTTTATATATTTTTATTGAAAATCACAGTTTATGAAGGATCACATAGAACCCTAGAATATCGTAACCTCGAAAACAGTGTTAGACAACACTCTAGCCATACAGGCTCACTTATTCCAAATATATCCACTTAATCCATTTAGACAGTAGACTGGCCCCGAGACACTAAGTCAACCGAGCTCCAGTAGTTTGACTGCCAGTGTGATTGGCCCCGAGACACTTGGTCAACCGAGCTCCAGCAATCACACCTCCAAACCATATCTCACACATATCAATAATCACATTCAATCAATATCCACAAATAATTTAGTAATATAGCCTAAATACTATAGGCGTACCGATACGTACTCGGTCCTAGTGCTGCCCACTAGGTAGCACGTTCTATTGATATCCTTCATTAATAAATATAAAACATTCATTCACAATAAATGATGCATGAATTTAAATAAATTAACAATATAAACCATATATATACTGGAAATATACCAAACGTAAACCAGGTATATTTTGAGTATATATACGTCAAATAAATCCAGTTAAATTACAAAATAAACTAGAGATATATTTGAAAACATTTTAAATACAGTTCATTTATAAAATATGCATATAATTTAATATATACCAAAAATAAACCAAAAATATACTTAAATACAAATCACATTATCTATGCATTTTAATCAAAATAAAACATATATTTCCAAATCATGCATCCTAAAGCATATATATATAGTATAGTAACTCACCCTAGTGCGCTCCACGAGATGGGTTCGACGGGCCTGGTCCACTAGCCCTCGGTCTCGACGCAACTAAAAAAGCAATAAATAACCGACATTAGAATAAACCTAACATAAATCCTAAAATTCGATCTAGAATATTAAACACAGAATTGATATCAGGGTTCGACCGGATATCACGTTTTACGAGAATTCTATCAAAAATCAGGCAGAACGTCCCCTATAAAATGGACATCTCTCTACTCAAAGAGTAGAGCCGACCCTGCAAGGAAATACACTTCGAAAAAAAACTACACAGAGCACAATCAAATTCCCACGGTCGGACTCCAAACTACAGTCCACCGATCGGGGTCCATAATCACAGAACAATTCAGGAAATATCAAAAATATCCTTATAACATAGAAATACATTTTATAGGTATAAATTACATAATTAACCTTTAAACACTATAAAAACCGATAAAAACTCATTTTATTAGAAAAACCGTATATTATATATATAATTGAAAATAATTCACGAAAAATAGTTTTAATTAGTTAAAAATACTAAATAATTTGTAGAAATCATTTTTATACCTTAAATAACTATTAAAACCAATTAAATTACATTTTCAGTCAATTTAGGGTAAAATTACCAAAATGCCCTTATATATATAAATATACTATAATTACTTCAAAAATTCACCAAAAATTATACAATTATCCAAAATTAATTTTCTCAACATATTTATCAATAATATCAATAATTAAACTCAATTAACCAATTAAATTCAATTAAAAACGTAATTAACCCTAATTTCCCAAAATTACATAAACTTCAATAATTCAAAATAAATACATAGAAATTCATAAAAATTCCAAATAAATTCCTATAATTCATTTCAACACCTAATTTAACCATAAAATACAATTTCATAATTTATTTAATTAATTTCCGAAAATTAGAAAATAATATTAAAATATTCAAAAATACCCAAAAATCCAAAAAATCTCCAAAAATTCCAAAAAAATTCATACATGTATATTAAGATACTAGGATCAACATTTGTGAAGGAATTATTCATGAATCAACCAATAAAAATTCGAAAAAAATAAAAAACCCAATATGGCCGAAATGGGAAAATTCAAAACTAAGCAAATCTAGATCATTTAAGCTCAAACCAAAGCTAGAATCATACTCACCGGAGCTCAAGGAGAAGAAAGAGACCGGCGGTGTCGAAAACGGTGGCCGAAATCACGAGATGAGAAGAAGCAAAGCTTTCGGCCGAAAATGGAAGAAAAGCAACTCGTCGGCGTCGGGGAAGGGAGCTGGGGGCAGCGGAGTGGCTGAAAGTGGAGGGTGGAGCTGCTGGTGGCACTCCGACAGTAGGTGGTCAGGTTTGCAGCGGTGAGGGGATGGGTGGTCGCGTGGGAGGAAGAAGAAAAAAAAAAAGAAAAGAAAAGAGAAAGAAAAAGAAAAAAAAAAAGAAAAAGAAAAATATTAAAATATTTGAAAAAAAAAATTTCACATCCACACATATAAGTTAATCCATTTAATAATTTAATAATAAATGAAAATAATTAAATAACAATAAATTAATAAATAAATAATAAAATATTAGGGTAATATATATTAAACCCTAATTAAATATTGCACACATACACGGTGTTTAGTAATTTAAAAATACGTATGAGTTCATGCAAGTCCAAAAATATATTTAAAATAATTAATAATAAATTATTTACGTGAAAATTTCCCCGAAAATACAAGTCCCAGGAAAATTTTACGTAAAACACTGTAAATAATACACAATAATTAAAATAGGTTTTAAATACATATCAACTCATGAAAATATCGTAATATATACAAAAATTATTAACACTGCATATCCCGGTACAGTGTAAAAATGTTTAAAAATACAGGATATTACAGAGGTAGAGGAGAAATTAGGACTACCTATAATTAAACATCTTAATCCATATAAGTTATAGTGGATTAATGACTATAGGGAAGTGAGAGTGACCAAGCATGTGATGGTCCCATTTTCCTTTATTATGTTTAAAGATGAGGTGCTTTGTGATGTTATGGCTTTAGCTGATTTCTATTAAATTTTATATATTATTATTTAATTAAATGTTAATTATTTTATTTTGAGTTAGATTTATATTTTAGTTAATAATAATTATTCATAAAGGATTATGTTTATTCTTAGTTTCTAAATAGGTTTAGAATGCATATCTATGGGATTTGTATAAGTTAATCCTTACTTACTTAGGAATTAATTTTAGTTTTATATATTTGAATTGTATTCTATTTATATTTAATGCATTTGATATGTTTTCCTATGTTTGTAAGGTTTAATAAACTTCAAAGTTCATTAGGATGCTAAAAGAACTTAAAGGAATCCAAGAATAATGAGGCAAACAAGTTCAGGAGTCAGTATAGCCATGCAAAAGAGCACTCGAGCAATACCATATGGTACACAGCCATGCAAGACCATTAATATGGTAGTGTAGCTTGTCTACTTAAAGCAATATACTTTTAGACTATCAAACATAACTGTGTATCACATTAGCATGGTTATGCACTAGCCATCATTCATAATTCCTATTATAAGAGGCATGGCCACGCAAGCATTTAACATGGTCATGCATAACAATATCTAAATTAAATAATATTCTACCATTCAAATTCAATTGACTTCTAACTTTTGCTACTCTGAGTAACTCTAAAGGTGACTTTATAAGCTTAGGATCATCACTCATCAACATCTTTTGACTATCATTGTCTATGACAGTTTCTATATCATTAGTATAGTTTATAAAATTGTAAAAATGGTGTTTGTGGAAAGTAGTGTTTGTTGGAAATAATGATTTATATTACATCCTTTGATTCTATTATAATGTTTGTAAGAGCTTTTATATTTTACTTTCTTGTTTATGCTAGCATTTACACTTAGAGTTTTTATGTGATAAGGCTATCTAAGTAACTTGGGAATGTATGAATCTTTATTATTCATCCTATTCTGATTTAAAGTTTTTGCATATGGATTTTATTTTTATACTTAATGCTTTTGATTGTTATGTTAATATGTATGATTAAGTATGTTGAGATCGATAGAATATATATGCATATAATTTTAAGACTAGTAATTGCATTAATTATTTAAGTATAATGAGATTGAGACGAGATTTAAGCATACATAAGATCTAGTCTATTAATTTCAATTATGAAGAAATATGTGTATTGAAGAAATAATATTGCATGTTTACCTTATGTTCTTAAATTCAGTTAAGGATTTATTAATTTGTCTTAGTGAGGTGAGAGTCCTTGAGATTTTAATTAATAATTGAATTAGCTAATTTACCTTGTAATTATTTGAGAAAAATTTATAAGAGATTAAATGATTGTATTATATACAAACTTTAAGTTATGTTAGGACGATAATGTTTTAGGTTTGATATTTGAACCAAGTGAAAAGAGAAGCTTTAGTGCATTACATAATATTATTGGCTTTCTATTTATAATTTGAATTCATTTTTTTAATTTAGTTAAGTTAATATTAAGTTTAATTTAGGTTAAGTTAGATTAGTTTAATTTCATGTCACCGATGAATTAAATTGATGAAGAGGAATAACTTTTAAGCCATTTTAGAACCATTCAAGACACTAAAACCTCACCTGATTATCAATCGAACCTTATCGAGACTGAACCAAACTATAACCAAAAAAATAAAAACATTTTTCAATCAGTGCTGGTGTTGGGAAAATATTTTGATGATTGAAAGAGAAATGAAATGTTTTAAATAGTATCTTCTGTGTTGATAAGTAAAACCTAAAGAAAAGAGGTACACTGTATTTGTTTTAGTGTTTTTCAATTTGGTTTTTTGTTCTGTGAGCTTTAAATTAACCTTAGAAAACCTTAGAATGAAAATTCAAACTTTGGTCAATTTACTTCTCCAAAGGTTAAATTGAGCTGATGAGGTCACATTTTAGTATGAAATTGTCTTCTAAATATATAACATGTATGTGGGTTTCATTTACTAAAAAGTTAAAATTTTGACATTCGGTGGTCAAAGTTGGTCCTACATGGGTTCACCTCATCATTCTATTTATAAATAAAGTGTAGTTTCCAAGAGTAATGTCCAAGTATGAAATATTCTATTTTGGAATATCCTATGCCATAAGTCAATTAAAGGGTGGAAGCGTATATTCCTTTTTTTTACTTTTAAACCTTTAACTTTACAAGCTAATTACATCACTTGCAGTCAAGGCATTTTGTCTGTAAATAGAGAGTCTTAGGTTTTAATGCTAGTATGAAGATTAAAGATTATCCAAGAGAAGTACGATCTTTTTACTATGAAAAATTGAGAGAAAAATAGAAAAATAAGCTAAAACTCTTTCACTTTCCTTCCTCACTCAGTTCTCTCTCTTTGTCTAACCCAAAAATCACCAATCATTCTTGAAATTCCCTACAATTTACGTAATATAAATTAGCTTTATATTAGATATATGATTTATACATAATATTCTCGTAATATAAATTTGGTGTGTGCATATATATATTCATATTTTACCACTATTCTATATATATTTTTTTTGTTTTATCCACTAATCATTTATTTGTATTACTCTTTTATCTTTCATGCCACTAATGTTATCTTATTTCAATTTCAGTTCCATATATTTTATATGCTTGTGCAATAATTATCGTACTTCTTTTGTATTTTGAGTTATATATATTTCTTGATCCTCATGTTATTTCAATCCTTTCTTTTTATCATCATAATCATCTCATTTGATTCTTAATTTTTTTTTCATAATGAATTCCATATTAAAATGCTTTTCTCTATTACTTTCTCATTTTTTTAGTTAAATATCTTTACAATTCATTATTTTCAATTCAAAATTCATGAAATATTAAGTTGGAGACAATGTTTTCATTTTATTTATAAATTCAAATTTTTTTATTTTCAACTAAAGGAATAAATTTTTGGTTTTTGACTTGATTACCATTTTTAAGTTTTATTTTTTTGTTTTATTTCCTTTTTATAAATATGTCAATAAATAATCTAAATTTTTAGTTCTTATTTTCGAAAATATTATGCTTGTTGCAATTATTTATGTAATAACCCGAAATTTTTAAAATTATTTTATACAATTAAATATCGAGGTTTGCAACATTATTAATAATTTTTATCGTATGTTGTTATTATTATTACATTAAATTACTATATTTAATTACTAAATTTAAAATTCTATTTGGAAACTATTACTATATTTATTATTTCCATCTCATTTTATTTTTTTATTTATTTACATAGCATTATTATTATTGATTAGTATTATTTACATAGCATTTTTTTTTAACTAGAGTTATTATTATTATTGTATTATATGTTTATGTATGTGTGTTGAGTGTGTGTGTATATATATATATATATACACACACACACACATATATTAAACACACCAACCCCACTTTTCCCTTTTTCTTCCCCATCCCACGCCATCCCCTTCCTTTTTTCTTCTGCTGTCCCATTTCTTCCCTTTCTCTCGCTATCTTTCTTCTTTTCCAGCACCACTGCCTACTTCTTTCTTCTTCTTGTTGTAACAGCAACATCAACAGTGACAACAACAACATCATCATCATCATCATCATCAACAACAAAAACAGTGACAGCAACAACAACAACAACACAGCAGCAGCCTTCCTTGTCCTAGAATTATGCTTTAGGTGAGTTCTAGGTTAGTTTAGTTGAATTTGTTAAGTTGATTTTTAGTTGATTTAGGTTGTTAGTTAGTTGATTTTGTTAGTTTTGAGTTAATTTTTTATTTTAGTCAATTATGCAGAATTTATTTTTTTAGTATTTGGTTAATTTTTTGAGTTGATCTATATGTATTTAGTTGATTTTAAATTATTTTAGTTAATTCTAATTATGGGTGTTTTGAATATTTTAATAATATAAATTGTAATTTTTGTTAATTATGTTAATTAATTATTTTTGGTTGGAAATTTGAGTAATTAGTGTTAGAATATTAAGTTAGTAATTTTTGTGTTAATAAAATTATTTTTAATAAATTAATATTATTTTTGAGGAATTATTATGTGAAAATTGAAATTTTGGGGTAATTACGTAATTTGGTTGAAAATATAGTTAAATTATATTTTAAATGGTTTTAGAATTTTATAGAGTATTAGAATATTTTTTATAAATTAATTACTATTTTTAACTAATTAATTCTAATTTTTTAAAATTATATTCAAGTATTAAATTATTTATTATTTTGTGATTAAATGGATTTTTAATTAATTTTATAATATATTTAAACTATTTAAATAATTAAATGTGAATTTGACTATTTTATGATGAATAATTGTAAAATTTGGATTTTATTAATATTATATAAATTATTGGGATTTTATTATCTAATTTGGAAAAATAATTAGTTTTAATTTTTTATTATTTAAATAAATTAAATTGTGACATTTTGGGTATTTTATGGATTTTTAATGATTTAAATATTTTTATTAAATTATTTATTTTTGGTGGATTGTGAACCTCGGTTAGGGATTGAGTCGTTCGGGGTCCCAACCCTAGGTGTTGAGTTTGTGTGAATTTAGAAGTGTGTTTACTTGCAGGATTGACTCTACTTCCTTAGTGGGATGTTCATTTTACAGAAGAGACTCTACCCAATTTTTGATAGATTTTTCATAAAACGTGACATCGGGTCAATCCTAATTTTTGAATTTTGAGTTAAGTCTTCCTTAGAAATTCTAGAAGTTAGGGTTTCTATTTTCTTATTGTCGTTTCATTTTCTGTCTTTTAGCAGCCCTTCCGGTCGCGTCTACCAGTCTAGGTCGAAACGACGTATCAGAGGAGCATCTTTTTCTTGTAAGTTAATATTTGATTTGAGTGTTGGGTCTTTCAATTTAAATCATATTAAATTTTGATAAATTATATATTTGTGAGATTCTAGTTGGTACTTTTAAATAATGATGCATGATTTAAATTATAGTTGGTTTATTTTATTTTATTTTTATTTACTATAATTTTCATTGTTTTATTTAATTTCATTTATTTTAAATAAACTATGGTAGAACGGGCTACCTGATGGGTTTCATTACAATCGTGTGCGCACCAATAAAATATTTGATTATATTGATTAGATTACTGGGGTCGATGGTCTGATGATGCTTTGCTCTCCGACACCGTCATTAATATAATATTTGATTATTTAATAAATACTAGGGCCGAAGGTTTGGTGATGTTTTGCTCTCGGACGCTGCTAGTATAGTTGGATTAATATTTATTAAATCACTGGGACCGATGGTCTAGTGATGCTTTGCTCTCAGACACCGCCAGTGATATTGGATTAAGTGATGTGACTATGATTGTGCATCCTGTTAATGCTTTGCTCTCGGGATCCGGCAGTCTTGGATATAAGTGAGCCATATGACTGTTAAAATAGAGAACTTGGGTTCTACCTAGTTTTTTATACTAAAATGTTTTAAAAAGCATTTAAATATTTATTTCTTTCCTTTTGAAAAATGGGTTTCTTATATATATAATAAATGTATTGAATAAATAATAAATATATTATATTTTCATAAAAACCTATTTTAAAGAAGATTTTCAAACTGAATTCATTTATTTTATTAGCTTCCTCAGTGAGGTCTAACTCCCCTTAATTTATTTATTTATTTCAAGAGTTTGGGAGTCTTTTGTTAGGCCTACTTCTCTATGCCGAGTAGCTTCTTCACCGGTTATCTTATGTAGGTCTATATAGTTGTGTTTGCATTAGTATCCATGTACCGCAGTAGAAAACTGTATAACTATGTATTTTAATTTGGATATTATGTACTGAGATACTATTTGTATAATTTATGATGTTTATTTATTTTATGAACTATGATATTATGGTTTAATTAAATTGAGAAAAATCAGTTTGATAATGTGTATTATGATTTAATTATTTTATTATGAGGTTTTAAAGTGAAATATTTTACGTATTTCTTTTAAGGCTTACTACGGGTTTCGGTAGCTTTATGCTTTCCCATTCCCTAGTACCGGTCACGTGCCCTTGGGCTCAGGTCGTGACAATTTACTTGTATCGTGTTGCTTTAAAGTAATAGTTTGTTGTGTAAATTTAATCTATCCAAGGAACAAAACTTATGTTTTGAAGCCAAGTTATTCATGTAACAAATTAAAGGCTTTAAAATGACTTAAACGATTATCATTTTAAATTTTCTTAAATTGTTCTCTCAAACTTTATTTTTAAATCTCCAAAAATTCATTATTTTGAGGATTTTCAATAAAAAAATTGTTAAAAATAAGTGGTTTTATATTTATTTTTTATATATTTCACACATAGTTTTAAACACTTTTACATCTTCTTTTTCTTTATTTCACAATCTCATTTTTCTTAAAATGGCCCCAAAGCTTGGGTTTTGAAAAAACATCAAGTGAGGCGGTGTTTATAAAGTATTTTTCATTCTAACTTTTCTCTTTTTATTTTATTTACTTTTGCATGATTAATTTAAAGATTCTCATAATAAATTAATGCCATATCTATATCCATGACTATCAAGTCATGAAAAATTAATAATGCCATCTGTGCCATGATCGCCATGCCATATAAAATAAATGTAATCATATTTACCATGTTAATTTAGGAAATACCATGCCATGTTCATATTTTTTTTTATTTTGCATTTTGTGATGCCCATGCATCATAATACACTATTTTCATGCATATACCATGTTCATGCATTTTATATACTACTTTAGTATGTATATGTGTATATATTGTATTTGCATTTGCATGCATATACCACTGTGTTAACTAGTAAGGTCAGCTCTACTCAGCATTTGGGTAGTGTAGGAATTCCTTAAATTATAAAGAGTCTACTCTTGCTAACATCGACATTTGAACCTAATTGCTTTATCCTATGGGCAGATTTTTTGTTTCAAATGGGGAATTCAAGTTTACCTAGTCCTTAACTAGGCAATTTCTCGGGTGATATTAAGTGGTGACTCCCTATTTCTCCTAGCTGATTTCTAGAGTTTTAAGTGCATTTATGTCATCCCCTCACTGTTCCGTTGTTTTCCCATAATAAGGAAAAAGGACTATGATCTAAATAGTGCCAAGTTGACGCACTGACATTAACACTTTTCATATCTTTAATTAGTTTTTTTTAGACAAGTAATGAACCATATGAATTTTTATTTAATACTTTTTTATTGGATCAATATTCGTACTTAAAAAACATTATATTACTTGCACAAATCATATACTTACAATCCATATTAATTTTTTTAGCATTATCGTTGGGGTAGTTAATATTAGGAGTAGTTTGGAATTATTTGACTTAAGCATTTTATTTTTTTTTATTTTTTTTGTTTGTGTTTTTTTAGATTTAAATATTTTGTTTTTAGTATCATAGTTTATATGTCATTCTCATAGTCTTGAACATTATCGAGATAGCTTTGCTTAGTTAGATTTGGAGATTGAGAAAACCTTTCAAAGAAGTCATAAATGAAAAGCAAAAATGAATCAAGGAGATAAGATTAATGATAGAGTTCAGGGAGAAGAGGGTCAACATATGAGAAATCTTGTCCATGCACACAACTCTCTTGCATAACATCCTATCGCCAATAGGGCAATAAGAGAATGTATCAATCATAACATGTGTTAAGACCAATCTCTTGCTCTACTGACAGTAGCTGTAGATAATTTTAAGATCGAGCCATCCATAATTCAAGTGATCCAAAATGTACAATTTCATGGTCTACCTTTAGAAGATTCAATTGTATATATGCTAATATGCAAGGCTTATTATTATACATTCCATGTGAATTAAGTGCCTTTGAAAGCTATTCATTTAATGTTATTTTTATTTTCACTCAATTATGGTTTGTAAGGTTACATCCTAGTTCTATTAGAACTTGGCAAGAGATGTATACCACCTTATTCAATAAGTACTTTCCTCAAGTTAAAGCACTTCAATTAGGAGAGAGATCAATTCCTTTTACAATAGGATAAGGAAACATTGTGAACTTTGAATTTGTCAATAATTTTGAATTTTTCTTTGTCTTTAATTTGATTAAATATTTTAAAATTTTTAGATATCAAATTAAACTATAAATCCTCATAAGCAAGGGGAGCAATTTAAATCAAATTGCACACATTTACACATTAAACTTACTATTCTTCATTCAAAATTGATTGTCAAAGTCAAAAAGGGAGATTACTAATCATTTGCATGATTATTATATAATGACCCTTAATTTTAACTTTAATAATTAATTTTGAGTCATTAATATGTGTATTTAAGTATCTCTATTAGTTAGATTTCAAGGCATATCAATTAGTTAAGTTTTAGAGATTAACAATTAGCCATAATCAAATTGGAAGGGTGATTATAAGCAAGGTCATGACTATGCGCATCCTCCCAAGAATCAAGAAAGTAATGTCCTTAATTGATTGATAGGACAAAGACCCTCATAGTCTTTATCATAACTATGAGGAGCAAGATCACAATTAGGACTAGGAAGATCACGATCATAAAGCCTGAAAGCCATAATTAACAAAAGAGTCAAAGAACCTCATAGTCTAAGTCACGATCGTGAGGAAGCGAAAAGTGATTGTGAAGATTAAAAGTCTCTTTAACACAAAATGATAGAGCCCCTCATGGTCCAAGTTATGACTATGAGGAGATCAAACTCGATCATGAGTTATGAGTACCCAAAGGAGCCAAAGACATAAATACTTCACAACTATGGTCACAGTCGTGATTCTGATTAAAAATCACAAATGACATGGCACTTTAGCAACATGTAGAAATTAAAAGTAACGTCTATTATTTTGACCCACATGATTGTGAGCTTACTCCTTATGATAATGAGTAGCCTAAATCCTACAAAGGCTTAAAGATAACATTTAATGATGAAGAAGAAGTATAGCTCAAAACTATTACACTTTATAGTAATTTTTAAGTCTCAAACTATAAATAAGATTTGAAACTTCATTAAATTGGCTAGAAAGATTAGTTGAGCATTTATTTTTCAAATCATTAAAAGCTTTTACATTTATCTTAGGTTTTTGGGTAATGATAGGTTCCCTTTTCTACATCTTTCTTCGGTTGAAGCAAGGGTAATGAGGATTGTAATAACTTATTGTTTAAATGTTAGCTATTAGAATACTTAGGTTTTTGCGTTGTTGTTTTTCCCATCCTAGCTAGGCTATATGATTTTAAATGTATTTATGCCATCCTTAAAAGCTCTTTCAGTATTCACCTCACTACTCCTTTATCTTCTCGCAATAAAGAAAAAGAAGAGTGATCCAAATAGTGTCAAGTCAATGAGCTGGCATCAACACTTCCACTCAAAAGTATAATGGTAAATTATACTCATAAAGCATTATTCTAGCCAATTCTACCAAAGTTTTATTCTTCCTCTTAACTACTACAATTTTTTAAGTTATTATAAATTAAGAATATGTTTGAGAAAGTCCATTTTTATCATTAAAAATAGTTAAAATGTTCATTTTTAAATTTGGTTCCATGATCACTTCTAATTCTAGTAATGTAAAAACATTTTCCTTTTGAACTCTTTTTGCAAAACTTTTAAAAGTAATAAAATCATCATTCTTATAAGCTAGAAAACATACCTAAGTGAATCTAGAGTAATCCTTAACAAGCACAAATGCATAATGTATTCCACCCAAACTAGTTACTTTAGTTGGTCCAAATAAGTGCATATGTCTTAGCTCAAATAGCTTAAAAGTAGACACTCTTTGTTTTAGATTGAATGAAGATTTAGCTTGCTTTCCTTTTTAACAATTATTATAAGTCTTATCCTTGATGAGCTTGTGCTTGGGTAACCCATATATAAGTTCACTCTTAGTAAGTTCATAAATCAACTCAAAATTAGCTTGTCCTAATCTTCTACGTCAAGTCCAAGTGTCATGAAAAATAGACATTAAGGATTTAAGATCTTTATTATCTACTCTATTCAAGTCTATAACATAAACGTTTTTCACCTTTTCACTATTGAAAACTACTTTGTCATTATCAAGTTTACTAACAAAGCAATTCATAGGAAAAAAGTTTACTTTATTTTCCATGTCATAAAGTTAACTAATACTAAGCAAGTTATGCTTCAACTCATTAATAAGTAAGACATGATGAATAAATGGGGTTTAAGGATTACCTATTTTACCAATTCCCACAATCTTCCCTTTCGCATTATTACCACATATGACACTTCCTCCATCCTTTATCTTAAGGGATGTAAATTTGCTTTTGTCTCCTATCATATGCCTTGAACATATGCTATCTAGGTACTATTTGCTTTTGCTCTTGGTGGATTCAAGCACACTTATACAACAATAAAGTAAGCTTTCTTTTGAACCTAAACCTTAGGTGTAGTAGGTCGGTTAGTTTCAAAATAATCCATTGGTAATAATTATAAATGCAAACTCCTATAATAATATATATTACTAGTGTGACTAAGATTCATGCAATAAAAGCATCTCATATTGGCAAACTTATTATGCCTAGATGCATAAGTGTTGTTGCTATTAGAGTGTTACACAAATTTTATCCTAACTGTAAAAGTCTTAGAGTAAGCATGTGACATACAATTACAAGTATGCAAGAGGTTATGTGAAATGCATGATTAGGTATGTACTTCTTTATATATATATATATATATATATATATATTTATTTATTTATTTATTTATTTATTTATTTATAAGTATTATTTAGGTTGAGATCTTTTGGCGTGCACTTAGACCTTTAAGTCTTAAGGAGATTTGCCTTATGAGACTTAGCATTAGCTCTTGATGGGAAAGACTCTTCAACTTTAATAACTTTAATCTTAGCACTCCTATTAAGAATAAATGAAGAAAGGATTTTGGCGTTCATAAATCTTATAGGTTTTAATGATGATGACGTAAAGGTTCAATTCCCATATTTAATTTTAAACATTAATCCATAAGACCTTTAAGACTCCAAGTCATTGTCAAGGGTCTTTTTTCCTTTATAAAAGGAAATGGAATTCTTTAACTCTAGAACTTCTTTGGAAAGCTTTTCATTTTCCTCTTTATTTTTATCAAATTCATTTTTAAGGAAATAAAAGCTTTCAAGTCATTAGAAAGTTATTTATTAGAAGAGTGCACTTTAGAAAACTTTTATTTCAAATCCTAAAATTCTTTTGGCAATTTTGAAAGCTCTAGTTTGTAAAATTTCTTCTTTGAAAGCAAGTTTTTGCATTTCAAAACAAGTTTGCTCACATTAGGCTCTCATTATAATCATCACAATCAAGATCATCATCATTATTATCATGAAAAAAGGAGTTATAAATATAGTGTACCTTATTATCTTTAAGGTCCATAAAATAAAGGTTTGCCACTTCTTATTGCTCCTTTTTCTTATTCGAATTAGAGAAATAATCCCAAATAGTTTTGAATGACTTATTTTTCTTTTGGCTCCTTTGCCCTTGTGCTTTAGTTTTGGACATTCACTTCTTATGTGTTTGGGCTTTTTCAACTAAACATACCAAGTAACTTCCTTTGTCTTCTTATTTTCACTATTCTCATTATCTTTTGTTGCCATATTTCTCTTATTTAGGTACTTCTTAAATCCCCTTCTAAGCATGGTAAGTTCCTTATCTTCTTTAATTAAGTCTTTAGGGATTTCATCTTCACTATCTTTTTTAGTAGCCTTGAGAGCTATCTCCTTTTTATTTTTCTTCTTTCTCTTCCTTCTCATCTTCCTTTAGTCTCAATGTAAGCTCATAAATTAGGGGTTTACCTATAAGAATATAGCTGGAGAACTTGAATAAATCATGTACCTCCTTGATGGAAGTGACTCTTAATTTCCACTCCTTCTTAGGTAGGACTCTAGGAATCTTTGTGTTCACCTCCTCTCTTGAGTAATTCTTTTTAAGCTTCCTTAGAGTTATGAGAAGTGTATTAAGGTGCCTTGTCATTTTGGTGATGCACTTTTAAGGGTTCATCTTAAAGATTTCATACTTATAGACATAAAGTTGACCATTCTTGCTTCTAACTTACACATTGCCTTCATAGTGGTTCCTTAGAGTCTCCCATATCTCCTTTACATATGTGCAATGTTAAACATTGCCTCCTTTATCTCTAAACGTATAGGCAAATAAGATAGTTATATCCTTCTTGTTCTAGTAGTTTTCTTCTTTTTGTTTTTAGGAACGTTGACTTCTTGCCATTATTTTTGGTCTCCTTAGGAAGGCTCCAACCTTCAAGAATAACATCTGAAAGTCTCATCGGGTCACTATCAAAGTAGAGCTCTATCTTGTACATCCAATGTGGATAGTCATTGCCATCAAAGAATAGCCTAAGAAATTAAAATTTAAGAATTCACTCCCCATGATCTTTACTTCTTTCAATCAAGTACCAAGAAGACAAGTTATTATATCAATTGAAAAGCCCTAAAAGGGGTTGAATTGGGATTTTGTAAGAATTGAAAGAAATTAGGAAAGTAAAAGAGATTTAAAGAATGTTAAGATTAAGAATAAGAAGCACAGAAAAATCCACATAAAGACATAATGATTTTAGGGAGTTCAAATTCTCAACAATCCTACATTTCCCACTTAATATCTCTGAAGTTAGGATTTTCAAATTACATACTCTAATATATTACTTAGATGGACTTACACAAGTGTTTTTCAATGCGTAACTCAAACCATTATGTAAGTGAGTTTTTCTTTATTAAATTCAAAATATACCCAACAATCTAAGTGTTTTAATCGTTAACACTTAAATCATAAGTGATTACATTCCTCACTATCCTTGCTTCAACTGAAGAAAGATGTAAAAAAGAAAACTTATCACTACTTACACACCCAATGCTCAAAAAGGTTGAAATATTAATTGAATACAAATAAGAGCTTTGAATGCTTTAAAAATTAAATGCCCAACCAATCTTAATGACTAATTTAATGAAGTTCAAGCTCTTATATTTATAGTTAGAGGGTCAAATATAGTTGTTAGAAGGAAGTAGTTTTGAGCTCCACTTCTTCTTCTTCTTTATTAAATGCTCTTTTCCAGCTTTTGTAGGATTTATATTGCCCACGATTGTGAGGAATATGCTCATGATCATGAAGGTTAAAAAATAGTTATTGCATTTAATTTTACTTGTTGTTGAAGTGTCATGTCATTCGTAACTTATGATCATAATCATGATCTTTTTCATTATGATTGTGACCATAATGATGAGAATCTCTATGTATTTGGCTCCTTTAGGTGTTCATGACTCACGATCAATGCTAATCAACTCACGGTCATGACTTAAACATATGAGGGGTTCTATCACTTTGCTTTAAAGAGACTTTTTAATCTTCATGATCACTATTTACTTCCTCACAGTCATAACTTATACCATGAGGGTCTTTAACTCTTTTATTTATTATTACTTCTAGGCTTCATGATTGTGATCCTTCTTATCCTGATCATAATCCTCCTAGTTTTGATCATGATCTTACTCCTCACAATCATGAGAGAGACTATAAGGGTATTTGTCTTATGAATGAATTAAGGACTTTTATTCCCTTAATGCTCATGAGGGTGCTCATGATCGTGACCCTACTGAGGTAAGCACCCTTCTAATTTGTTTTTAGCTCATTTTTAATCCCCAAAACTTGAACAATTGATGTCCATTGAATCCTAACTAATAGGGACACTTAAATACACATATTAGTGATTCAAAACTTTTTGTTAAAGTCAAAATTAAGGGTCATTATAATGATCATGCAAATGATAAACACTTACTATCTTAGCATTGTTAATAATAAAAGAATTAGAGATGGCCTCCATTATTTCATTAAAGTTCAATGATGTATCTAGAGCCTATTCTGACTTTAAAAGAGTTGGTGGTGTGGTTACAGCTATTGTTAAGCATGTTGGGTTTGACATAGAACATCTAACATATGATTTTATGAGGGGAGATATGAGAATTGGCTTTGGCATAATGTTGAACATATAATTTATTTAAGAGGCATGAAGATGAGTATGTCTTAGTGCCACATCCAAGGGGAATTCTTCCACTATAACCTCAACTATAAGTAAAAAAGTTCAAAAGGAAGGGGATAAATATGGACTGATATATCCAACTATAGTGGATTTAATGAATCAAATGCTTTTGTTTGATTTGAGGGTGAGTTCTTTAGAGGGCACCATAAAGACTATTAACTATAATATGGCTTACATGTGTTGTAACTTAGACACTTTATTTATTCATCAAGGTTTTCATGCTTCATCATATCAATCTTCATCATATTAAGAGTTTCATGTTGCTTAAGGAGGAGGGAAGGAAGTGAATTTCCATTATTGGAGGAACCTTAGTTTAGATTAGTTCTTTTTTATTTTTAGTTTAATTTCCCTTTCATTTTCATTTTGTTATTCGTATATTTATATTTCAATTTTTGCAATTTTATTCTTCTTTTCTTGTTTTCTAGAAGTTACATTTGCTATTTTCTTTTCTTATGTAATGAAATTTTATTTTTTACATTATTTATTAGGTTGTATGCTCATATCATTCATTCATACTAACCTTAATTCAAAATTCTTGGACTTTATTGCAATTTTATTATCATTTGTAATTAAGTTATTAAGTTGAAGTTGCAACCATAGAAGTGTGGACTTTGATCTCTCATGCATTAACATTAAAGACAATGTTCATTTCAAGTATGGGGAGAGTATATACTTTCTTTTTCTTTGGTTTATTCTGCCCACAAGAGAATGGATTGTAAATAGTACATAAAATATCACCCTATAGGAATTCAAGAATTAACTACTAAAATTGATTTTTAGTGATTTTTTTATTTCGACTAACAATAACAGGTGAAAATTAATCAATAACTTGAAATCAATAATAAGTAAAATTTAATTCCTAAATAAAAAAAATTAAAGTTGTATATTATCAATCAATAATGTATATGTTCGGAATTTTATCCCTTAGTTTTAAAGACTTTATCATTTTCTAAACAAAAATTATGTTAAGTATGCTTTATGATGCATGCTTCTAGTACATTATGCAATTCTCTCTCAAGTAATTACTTAATTAATTGACATTTAATATATTGATAACAAAGGATGTTCTTACCATACAATCAATTAATTTATTAAGTCAAATTCAAGCTTATAGCATTTATGCAATAATATTATCTCTGATGTTTCTCAACTAAAAGAGAATTTAATAGATTTCATCTTATATTCTTAACATAATTAGTCTATCAATTTAATTATGCTATCAAATTTAATTCATTGGATGACCAATCGAACGAAAGCATTAAGAATAAGATTCAATCCATGGAACAAAATGCCCTCTTAATTGCTGCATAAAGAAATCATATTATATCTACATCAAACTAGGTTTAGAAATCCTAACAATAAATAATCCAACCACCTATTATGATCAAAACATAAACAACACAATATATGGTGAATTCACAATTAATCATGTTGTACAATTCAAGTTCTAGATCGAAAAGAGAAATATCAAGTAAAAAACCCTTTTTAGTTCCCTCTTAAATTTTCCTTTTATTGTATATTCTCTAATCTCCATCTTAAATGCCTTGAAAAATGAATCCAGCTCAAAGATTTGAAAGAAAGTTAAGAAAAATGATGATTTTTAAGTGTAAAATGGAGTAATAAATGTTCTTTCTTCCCTATCTCTCACATATGGATGTAGTTACCTCTTAAAAGCTAAGATGATCTTTAAATATGAAATGGAGTTATGAATTTTCCCTCTTCCCTCTCTCTCATTAGTGGCTGTAGTCACCTCTCAAGACCTAAGATGATATATATTCTTCTAAATATGATGCCTTTTATATTTTCCTCCTCCTGTCCTTAGTTGTTTTAAATGTATGAGCTATAAGGTAGCAATGCATGGTTATGTTACAATGTTGCATAGCTATGCAAAATTTCACTAGACTCTTCCTAAGAAATTTTGGCTTTAGGCACAATTGTGCACAACTTGCACAAATCTTTCACAGCCGTGTAGGTTCTTTTTTATGGATTTCTGAAACAGATTCAATCAAGCACAATTGTGCAAGTAATATGCACAACTGTGCAAAATGCTATACTAAAATTCCTATATTTTCTACTTTTAGGCACAGTTGTGTCAAGGTGTTATACAGTTAGGCAAGTCTTATTTGCTTGGTTCTGAGTTTGACAATTATCTAGGCACAACCATGCATTCCTCCAAAATGTGAACCAAACTTCTCAAAGTGTAGGCCATTATCCTAAGAGACTTACAAATCCTTAATCAGCTATTATACTCTTTTTAGCTTAAGACATCAAACGAAAAAATCAATAAAAATGATATAAAATCATCCAAATAAACTTAAAAACATGAAATAAAAATCATTTATTGAATTATTAAAAGAAATTTGAAAATTCTTGTTTAAATGCCGAAACAACTCAAATTTGTCACTTCAATTTACAAGTCCTTAAAGGAATAGCACTTAAAATACAAGCATTTTACATGTTTATCATTCTTCTTTGTGTAATTATGATTTTTTTTTATTTTTTTATTTTCTTTTTCATATTGTAAAACTTTGATTTTATATTAGCTATAAGGTATTTAGATTATATAAAGGGAAAAGTATGAAAAAGTACCTTGTGGTTTAGAGCTTTTAGCATAGCAGATCTGTGATTTTATTTTTATATGCACTTAGGTGACATATGGTATCTCGTCGTTAGCACTTTAGTGACAAATTATGTAATACCATTAAGTAATCCTACGTGATAGATGATGTGGTGCCATGTCATCTGCCATATAGGATTACTTAATGATATCACTAATTTGTCATTGAAGTGCAAACGATGGTTTACCATATGTCACCTAAGTGCAAAAAAGAAAAATCACATGGTACTTTTTGTACATATATTAATTGAATATAATTAATCAAAATTCAATTGATTTTGTATACTAATGAGTATAATGTATCAAACTCTATTGATCAAAGAAAGTAGTAATGACTACATGAAGTTTAAATCAAATGATTTAGGCTGAGGTCTTAAGACCTTTTGAAGAGCTTCAATTAATTAGTTCAAACTGAAATTTTAACTTCTTTATTTAACATGTGAATGAGGTTTAGACTGAGGTCCTTGAAACTTTAATAGTTGAACTAATTAACTAAAACTCTTTGAAATGTCTTAAGACTTTAGCCTAAACTATTTAATCTAAATCTCATTAGTAGTCACTAATATTTCTCTTAATCAATAGAGTTGGATGCAACTATACTTAAAATTAATATCGATATAAAAATATTATAATGATTAATATTAAATTGATTTAGATCTATATGATGAATGATGATATGAATTAAATTTTGTTTTTGTTATATTTTATTATTTATATTAAAATTTAAAAAGTAAGATTATTCGAAAATGCAATAAATTATTATTTTGGTTTAGATCATTAGTATACAAAATCAATTGAATTTTGACTAATTATGTTTGATTAATATATGTATAAAAAAGTACCCTATGGTTTTTCTTTTTTACAATTAGGTGACCTATGGTACACCATCATTTACACTTTAATGACAAATTAATTATGTCATTAAGTAATCTTACATGGCAGATGATGTGACGTCACATCATATGCCATGTCATCCCCTCACATATGTCATCTAACATGTGGTGCCACATCATCTACCACATATGATTACTTAATAATTCTACAAAATTTGTCATTAAAGAGCTAACAACGAGGTACCACAGGTCATCTAAGTGTAAAAAAGAAAAAAAAAACTATAGACTCGTCATGCTAAAAGTGCTAAACCACAAAGTTTTTTTTTTTTTTGTACTTTCCCTTATATTAATCTACAAATCTATTAGGATAGGTTGTAAAGTATAAGTTGAGTTTGAATTTTAATATTTAGTTTAATCATACTATGTAAATCAACTTACGTCTCACTTTGAGCAATAAGTTTGTGAATTTTGAGCATTTGAAAGAGTTATATGATATTGATGATGATTTTAATTGAACATAATTAATCAAAATTCAATTGGTTTTGTATACTAATGTGTATAATATATTGAACTCTATTGATCAAAGGAAGTAGTAGTGAATGCATGAAGTTTAAATGATTTAGGTTTAGGTCTTAGGACCTTTTGAAGAGCTTCAATTAATTAGTTCAAACTGAAATTTTCACTTCTTTATTTGCCATGTGAATGAGGTTTAGACTGAGGTTCTTGAAACTTTAATAATTGAACTAATTAACTAAAACTCTTTGAAATGTCATAAGACTTCAGCCTAAACTATTTAATCTAAATCTCATTAGCAATCATTACTACTTTTAATCAATAGAGTTGGATGCAACTATACTCAATATTAATATTAATATAAAAAAAATATTGTAATGATTAATATTAAATTGATTTAGATCTATATGATGAATGATGATATGAATTTTTTTTTTGTTATATTTTATTATTTATATTAAAATTTAAAAAGTAAGATTATTTGAAAATGCAATAAATTATTATTTTGGTTTAGAACATTAGTATACAAAATCAATTGAATTTTGACTCATAATGTTTGATTAATATATGTATAAAAAAGTACCCTATGGTTTTTTTTTTCACTTAAGTGACCTATGGTACACCATCATTTGCATTTCAATGATAAATTATTTATGTCATTAAATAATCCTACATAGCAGATGATGCGACACCACATCATATGCCACATCATCCTCTTGCACATGTCATCTGACATGTGGTGCTATGTCATCTGCCACATATGATTACTTAACGATTCTACAGAATTTGTCACTAAAGTGCTAATGGCAAAATACCACAAGTCATTTAAGTGGAAAAAAAAAACCATAGAACCGTCATGCTAAAAGTGTTGAACCACAAAGTACTTTTTTGTACTGTTCCCTTATATTAATCTACAAATCTATTAGGATAGGTTGTAAAGTATAAGTTGAGTTTAAAATTTTTGAATTTTTATATTTATTTTAATCATTTTATGTAAATCAACTTGTGAATATGCTTCTCACTTTGAGTAATAAGGTTGTGAATTTTGAGCATTTGAAAGAGTTATATGAGATTGATGATGATTTTAAGCAGATATGAGAGAAGTGTATTATGAATCAACCTTATAAAGATTTTCATATTCATGATGGTGAAGGAAACTAACTTTGTATTCCTAAATCATCTATAAGAAAAAAAGTTGTTCGTGAATTACAATGGAGGTAGCTAGGCATTCAAGCAAAGATAAGGCTATTGTTGCAATTGGAGAGAGACACTATTAGCCTCATTTGAGAAGGGATATGACTAGCTAGGCATTTGAGCGAAGATAAGGCTATTGTTGCAATTTGAGAGAGATACTATTAGCCTCATTTAAGAAGGGATATGACAAGATTTATTTAACATTGTTATATATGCTAGATAGTAAAGGAATAATCACAAAATACAAGTTTATACATGTTTTTACTTCTTGCTAAAAATATTTGGAAAGATCTGTATATTGATTTTGTGCTTAGTTTGCCTTGCACCTGGCAAGGTGTAGATTATATATTTATTGTTATTTATAATTTTTCTAAGATAACTCATTGTATGCATATAAGAAGACTTCATATGCTAATGGTGTAGCGAAGTTGTTTTTCAAAGAGGTTTGTCCATTTACATGGCGTGCCCAATATTAGAACTTGAAATTGAGATAGAAAGTTCCTTGTATTTTTGGACTTTAGGGAAGGTGTTTGAGTTTTCTTTGAACTACAATAATGTAGCTCATCCTCAAACAGATGGACAGACATAAGTGTTTCGTTATGTAATATACGCAGAGATAGACCCATGCAATGGCAAAATTTATTTATAACTGTATTGTTCGTAAAACTACAGGAAAATTATCATTTTTGTTATATATATGAAAACACCAGAGCATGCCCTTGATATGAACAAGCTACCAAAAGTTTTGGATTTAAGTGTAGTGGCAAAAAGTATGGTAGAGCAATGTCAAACAGTGCAATTATAGGTCAAACAAAAAATTGGGACCAATGGCAAATAGTGCAAGCTAATGCCAAGTATAAGAAAGTAGCTAACAAACATCACAGAGTTCAGGTATTTGAGGTGGATGATATGGTGTGATTTTTCTACAAGAGAAATGATTTCTAGTTGGTACTTACAATAAATTACAATCTAAGAAGTATGATCTTTGCAAGATTCTGAAAAAAAGACTATGCATATGTTATTGACTTGCCGGCTAGCGTAAAATTTTAAAGACATTCAATATTGTTGATATTTATCCCTTTCACTTATTTGATGAATCTCTACATCAAGATATTTTGGATAACTCAAGGTCAAGCTTTTTTAGGTGGAGGGAATTGACATAGAACATCTAGTTGAAACATTTTTTGGCCGAACTAAGAGATAAAATATTGTAATATCATTTTACACACTTATTATACACACTAGTTACAAAAAATTTATATATATAGTTTAAAAAGCACTAGAATCAAAAACTAAAAATATACTCCTGTTAAATACCAATTAATCCACCTTCCCGCTTAGAGATAAGATAAAAAAAAAAAAAGCCTTCCATCTACAGGGCAAGGCACTTATAGAGGGGAATGATCAATTTACCCCCTCTCATGTCAAAAAAAAAAAAAAATACCAATTAATCCTTAAATTATTAGAAAAATAATAAACTCTGATAACCATTTGAAAATAGCCAGGGTGACCAATTTGGATTTTCTAACTATATGTGTACTCCGAAGTTAATAGCCAGGGTGACCAACTTCTAAGTGGAGTTTAATTCCATCCCTACAATACAATTTCAGTAGAATTTTAATTTGCTTATATTCCAAAATAAAACAAATTTTTCCTCGTTAAGATCTACTTTAAATTACTATGCGAAACCAAAATTTTAAAAATTTAAATTGTTATTTTTTTTTATTTTTACTGTTCCTATTTATTTTCACCTATTCTTTGTTAAAGAATGTTTTGCCATTCAAAGTTGGATTTTCAAAGCAGTAAAAAAAAAACGGCCAAGTAAAAAAAATATCTTCTGGTTAGAGGCATTTTCATTTAATTATTTATGATTTTTTCGTGTCTTTTACAAATAAGTAATTTTATTTTCTAATATTTTAATACCATATGAGGTAATATTGTCATTATTTTATAATAAAATTTTAATATAACACCATACTCACTAATAAAAAATGTTTTAGAAGTCATTTAACATCAATATAACTATTTAAATACTTTTAAAAATATTATAAATTTATTTTAAAAATTATTTCTTTTTATTCTTAATAAAATTAAAAATACATCTTACTTTCATTTTTTATAAATTTATTTTAATTATTTGAATGATATATAACTTAATAAATAATTTGACTATGAAATGTCCATATTATTTTAACATTACATCATATATTTTTAATAATATTAGTAAGTATGTATCAGGTATTTTATTGTATTAAAAAAAAAAAAAAAGCAGCTAAGCTGAAAGCAGTTCATACCACAAACCCAAACATGCTATCAAAATGTAAAAACTATCCAAAGTGCCGTGCTTCTGAACTCAGGAAAACCGCCCAAGTATATGCAGTAATGATTGCTCATACTCAAAAAAAAAAAAAATGATAAACGATATCAAAATACAAACATGCTTAGATCTTTAACTATTATTAATAGCTCCAAAATAATAATAATAATAATAATAATAATAATAATAATAATAGAATGATCTTCCAAGTTCCAATAGAACCTATATATATCAAACTTTCAATCATTCGCCAAGCTCCAAGGGCTTGAAATATTTGCCATCAATGAGATAGGTGCCAATGCTGAGACGAACTGCCCACACATCCTTAGGCTTTCTTGACACAATTCTGAACATGTATAAATCAATGACAAATTAATATGCATGAACTGTACAAAAATTTATGCACTAAACCAACTGTCAAGAGATGGAAGAGAATTGGAAATTGCACCTTCCTACATCACCAGGCTTGACTAAGCCAGCATTAACCCTGAGGCATGGTACAGATGCCGCAGTCTTTATCATTTTGGGTGCTTCAACAACAACAATAGGTGAACCTATGTCAAGTTTCGTAATTTTTGCTGGCGGACTTGCCTCTGAATCTGATGATGATGATTCTTTAGATTGACATTTAGTGACCACATTGAAGCTTGGATTCTTAGTGGTCACATTTAACATTGAATTGTGAAGTTTTGCGCATGGAACGGTGAAAGCGGTGGAGAGAGATGATGCCATAAGAAGCGAGCGTAGCGTGTGAAATTTGGATAAACTATGTGCGGCTGACACTTCACCGGACCTATTGTTTATTGTTGAAGTTATACTTCGGTTTTTTTGCTTCTATCTTTTTTTTTTTTTAATATTTTTTTTATTTATATGCGACTTCCAAAGTACGTAAAAATCCAACTCAAACTAAAAGACAAAATAGGCATCAAACGAATAGATTCTGCAGATAATCATCAGCAAAGTGAACGTCAATTTTGTACAAACCAAGGTTCATTTCCTCGAATGGTCGTTAAACGTCGATGCTAGTGCATGTCATGCCACATATAGGGGGCAATCACGTTCCTCAATTCTTGTTACACAGGATAGTTTCAAAACTAAAATCACCAGTTCCTGTTATGCTTGCCAACATAATCTCATAATCTTTTGGAGGTAAATTAAATATGTATGTACTCAAAGCACCAACTTCCCTTCTCTGTTTCCTGAGTTAACAGATATTCTTTGTACAGGTCATTTATTTTCCTTTATCAAAAGATATAAGCACCTGTTTGTTACAACATATAGCAGTAATGGAGGAAGAAAGAGAGAGACAGAGACATATAGTACTAACGGAGGAAGTAAGAGAGAGAGAGAGAAAGAGAGAGAGAGTGAGAGAGAGAGAACTTTAACCAAAAAGAGGGGCGTGGCGCTGAACTGTTGGCCTGAAAAACCAACCAGGCAAAAAATTTACAAAACCTTTACAACCTATACAAAATTCAAAGTTGCTCTTGCAATAATTGGTTTTCAAATTTCACCAAAGAATACTGTCCACTCTGATGCCCAGTGCAACCCCTCTTATATCTCTATGTACATTACTTCTTTGAATATGTAAGGTACGGATCTTGTGCAATTGTTAGGACATCTGGTCTCTCGCTTTGGTTATATGTTAGACATCGACGAATAAAATCCTGTACGAGAACCAACCAAAAGCATAAAATTGTCATGAGAAACTGCAAATTCTACTAGAATTTTCATTACATATAAAAGAAATACCTAATGCTGTCAAAACAAGTTTAAAAAATATAAAAACATAAATAAAAATAAATTTATGTAGCAAGAATGCAGTTTTTATCAATCAAAACCAAAAATTCAAGTTTCGGATGCAATAGCACCCACACCCAACCAGCTGGTACAATTTCACCAAGGTACACACAATGTACAGTGTACAACAATTATTTAGACATGCAGTGATAACTTCCAACACTGAAGATGCAACTTACCTTTGCCTCATTGGAAACAGAAGGCTTTGATGGAAAATCAACCCTGCGAGCTTTTATAATTGTGTCTTCACGTAAGATACGCTCTTGAGTCTGGTCATGCCCAAAAGGACGCCTGCCAAAGAGCATCTGGTAAAATAAAACACCAGCTGACCAGACATCAACCTGACTCCAGGAAAAGAGCACAGCAGTAGTCAAATAAAAGAGCAAAATATGATGTCAATTTGAAAGTTCCGCAAATAACAGTATATCAGCAAGATCCAACCATTTAGGCATTCTAATAGAAGTGGAAAAAAATACATGAAGAAAGACTAGCAATTCAAAAGGCACTAGCCAAAAAATTCAGGGAATATCTTTAACCAAGGGTATTTCTTTCCTTTTAATTTCCTTGAAAGATATTAGAGCATAGCAATCTGCTTACCTTTGATGATATTAAAGGCGTCTTGCTAAGCTCAAAGCATTCTGGTGGAAGGTACCTAAAATTACAAGAGGAAACAGAATTAGCCTGCTGCTTCCTTATAGCTAAATGATACAAAATGAGGCAGAAAAGAGAAAAGCACTGAACTGCACAGATTAAAACTTGTATACTATACAGAACTCATTATACTGTTCCTGTGTCAAACATAGCACAATACCTCAAGAATCAACCTACCATTTGCATTGCTCCATGTGTGAGCCTTGTTTTTGCATGCATAAAAAAATAAATAACATAAAACAAAATCTGTAGAAAAAAAATCAGTGGAATTAACCCGAGACAGACATAAAAAGTACGACAGCACCAGTTTTACAAATGAACTAAAGAAAACAAGTTAGGTCAACTGACACAATAATGGTAAGATTATGTAAAAGAATTTCATGTGTCATTTTATTCACCCATTTTCCAAACTGTAGTGTGTGGGTGGGTATGGGTGTGTATGTGTGTGTGTGAATGGAAAACATGCCCTGTAACTAGACAAGGCCTTAAAGTCTTAACATTCTAGCACATTCAAATGAATCCATTATGACTGAGGCCATATGCAAAATAAATGGCAGCAAAATCTGTAACACACTATATTATATTCACATAAAAGCACTTTCAACTTCAAAAAAGATATGCCCTTTGGTACACATTTGTGTAGATAAGGCTACCCATGTAACTTGTTAAGCTTGTAAACACAATATTATTTTAGATATAATGCAAAAGCATAAACCGATAAAGTATGTTCATGTCAAGACAGCGGATATAACATTTACATCCAGGTGAATCACAATCGACAAACAGCAATTACTCACCAATATGTTCCAGCTCCTTGGGAAGTGAGTTCCATGCCCTGCGATCCAACATCATTCTCCACTATCTTGCTCAAACCAAAATCAGTAACTTTAGCAATACCAAACTCATCAAAGAGAACATTCCCAGGCTTCAGATCATAATGGATAATCCTCTGTGATCTTTTATTCAAGTATATGAGGCCTTGAAATATCTGAACAATAATGATACGAGCTTCTCTCTCAGGCAATATAGGTGTTGCTTTAAGAACAGCATCAAGATCTTTTCCTGAGAGCATATGAGGAATGATATTAAAAAAATGATAAACAGTTACAGATACAAAATTTCTTCCAGCTAACCACTGCATAATTTAATGGTCTTCGCCAACATAATTGAATATAATTATTGACAGAACAAAAATAGGCTCAAGGAACTATCATACCACTACAGTACTCTAAGACAGTGCAGAATGTATTCTGGTCAATCTCAAAAATGTCCCAAAGCCGAACAATGTGATTATGCACCAAGGTCTTGTGAATATTATACTCCCGTATCGCATGCCTTATGTAACTTTGCTTCTTATCCTCACTCCACTGTGCATTCAATCCGTGAAGCTTACAAGCTACGTATCTATGCTCTACCAAATCATAAGCCTGCTGGAAATTTCTTACTTCAAATCACTGCAAAAAGGTATGTTTTTACGATTGCCAATATTGGCAAAAGCATAATCTAAAATTTTTCTATTGACATTAAAAGCCTTGGTTTCAACTTTCAAAAGATACTGTTAATACATCGATCAGCAAAAGATGCATGACTTGCGAAGTCCTGACCTTGTAAACCTCACTGAAGCCTCCTTTTCCAAGAAGGTTTAATAGGGCATATCGATGATTCAAGATCTGGAAATTATTAAAACGGGAACCATCTTCATCCCTTATTCTTTTCATTTCACGTATGAGCCGTCCCTTTTCAAGTTCATACCGATCTCTCTCACGCAAAATAATTTCTTCCTCCTATAGAAACCAGCAGCTCAACAATGAGGATGCACTTATTATAAAAAAAATTATCCAAAAAAAAAAAAAGGAAATGCAATTGTTCTTTAATGCCCTGATGACCAAAAAAAATCAAAACATACGCATAAATTCGCAATTCAACATATCCTTTTAAATTTGTCAATTTAGCATAATATGAAAAAAAGAAAAGAAAAAGGTGAAATTTATCCAAGTAATAAAAAATGAAATACAATTGTATCTACTTAATTATCAGGATACAAAACAAAAAAAAAATTATATTTCTACTTTTTTTACATCTTTTCCTTGTTCTCTTCTCTCTCCTCTCTTCACTATAATTTTTTATCCTCTTTCGCCATCTCTTTCTCTCTCCAAGCATTCCACATGGTCCGCTGTTGATGGCAGTCTTCTATAACTCCCTCTCCCTATCAAACCTCCATCTTTCCACTCTACCCTAAGATTCCCTTTCCTCCCTATGAACCCAACAAGTATCCTGATAGCAGCAACGTTTTGCTCAGTGTCCACAATTTATACCTTTGAATCACTCATTGCGATCTCAAACATCATAGCTGTTTTGCCAGAGCATTTCCAGTTGCCAATTGCCATTAATAAAATGGAAGCATTCAAAGATGGAAAGTCAATCGAACCTATAGTTCTGGAGGAGTTAAATTATGAGATATATTTTTATGTAATCGAATTTATAAATAAGGGTTTTACCCATGTTATTCACTTTGATGGATGAAGGATAACTATACCAAGAAAATTGTTTGCTTGAGTTTCAGTAAGAAGGATGATGGCTTTGTAGTAGTGGCAAAGTGTTGGAATGGAAAACTGAGTGCGTGGACAATGGGAGACAAGAAATGAACTTATACTGAAAATGAGAGGAAGCAAGGGAAAAAACACAATGAAGGTAGGGGAGTAGAAAGAAAGTATAGAAGGAGCAAGGAAAAAAGAAAAATAAGAAAAATAAACACCTTCTTTTAAATAAGATTAGTAATAAAAGATTGTTTTTCTATTAAATTTTGATCACTTGGATAAAATTGTAACGAAGTTCTTCAATGAAGCTAAATGCAACAAAATTAAAAGAATATGACAAAGTTTTGACTTTGAAATTTTAGATTTTTTGGTCAATAGGCCTTTTAAAATCCTCCCTGGAATCACATGTATCATGTAAAAGAAGGAGCATCCAATTATAGTAACTAAACTTACACGTTTAATGCTTGCAAGACGAGATTTAAAAATCTCATCCTGTATCAGAAAGTCTTCTTCTTGTACAGCTGATTCAGCATCTGTTCCATCACCCTTATCTACATTGAAAAACAACAACCATTAGCATTATGATTCTTCTTTTTATCAGTAAGAAAGGTAATACTGATAAAAACATCACAGTAACCGTGGAAAGTATATTTAAAAATCCCCAAAAAAATTATCCAATAACAAAATTCTCAGTTATAATAATAGGAAAAATATTTCCCATTTGTCCTCAAAATGCTGCAATGCAAACTATGCCAAGGAATAAGATGTACCATCGAGAGCTCCAGGAGTGGGCACAAGTTTATGTTCTAAATACTCCAAAAGACTACTCACCTCAAGCCCATCCAACAAGTGATAATATGTAAATAGGCAATTAGGGAACCACAGCAACTTTTTCATTTCCATACAGTAGACAACTTCCTTAGTTTTGCATGATAATGAAACCACTAAAAAAGTTAACCGAACAGCCACCAGCGTTAGCAAGCATACAAACAAGATAGAAACTTTGGGCAACACAATATTTTGTTCAGAAAAGAATTGAACGGAAAAAGTAGTTGAAGGCTGCTAGCAGATATCCGTGGCAGAGGCACAAGCTAAAATATCAGTCACACGTGTATCGCTCAACTGACTAAAGACCATAAGATGCTTGCCACAATAATACTGAAGGAAAGTATTACAAATTACTACATGATAGAAGCTTTACCAGATTGTCGCTTCTTCAATGATTTACGTTGCCGCTCAACAGCCTCTTTCGTTTCCAATAGATGTCTCTACAAAATTAATCGAAAAAAAAAAAAAAAAAAAAAAAAAGCATTACTGATGCATGTAACACAGGAACTTCATCGAGGAATTAGTTTATTTTGAAGGTTTCTGTTCACAGTATAGCAGCAGGATAATTTTAGCAAGCATTTCAATGATCTTCTCAATTCTGCAAGGACAGTTTAATAGTTTTATAGGTTGTAATCTTACTAATTAAGGTTAAATGACTTAGATCATTATTAGAATCCTATCAAGTCCAGTAATCCATTTTAGTTTTGCATTTTTTGTCCCAAGTACCATATAAGGTTACCATTTACCTTGAATCATATGATTAAGTTTTCAATTGAATATTTTAGTGTGCAAGATGCAACTGTTAACTCTTTGTCAAAGCCTAGGATGATCTTGGGTGTAATGTATGCCTAAAAAGTATTAGCTGGGATGCCTAGAGTCTTTTGATCCCATACGTTTTCTTTGATTTAGAATTCAAGAAATTTTGTAAGAAAAAAGAATCATATTCAATCTCTGCTCATACCACCCTTCCAAATGTCCATACATCAGTCACACCAAATAGAGTCCATCCAATTGACAAATCTCCTAAATTTAATTCATTTCAAATGAGACTGAATAATGGGAAAAGATAAAGGAGAATTCTCAAACAAATGGTAGTTTCTACTACAGAAGAACTTTATGTAACAAAAACATAAAATAAAAGATGGGATAGGTAGCTTTAGTAACATTCTGGCTCATTCATTAGTTGAAAATATATACAAACATGCAATTGAGAAAGTAAATTGTTTGAAGACAACATATGCAACTCAGATCAATAAAAGGCCAGGAACTGCAAGTCTTTCAAATTGAAGTGTATCACCAATTATGAAAAAGTATTGCAGTTTGTTTCGAAGAATGGCAGTTTTGAGTGTTTGGGCAACCTTCTAAAAATGAGGTATTTAAACCTTACAAAGTCCAGAGAGATGTAAACATTTCCTTGATAATAAAACATACAGTGGAAAAACTATAAACCACAAGCAGATAGAATGTAAACTCCAAAAAAGTTAAAATAGGAAATTTTATGAAAAGATGTGCTGGGTAAATATAGATCATCCAATAAATGAAAGTTCGTAATAAATATGTACACATAAGAAAGTCTGCTTTGAATTATCTATTATAATATTGGTGTGACAGCAGAAATAATTCAGGATTATGTTTGTTGTTGTACCTAGAACAATTTTCATTAAGGTCACTATCTGAGACCTAAAGACTTAAACCATATCTATGAACTTTCTTTCCTATCCCATTTATTTTTTATGCATTTTAAAAGCACCATGGTGGTAAACAATAAGAATAAAACAAATTCCAAATTCATAAGACCACAAGATGCAAAAAACGTCATAAAATTTGTGGAGAAAAGATATGGTCTGAAAAAAGATAACTAACTAATTTAATTAAAAAGGAGATCTGACTGTGACATACAAGATGTGTATTTAAATCTTTTAGCACCTGCCCATCCTCCCAAGTCTCAGATATGACAGTTCCAGCTCTGCAGACATAAGTGAAAATAAACAACCACGTAATTAAAAAAAAAAAAAAGAGAGAAAAGAGAGCAAGAGAATGCCCATCCAATAGTATTCCAGAATGCAAGTTTTGGTTTGAACTACAGTAATTAAACAATTTGTCTTTACCATCTTACAAATTATAGTTTCAAAAGAGAGATCACTATTGCATCAAGTAAACCTAATTACTTATTGTACCAAGGTTAGTGTAAATATGACTAGAAGCATAATATTCCCACTTGAAGATAAAACAAAAAGGTAACTTAAACCCAACTGATGATTCTCACAATGTCATACACTCTTAGGATGATCATGTTCTCGGCATTCAACTGCTGTCTTACATTATTCTTCATTTTATCTTCCTTTTATCCTTGAAAACTATCATTTATTTTTTTTCTTCACTGTTACATTTATCAAGGCATGCATCAACAGCCATACCTGATGACACCCACATTGCCAAGTCTCAATGAATCTTGGCGAACTTTCATCCTTGCTTCCTGTCGCTCTGCTTTTGAGACAGATATCAACAGATCAGATATCATTTTTGTTCTCTGCATCAAGAAGTGAATTGCCACAAATTATAAACCAAGTTACCAGCACTTTCAAATAATGAAAATTCTTCCTTCTCACCAAGATTATCCTAAAAGAAAATTAAGCATGCATACGAATAGCACAGCTCTCTTCCATTTACTATGAAAATTATAATTTGCATTATGGCATGTCATATTCCTTATAAGATTTGAAGCAACTGAGACTATTAGTAATGACTGCATTCTCTGCTGAATTATGCAACTAGGCCAGGTCCTTGAAAGCACACCTTTGGCTTCATTTGTTGTTCATAATCCTTCAGTTCCTTCAGTTCCTGCCCAAACAAAACAGAATCCTTTTACTAAGCCACAGATA
Organism: Mallotus nudiflorus; assembly: GCA_947683625.1. NCBI lineage: Eukaryota > Viridiplantae > Streptophyta > Magnoliopsida > Malpighiales > Euphorbiaceae > Mallotus > Mallotus nudiflorus. Next base: position 918,438 of record CANTUR010000198.1, read on the forward strand.
ACCAAAGGCCAAAAGTAACGGGAAAAAGTATACCTTTTCCAACTGATTGCAAAGATTGTGATTATCAGAGGCCTCTTGACGAGATTTACGGAGTTCCTCCTCTAGTGCTGCAACTTTCACCCGTAGGGAAGTGACTTCGTCCTGATTAATGTTGGCAGAACATAGGATTAGAGCTGTAGAATGACAAGACCTAGTGTACTTTGAGAAAAGCAAAGAATTTAAGAAAAAATCTAAAAACCTAATAAATTGCAATGGTTCTTTCTCTTTGAACAAAAAAAGTTAAAGACTGCCAATAAAAAAAAATTAATTAGAGACTGATACCTCTACTGACATGTGATCATCATTGCGCAAGATCTCTTTATGCCTATTATCCTGTAATAGAATAGATGACACATTGTCATTTTAAAAAAAAAAAAAAATTCCTATAAAGAAGAATCCTATACACTTTAAGCCCCACACCCCCAAAAGCAGACTACAAAAATGGAAGAAAAATAAAAAGTTTCTGAGAGTAAAACAAATTTAATTTCATAACAGTCAAAAGCCAAAACAATTACATCAGGAAAAATAATTACCTCCATAAAGAAACAAATTAAATATACATAGATTAACCATAGCAATGCTGACAAATATCCTTTGAACAACAATTACCACCATAAAGCAACAAATCAAGTATACATAGATTAACCATAGAAATACTGAGTCGGCCCAAATGCAAAAAAGCCACTTCAATTTCACTCTGCTTAAGTGTGTATGATAGTATGTATGTATCTCACAATTCCATGTATAAATACATTTAAAAAAAAAGGCAATCACTAGATGTGATGATGGCCAATACAGCAAATGGATAGACCACTAACAGGACCTGTTTCATAAGGGCAACAACTTGAAAACAGACATTTCCCAGATCATGTCGTTCATGCAATATAGGAAGTCATTGTCAATCTACACTATAGTCACAAAGAACTTAAAACTACAGATCCTTTTGCCAAACAGCCTAAAGCATTATGCTGCAAACCTCAATATTTGCTGATATTACTCTTTCCAAGTTTCTAACAATGGCATCATAAATGAATTTAAATATGAAGAAGGCTAAATGGACAAATTATCACATACAGCATACTATCAATAGAGCAACATAGCATATTGAACAATATATATATACGCCCCCTGCACCCCAAAAGAAAAAAAAGAAATATATATATATATATAGAGAGAGAGAGAGAGAGAGTTTGGTCATCTATCAACACAATCCACAAGATTCGGTGGCAGCATTTTGATACACCATCAGTAGATGAGAAGCCACCCAGTCTCTTTTTTTATAGTAGCACTTAAGAAGGAATATATCGACACCTTCACAATAAATTTAAGTATCCAAATTGATGCAGAAGCATCCAATTCCTATTCAATTTAGGATTAGAATTCAGCTTTCCTTCTCAAATTAGGATCATATTTTCCTATTCCTTTAGGCTATATGTTTTCTTATTTAGTTTTCATTTTAATATTCCTTATTTCTTTAGGATTTACCCCCAACTAATAAAAAATGAGGGTGCCTGCAGAAAGTTTTATTCATTGTATTTGTTCTAATTTCAATTATAATAATAATATAGAGGTTGTTAATCTAATTATTTTCTATTGTTCCAACCCTAATCATCTACTCTATTTCTCCTGTTGTGTCACAAATGGACTGAGTTCATAAAATAGAATAACCCCTCCAGTTCAATACCAAACATTATTGAATTATTACAAAGGGAAAGTACAAAAAAGTACCTTGTGGTTTAGCACTTTTAGCATGATGGGTCTTTTTTTTGTTTAACATTTAGGTGACTTGTGACACCTCACCGTTTGTACTTTAGTGATAAATCCTATAACACCGTTAAGTAATCCTACACAGCAAATGACATGGCAGATGATGTGTGCGAGAGGTTGACGTGGCACACACCACATCATCTACCACGTAGGATTACTTAATGACATCACTAATTTGTCATTAAAGTGCTAACAATTGTGTACCACAAGTCACCTAAGTACAAAAAAGAAAAACCACATGGTAATTTTTTATACATATATTAATCATACATAATTAGTCAAAATTCAATTGATTTTGTTTACCAATGATTTAAACCAAAATAATAATTAGTTGCATTTTCGAATAATCTTACTTTTTAAATTTTAATAAAAATAATAAAATATAACAAAAATAATTTAATTCATGTAACCAATCATCATATAGATCTAAATCAATTTAATATTAATCGTTACAATTTCTTTCATATTAATATTGAGTATAGTTGCATCCAACTCTAATGATTAAGAAAAGTAGTAGTGACTACCAATGAGATTTAGATCGAATAGCTTAGGCTGAAGTCTTAAGACTTTTCGAAGAGCTTTAGTTAATTAGTTCAACTATTGAAATTTCAAGGACCTCAGTCTAAACCTCATTCACAAGGCAAATGAAGAAATGGAAATTTCAGTTTAAACTGATTAACTGAAGCTCTTCAAAAGGCTCCAAGACCTCAGTTTAATCATTTGATTTAAACCTCATGGAGTCACTACTACTTCCTTTGATCAATAGAGTTCGATACACTATACTCATTAGTATACAAAATCTATTAAATTTTGATTAATTATGTTTGATTAATAAATGTACAAAAAAGTATGCTATGATTTTTCTTTTTTGTACTTAGATGACCTATGGTACACAACCGTTAGCACTTCAATGACAAATTAGTGATGTCACTAAGTAATCTTACGTGGCAAATGATGTTGACATGGCACCACATCATCTGCCACGTGTGTGCGACGTCATCCCTCACACATGTTATCTACTACATAGAATTACTTAACAATGTGACATAATTTGTCACTAAAGTGCTAACGGCAAAGTACCACAAGTCACCTAAGTGTAAAAGAAACCACAGACCATCCGTCATGCTAAAAATGCTAATCCACAAGGTACTTTTTTTTACTTTCCCTTATTACAATATTGAAAATGACAAAAAGAAAATTGAAATGGAGATGGAAACAGCACTTGTGATAGATAAATTTATTATGATGAATTATTAATCATAAGCCACAAAGTACAAACCTTATAGTATGAGTTATCAAGGTGACCATTTGAAGCTATAGGCATTGCAGAAGAAACTTGAGATTTTATCTGATCATTGCCTCTAGAAGCACGACCTCTGCCTGAAACAGAATGCCCCCTACCACGCCCTTGTTTTCTCCTATTTGAATCAATGTTAGTCTTGGTCTCTGTGGTTTCGCTGGTCTTTTGCCTTCCATCAGCTACTGCCTGGGCCGTCTTTTCAAAAAATTTAAAAAAAAAAAAAACCAAACATTAGCGTGCAAGATATCAGATTAAACATAAAAGAACATATGGTAAATAAAATATGAAGAAACAGCAGTTCAACATCAAAAACTCAAGACTATTAGGATTATGGAAGTCAACATAAAGATATTAATATCTTGTTTACAAGCCAACCATAAAATGAACTGAAAGATAGAAGAAAAAGGCTGAAAAAATCCAAAAGACATGAAGAGGAAAAAAGGGGGTTAAGATAATTATGGAGAAAGAATAAGTAAAAGAGATGGGTTAAACCACTCAACATCAGTAGTTTAAGATTTTCAACCATAGTACAATCAGCTATCTACCTCAATATGTTCCAAAACAGATGAATTATCATCTTCTTGTATTCTCTGGCGCTTTTGAGTGTTTGCCTGTATAAGAAACTCCCCACCATTCTGGTAGCACAAAATAAAAGATAAACATAAGTAAAAAAACTGAATACATGATGGGCACCATCAACTAGAAATCTCTAAACCAAAAACCTTACCAAGTTAGCCAACAATAATTGCCAATATCCAACATGATAAAATATACAAACATTTATTCCATAAAACTTACAGATTAACTTCCTAAATCAAAAAACAAAACTAACCACATGCACATATAGATGTACAAAAAATTGCACGCACATCATTTCCTGCACAAGTGTAGTACACAAACATAAATTGCGTGTGGCCATCCCAACCATGCATAGAAACCATCTGATCAACCAAAAATTCCCATACAAAAACAAATGCGTACAAATGTTGCAGATCACACTACTAAATTTTAGCTCCATCATGCCACAATTCCTTAATTAGGCAAAACTTTGAAATTGTTGGAATTCTATGAAAGAGTCTCTTAATTTCTTTAATATTTATTATAGCAGGAAACAAATAGATTTTATTCAGGAACATTATTACCTCCCTAATTGTCTGCAGACAGAGAAAATGCATGTGCCCCATCAGTTCCATGTATCAAAACCATTTGACCAACTAAACTTCCTATAGACAGAAAAATCATTGCCATTCAAACAGCCAAAATTCTGATCTATCTATGCCATTATGCCTGAACAAAGACTCTTTTTAGTTCGCTAATTTTCTTCATAATAAGGAATAAATAAATAATGTGAATGTCCAAGTGAACCAACTCAGGTTTACCAAACAACAAAGAAAACCTAATGTGAATATCAATACGCTGTTTTTTTTTTTAAAAAAAAAAAGTGAGTCAGATATTGCAAATCCTTCGTGGAATTCCAAGTGAACCAACTCAGACCAAACAGTGTCAGGAAAATTTGGTCTTCAATAATAATATTATATAAGATCAGAAAAAGAGCAGAGCAAATTTTTTGTTATTTATGAAGATCACAATATTACAAATCCCTTAAATTGTTTACAAGAAAATGTTCATGATAATTCGATTCATTCACAATGTGAAACACCAAAGAGAGGTGCAACTGTTCGCAATTAAATAACAGACGAGCTCAAATTCAAACAATTGAAAATCATCAATTAAATGCAAGATACAGTGCACCAATTACTCAGACAGATATAAATAACCCCCTATAGGGAAGGAAGGGAAAAGGAGCTTACATCATCATCTGAATCACTAGAACTCATATGTTCAGCCAAGTCCTCAATGTGCCCGAATTTCACAGAAGAAGAGACAGATGACCAAATGGGTTGCTGTTGCTGTTGTAGCTGCTGCTGCTGCTGCTGCTGTTGCTGCTGCTGCTGCTGCTGTTGCTGTTGCTGTTGCTGCAGCAGTTGCTGCGGTTGGGCAGGTATAGCAGTGGTCTTACTGACCATGCGAGCTTCAAGTTTAGCAATCTTGGTAGGCAAAGACTGGTCTGATTGATTGGAAGAATTAGAAGAGAAATGTATCAACATATCATCTGACATTGTACTGTTTCCCAATTAAAGAACAAAGCTTAGATCATTCAGAAAGATTATACAATTGAGTAAAGAAAAAAGAAACCCTAATAAAATGCTGGTTCTTCTTATAAGGAAAGATATTCTTTTCAAGATTTTGATTTGTGCAAAACAAAAGCATGATCAGACAACATAAGTAGAGATAGAGGAGCACAATAATAGTATAGAATATGGTGATAAAGCCTGAAAGGAAGAGAGGGGGGGAGAGAAATTTTAGGGTTTTGAAATTTGGTAAAAGGAAGAGGGAATCAAAATTGGAAGAGAAAGAGAAGAGGAAACAAGGAATGATGGAGAGAGGCTTTTTGGTTGTTTATTATTATTATTTTGTGTACTTTTATTGTTGTTTGGGCAAGCAAAAGGAGAGGTATTATTTTTCAAATTCAATGGGGCATTGATTTTGTGTTAAGAAGGTGTATTTGTTGCTTTAAATTGCTAAGGTGGATATGTGATTTGAACTGCATTATGGAAAAAGAACTAGTGGAGAATTGATAATTGACACTTCTAGGTCAATATAGAACATAAAAACTAGACAATGGAATGGGATGGAAAGAGAGAGAGTACTCAGTTCATGATTTGGGTGCCAAATACATTTAGGAGAGTAAAAAAGGATGATGTGTGAAAGGGAAACTTTGTATGTCAATAATATATTTCATTTGAACCTCCCATCTAATCCTATTTATTAAAAAAAAGTGTTCATAAAATGTGATACGAACGTAATTAATTTGTATCAAACTCGTATTCAATCTTGATAATTTTGCCAAGAATCATTCATAAATCAAGTAAAAAGAAATTCTAATCCCCAACAAGGCCTTTAAATAATTTATACTTAAAAACCTTAATTATAAAAAATTAAAGGTTGTTTAATGTAAACCTAGGATTAATAAAGTCAATTTTAAATCTAAATTAAACTAGGTTTGAATGTACCAATCCTTAACTTGATAAATTCACTAAGTTCTTTTAAGAATAAAAGAGAAGGACTTTAATCTAACAAGAATTGAAATTTAATTGATAAAACTTGTTCTAAATTCGTTTCACAATGTTATAGCCTTTATATAGGCATGTAAACATCCTAATCGTTGAAGGAATAGATTTTCTTACTTATTCCTAAAGACTTCTATAAAGGAAAATTTTTAATTAAATAGGATCACTTCAAAAATATGACAACTAAGCTTTAAAAAGTTAAATTAACAACTCATGACAACTAAGCATTAAAAGTCAAATTGATAACTCATGACAATTAAGTAAAATTTAACCAAGTCTTTAAATGAGTAGCAGCCACTCTCCATCACATTTAGGGTTTTGTTTGTAGAGAATATTCTTGAAAATTTCTTGATTCTTGTAGATTTCCTTATCACCTTTTAGATTGTTCTAAAATCTTCAAAATTGCACTTTATGTATTTTGAATGCACATCATTCCACTTTGAAGAGTTTGACATGAATTCTTCATTTTGAGGGTCAATTTATGATAAAAAATGATGATTTTGCCCTTATGTTAAACTTTCGCCAAATTTAGTCAATTGAGCTCCATTTGTACTTGTGCTTTAATTCTATATCCCAAACTTGATCTTTAGCTTCAAGAACAATCTTAAACCATCCTTAAACTTCTTCATGCATATTATAATCATTGGACCATTATACTTGAGTGGATCATTATGTTGGTTAACATATTTGGTGCTTGTTTGGTTTATATCATTCCCTCATTCCTTCCGAAGATTCATCCTCGAATTTGACCCATCTTGTAAAGTTAGCATATTTGGATGTCCTCCAGAATCAAATACAAATACCTTGGTAAAGTACTTATGCTTTAAAGTAATGATGCACATAAGCAGCTTTAGAATATCTTTAACTTAACGGCTTACTCGAAATGCGGCACTAGTATTCATAAACTTGTAAATGTTAAATTCTTATTGTTTCCTTATAAACTTGAAACATGAATATCTTAAATTCTTCTTGCTATAAACAAAAAACTCCATGGATTCCCTTGGAAGAAGTAAAATATTGCAGTTCTTTCTCATACTTCATGCTAGGAATGAAATCTTCAAATGTATTATTGAACTTAAAATGCATTTCAACAACATCACCAAATATATCTTTGTATGGCTCAAAACTCTACAAAATAACTTTCAAAACACTAGAAAAAGAAAGATTAGAATTGTTAGTATCATCATGATGAATTAACCATCTTCTTATCCTTCATAATGCTCTCAATCTCTAGTTTCCTCTCTTGTGAATGAACTTCCATATTTCCCTCTTCTTGGTTCATATACTCTTCATGATCACACGCTGCACTCATAGCAACTCCTTAACTAGTTAATCCTTCTACAAGTTTACTAAATTGCTCAAAACTTTGTGAACACTCTTTATTAGTTTCAATGACATGAAAAATTTCCTTAAAATCTCTTTTAAAGATATTTACTTTCTCATCAATTTCTTTGCTAGGCTGCACACACTTGTCATTATCTTCAACTTCTTGCAATATTTCATTAAGGCTTATGGTATTATTTTGCTTCAACGCCTCCATAATTTCTTCATCAACTATATCCTCTTCAAGACTAATGTAATCTTTCACATTTTCTTCATTTTGTTGTTTAATGCACAAGTCTTCAAAAATTTTAAAATTGCACTCTCCCCCTCTATTCTTTTCCTCAACTTGTCTCTTAACCACTCTAATTACTTTAACACTCCTTAAACTTTGTTTATGCCCTTAAAAGTGAGTATGCCAATCCTTAGAATAATGATTTGGCACAAACCTCTTTCGTATAATAGTCTTCATCTCTTGCCATTGTAATGACCCTGTATTTTAAATAATCTAAAATTATTTTGAGATATGCAATGTTAATAAAAATTTTAAATTTTATTTATATATTATTATTATTTGTGAATATTATTTATTTATTTTATTCTGAAAGTTTTATTTACATAAAATATTTTTTTTGGGAGTGTTATTATTTAAAATATTAAAGTTATTATTATTATTACTATTATTATAATTATTTTCATTATTTTAATGTGCATGTGCATCATGCATGTGCAATATTTTTTTAATTATTGTTATCATGTGTTATTAATATTATTATTATTATTGTTATTATTATTAATAGTATTATTTTATGCATGTCTTATTAGTATATTCATTATTATTATTATTATTATTATTATCACTTGATACTGTTAGTATTATTATTATAATCATTATCACTATTATTATTATTATATTATATATATGCATGTGCATGAGTTGTGTGTGTATTTATATTAGTGTGTGTATGTATAAATGTGTTGAGCTTTTAATATATATATATATATATAAAGCAAGGGTCAGGATACCATTTTTTTCTGTCACTTTCTTCTTTCCTTCTTTCTTTTCTTTTTCTTCTCCCCTGCGTCTTCTTCCTCGTGATTCTATGTAGCACCATCCACCTCACCAGAGCTACCATAGCCATCATCGATAACCACCATCACCTTCCTCCAAACGTTGATCGCCACTGCTGACCACTCCAGGAGCCACCGAAATCGCGCAAAGCCGAGACAGCCACCATGAGCCTCCATTGTTGCCACTGGTGTTTCCGGCCACATGAGCTTGTATTCTTGGTCTTTTTTGAGTCCTTGAGTACCGGTGAATTCATTTCTGAGATCTGTTTGAGCTCAATCTTCCTTGATTTTAAGTTCCAACAAGTTTTTAATTTATGTGTTTTAGGGTTTTGAATTTTTATTTAATTATTGTGTTTGATTCATGGATTTTTGCTTTGATAATATTATATGCAACTTAATCTTCCTAAATATAACTTTTGTTTATTTTTTTGAATTATTTTGAATTATGGGTATTTTTTAATATTTTAATAATTTAAATTGAATTTTTGATAACTATGTTAATTAATTATTTTGAATGGAAATTTGATTAAATTAGTGTTATTAATTTAAGTTATTAATTTTAGAAATTAGAAAATAATTTTTGGTAATTTTATATAATTTTTGGGAATATTTTAGTATTATGTGATTTTTGGATATATAGGCTAATTGTGTATTTTTGTTGAAAATATTGTTATACAATATATTTTAAATAATTTTGGAATAATAATTGGTATTAAAATAATTTTTACAAATTATTTACTATTTTTAACTAATTAATACTAATTTTTGAAAATTATATTCAAATAATAAATTATTTACTATTTTTGTGATTAAATGGGTTTTTAACTATTTTTATTATATATATAACCTATTTGAAGAATTAATTGTGAATTTTACTATTTTATGCTAAATAATTGAAAAATTGGATTTTTATTAATATTATATAAATTATTTGGGATTTTATTTAGTTAATGTGTGAATAATTATATTTAATGTTTTTAATGTTTAAATATATTATATTTTGGTATTTTATGGATATTTATGGAATTTAATAATTTTTAATATATTTATTATTTTTGTTATGACCCATATTTTTAAATTATTTTATTTTAAAATGAGATATGCAATGTTAACAAAATTTGGAGATTTTATTGATTTATTTTCATTATTTGTGATTAATTACTATTATTTTGTATTTAATTAAATTTTCTACGTAAATATATTATTTTTGATCATTTAATTTACATGGTTATTTTAACATTATTATTTATATTATTGTTTTATTAAATTTCACTATTTATTTTGTTAATAAATTATTTTATTAATTGGATTGTTATTTTATGTATTATACATATATTAACTTGGGTTTGTGTATTTGTGCATGTGTGTGTGTTTATTATTATTATATGTGTGAATACATATATATATATATGTATGTGTGGTGAAAAATGAGTTAGTATATAATAATATTATAATATATATATACTTTTAACATAAAGTAATATATATACATACAAAAACGGGCCATACATAACCAATAAACACAACAAACACATTCAACAAACACTTAAACATATATACATTCACGCATAAGCTACTATTCATCATCTTCTTCCTCCCCTGCCATCCCAATTTCTCATCGTTGGTATGCCTCTCCAGCGTCCAGCCGCCTTCCGCCATCCCTTCCACCTCCTTCTCCTGCACTAGTACCGTTTGAAACTAAAGAGACCGAAAGTTCCATTTTTCCGGCCACTTTCCGATTCCAACCACCAATTCTTGTCATTCTGGTCTCTATCAACTCCTACAACACCGATGAGCATGAATCTAAGCTTAGTTTAAGCTTTAAACTCTATTTTCTTGAGTTTTGTTGAATTTTTATTTTTGGAGATTTAGGGTTTTGAATTTTTTTTTACATGATATTGTTTGAATCTTGTAAACTCCCTTCACAAAAGATGATACTAGTAGCTTAATCTACCTCTACAATTTTTGTTTGAATTTTTGGAATTTATTTTAATTTTTGTGAATTTTTGAATATTTTATTAATTTTCGTAAATTAATTATTAAAATTATAAATTTGGTATATTTGGTGTTATTATTAATTTTTATTAATTTTAGAGTTGAGATGATAATTTTTGTGATTTTTATGTAATTTTTATAATTATTTTTATATTGTGTCAATATTGGATAATTAGGTTAAAGTTGGGTTTTTGTTGAAATTGTTGTTTAAATATGTGTTTTGGTTAACATTAGTAATATATATGTTGAGAAAATAATTTGTATGCATTTATATAATTTTTATAGATTTTTTGAGTAATATTAGTATATTATGTGTATTTTTGTATCATAGGGGTAAATGTGTAATTTTGTGTTAATTATAGTTAAATATTATATTTTAGTTGGTTTTATAATTATTTAAGGTATTAAAATGATTTTTATAAATTATTTACTATTTTTAACTAATTAATACTAATTTTTGAAAATTATTTTCAAATAATAATATATTATTTTGATAATAAAATGGGTTTTTAGTAATTTTTAATATGTATTTAGACTAATTAAGTTATTTGGATTTGTAAAGTGAATTTTTATTAATTTATATTGAATTATCGAGAACATTGGATTTTAATAATATTATATTATTATTTCGGGATTTTTATGTAATTATTGAGAAAATAATTATTTTTGGTGTTTTAATGTTAAATATGCTGTATTTTTATATTTTAAGAATATTTATGGCATTTATTAATTTTTAATATATTTATTATATTATTTAAATTTTTAGTGAATTGTGGACCTCGGTTGGGGAATTGTATAGTTTGAGATCCCAACCGAGGGTTATGTGAATTCTAGGTTTAGAAGTGTGCTTTTTTATAGGACCAACTCTACTTTTTAGTAGAGATATGGTCATTTTACAGAGGAGGTTCTGCCGAATTTTTCATAGAATTCTCTTAAAACGTGACACCGAGTCAATTCTGCTTTATGTGTTCTGTTATCCTAGATCGAGTCTCTAGAAGTTAAGTTAGATTTATGCTGATTCTATAATTATTTTATTTGTTTAGTTGCATCGAGACCGAGGCCTAGTGGACCGAGCCCTTCAGACCAATCTCGTGAAGTGCACACCTGTAAGTTGTTATTTTATATATACATCTCACTTAGATTGCATGTTTTAGAAAATACATGTTTTAAATGTATAATTATTCATAATTGTTTTATTAAATGATTAGTATACTTTACGAAATTTTTTAGTATATTTTAGGTATATTCCTAAGTAAATGCATGTCATATAATTAATTTATACTTAAATATTTTTTAGTATATTATTGATTTATTTTTGATATATTTTATGTTTGATTTGAATTTATTTGACATATATATACTTGAAATATACTTAGTTTATTTTAGGTATATTTCTTGTATATATATGGATTATTTTGCTATTATGAAAATCATCATGCATTATTTATTTTCCGAATGTATGATTTATTTTAAATGAAGGATATTGATAGAACGTGCTACCTAGTGGGCAACACTATGACCGAGTACGTACCGGTGCGATAAATTGTAGGGTTGAATTACTAACTTATTTATGGAAATTATGATTTGATTGAGATGTAATGTGATTGATGGTGTGATTGTTAGAGCTCAGTTAACCAAGTGTCTCAGGGCCATTCACACTGACAGTCAGATTGCTGGAGCTTTATTGACGTAGTATCTCAAGGCTAGTCGACTATCCATATGGATTAAGTGAATTTATTTGGAATTAAATGAGCTTGTATGGCTAGAGTGATGTTATTATTGTTTAAGGTCGCGATTAAATAGGGTTCTATTTGATCCTTCATAAATTGATATTTTTCAGTATTATATATAAAGTGATTTTCAGCATCTGTGTGTATATGTTTGTGTATATATTTATTATATACACTAATGATTGATTGCATTTGACATATAGTAAATGCATGTATATATATTATAACAATTCACTCAGTGAAGTTTGACTCCCCTTAGTTGACATTTTTATAGGAGAGTTTTATTCTTCAAACCTTAGCAATAGACCCATTCATCGAACTTCTTCCGCCCCAGCTCTTTCATGTAAATTATCTACTTAATTTTATATTGTACTTTAGAAAACTGCAGTAGCCATATTTTAGTATCAGTAGTGAGTTGTATTTTGTATTCGTTGTTGTGATTTTAATTCAGAGGTTTTCTCTTAATATTGTATTAAGATATTTCATGTTATGATATGAAAGAGTTTTATTTTATTATATTGGTTTATGATTTTAATTATGATGCCTATTTTATTATTATTATTACATGTTTTTATTTTTAAGGTTTGCTACGGGTTTCGGATTCAAAAGAATTCTCGTTCCCTAGTGCCAATCATGGCCCCCGGTTTGGGTTGTGACAATTTTACATTGATTTTATGGTGAATTGTGAACCTCCATTGGGAATTTGTGCAGTTCAGGGTCCCAACCTGAGGTGTTGAGCTACTGTGATTTAGAAGTGTGTTTTCTTGCAAGATCAGCTCTACTTTTTAGTAGAGAAATATTCGTTTTACAAAGGAGACTCTGTCGATTTTTTGGAAGAATTCTTGTAAAATATGACATCGGGTTGATCTTGAGTCTTTGTGTTTTGACTGAGTTTTGAATTTTTAGATCTAGTCTTCCTTTAAAATTCTTAAAAGTATAAGTTAGAATTAAATCTGATACTTTTATTATTATTTATTTTCTGACTGCGCCAAAACTGAAACCTATCGGATCAGGCCCGTTGAGTCAGTCTTGAGGAGCGCAAACTTATGAGTTATTATTTTATATATACATTGCATATAAAGCATGAATATAAGTAATTATGTTTTGATATGAATGATTTCATTAAATGAATAAGTATATGTTTGGTATACTTTCAGTATATTTATGGTTGATTTTGGATTATATGTAGCATATATACTTAAAATATTTCTGGTATATAAATAGTACATTTTTCTATTATGAATGTCATTTGTGTTTAATTATGCATTTATTTATTTTCCATAAATATATGATTTTATTTGAAGGATATAAATAGAACGTGCTACCTAGTGGGTTGCACTAGGACCATAAAATCACTTCAGGTGGCATTTGATTGATCGATTATTGAAAATTAATGTAATTGAGTAGTGTGATTATGGGAGCTCAGTTGACTTAGTGTCTCAGGACCAGTCTACTGTCTAAAATGGAATAAGAGAATTACTTTGGATTTAAGTAAGCTTGTGTGGTTAGTGAGATATTTTTATTGAGGTTGCGAATATTAGGGTTTTATTTGATCCTTCATTTAAATAAATATTTTTTTGCATTTATTATATATATAAAACGGATTTTAGCATCTGTGTAAAATGCATGTATATGTTTATTATTATACTAATGTTTGACTGTATATAACTTAGATTGTATGTATATACATTATAATAATTCACTTAGTGAGGTCTGATTCCCCTCAATATTTTTTTCAGGAGATTCTTCATCGTCAAACCTTAGTAGTAGACCTCTATGCTGGACTTCTTCAGTCCTGACTAGATTATGTAATTTATTTATCTGAACTTTGATTGTATTCTAGAAAACTGCAGTAGTTGTGTATTGTAACAGTAGAATATTGTTTTGAATTTTGAGACCTGTCTCTGAATATTGTATAGATATTTTTATTTTAAGATATAACATTTGAATATTTATTTTATATCGATCTAAATTTTAATTCTGGCACATTTTTTTTATCTATTTATTGTATATGATTTTATTTTTAAGACTTGCTACGGGTTCCGGATTCAAAAGAATTCTCGTTCCCTAACGTTGGTCATGACACCTCGGTTGGGGTTGTGACAGCCATATAGAGATAGATTCTTCTCCACAATGTCTCCTTGAGATCAATAGTTGATTCCACCAAGCTAATGCATAGCCTATGAATGTAGTGATTGCAAGTATAACTTTCTTTTTCTCAAAGTAGTTGTGGTAATTAAACATAAAATCTACCTTCTTTTCCTATGCTAGATATGCTTCAGGATCACTTCTGCCATGGAAATTAGGTATCTTCATCTGTACACTTCCAAGGTTGTTATCTTGCTTATTGTATCCTTGAATGCTCTCATTAACAAACTCATCATCATCATCATGCCATCTCCCTCTACGAACTTGTTTAGGTATGATTTGAGTTGTGTTGTTGGTGTTATTAGTGGTGGTTGTAGCTTGGCTTTGCTCTAACCTCCCTATTTGCTCTCGAACCTTTTGATGGCTATTTAATAATTGACTCATTTATTCTTACATCACCATCATAAAGAGCTTCCATTCGGGATTTATCTCAACCTCCTTTGGATCTGCCATGTTATAAACAAAGAAACAAAAGAAAAAATGCATAAGTAACACTCCCTCACGTGTTTACACTAAAAAATGTCACTCAATGCTCGTGTTTCACTCAATTAGGCTTTCACCCTTTTACGAGCTCACCACTCACCTTTTACCTCTTAAACTCCTTTATTATAGTTCTTATAGAATGATTTAACTTTTTTTTATTTTTTTATATATATAACATGAAAGAGTTATAGAGGGGGGGGGTGAATAGGACTATCGAACAATAATGGGAAATTAAAGGAATTATTTGCAAGAAGTGAGTAAGAGTAGAGAAGGAAGAATGATGAACACAAATATTTAAGGACTTCGGATTCACAAATAATGCTACATCTCCACCTAACTTATCCCCAAGTTAGGATTTTTTAATCACCCACAATCTTATTCACAAGATTGAGAATACATAAAATTTTTATGGCTCACTCTTACAACCTTACAATTTGAGTTTTCAAGGCTCACTCAAAAACCAAATTACAAGTGTTTTCAAGGCTCACACTAAAACCAATTTCCCAAGTGTTTTAATGGCTAAACACTTAAACCAATTCCTTTAGAATATAATCTCACTTCCCATTTTCTAAACCCAGAAAATAGAAGAATAAAAATGTCTATTCTAATTAGTCACCAACTCTCACAAGAGTTATACACAAAGAATTGTTTAAAAGAAAGTTTAAGAGCTCAATTGAATGTTTAAGAAAATGATGAATGATAAACAAGTTTTCTTAACCTTTTAATTGAATTCTAAGTTGTTTTTATATAGAAAAACACTCAAAAATGTAGTTGTTGGATGTATCAATCATGTCTCCAATGTTTAGAATTAATTTTGAATCAATTCTTGAACTTATGGCAACTCGAGGGCTGCTCACGAGCGCCTCACGAGTGAACAGTGCTCGTGAGGGGTGAAATTATAGTCGTTATATTCAAAAATTTCCATTGGAATGCTGTCAGAGGTCTGCTCACGAGCAGGTCACGAGCCACCAGCTCGTGAGGAGCACTGCCATCTTTTGGCAAAAATGTGCTCCAAATGCTCCTTTGACGGACTGCTCGTGATCACTTCGAAAGATGCTCGTGAACGGGACTGAATACGATCGATTCAGCCAAAACATTCTTTATAAAAGTTATAGATAATTGTATTATTTTTGTCACGACCCAAGCTAGGAGTCATGATCGGCGCTAGGGAACGGGAATTCTTTCGAATCCGGAACCCGTAGCAAGCCTTAGAAAATAAAATCATACAATAAATTATATAAAAGTACGACCAAATTAAAATTTTTCTGAATCAATATATAAAATAAATACTTCAAATCCTTTTATAAAT
The DNA here is from genome assembly GCA_947683625.1 of Mallotus nudiflorus. NCBI lineage: Eukaryota > Viridiplantae > Streptophyta > Magnoliopsida > Malpighiales > Euphorbiaceae > Mallotus > Mallotus nudiflorus. The sequence continues at coordinate 934,731 of CANTUR010000198.1, forward strand.
GAATACATATTCGTACAATGTTCAAATACAAATTCTCAGAGTATTTAATATCTAAACAAAATAATACACTTCCAATATAATGACACTACTACTGCAGTTTCTAGAATACAATTCAAAGTTCAGAATATACATTTGCATAAAATAGCCGGGACTGAAGAACACCGACGAGGAACTCTACAACTAAGGTCTGACGATATGGAATCTCCTGAAAAAAAATAATTGAGGGGGGTCAGACCTCACTGAGTGAATTATTATACTATATATACATGCAAACTAAACCATAACAATCAGGCATTCTTATATATATATATATATATATACACACACATTTCACACGAATGCCAAACTCTGCTTTTATAAATATACAGAATGTAGGAAAACGTTTAATTAAATTCATGAAGGATCCATAGAACCCTAATAATAACTACCTCAACAACCCCATCATCACTCTAGCCATGCAGGCTCACTTGATTCCAAATAGAACACTTATTCCAATTTGGACAGCAGACTGGCCCCGAGACACTAAGTCGACCGAGCTCCAGCAGTCTGGCTGTCAGTGTGATTGGCCCCGAGACACTTGGTCAACCGAGCTCCAGCAATCACACTATCTATCACCTCACATCTCAATCAACCCAATAGATCATTCAATTCACTTATGGACAGTAGACTGGCCCCGAGACACTAAGTCAACCGAGCTCCAGCAGTCTGGCTGTCAGTGTGATTGGCCCCGCAATCACACTACCTAACATACCACTAATCTTAGTCAAATCAATTAAATCAATTATAATCACCCAATTTTAACTCTTACTCAATCTTTATCTATCGTACCGGTACGTACACGGTCCTAGTGCTGCCCACTAGGAAGCACGTTCTATTGATATCCTTCACTTCGAATAAATCATTCATTCAAAAAAATATTTAATGTAGAACAATATTCATAATAGTAAAACCAACCATATATATATATACCAAAAATATACCTAAAATATACCCAGTATATTTCAGGTATATATATATATATATAGTCAAATAAAATATGAAATAAACTAAAGATAAATCATTAATATAGTTAAAAACAATTTAAATGAGTAACAATAATATAACATGCATTATCTTAAAATTATACTTAAATATGCAAAAGATATACCCTAAATATACCACTAATGTGTTAGGTTTAATTTAATAATAAAACATTTATTTATTCGGAAATAAATAAAAATATACCAAAAATAAACTTAAAAATAATTTAAGTTTAGGTTTGTAATTTAACATGCAATTATTTAAGAATAAACCTAAAATCTACTGAAACTATACCTAAAGTATACTAATCATTTAATAAAATAATTATGTCTAAATGTACATTTTAAAACATACAATGAAAATGAAAAATTCTAAATAATGCACCCTATATGCAGTGCATATATATACAGTATAATAACTCACTGGTGTGCGTTCCTCGAGACAGACTTAGCGGGCCTGATCCGTTAAGCCTCGGTCTCGGTGCAGCTAGAAAAATAAAATAAAATAAAATAACTGTCAGAATAACTGCTAACTCTATACTTCTAGGATTACTAAACACAGACTCAATCAAGAATTCAAAATTAAACTCGGACCGGTTGTCACGTTTTACGAGAAATCTACCAAAATTTCGACAGAGTCCCCTCTGTAAAACGGACATCTCCCTACAAAAGTAGGGCCAATCCTGCACAGAAAATACACTTCTAAAATCTCAAGGCACAATACCTCAGGTTGGGACCCCCAAACTTCACAAATCCCCAACCGAGGTTCACAATACGAAATCAACAATATTAAATAGTAACATAATGAAAACCATAAAAAAAAACCCGTAAAAATATTTAAAATCCTTCATTTCCTAATTAAAATATAAAAGTTTAATTTAAATAATATTTGATAGTAAAAATTTCATAAATGGAACAAAATTCCCATTTTACAATTAAATTGACATAAATTTTAAATGGCATTTAAAAATCACAATTTATCATCACAATTTAATTATATTATAAAATTAGTTTAAAACCCATTTTATTTCCAAAATAATATGTAATATATTATTTGAAAACAATTTTTGAAAAATAGTATTAATTAGTTAAAAATAGTAATTAATTTGTAAAACATCATTTTAATATCTTAAATAATTATACAATCAACAAAAACATGGTATTTAACTATAATTAATACAAAATTACATATTTACCCCTATAATATCAAATATCCAATATACTTAATAATTCCTCAAAAATTATAACATTATTATATTTATTTAATCAACACATATAATTCTAATATCAACTAAACTCATAGTTAACCATTAATTTCAACAAGGTACATATTTAACTTAATAATTCAAATACACATAAGTTATATAAAATTCCATAAAAATTATATAAATTCACAAAAATTATTTCACCAACAAATAGCATTATAATATCAATTCAACACACAATTAAACTCTAATTTTTACCAAAATATTCATTTAATTCAATTATCCAATATTTACATAAACTACAAATATTCATTAAAATTATGTAAAATTCCCAAAAATTAATTTCTCAACATCAAGATCAATAACAATATATAATAACAACAATTTAACAAATTTCATAATCTAATCAATTAATTAACGAAAATTCATTTTTTATCATTAAAATATTCAATAATCAACCAAAAATCAAACAAAATCAGAAAAATAAATTAAAAATATCTATAAGTAGATTGAGATGCATAGATCATCATTTCTAAAAGAAATTATCAATCATCCATTAAACTCAAGCTAAAAAAATTAAAATAATTATTTTGACATAAACTAAAAACATGTAGAACCTCACCATGAACTGAGTTTGAGCTCAAATCATGGCTGAAATCATCTTCCCCGAAGCTTGAGAGGTCGAAAAAGTCAAGGAACACCATCCCTCACCGTCGGGAAATCACCGGTGACAGAATGAAGCATGCTGTCAACGCTGCTGCTCCGGCTGTTCTGGCTGTCTTCAGCGATTTCTGCAGCTTGTCCATGATGGTGACGACGAGAAGAAGAGATAAGCAGATGATGGTGATGGTGATCGAAGCCAAGACAGCTCCGGCATGAAGATGGAAGAGGCACAGTAGCAGGGGAGGGCGGGACATGAGGGAGGAAGGGAAAGAAAATAGAATTCTAGTATTTGTTTGTATATATATATATATATATATATATATATATATTAAACCACAACCATATAATATGATATAATAAACTTTAATTTAGTTTAATCCCCACCACAAATAATACACACATACAATCTCACCCTCTCATAATTACACATACATAAAAATAAACACATAGAATTATCATATATAAAATAACAATAATAAAAACAGTAATTATTAAATAATTAATAACATGAATAACGTATATGTAATAAAATTATAGAAATACCATAGAAATAATAACGCACATAAAGTAGTGTTATTAAAATGATAATAATAATAATAATAAAAAATACCCATCGTAATGGTAACACAACAAGATTGCTATTAAATAAATAATATTTATGAAATAGTTTAATTATGCATTAATATAAATCAATAAAAATAAAATAATAATGATGTTCTCAAAATATTAATAATACTTGAAGTGCGTAAATTAATAAAATAAGGTTAGTACTTACTTTAAAAAAAAGAAAGAATATTAAAATAACCATGCACTAAGTTAACGTTATTAAAATAATAGTATTCGAAAATAATAATCTTATGTAATGGAATTTAGACGTCCAAAATAATAAATTCCAAATTACTATATTTACGTAGAAAAATTCAATTAAACTGAAAATAATGACAATAAATCATAAATATATATACAAAAATTATTAACACTGCATATCCCGATGCAATATAAAAATATTTAAAAATTCGGGATATTACAATTTTTTCATAAAACTTGAATCACCTCATTTGGACATCTGTATCTCAAGATATTGCTGAATTACCAAGAGCTGTGCAAACTGAAATGCAAGCTGCATATGTTGACTTCGACTTAATATTTGAATACCCAAATGAACTTGGATTATTATGATCAAGCACAATTTGGAAAGCTTAAGATGTCTACTTCAAAAGTGAAGAAGCTCATTTTCTCATTTAAGAGCTCTAAATAAGTCAAAAGTCTTCTTCAATCTTAGAGGTTCAAACAACCCGAAAAGTCACTATTCACCCAAAAATGTATATGCTTGGTATATAATTCCCTACACACTTAATTGAAATTATTAGTATAAAATTTTTTTTTCAAAGTCCCAAATTAGGAGTTTGATCATGCAAATGGTCAACATAACAGATGCTAAAATGACCAAATTAATAACAAACTTCAAATTGATATGTATTTATGACAAATAACACTCTTAAGATGCAAAAGAACAAGAATAAAAATCAAATTTTATTTTTTTAAGACTAGAAATAGATTGGAATATGAAGAAAAAAATGAAATTGACTTAAGGTAACAAAGAAAAATGAATTTGAACCCTACGATCACAAAGAAAATGAATTGATCACAAAAATGAATGAAAAAAATAATGATTTTTTTTTATTTAATGCAAACAATAAAGAAAGTAAAGATACATACTTGATTAATGAGCCAAAGCTCTAATACCAAATGATGCAAATGTGGTTAACTTACACCAAACCTTTATTCAATCTTAATAACCTTGCCAAAGATCATTCATAAATCAAGTAAAAAGAAACTCTAATCCCCAACAAGATACATAAATAACCTGTGCTTAAGAATCTTAATTATAAAAAATTAAAGGTTGTTTAATATAAACCTAAGATTAACAAAGTCAATTTTAAGTCTAAATTAAACTACGTTTGAATGTACCAAGCCTTCACTTGATAAATTCACCAAAGTTCTTTTAAGAACAAAAGAGAAGGACTTTAACCTAATAAGAATTGAAATTTAATTGATAAAACTTGTTCTAAATTCGTTCTACAATGCTATGACCTTTATATAGGTATATAAACATCTTAATCCTTGAAGGAATAGGTTTTCTTACTTATTCCTAAAGGTTCCTATAAAGAAAAATCTTTAATTAAATAGGATCCCTTCAAAAATATGACAATTAAGCTTTGAAAAGTCAAATTAACAACCCATGACAACTAAGCATTGAAAAGTTAAATTGACAACTCATGAAAACTAAGAAAAATTTAACTAAGTCTTTAAATGAGTAGCAACCACTCTCCATCATAACTAGGGTTTTATTTGTAAAGAATATTCTTAAAAAATTCTTAGTTCTTATAGATTCCCTTAGCACTTTCTAGAACCTTCCAAAATCTTCAAAATTATATTTTTGTATTTTAAATGCAAATCACTCCACTTGAAGAGTTTGACATGAGTTCTTCATTTTGAGGGTCAAAATATGATAAAAAGGATAATTTTGCCCATGTGTCAAACTTTCTCCAAATTCACTCAATTGAGCTCCATTTGCACTTGTGCTTTGATTCTCTATCCCAAACTTGATCTTTAGCTTCAAGAACATTCTCAAACCATCCTTAAATTTCTTCATGCATGTTCTAATCATTGGACCATTATATTTAAGTGGATCATCATGTTGGCTAACATATTTGGTACTTGTTTGGTTCACATCAGAATGTTTTAAAATTGTATTGCTTTCAAGGGGTTTTGTTAACCTATTATTTAAAATTTTGAGTTGCTTATTTTTATATTATTTGATGAATGAGCAATGAGGATTTTTCAATTTAATTTCAAATAATTCAAACATTTGATATTTTTGAAAATTTTAAAAGGAAGTTCAAATGAACTTGTTTGTAATAAAAATATATTTTAAAAGAACCCACAATAATCTATAAAATTAAGACTCAAGTGAAAGTAATTAATTAATCCATCACTGGCAAAAAAGAAAGTTAAGATGAAGTGGGGTCATAGTTGAAAACATGGGTGAGATAAGAAAGTAGTTAGCAAGCAGAAACAAAAATGTATAAAGGGAGCTTTTCCTATAAAATAAGGGAAAGACAACAAAAATTTGAATATAATGCAAACAAATTCAAAGAAAAAATTTTAACAACACCAATAATCTTCAAGGTTTTCATTTTCATTTCAGTGTTTTGTTTATGTTTTTGCTTACTCAAACCTTATTTATAAACTAATTTTTTGTTTATTTTCAATGAACCTTTATAGTCCTTTAAATTTCCTAATTATCCATTTTTGTTTAAGTTCTCTAGCATTTTATCACATTTATTTATCTTCAATCATCAACAAGACATTTTAATTAAATTAAATTTAGTTACTTCCTTTACCGCTAGTTTAGGAATCCAGTAGGTTTACATTCCTTAACTTACATCTAATCGTCTATATATTAGAAGTCAGAGATCTAAATTGGTTTATGTATTTTACACACCTGGTATGCTTAATTTGCAAGTTTCAAGAGCTATAGATAAAACATATTTTTGGCATGCTCGGTGCAACCATGCTAAAATGCTAAAAACCATAAATTATATGGGAAAAATTGTCAAGACTTGAAAATTGGAGATGGCCATTGCAATAGCAAGGCTAGAAGGCAATGTACCATAACTCATTGAGCAATTTAAGAACAACATCGCGTCTCTAGATCCCCAACAAAATTGAAGACATAATATAATCAAATAAAAGGATTTTTAGGTGATGGTAATGTATAGAATTATGTTTAACATGAAGGTTTTTGCAAAGGAGTTGTGAAATAAAACTATAAGATACAAAAAAGCTAATCCAAGCTTTTTTGGACATGAACAATATTATAGAGATGAAGAGGCATCAATTATCCATTCAAAATCAATAAGTTGCCCACACTCTAGTGCAAAGGGCCACTCATAGGCCTTATGTGAAATGGGGTTCAAGAGAATCCAAAGTACAATATGTTCAAGAAGTTGGAGACTCTAATCATCCTCCAATAGTGATTTTAAGGAAGTACTTCTCACCTCATAAAAAGGAAGAGATGAGAAATTCTATTAAAGGGACCTTAACGACCCAATTAATATAAGCATGATACTCCCTTATCAAATTTTTTATTTTAAGGAAGTACTTCTCACCTCACAGAAAGGAAGAGAGGACTAATTCTATTAAAGGAACCCTCAACGGCCCAATTAACATAAGGATGATACTCCCTTATCAAATTTGTGATTTTATTAACCTTGTCTCTCATCCTAGAACTTATGATGTAGGAGTGCACGCAGTAGGAGGCTCGAGGGGCATAACACTTAGGGGAGCTAGGGTGAACCAACCAGAAAATCAATGATTCCACCAACTAGTAAAGAGAGTATTAAAAGAGGTGGAGTTCAATTATAAGAGGAGAATCCAAGAAGAAATTATAGAGAGACTAAAGCCACTATTAAAAAAATATATGGGTTAGGAAGTATGAATCTCTTAAGGAATGAGAGAGCTTAACTAATGAAAGTAGAGCTAACAGAATCTTATCAATTCCAAAGAAAGAGCTTCAAATGAGATCTCCAAAATTTATGGTACCTCTAAAGGTGGCTCTTGGAAAGTAGTGGCATAGTGTCTAGCACAAAAAGATTTTTCAACCATTGACATAAACTAAAAAAAGGAGACTCCAAAAGTAGAGAGCCCTAGAGAGGAGACTCAAGGTAAAGGAGAAATAAACAACATTAAGGGAGCTATAGAGCAAGTTGAGTCTATTATAAGTTCTTAAGAAATAGGTTTTGTGAAAATGAATAATTTGCTAGTAGGTAGTATTCTTATATCTTTAGACTATATTAATGCTTCTTTTGTTTTGCCTCCTAATTTCAAGTAAAAAAAACTAAGGATGATATAGTAAAGATTCAAAGCAAAGTTAATCAACATGATGACTTTTACATAAAACACGTAAGGAAGACCCTCTAAAGAATGGGAATTCGCTGCTTAAAATTTGACCTTTTTAAATGTGCTTTTGATGTGTAAGCATGGAACATTTTAGACTTCTTTCGGGTGAAAATCAATAAGAATAAAGTTAAAGCAATGTCGGAAGCCAAACCACCCCAAAGAAAGAAAGAGTTCTAGAGATTCCTTGGCCAAATGAATTATTAGAGGAGATTAGGAAAAATGAATGAATTTTTTGAATTACTAAGATTTTCTACTATGCGGGAAATAATGGAAAAATGAAGACTTTGATGTGTCATACATGAAAAATTATTGGTATACATAATGATGCAAAATTGACCTATGACTTTTTAAAGTATTCTTCCTATACTTAGGCCATAAGACATGTTTTTCTATATATATGTTCAGTTTTTAACTAAATACGGTTGGCTTGCTGACCATTTTTGCCTATTTGTTATTTGTTATTACATTAACTGATATTGTCTAAAAAAGTATTGAGAATCAACAATTTATGCTTTGAACTTGGGAAGTGAGGGAGTATGAAGGGATTCAAAAGAGAATCTAAGTAGATTTCAAAAAGTCTTACAATATTTCTACTACTACGAACTTTGTCAATGGAATCATATTGCATCATCTAATCCTACAAAACAATCAGGATTCTCTTTAATTCTCTACATATACATAGTTTCTCTCCAACAAGGGCTTTTTGTTCCAAAATTTACAATTCATAAAGGAGAATTTCTAATGGTGTCCTTATTGACACCAAGAGCAGTATTAAGCCTAGACTTATATGCATATAAACAAGCTTTCACAAGCCATTTATATATTGGGGGCATTTGTTTGAACAAAAAATATATTTTAACAGGGCCCACAAAAATCTATAAACTCAAGACCCAAGTGAAGGTAATTAATTAAATTAATTAATCAGTTACTGGCAGGAAAGGAAGTTGAGATGAAGTGGTGTCTTGGCTGAGAAAATGGTTTGTTAGGGTAAGGAAGCGGCTACCAAGCAAAAAGAAATGGATAAAGTGACCATTTCCTGCTGAACAAGGGGAAAAGTAAACAAAAACTTAAGTACAATATAGACAAATTCAAAGACAAAATTTCAGCAACAACCACATCAATCTTCAAGTTTTTCATTTTCATTTTAGTGTTGTGATAATATCTATAATGTATATAAATGTATAAAGGGGAACATGTAAAATTACTAAAATTTCATCACTTTTTATTATATAAAAATTGAATAATTTAATCATTTTCTAATAAAAAATAAATTAAATAAATTAAAATCTAATTCTAATTAATTTACAATATGTTTTCCATTCTAATTAGATTAACTTCTATTTTATCTCTAATAAAAATTAAATTAATTAAAATGTAATTCTAATTTAATCAAAAGTATATTTCCTATAGTTTCTATTTTATCTCTAAAAATTAAATTAATTAAAATTTTAGTAGTAATTTTTTTTAAATATATACATAGTTTTTCTATTTTAATTACTACTTATAGTTTATTTAATATAAATCAAATTATATAACATAATTTTAAGTAAAAAGTTAAAATTAAAATTAATAACTTTTATAAAATTATTAATTATGAAAAGTATTAATGTCAAAAAATGTTGAAAAATTGTTGTGTTTAAATGGAAAATTCACAAAAAATGTAATAAATTATTATATTATAATTCTATCAAATTTGTAAAACATTAATAGTTACATAAAAAAATTGAAACAGTGTTGTATACTTGTTGAAATAGAAAATTTATTAAAATTGTAATAAATTATTATGTAATAATGTAACACTATTGAGATTGAAAAATTAGATTAATATATAAATAAAAGGGAAAAGGTTCATTTTTGCCCATAATATTTATAGCAAGGAGCAAATATGCCCTCAAAAGAATTTTTGGCTCAAATAAGCTCCAAAATTTGAACAATGAAGTATTTAAGCCTCTGAGTCTAATAGGAGTTATAATTGCGTTTAAACTTGCTAATATGGAAATTGAGTGGGTTCCACTTGATTACTTTTACACAAAATAAAAAATAAATTCTTTTATTTTTATCTTTTGAACTCAGTCTATGTTGGTAGTATTCTTCCATAAATCTGGAGTTTTAGACAGCCCTTTCTTACAACATCTGTCACTCTATTTATTTACCCATTTACAGTGCATCCTAAATCATTCACATTGAATTTTTTTTTTTTTTAGTTCAAACCATATTAATAAATGACGAATCTAACCATTTCTAAAGATTTTCAAAAAATTCATTTTTCTACCGTTTGTCGTATTCCATTAATTGGTAAAGGATATCCTTATTTCATATATATATATATATATATTGTCTAGTAGTGCAGTGCAAAGATGTGATCAGGAAAAAAAGAAGACTGATAGGCAAGGATCAACTTGTGCATGGTGATGGAAGAACATCATTCTGGTTTGTGCAGTGCAAAGATATAATCAGAACAAAAATGATTGATGGGCAAGGATCAATTTGTGCATGGTGATGGAAGAACATCATTCTTTTGCTCTTAGCTGTTGCCAAAAAGGCATCAAATGCGTTGCTTCAGACCGCTGTGCGTGTATATATATTTATATATAGTTAAGAGCAGAAGAATTCTTCCATCACCATGCACAAATTGATCCTTGCCCATTAATAATTTTTTTCCTGATTATATCTTTGCACTGTACAAACCAGAATGATGTTCTTCCATCACCATGCATAAGTTGATCCTTGCCCATCAGTCTTCTTTTTTTTTCCTATCATGCACAAATTGATCCTCGCCCATTTATCATCTTTTTTTTTTTTCCTGATTATATCTTTGCACTGCACAAAGCAGAATGATGTTCTTCCGTCACCATGCACAAGTTGATCCTTGCCCATCAATCTTTTTTATTTTTTATTTTTTCTGATAATATCTTTGCACTGATTGGCAGGCTCTTTACTTCAGCTAGTCCCCATATTCTTCGAATGGGTCTTTTAATTGTTGAGAGAATTGCTAATAAGCAATATATAAGGCATGTCCAGTAAAACTTACAAGTAAATCAAATATAAAAATGACAACTGGAATTGTTGTTTCTATTATTATATAATTTTAAGACTGCAATGGATATATAATAAGATTATATATATATATATATATATATATATATATATACTCTAATCTGTTAAATGTATTTGCCAACTCTAATTAGTTTTTTTTTTCTTTCCTCTCTTTCTCAAAAAATTAAAGCTTAAATATCAATATTAATCAATATAAAACAAAAAAAGTTTTATATATAAGACATGTTCGGTAAAACTTACAAGTAAATCAGCTATGAAAATGACAACTGAAGTTGTTATTTCCGTTATTATATAATTTTAAGACCGCAATAGATATATGATAAAATTATATATATATATATGCTCTAATCTATTAAATGTTTTTACCATCTCTAATTAGTTAATTTTTTTTCTTTCCTCTCATATGTCATTCTTATTTCTCAAAAACTTAAAGCTTAAATATCAATATTAATCAATATAAAACAAAAAAAAAGCTTTACATGCACGTGTTTAAAGCATATAATTAATAAAAAATTAATTAAAATTTTTTATTTGTCTTGTAATCATACATTAAAATAGAGCATATAATTTGTTTAAGAGTAATATTTCTATAAGAAAAATAATATAATTATCGTTTTTAGATATTTTTATAAAATTTATTAAAAAAGAGTTAAGATTAAATTAATTAATCTTTATCATTTAATTGTTAGTTGAAATTAAAAAATTACATTAAATTAATTTTTGAGTGAATAAAAGTATTAATATTAAAAAATTAAAAAAATAAAGTGTCTTGCTTAAATAAAAATTTACTAAAGTTGTGATAAATTATAAATTTACGGATGTTTTAATATTTAAATTGTTATACAAAGAAAATATAGCTTTTTATTAGTTTTTAAATCTTTATAAAAAACAACTAATTTTTTGTTATTATCGTATAATTAATTATGGTCTTAATATTTTTATATAAAATTAGTTTTAGATTTGAGAAAAATATTAATTATAAAAATATTAAAAATTATATAATTATTTAAATAAAAAATTTATCAAAATTGCAATGAATTATAACTATATTAAGTTAATATCAATTTTTTATATAAATAAATTGCACTTTTATTATTTTTAACCTTTTATTTAATCAAATAATAATAATAACAATAATAATAGTATCAAAGTATATGTTTAATATTGTTAGAAAAAGTATATATTTAATAGTTTATTTATTATAACGAGTGCAAATTTTTTCTTGTTCATATGCAAATCACATGGTTGTTTATTATTATATTTGTATGTGTATATAACATTTAGGAAAAAAAAAAAATTCTAGCCTTCTCTTTTTCTCTCAACTTTCACTTTTTTTCTTATTAAACCGCTCATATTCCTTAAGTAAGGAGAGGGTGATTTTTGACCATCTTGGCCTAAAATCACCTATTTATACCTTTTTTGTCAATTTTTTTTAAATAAGTGGTTATTTTACATAGATTTAAATTTTATTTTATTTTTTTTTAATTTCGTCATCTTGTGGCGGTATTTGGTTTCGTTTTGTTTTCTATTTTATTGTGGCTTTTTTTTTTATGGATGATTCAGACAGACAAAGTATATTTGATCAAATAGAGACAACGAAACATATTGTAACCATCATTATGTTGCAGAACTGAAGTCATATATATTCTAGTTATTATAATATTATTAAATTTGTAAGCTTTAAGCCAATTTATTATGATATTATTCTGAATATTGTTTTATCCTTTATGGTTTTTAACGAATTTGTATTTATATTTCTATTAATGTATTATCAGTTTGAATCAATAAAATTATTGTTATTTTCAAAAAAAAAAAATGTATGTATGTGTATATACATATATGTGTGTGAAAATTTTAATTGTCACAATTATTAGTAAAAATATCTGACTTCAAAATGTGAATAATTGTATATATTGTTGGCATTTTAACTAATTTCAAATAAATAATTATAAAATAATAACTACTTCAGATTATTAAAAGTAAAAAAATTTTATATTAAAAATATTTTTAATTTTCAAAATTATTATAATAACAATCATTTATAAATTTAAAATTTATTAATGATAAATTTAATTCTTTTATCATTGCATTTGAATTTGTATTTATTTTTAAATAATTAATTATTAATGTTCGACTTAATTCAGTATTTCAAATTAAAGGATTTTATCAAATTCTAGAAGTTTAGATAAAATTACCAAAAGTTTTAAATGTTCAATTTTTCCTATACCAATAGACCATTATAAATTTCAGCAAATTAGAAAAGATAAATTGATCATCTATGAAAGGCACATCATCATTTTTATTTAATTTCAGCCAAACAATTGTTTACAACAAAATAGCTAAATATTTGTTGTAAATTTTTTATATAATTAAAAAATTAAAATAAAATTACGAAAGGTCAAATACAATTTGTTTTACCAATAGACCAATTAAAAATCATTTAACATTTTACTTTATACTTCAATTAAAACAATCTATCTATTGTCCCAAAAAACAAAAGTCCCCGAGAAACAAACAAAAACTAAGTAGTCAATTAATCAAATATTAATTCTAATCCATCCAAGGTTTACAATGGGGTGAACGAGTACACCTGCACAGCAGTGATGGTAGATATCACCAAATGAATATTCATGTGAGCAAATAAATGTATGAACTAACATTCAATAAAAGCTCAGTTTGTTACAAGGTTACACATGGTAGGCTGAATCAGCAAAGAGAATATGAGTTCGAAAGTTCTACCATTGTTCGCATGCAAACTTAAGTTACTACCACCAATTATAGTTTGCCCTGAACCCAGCACTGCCAGAGTTGCTAAATCTAGATGCTGAAAATCTGTGATGGTAACGGGAAGCCGAACCTTGCAACGATGGGCTTCCCCAATAATTATTTTGTGCTTTCTTATAAGATGGGGTACTTGACACACCTGAATGACTCTTGTGCATTCTCTCGGAATATTGAGAACTTGACATCATATGACCACCAGTTGTTACGGTAGAATTCTTATGACCCTTATAAAATGGTGTTGGAGGAGACTTCCAATGATTCTTTTTGGACTTTGATTGGGAAAAATCCCCTGGATCCTCTGTGAGCCATCCTCCTCTCTGCTTTGATTTTTTGGGAATTGTGTTGCTTCGTTCTTCAGACTTGGATTTCCTCTTTTTACGAGACTTACCAAGATCTTGAGGAGCAGATTTGAATCCTAAAGATTCTTTGCTTTCTCCATGAAGTTTCCATTGAGGGGTTGAGGGCTCATAATTTCTTTTCCCCACCTGCACACAATTGACAAGCATAACGTCAAATAAGATGCATAAAAAAAAAAGTCTCCATAAAGGGTGTACAATATATAATGCCAAGTAATTAAAATTGTTCAGTTCAAAAACCAATGGCTTAAAAAGCCAATCTTCCCTAACTCATTGGCATTGGCACTAACCCCAAATTCTTTTTTTTTTTTTCGCCAAATTAACTGCAACTGCGGCTAGTGGAGTAAGCTTTACTCTTTCCCCTTGTACTTTCTGTTTCCATATGTCCACCTCTTTTTGGAGTGCAAATCCAAACCAAAATTTCATTCTTCATAGTCCAAGGTCAAAACCCCCAATGGCTATACACACTAATTTTGTTTGCTTTGATTTAATAAATACAAAAGTTAAATTCTTAATTTGGTAAATGGTTGGTGACACCCATGGGATATGCCATGGTATGCATGGATGGTACCGCATTCATTTGGCAGTGCAGCTGTTGGTTGTTTCCTTAGCATAACACTAACAGTATTGATCTCAGCAGGACTGCGGATTAATAGGGGGTTTTCCACATATGATCCAAAGTCATCTGCGAATGATTTGGAGAGAGAGCGAGAGAGAGAATTGGAAAAATAAATTTGCAATTTCTCCAAGTGTGCTTGCAACTCACATTTGTTGTTCTCAGAGAAATCAGGCCTACCTAGGCCAAAACAATTAATGTTGGGGCTAATAATTGTCTGGCCAATTATTAGCTCCAACAACAAAAAAGAATTTTTTGTTGGGGCTAAAGGGCATGTTGACATTTACACCAAAAACCCAAAAAAAGAATTTTGTTGTGCAAAATATAATGATTCTAGGAGCACACGAAAACTGTCATTGCCAATACTTGCCTTAACAGAATTTGTGCACTCACGTGCAAAGTGTCCTCCTTCACCACACTTGAAGCATAAACTAGATGAAGCCTTAGTGATGGATTCTTCACGTAAACTTGAGCATTCCTGCAAAAATAGATAAAGTATTAAGACTAAATCCCTCAACACCACATATAGGCAACAAAAACTTATGTTACAAATGGCAATATTAACGGACGAATCAGCACCCACATCATAAATAATACATAATTTACACTAGTACAAAATTTAATACAACGGAATCATCGAAAAACTCACAACTCACAAGAGATTTATATTGATCTAACAAGTGTCTATGTAGTAAATAAATTAATTATTAAATGGCACAATATGTTGGTCCAAACAGCAATAGCATAAAAATAACAGTAACAACATTCTCAGCAACTTCATATAGAAAACTCACAAATTAAAAGAAAAGGAAATAAGGTCTTTTGTAGTATAAGTGAAGTCACTGAATTTAGTTATCAGAGGAAGAAAACAAAACTGATGGTCTTCAGGCCTTGAAATTCTCACCATGAAGGCAGGCCTGCTTGACCATTTAAAGATTGTGAAAGCAACAATTACAATGGCACTGGCATAGACAGACAACTAAAAATACTGTCCTACAATATTACACAACAAGAACAGCATAAACTTATATATTTTGAGAATATAAGAATTTCACAGGCAGCTTACTGTCTATATACATGAGTGATTAGTTCCATAATCACGAAAAATGAAAACAGATGCCAGCAGCCACATAAAGAAAACCCTTGGGAAAAGGGAAATGACACATTGATAACATCCAGTGGGACTTACCAAACCAGAATGACCAAGTTCACCGCATTTAAAACATGAAACTTCTCTTGGACTATTATCAACGATGTTCACACAACATAGATGGCCAACATTTTTGCAGATATAACATTGTATCTCCTGAATGAAAGAAAAAAAAATTAAGAAACAATAAAGTTGAATAACACATTGTATTAAAAGTAGAATGCAAAAATACAAACACAAGAGCAACATGTAAAGGAAGTTTAACACAACCTTGAGATCATCAAGAGTATAACTGCTCTGGCAAGAAAACATATCATGCCCAAAATCTCCACATTTTAAACAAACTTTTGAAGTTAGTGGACCACCCTTGTGTTTCTCCGGACACTTGTTTGGACGGTGACCAACTGATTTGCAAATAATGCAAACTCGTTCCTGCAAAGAAATTTAGTGCAACAAATAATTGGATGAAATCAAATTTATGTTATACCCATCTTATGTTTAATTCCAATGCAAACATTAACGTATAAAGCAGAAATTCAAAGGTTATAGAAGAGAAAGAAGACAAGAAATATGTATGTATAAAAGCAGAAAATAAACACCATTATCTATTTTTAAATGTAGAATGTGATTTATTTAATATGAGCTAGGTTGCGTTAAGATTTTTGTTCAACAAAGAAGAAACATCCCCAATACCCTCGATGCAAAACAGAAGTGGCAACACGTTCAAATCAACTCACTCAAGCTCAACAAACACACACAACTATAGATAGATAAATAAATGTATGTGTCATTATTCTCAAGTACAAACCTTGGAGCATTGCTTGACACCATGCTCCAAACTCCCACAAAGAAAGCAAGGCCTTCTCTTTTTCTGAAATGAGGGACAATTCACTGCCATATGACCTTCCTTTCCACAATTATAACATGTCGACCAGCTACTATCTGGAGGATCAAAATATCTTGGACCTCGCTGACAGAACAAATATAAAGATATACTCAACTCATCTAAGCCTTCACAACGAATTCGCAATCCTTTATTATTTTACTATATCATCACAATTTCAAATACCAAATTAGAACATCAAATTTTATTGAACTCACAAGAAGCTTGCGCAGCACCATATTTTGAGCTGTTTCAATAACATTACTGTCCAAATTTTGATCTAATTCCTTTGCGGGCGGAACTGCCTCAACTCTCTCCATTGCCTCCACCTTTTCAATTGTTTCTGCTTTCTCTTCTTCCTCCTTGCCAGCAATAGCCTGCATATGAGATTTATGCCAAATAAAAGTAAATAAAAAGGATTATGCTCCGAACTCAATCTATTAATAAAACAGAATTGAATAATATAAAAACTCACAGATTGGTTTTCAGTTTCTCTCTTTTCAATCTTCTTCTTCTTCTTCTTTCTCTTCTTAACCTCCCTAGCCCCAACTGCTTCAGCCTCCACCGATGACGGGGATGCCAACTCCACCACCGTCTCCTCACCGCGGTTAACACTGACACCGACAACACCGCTATCGTTCCTAGACACATTATAATCATCATCATCATCATCATCCAAAACGACAACATCGTTGTCGTTTTTGGCCAACCTTGCCGCTTTCATTAGCAGCGCTTTCTCAACAATCTTCAAACTTAGATCCTCGTTGGCCTCATCGTCATCTTCGCCTCCGCTGCTCAATTCTATCACCTGCTTTTCTTTTTCATATTCTTCTTCGTCTTCAACTTTTCCTTTTACCTTTGCCATATTTACTGTTTAAATCTGAATTCGTAAATATGCTTGGGAATTGTAATGGAGGACGCAGAGGAAGAAAGCTCCTGACTAGGAAACGACAGTTAGATAGATAGGGTTTCCGCTTATTCAACTGCAACTTTTTTATTTTCTTCAACTTCGATTTTAAACTTAAAAATAAAGGGAGCATTGGCCTCATGGCCAGGGTGTTGAGGGCATCTGGTGGGTGCTGCCCTTAAAAAAAAAAAAATAAAAGGGAAAATTTATAAAAATAGGTCATTTTTAATGTTTCAATAAAAATGCTATAAAGATTTTATCAATTATAAAATTATTCATCCTTTATTAAATGCGTGCTTTTTTCATTTTCAAAAATATTTCTATCTGATTTCTTATAGATTTCTTCTCTGTTTCTTTTTTATTTTGGTTTCTTAAGTTTTCATTTTTAAGTTGATTTTTTTCAATTTTTTCCTGATAGTTGCTTATAATATTGTGTAAAATAATTTTCATTTTTTTTTTATCAATTTTTGACGGTTTTCATTCTCTTATTTTATTTTTATTTTTTTTCTTATTTTTATAAATTTTTATTTTTTTCTTGTTATTATTTTTCTTATTTTCTTTTTTCTTTTCCTTCTTTTTTATTATTTTATTTTTCTTTTCTCTTTCTATTACTTTTTCTCTTTTTTATAAATTTTTATTTTATCATTTATTTCTCCTTTTTTAAAATTTTTCTCATTTCCTTCTTTTTTCTTTTCTTTTTGTATTTTTGTATTTATTTTTTTTATTTCTTTCATGACTTATACCTCAAATGCATGTGATCAGCACTAAGAAATAAGAAAGAGTGTAGCTTCTGAACCCGTAGTGAGTTTTAAAAAAATTTCACAACAAAATATTTCCCAACTTAACAATTTTAACAAAAATTCGGTAGAATTTTCTTTGAACTGGGACAAAATCAAAACCCGTAGAATAAAAAATAGCACTTCCAAAATAATTCCAATCAACAATACTCCAATAATCAAATCAAATACATAATAAGTCTCCAATAAAAATAAATCCACAATACAAATTACATAAGACAATTTACTTGCAATATGTAGAATTTAAATACAAAATACATATATCAAATAGACCTATATAAAATAATTGGAGAAGAAGAATCCCGACACAAATGATTACCAATATCAGATTGACTGTGAAGTCTTGAAAAAATAAATTGAGGGGAATTAGACCTCACTGAGGAAATCAATTTTATAAAATGCATATTGGTTTTGAAATAGTTATTTAGAACCCTTTTAAATAAAATAAATATAAATATAAATATTTAAAAATCCCATACTTTACTAAAATTATATATATATAAAATCCATTCCAAAAATTCACAAATCACATTAATATGAAATTATCATATGAAATCATACAACTTAAAATCTTTGGTGGAAAACATGGCAAAACCATAAACCTCCATTCTATTAGCCTTTCGACTCTCTTTAATCCAAGTGACTGTTATCCGGAGAGACCAACCTCAACTGAGTTACAGCTGCAGTCCAATCATTTAATCCATTTTATATGTCTCGAGACAACAATCTCAACTAAGTTACATCTTTATTTCCAGCCTGAGAGCACAATCTCTACCAATCTCAATTCACATATTGCTCAAGAGACCAACATCCACTGAGCTGAGTTCACATATTGCCTAAGAGACTAACCTCCATAAGCTAAGTTCACATATTGCCCGAGAGACCAACTCAACTGGGCTTAAACCACATTTCCTCATACTTGAGATCTCAACTAATGCACATATGGTCCCAGTGACACATACTAGGTAGCACGCTCTACCATTTTCTCCAAATCGCGTTTATATCATAAATAATTAAAATAAATAAATCATAATAAACAAGTTCCACTAAGGTATCATTCCAAATATTATTCATGATGACAAAATAAATAATCATGCATGTGGCAAAATATATATTCATAAATAAACTCATATAATCAACTTAAATATTATATTAACCATATGAAACTTTTAATTAAAATATTTTCAACACACCTTCCATAAAATTAACTCATAGGTGGAGTGTACTAGCTTACAGATTCTCGGCTGACTAGGCTCGACATCTCTTGCTCTTGAATGTTCTAAAAATATATAAATAGTATTTTATTTAATAAATGACTTTAAATAAATTCTTAAAATCTTGGAATAATTATAAAATGATAAAAATAGCCTTAAAAACACCAAAATGGTTAATTTTGGTGCTCAACTAATTTTTAAAATGAATTAAACTATATATATATATATATATATATATTCGCCATAATCAATCTAGAATTTTTATAGTAAAATCCGTAAGAAATTGGATTTCGGTCCAGTTATAAGAAATGATCATCATAATAAACTTTATTTAATAAAAATATCTTAGAATTTTTCTAGGCTAGTTACTATTCATATTGGAATCCAGGGCTAGATTCTTATTGGGAAACACAATATCAAACCCAACCATATATGCCAAAATGTTCTCTACAATTTATAGAACACATATAAACTCTCAGACATGCCAAAATGCTTGTAGAATAAGGAGATTTAAAAATTAAAGGGAAAATACCTAAAAATTTGCCAAATATTACACTGATGGAGATCAATTGCAATATCAGTGTCAATAGACTCCTAAGACTGTGGGGAAATAAATAAAAATACTGGCCTTAACTGATTGGCAAAGAAATGAACGTTCCAACTTCACATACCTTAAGCAAAAATTTAAAATTAAAATATGGAAATGTTAGGGTTGAATTTGCTCAAACGGACACCACCAACTCGTAGAAGACGTCAAAAAATAGTTGGATATCAAATTTCAGGTCAATTGGATATTATTTGATTGGTGAACGAAAATAGGAAGGATTCAGGCACTATAGTGACAATCTAAGGAGTGCATGGGCTTTTCTAGAACCTTCATGTCTACCCGCTATATAAAATGAAGAGGAAAATAGAAAATTACCACTTTAGTCCCTATATTTTTAATAAAATTTCCATTTGGTCCTTCCACTTTGAGGTTTGAGATAAATGCATTTAATAAGTTAACATCATACAATAACCTCACAACAATACTGTAAGAACTTGACAATAACCTGACAACAGTAACCCAACAATGATACAACAATCCAACATCAACCGTAGAACAATAGCTCATCAACACATAACAACTACTCAACAACCCAATAATAAACCAACAACCACATCAATCAGCAACTCATCAATGGCGCATCAATGACAAAACAACCCATCAACAACAACACAACATCAACAATAGCTTATAATTATCTTTATAAATAAATTAAGGGTTATTACCAATTCTCTCTTTTTTTCTTTTCCTTTTTTTAAAAAATTATGTTTTCCTTAATTTTTTTTGTTAGTAAAGTATTAGCCAATATATTTTTTAGAATTTTATTTTGTAAATTCCTTAAGTGGGTTATAAGAAAACATAATATGTGATAGCCAAAATACAAACAACTTACTAGTAATAAATTTTTTGTACATAATTGATTACTTAAGTTCTTATTGTGTAGAAAATGTAAAATTCATTATGATTGAGCCAACATAATTGTTTTTAAAAAATGATAATGGAATTTTGGATAAGTAAAATAAAGTCATAATTTCAATTTCTAATGATTCCAAAATAGAATCAATTTTATTAATATATTTCACGCACCAAAAATGTAATATGAACATTTTTAAGATTTTAAGTACTCTAATGTGTTTGTAAAACACAAAACATTACCTTATAACTTCAAATTGAAGAACCAATACCAAAACATAAATTCATGTAAAAGAAATAACTTATCAAATACTAAAAATTAACAGAGTTATGTTTAAATCACTTTAAAATTATTAAAATAAAATTGTCACTCCATTTTCTTTTGTATCAAATACCTTGAAATTCTATATATATATATATATATATATATATATTTGTCAATTTAGAACAGTTTATGTTTATTTTATGTTTTTGATACACTAATTTTCTATATATTTTTGTTATTTTGGAATACTTTCCATGTATTTATAATAATAATATAACAACTATGGGAATTGGGTTAGTTTTGCTTCCTTCAAACAAATCATAATATAATTTAATAATGTGTTAATAAATGAAAGATGAAAATGGGTGTAGCTCCGATGGTAGAGCACTTGCTTAGCATGAAAGAGGTACAAAAATTGATACCCCACATCTCCATTTTATTATTAGGTAGTGTTTATTTAATTTTGTTGCTTTTTGGTTTACTTTTAGTTTCTTATCTTGTTTTAAATATTTATAGAAAGGTGAAGGTGCTTTTGGTGCTTCTAGTTTTGATTTTAGGAGATGTTGCTAGTTGTAAAAATGGTGCTTAAGATAAAGAAAGTAAATGTAAAGACATTAAAGGTGGAAGGGATTGTGAGAAGAATGAAGCTTATGATTCAGAGTTTGTTGAAGTTGTTAGTGGTGGTGATGAATTAAAAGATTCTATTGGGGTATGTTATCTTTTATTATTTTTGTATTTTTTTAGTTTCTTTTTGGTTTCTAATGCCTTGTTTTGCATTGTTATTTTAAGGGTGATAAGAAAGTATCTGAGGATGTTGGTTTAAATTCCAATATTGAAGATAATTCTATTAAAGATGGTGTTAATGGTGATGAAGTGTTGAAGGATTCTAATTTGGTGTATTCTTTTTTTATATATTAATTTAGTTTTTTTTTTCATTTTGTTTTCTAATTTTTCTTTGGATGTGTTGTTTTATTTTATCACGACTCAAACCCCAATGGCATATGACCGACACTAAGGAATAGAAAAACATAAAGCTTTCGAAACTCATAGTAAGCCTAAGGAATTTTTTTCACTTAAAACCATTAACTTAAAATTCTAAAGAAAATTTAGCAGAGTTTCCCCTATACCAAAACAAACCAAAAACCTGCAAAAATGCAAATACAGTCCCAAATACATATATAATCACAACCACAACCTCCAATATCTCAATCTTAAAACAACACAATCATCATAACGATAAAAACATCTAAATCTATTGCGGTGTCTATATTAACTAAATTTGTTACACATAAATATCAATGGCATTAAGTTAACCTACATAACACAGCTCGTGAAGAATGAGTTTGGTGCAAAGAAGATGGACTAACTATAAACTCCTAAGTTCCCGAAAAAATAGTTGCAGAGAGTCAGATCTCAATGAGTAAGCTAATATAAAGAAATGTATATAAATTTAAAAATCTTCTTTTATTTAAACCATTATCTCAACTTTTTTATTATGAAGTTGTATTTAAAGAAAATTAATAATTAATATATATATACCAAGTATTTATTTAAAAGCTTTATTAAAACTTAACTTCCAAATATTAATTAATTAAATAAATATATAATAAAAGATAAAATAATTAAAATAACATTAACAAATAACTTAAGTGGAAAAATAGTAATAAAATCCTAAACCACAAATTTAAAAGCTATTCGGCTCACTTATTTATCCAAGAACTGTCGATTCTTAAGAGCTAAGCATCAACTGAGCCATCAGTACCAGTAAATATTCAATCAAAATACACCTGAGAGCTATACATCAACTGAGCTTCACAATTAAATTTCTTAATAAAGGACGGCTCAATAATCATTACTTATGTGGACACAGTCCTGATAATACCCATTAGGTAGCCCGTTTTATTAGTCTTGTCTTTTTATGGCTGGCTAGTCTGATAGGTACCATTGAAAGGTGATATAGGTTGGGTATGACCTATAAAAGTTTTCAATTGGCATCAGAGCCTTATTTTTGCATAAGGTGGAATTGTTATAATTCATATGAAGACTAAAAGAGAAGAAATTCTTAAACATGACAGAACCAGAAAGCTCTTCTATTCCCTCTTCTACTCCCTCTGTAATATGTGATTATAAGTATATGCCAACTAAGTCTGTTGCTGTTACCCTATCACCCCCCATCAACCAAACCACCCAGAAAAAGACTGATTACTTGTATGAATTTACTTACCTTCCTGAAGACCAAAAGATTGAAGAATTAAAGTTTCCCCTGTTGAACCCTTATGATGCCTTTTCAAAATCCAAAATAAACTGGAAATAATCTTTTAAAGCTCTTATAAATTGACCCACTTCTTCTATAAAAGAATATATTCAAGCCTCCAGCTTTGATCAACACCATATATCAGCCTCTCAGACAGAACAATTCGTGACCTTAGAAATTCCTCCAGAATTTCTAAGAACTTAGCTTAACCAGGGATACATTCACATCCACTTTGGAGCAATAAGGTTAGGACTCTCCTACCATGGCAGAGCAGGGCAACCTGTTTTCTCTAGGATCGCTCTTTTGGATTCTAGATATAAACAGTATCAACATGCTGTAATTAGGATCGTAGAGACATCCTTAAATGCTGGCTCAGTAATCTTTACATTTTTTTCAAATTATAATCTTATCCTTTTTGATCCTGATGCCTTGATAGCTTTAAAAGTTCAACTCCAGATCTTTGGTGTTGAACAAATCTCCACAGCCAAAGTAGCCACCCTTCACTACCAAATTGTCTACCGTCTCCAAAACCATGCTATCAACCTGTCACTACCCTGTGTCCAAAATGATGTTTTCTTCATAAAAGCAGACTCTCATAATACTCCCACGTGTATCCACACACCTAAACAACTTTCTAGGAATGATTTATTAAAATTATTCCTAGAAAAATGGATCACCAATTATGAGAAGTTGCATGAGACAGTAGAGCCAATTCAAGGTACAAACCCAATGCATATCAAAAGATCTGATGGATCAATTGATACGATCTTTAGGAGAAAACAAGAGACTCCTATAGTTTTTAATACACAGTTCATAATCAATCCTTAGGATCCAGAAGATAACATTCTTATAGCCTCTTTTGATAATTTTGGAAGACCAGTCTATGCTTTTAAGTATGATGGTCACTGTTATTTTGATTATTGTGATTGTGATGATTGTTATGCTGCACCCTGTTTTGATGATGATGAGAAGAAAAAGAAAAAGAAGAAATCTCCAGGAAAATATAGTGAAAAGGAATTCAGAAGAAGATATGAAGATGGAGATTCAAGCATCTGCACTCTGGGACAACCTTTAGGAAAATATGATTATCTTGTATTATATTCTCCTCCTGTTTGGTACAAACCACCAGCTACTCAAAATATTCCTCTTGAACCTTGCAAGCCTCAAATACCTCCTTCCTAGCTGAAACCTAAGTCAGCTCCTCTCCCATATTACAAAAAAGCTTTGAAATGGGTAAGAAAAGAAAACTCAGCCGAGATTCAAAAGCCAAAGTCTTACCCCAAATCTGTATGTTCCAACCCACAGACTTTCCTCCTTTAACCAAAGAAATAAAAAACCAAATTACCATACAGCCTTTTATCCTAAAATCAAACATTGTTGATGTAGATGGCAGACCTAGACAAACAACTCCGGCTGAAGTAGTAGTCAACTGGCAGACATAGAATGCTTGTGCTCAAAATAAAAAACTGAAGCTTATTGAAGAAAAGATTGATGGAGTTGCTCAACATATGAATTTGGCAAAAAAAAAGTTTCAGGCCTTTGAAAAATGAATGACAGCAGTTCATGTAGAATTACAAAGGAAGATAGAGATGAAGCACCAGGAACTTATGCGAATCATCAGCAACAAAGGCACCTTGAATAGCATTCAAATGAAAGAAATGAAAATTTTAAACTTAAAAGCCCAGGTTGACCAACTTGAAAAAGATCTTAAAAGAAAGAAAGAAGAGTTGTCCTCACAAACCTCTTCAAAATCTTTCTCTCCAAATCCTTTGGGTCTTTTGTACAGCCGTTATTCAATTCCCAGTTCACCATACACAGCCTCTTCCACCCAACCTTTATTTCTTGCACCAACAGCTCCCTTGAATATTCCTCCAAATTTTCAAGGATTTAAATCCTCATTAAAAACCCTCTTTCAAACACAGTCCTCTGATGAAACAATAGCAAAAAAAGGAAAAACAGTTCATTTCTCTCAAACTTAGAAACCTACAACAACACCCTCCGAATCATTACCCAAAAATACCTCATCAACAAAAGAATCAGAACACCCTCTAATGATGGTGAATCCCATCTCTTTCTTTTTGGAAAAATATGCTGAAAATGTCATGCCCAGCTTTTCAATTGAATCTGTTTCAAAGGAAAGTTCATCTTCTGAATCTTCAGAAAGTGACTCTGATTTAGATTATGAAATACCCTACCAATTGATGGTTGATGATGCTACATCTTCTAGAGGGCCTCAAGTTAAAGAAGTTGATGATCCAGAAGAAGAATTTGAACAGCCCAGAACACCACAACCAAATCCACAGATAAATTTTCAAAAAAATATTAGAAATTACTTTACCCTAGATGATGTTCCTCCTTCACAATATAGGAATAGATTTTTGGAATTTAGAGCATGGATAGCTGGACAAATGCTTATTCCTGGAGCAGAAATCAGAGTTGTTATTGAAATATTTCTTGCAAAAATGGTGGGAAAGCTAGCAAACTGGTATGCTTCTCTGAATGCTTATGCTAGAACCCAGTTGATGGATGCCACTTCACCAGAAGATTTTCTAGGACTATTCCATTATGAGTTCTTAAGAAAATGGGATGATGATCTTGAAGTTGCACGAAAGGAGTATTACCAGATGAAATGCTGTTCACTATAGAGAAAAGATCTAGAAAGACATTTCCAAAATATGTCTACTAGATTTTACCTGTTAGGAGGCACTGCTAATCCTGATTTAAAACAAGTCTTTTTGGCTTCTATTCCCAAGATCCTTGCCTCTCGAATGTTTTCAATCCTTCAACAATCAAATTACAAAGTTGGAGATGTGCCAATGGGACATTTGTATCAGATCATGATTCAGGCTTATACCCAGTTATGTGATTAAAGGAAGATGATTAAATTGTATCTGGGCAGTAGGAAGAATCCTTTAGGAAAACTTTTATGTGATAGGCCTGATTTACAGATCAAATGCAAAGATGCTGATGTTTGTGTTTGTCCATCAAAGAAGAAGAAACACTTCTTCAAATTGAAGAAGAAAGGGAAAAGATCCAAGTTTAAGAAGTGGAAGTATTACAAGAAGAAAAAGTTCTGTGGCAAGAAGAAAACTGACAGATGCTACATTTATGGGAAAAAGGGTCATTTTGAAAAAAATTGCCCTTCAAAAACAAAGAAAACTGAGCAAATGATTCAACAAATTTAGTAGATCACTAAAGTATACCTGAATGATGCTGATCTTGAGTCTCTCTTTTCAGAAGAAGAAGAAGCTTCACTGGAATGTGTTTTTACTGTAGGCCAAAAGACAGACTCAAAAATTTCCAGCTCTGAAACAGAGTCCTGGAATGACCAGTTCTTAATTGGTGGTGATAATAGAGACATGATAGCCCTAACTCATGAAAAACATCCAATACCTTTGTTCCTTATTCAAATTTACCCAACCAGTTATTCCAAACCCATAAAACTTGTAGCCTTGATCGACACTGGAGCCAAAACTACCATTCTCAACCCAAAAGCCTTGCCTAAAGAATGTTGGAAACATCGTTCTGAGTATTTCTCTACAGCTAATGGAGAATTACTTGAAACTGGCCTTAAAACTAGACACCCAATAAAGATCCAATTCTTTCCAAATTGTTACACCTGGACACATGTTCTTGGATCTTCTTTACTTGGAAAAGATATTGTCATTGGCTTTGATGTTGATTGGAAGATGAAAGACTTGAGAATTCTTCCCAATGGACTCAAGTTCAAGAAATACTTTCAACCATTCACCAATATTTCATCTATCCTTTTTGTTGGCTAAACCATTTCTCAACCAAACCTTCAAACTATTCATGAGTTTTTATTAAAAGAATGCAGTGCTCAGTCTTATACAGAGTTTCTTCAGAAATGCTCATCACCATTGTGGAAAAATGAGGAGTTATTCATCTCCTTACCTTTCAAACAAAATGAAGATGTCAACCCAACAAAGGCAACTCATCCAGGAATGACTCCCTCTGATCTTAAATTGGCAATAGAAGAATGCAACCAATTGGAAGACTAAGGTCTAGTTGTTCCCACAAAATCAGAATGGGCATGCCAAGCTTTTTATGTAAACAAAAGATCAGAACAAGTTCGTGAAAAGAAAAGATTGGTGATCGACTATTAGCCTTTGAATTTCTTCCTCAGAGATGACAAATTCCCTTTGCCAAAAATTTCCTCATTATTTGCATTTTTTACGGGAGCTAAAATCTTTTCAAAATTTGACTTGAAGGCTGGATTTTGGCAACTTGGAATCAAAGAGGAAGACAGATACAAAACGGGCTTTTGCATTCCAAATAGACACTATCAATAGAATGTGCTGCCTTTTGGACTTAAAGTAGCCCCATCACTGTTCCAACGGGCTATGATCAAAATCTTTGAGCCCGTCCTCTCCAATGCTCTTGTTTATATTGATGATATTCTTTTATTTTCTACAGATATAAAAGGCGATGAGAAACTGATCCAATAGTTTGCTAATCTTGTACGACATTATGGTGTTATGCTTTCACCCACTAAAATGTTCATTGGCCAAACAGAAATTGATTTTCTTGGAATGAGATTCAAAGAAGGGAAGTATCTTCCAGGTCCTCATGTTGCAATAAAATTGGATAAATTTCCAAAAGAAAATCTTTCTGTCAAGCAAATCAGATAAGTTCTTGGCATTATCAATTATCTCAGGGATTTTATTCCTCACTTGACAAAGAAGACAGCCCCTCTCAGAGCTCTTTTAAGAAAGAATCCTCCACCATGGTCCTTAGAACAAATAGAAGCTCTTGAATAACTCAGAATTTGCATAGAAAATCTTCCTGATCTCTAGATTCCCTCCACAGGAAAAAGAATCCTTCAAATAGATGCAAGCTATCAATTTTGGGGAGATATTCTTTTATAAGAGGATGACAATAAGAAAAGACGAATTTGGGCTCATGCTAGTGGAAAGTTCACAGAAAATGCCATTATCACTCAACCTTCAAAGAGGTCTTAGCAGTTAAATATGGCATAAAAAAGTTTGAATTCCATCTAATTGGTCATTATTTCAAAGTTGTGATGGACTGCTCATCATTTCCAAAAATTCTTGAATTCAAATGAAAGACTCTACCCCATCCTCAACTTCTCAGAATGAAGGAATGGTTCAGTAAGTATGACTTTGAAGTAGAACACATCAAAGGAGAGGATAACCTATTACCAGATCTTTTAAGCAGACCACCTGTTTCTTGTGAAAAACCTTTTCAGTTAAAAGTTCTTCCCATGCTATACATGTACCAAACTATTAATGCCAACTTTCTTGAAAAAGGTATTCCTCCATCCTTACCATCACACATTTCCATGACCACCCTTAATCAAATAGCAAGAACTCAAATTTTTGAACTTCAATCCGGACTAATCAGAAAATATGGGTAAGATTTCTTTCACAAATTAGGCTTTCATCCTATCTATCCTTTCACCTGTATTTTCAGCTTCCTAAACCAAAATCTTGGAAACCAATTTTATTGGCCTCCTGAATTGTTAATCCTGTTTTGGTATCTTTGTCATCTATACTGGATCTCATTTGATCTTCAACCATTAAAGCTTGCAAGGTATATCAGCCTGCTTGAGAAGAATGAAGGTCTGAATCCACATTTGTCAACATTTCTCAAATGGTTCCAGAATTTATCAAGATGGAAATCCTATTTGACAAATGAAGCTTATACTCAACAGGTGGCACCTCCTCTCGAATGTCATACTATCATCACCCTCAAAAGAACTTTCTTTAAAGCTAAAGGTGTTTTTACTGATGTACCATGCTTTAATATCTATGGGACTTATAGACACTCAATGATGCACTATATTACCATAGATACCACAAATCTTTCACCATAGAGAGAGTTTCAAAGACACATGTTCGAGAAAAATGGTATTAGTCCAAAGGAGATATGGCCAAAGATATCTGATGATGCCCCATGGGAAATATTTCCTTCTGATTATGGGAAACAGCTGTTAACAGACAAAGAATATTGGGAAAAGACACAAAGGACTACATCCATCCCATCTCACATACAAATTGATGATCCTTATCAAGCCAGCTCATATGATCCTTATCAAGTCAGCTCATCTGATCCTTATCAAGCCAGCTCATTTGATCCTTATCAAGCCAGCTCATCTGCAGAACAGATATGGTTAAACTCTTTTAAATCAAATAATTCAGAGGACCCACGTATGCCAATAGCAGGACACTCACAGGATCCTGATGAAGACTTTTACCATAGTGAAGACAATGCTGAAGATAAGAATCTATCTCCAAGTCACGAGCCAATTTGTCACAAATGGTTGTAATTTAAAGTTGTTACTTTTATTAGTGGATGTCTATCCACATTTGTCTGTTTATCTATGGTTGTTTGTTTGCTTGTAGGCCTCCTTGTATCTTAGCTCCTTCTCTATATAAGGAGTTTTCTATCTCAATTGGAAGGCAGAACCCCTCTTGTAAAAATTTTCAGAAGCTAAATAAACAATGGCCATTAAAAAGTCTTTCTTCTTCTCTAGTAGTTAGATTATGAATTATAATCATTCCACCTCTCTAAATTAAGGAGTATGCTCTGTACTTGCCTCTATGAAGGATCTGGTACATCAGAAACTTAATTAAGAAAATGATCCAGTAACTAACTCTATTAAGATTATAATTTATAGTTGTGTAGATTATAAAAAGGGGACAGGCTGTCGGGCTGGAAATTGATTGTGTGATGCTAAATTCCAAGGAATATTAACACGAGAAATAAGATACTTTTATTTTTACTACCCATAATATCATTGACATTAATAATCTTATTAATAATAATTATAACAAGATAGCATTGATAATATAATTAAAATATAATCAACATCTTTAAAATATCAAATCAATAGTATGAATATTTCAAATAGTAAAAATATAAATTCTTTAATTAAATTTCTCTTTTAAATATAATCAATCAGTTTGTACTTTTATGTATAAATCTAACACACATTTCAAAATATTAATTTATAAAAGGAGCAACCAGACTAGTGTGTTCTCATCCACCTATTTCCCGATATCTCTACTCCGGTATAATATATATAAAATCCTAATAACTCTCTAAAATCCTAGAAAATTTATAAAAAATGATGCAATCATTGAAATTGACTTGCAAACATTCTAGATAATTAATTTTGAGGCTTAAGGAACATTATGACAAGTTAAACATATTTAAACAAAAATAAGTAATTTCTGTTGTAACCATTCTATAAATTCTTTCTTACAACCTGTAAAGAATTAAACCAAGCTCCGGTTATAGAAATTGATCACCATAATTTATACTATTTATTAAAAATAGTTTCATAGTTTTTTAGGTTGGTACTATTTTCTCATTAAAATTTGGGTAGGACCCACCGAATTTCTCACCAAAAACGTATCACCCGACCCAACCAAATATACTAACACGTTTATAATAATTAGTAGCACACATCTAAAGCCTTAAATGCACTAAATATGCATAAAATTTATAGATCGAAAAATTAAATAGAAATTATTAAAAAATTTGTAGAAAATTAAATCGAATGATATTAGATCCATGGTGATGAGAGGAACAAGTTAGTAGTAATTCCATAGGCTAAAAGTTGCCAAAACAATGCAAAATGCTAGTGTTGGTTGTACAATTTTATCCAATTTTGCTCAAATATAAGCCAAATCTCCCAAAATAAAAAACTATTTGGTTGTATAGGGAGATAAGAAGAAGCTATATTCAAATTTTGGGTCAACCAGTGGTCATTTAGGTGGTTAATGGAGAACAAAAAGAGTTTTCGTGCTAAACTGTAATTTGCCCCAAAAATAGACTTCTCCCGTTGCAATCCTCCTGCCTTCCGGCAATGTACTTTTCATCCTTAAATACACACACATATGCACTTTGACTTGGTTCCACTTGCTTTCTGATTAAAATGCACTTTTTTACATTTTCCATCATTTTTTCATTATTTTTCTTTTATATTAAAAATGGGTATTTTGATGTAAATTTAGCATTTTTATTGTTATTTTTGCATTTTTATTAATTTTGTCATTCTCTTTATTTTTTTCTTGATAAATTTATTATTTTGATAATAAAACCCATATTTTTATTGTGAAAATAATATTTTTATCATTTTTATTATGTTATTTGCATTTTTGCTATTTATGTCATTTTTGTTGCCATTTTTTATAAATTTATTATTTTTATCATAAAATCTACATTTTTATGGTGAAAATAGTATTTTTATCATTCTTATCATTTTGTTTGCATCTTAATTTTAATTTTTTATTATTTGTTTGTTTTTGTTATTTTTATTACATTGTTCATTATTTTTGTTGCTTTATGCCCCTTTTTGGTAAATTTGCTATTTTTATCATAAAGATGATGTTTTTATGGTAAAAATGACACTTTTATCATTTTAATTATTTTTTTCTGTATTTTTATTCATTTTTATCAATTTTATTGCATTTTTATCATTTTTATTATTCCTATGCCTTTTGTTGATAAATTTGCCATTTTTAACATAAAATTGATGTTTTTATAGTAGACATGTCATTTTTATCACTTTTATTATTTTAATTCTACACTTTATTATTTTTAGTATGTTTGTTGCATTTTTATTATTTTTTTCTTACTCTTATTTTCATTTTTGATAAATTTACCATTTTTATGATAAAGTTGATATTTTTATGGTAAAAATTGTATTTTTTTTATCACTTTTATTATTTTATTTTTGCACATTTATTATTTTTGTTATGTTAATTGTATTTTCACTATTTTTGTTATTTTATTTTCTCTTTTTGATAAGTTTGCTATTTTTATCATAAAGTTAATGTTTTTATGGTAAAAGTCACATTTTTATCATTTTCACCATTTTAATTTTGCACTTTATTATTTTTATTATATTTCTTGCATTTTTATTTTTTTTGTTGTTTTTATTTTCCCTCTTGATAAATTTTCCATTTCTACTATAAAGTTGATATTTTTATGGTAAAAATTGTATTTTTTTTATTTTTTTTATGTAATTTTATTTTATTTTTGATAAATTTGTTGTTATTATTATCATAAAGTTCAAATTTTTATAGTAAAAATAACACTTTTATCATTTTTGTCATCTTTTATCATTTTATTGCATTTTTATTAGTTGTGATTATTTTCATTTTTATTCTTTTGATAAATTTATTATTTTTATCATGAAATCAGAGTGCAAAATGCAGAAAATAGAATGAATTTCTCAACACCTTTATCAAATGTATAAACATACATACATATATATATATATAAGTTTAGAGCTAGAAAGTCTTCCACGATGGCTAGAAAGTCTTTTGCAATATCGATTAGTAGAGCCATGAGTCAAATTGTCAAACATATTCAAGCTGTAACATTCTGACTGTCAGAGCTCTTCAATCTGACAATCAGACTACAACATTACAGCCTGTAATTATAGTTTGTAACACTCCCCCTCAAGCTAGAGCATAAATGTCGATCATGCTTAGCTTGTTACAAAGACAATCGATCCGAATCCCATTAAGAGCTTTTGTAAAGATATCCCCTAATTGTTCCCCAATGGTCACATATCTTGTAGATCAAGTCTTGTTCAATTTTTTCACGAACAAAATGATAATCAATTTCAATGTGTTTGGTTCGCTCGTGAAAGATTGGATTAGACGTAATATGAATTGTAGCTTGGTTATCATACCATAATTTAGCTAGCATTTAAACCTTGAGACCTATTTCACTAATGAACTGATGCACCTACATTATTTCACATACAACCTTATATTCAGATTCTGTACTTGATCAAAAAACTACATTTTGTTTCTTGCTTTTCCATGAAACCAAATGACCTCCAACAAAGACACAATATCCTGAAGTTGATCGTTGATCTTCCTTACATCCTGCCCAATCAGCATCTAAAAACCACTCAATTCTAGTATGACCATGATTGCCATATAGAATGCCACGTCTATGAGCTCCTTTTAAATAGCCCAAAATTTATTCTACTACCTTCTAGTGATCGATAGTTGGAGATGACATATACTGGCTAACCACACTAACTGAATATGCAATATCTAGATAGGTCACAGTATGATAATTCAACTTCCTAACCAATCTTCTATATCTCTTAGGATCTTTAAACAATTCACCATCTTTTGTAAGTTGCAAATTAGGAACCATTAGAGTACTAAATAGTTTAGTCCCCAATTTTCCTATTTAAGATAGTAAATCTAGTATGTACTTTCTTTAGGACAAGAAGATTCCTTTCTTGCTCCTGGTCACTTCAACTCTCAAAAAATATTTCAGTATGAAACTAAGTATGGAGAAAGGATTTAAGAGATGAAATCCCTACAGTGTCACTACTAGTGATCACAATATCATCCATATAAATGACTAATAGAATAATGCCACCATCAGATTTTTTATAAAACACAGAATGATTAAACTTGCACTTTTGCATGCCAAACTTCTCAATAGCTTAATTAACCTTGCCAAGTTAGGCACAAGGACTTTATTTTAACCTATACAAGGACTTACAAAGTTGACAAACTTTCCCATACTCCCCTTGAGCAACAAAACCAAATGGTTGCTTTATATTGACTTCTTCCTGAAGGTCCCCATGAAGAAAGGCATTTTTTTTATTTTTAACTGATGCAAATGCTAATGATAAGTAGCTGTCATAGAAATAAAGAGCCTGATACAAGTAAGTTCAGCAACGTAAGAAAATGTATCAGAATAATCCACTCTATATGTTTGAGTGTATCCTTTAGCAACAAGGCATGCTTTTAATCTGGCAACAGATACATCAGGATTAAATTTGACTACAAATACCCATTTACATCCAATAGCCTATTTTCCTGCAGGTAAATTCTCCAAGGTCTAAGTACCATTGACATCTAACGCATTCATCTCCTTAATCATTGCATCACACTAGCCAGAATGTGCTAAAGCTTCATGAATAGCTTTAAGGATAGAGACAGAATCGAGAGAGGCAATAAAAGATTAAGAAGAAGAGGATAAATGGTTATAGGAAACAAAAGAAGAAATTAGATAGGTGCATGTTCTTTTACCTTTACGGAGAGCGATGGGTAGATCATCACTTAGAGCCGGATATGATGACAAAGAAACTGGCTCATCAGGACATGAGGTGGAAGGATTAGGAATAAATGTAACATTAGTAACGGAGGTTAAGGCTGACGGGAATATGTATGTATGATATGAGGCTTAACAGGAGCTGAAAGAGAAGTAATAGTATAAACTAGACAATCATCCTCCTCCCTCTGACTTAGAAGATTTGAAGATGAAGACAATGGTGTATGTTCCAAAAATGTAACATTAGCTAACACAAGATACGTATTCAAACTAGGACAATAACACCGATATCCTTTTTAAACACAATAATATCCAAGAAAGATACACTTCAAATATTTTGGATCTAGTTTAGTAACCTTGGGGTGGACATCCCGAATAAAATAAGTACAACTAAATATTCTAGGTTTAATGGGAAACAATGGCTTATTAGGAAAGATAACATAAAAATGAGTCTCACTAAACAAAACTAATGAAGGCATCCGATTAATCAGAAGGCAATCTGTAGAAATAGCATCAACCCAAAAATGTGTTGGAACTTGCATCTAAAATAATAATGCTTTAGCAGTTTTAAGAAGATGTCTATTTTTTCTTTCAGCAACACCATTTTAAGAAGGTGTGTCCACACAAGATGTTTGATGAAGAATACCATGTTTGATTATATAATTTTGAAAAGGTTTTGACATATATTCTTTAGCATTATCACTTCTTAAAATTTGTACAGGCATACTAAATTGAGTTTGAATTTTAGCACAAAAAGCAAAAAAATGAGAGAACAATTCTGATCAATTTTTCATCAAATATAACCATGTCATTTGAGAATAATCACCAAAAAACAAAGTATTGAAATCCAATTTTAGATGTAACTGGACAAGGGCCCTAAACATCATAATATATTAACGCAAAAGGAGCATTAGCCCATTTACTGATTCTCAGACTAGAATTAAGTTGATGGTATTTGAAAAACTAATAAGACTTATAATCTAAAGAAGACGTGATAAAATTGAGGACATAATTTCTTAAGAATAGGAAAAGAAGGATTACCTAATCGACAACGTGCTTCAAAAGGAGTGACAACTTCGGTACAAGCAATAAACTTTGGTATTTGTGTATCAAGGATGTTGAGACCTCTAGACTCACGCTCATTACCAATAATCTTTTTCATCATAAGATCCTGAAATAAATAATGATTAGGGAAAAATGAGACCCAATAATTAAGATTTTAAGTAAGTTTACTGATAGAGATCAAATTAAAGGATAACTGAGGTAAATTAAGAATGAATGATAAAATAAGTGATGATGTTGGATTAATTGTTCTAGATCCAATAACATAAGATGTGGAACCATCAACTAAAGTAATAGGAGAGGAAGATTTATGTGGCTGAAAATTAGAGTATAAATTAGAATTACTTGTCATATAATCTGTAGCACTAAAGTCAATAACCCAATTTGACGAGGAGGAAATAAGACATGTATTGGGTTTACCTGTAGGGACATGACTGGATTGAGTTTTCATTTCTTCTTGAATTTGAATCAATCTAGCGTATTCATTGGCAAATATCAAGATAGATCTTTCAGAGGTATCGAAAGTAGATACAACATTGGCATATTGAGTTTTTTTTTATTGAAACCTTCAAAAATCCCACTTAATATGACTTAGCTTATAGCATTAATGGCATATTAATTCCCCTGACTCTAGTTTACAAGCACTAGTATTTCTGTCATAGCTATTAGATCCTATGCCCTTTTACTACTCTTGTATGTTTGTTTCCATAATTTAGAGATATTTGAAAACTAACAAAAACACTATTAGCTTGAGTAGGTTGAATAGTTAGTGAACTTTTTGTACAGAGAATCCTACTAAAAACATCTTATAGAGAAGAAATTTCTAAACCAGAAAGAATTTTAGATTTAGCAGTTTCAAATTTAGATTGAAGATTAGCTAAAAAACTCAAAACAACCAACTTCTCTCGTTGAGCTTGTTGTATAGCCACATCAGTGCTGAAAGGAAGCAACATATTGAGTTCTTCATATGTTGTCTTGAAATCCATGAAGTAATTGGTGAGAGATCTATCTCCTTTGTCTGCCCTGTAGAATGCTTTGTACACATCATAGATACAAGAGATATTCCCTTTGCTAGAGTATAGAAATTCTAAGTAGTTCATTAATTCTTTGATTGTCCTACAATGAGTTACTAAGCCAACCACCTCACTGTTAATAGAATTATGGATTTGTAAAAACAATCTAGCATTATCTCTCATCCAAGATAATTTAGACCCATCTATGAGAGGATCATTAGTCAAATGACTATCCATAGAAATATTGAGCAAATATAACTCAATAGTTTAACTCCAATCAAGGTAATTTTGGACACCATTTTAACCACCTCAAGAACAACTACAGTCTTTTTCTTAACTATATTTCACCACAAATCTCAAAACCACAAGATAAAGGAGGCTTAGCTTGCCAATAATATAATAATATAAAGGAAGCTTAGCCTGCCAAATTAAAAAAAAAATTAATAAGGTCGTCAAACTAGCTAATAAGTGCATAAAAATAGGTGGTAAAAAACCTGTCGTATAAAAAAATAAAATAAATAGGACACTTTTTTTTAAAAA
Source organism: Mallotus nudiflorus (assembly GCA_947683625.1). Classification (NCBI taxonomy): domain Eukaryota; kingdom Viridiplantae; phylum Streptophyta; class Magnoliopsida; order Malpighiales; family Euphorbiaceae; genus Mallotus; species Mallotus nudiflorus. The sequence goes on from CANTUR010000198.1 coordinate 972,022, forward strand.
AAACAAGTTTAAAAAATTAGAAAAGAAATTTAAAAAGCTCGTGACTTAATTAAAGTCACAACTAATTTGGTAGAAGATTAATAAGGCTTGCTTCTACTATTTATGGTTAAAGAAAAAGAAAGTAAATGCTCAGTGGGTTGGGCTTTGTAGTAGTTAATAACACTCTTGAGCCTAATTTCACTCTTGAACCTAATTTCACTCTTGAGCCTAATTTATTATCTAGGTGCTCTTCTTATACTGCATAATAACATGTACAACTATAGATAAAAAAAGTAGATGCCACAAATCAAGATTTCTCAGTGCAAATATATATAAACTCAGTATGAAAATTAAAAAGGCAGATAAAAGCAAGTTTAACATCGTCAATCATCAGTTTCTGGTGATAGACACGCCTTCCTGGGTTAGCGGTGTTGATAAGGGATGCTTTTGAAGTGGCAAACTTTGGTTCTCTCCTTCACCTCTCTCCCTCACTCACCCAACAACCCATACTATTTTTTTCTCAGAACACTAAACTAGCTTTGATACCATGAAATTAGAGTGCAAAATACAAAAAATAGAATGAATTTCTCAACACCTTTATTAAATGTATAAACACATATATATAGAAGTCTAGAGCTAAAAAGTCTTCCACAATAGCTAGAAAGTCTTTTGCAATATCAATTAGCAGAGCCATAAGTCAAATTGTCAAAGATATTCAAGCTGCAACATTTTGACTATCAGAGCCCTCCAGTCTGACAATTAGACTGTAACATTACAGCCTGTAAGATTGACAATCAAACTGTAATATTACATCTTATAAGTTTAACAATCAGACTGTAACATTACAACCTATAATTATAGTCTGTAACATATCATAAAACTAATATTTTTATGGTGAAAATAGTATTTTTTATCATATATTTATTCATTTCATTTACACTTTTATTATTTTACCCATACTACCTCCTTTGGTAAATTAATTATTTTTATATTTCCTTGTCATAAAAATCCCATTTTACTAGTAAAAATAACAACTTTACACCAAAATACCTAAATTCTAAAATCTTGCACCATCCATTTTCATTAGTATCCTTACTTTTTTTACTTGTTTATTTATTTTTGCTATTTTAATTATGAATGAAAAATATATATAATTGTCATATATGTGATGTGTGCTTGCATGTGTGTGAAAACTAACCCTTGTTTTGAAGGTTTATTATAATAGGAGTTTCTATGTTATTTTACATTTTGATGTAATTAATAGAATAGAAAATTTATCAGGCAATGTAATTCTTAATCTCGATTCCCCTTTTATTTTAATTTTGGATGTAATTGTTAAAATAGACTTTTCTCCAAAGGTTTTAATCCTTAATCCCTTTCCCCGTTTCTTTTTGTTTTGCTTATTTATGTGTTTATTTTATTCATTATTTCTTGCATGCTTATGTGTTACTTGCTATGTGCTTACTTGTTTGTATCATTACTTGCCTAATCGATGTGAATAGTGAATGTTTATTTATCTTGTGATCTATGCGTGCTAACTCCAATTATCCCATGTTCTAATTTCCATTTTTTATTAACTAATATCCAAATATGGTAAATGCATCATAAAACCGAAATTAATATGAATTAATGGGTAATTAAGAAATGTATAATAAGAAATAAGATAAGTAACTCTTACACCTCGAACTTGAAATCTCTGGTTAGGAAAGTGAGCTCTCAATTAAATAGGTTGGCAACTTTAATCTACAAAGCCTATTCAAGTAGACCCTCCTACAAATCACATTGATCATATCCCTTCCATCCAATAGAAGCTCGTATAGGTTTTTGGTAACTCCACTGGTGATAATGTCTAGTTCGAGGGGTATGAATGAAAGACTATTTCTTATTATGCATAACTTATTTATTCACCTTCACAATATCATAATTGTATTTCACTATACTCACCATATGCACCTTTGGTCCTTAAACCCTAGATAATGTTGAATAACATTACCACCATTAGTCCATTTGAATTATAGGGTGACGAGATTGGCATTATCACCTTTAGTCTCTACTCAATCAAGAAAATCTGTAGGGCTTAAAATGACATGGCTCAGTTCCCAAGTCCAAAATGGGATGTAGTTTTTCTCAAGTAGGTAAAAGACTGCTAGACTCATTAATCGAAGTTTGTAACCTTAGTCATATGAGGGCATTCTCACTAAAGGAGACCTTAGCTGTAAGATCGACATAGCCTATGTTGATAAACCAGTGGAAATTTCCACTAAGGTCCTACCTAACTTTTACATGATTACCCTGTCCTGATGTTGTCGTCTGACCTGACATTACAAATGACATGACATCCTTAGTTTCTTTCACCAATTTCTGTCATTACGTTAGTTCTCATAAACTACCCACGCTTTGGCCCATATGATCCTTATTTACCTTATGTAAGCCTAATGTATAAGGAATGACAAGAATTATGCGCCTCATTTTGGATAGTTCATAAGAATCGATAAATAGTGGCATCTTTTGAGATAAAACCTATGAGAAATCATCAATTTGTCCTTATTAGATGGGATGGATGAATCAAGAATTTAACTAGATTATGGATGTTCATGTTGGAAGAATTGAATTGTAAATGATCGAACAAAACTTTCATGTTTCTTAGTAAACATATTGAATGTCGATAAGGGGGACATAAACTTGGATCCCTTTTACTAACTATAGTTCTTGCGCTTGCAGGTGCGCATGGACTATAGATGCCATTTGTGACTTGATGATTAGGCCTCTCATTAACATTATATGTTTACCTTGAGCACATTTGGGTATTGCTTCCTAGCTTACCTTTTGAGTTGATCAATATGAATTGAAATGGCCTAGTTCAAGAGTGGAACCATAGTCCCTCAATGACTATGATTCAAAAACTAACCTAGGACTGAAATATTTTACCACGTGGAGCAATAAGGTTGGAAGGAATGATTGCTTGTGTTTGGTTTGCTCATTTTATAGGTTTCTGTACTAAACTCAATTGTTCATTTTGTCTTGTCTTCTTTACTTTTCCCATGCATAGATACATACATGTAGGGGGTATTCATTATGAATTAACTCAGATCTTCTTACAGCCATCTTGCATCATCATGCTAGAAAGATTATAACTATCATGCCATGCATACATGCTAACCTACTTGTTTTGCAAAACATAATATATCATGCACACATGCATCATCCTTTTTCCACCCTAACCATCATGTTTATGTAGAAAGATAGCTCTTTTAAAGTCTTGTAGGCTTACAGTTGTCAAATGCATTAGTCCTCATTGTTGACCTTAGCAAGTTAGCAATCTTGATTTTGATCTTAACAAACTTAATTTTGAGGAACTAATGAGTTTATTTCAAGTGCGTATAAGTTAGGAACAATTTGGAAGTTAAAATAATAATGAAATATTGAAGAAAAATGATTTTGGAAAGTTATTATAAGTGCTATCTTGATTAGACTCATCATAGGAACTAAATTGCATAAAAAGTTATAATTTATGTCATAGTCCTGATCGGGACCAAAGCAGTCCCAAATGAGACTAAAAGGAGTAAAAATGCATCAAAATGATAGAACCTATCCCGATTGAATGTCTCGATCCAGACGTTGCTAAGGACATGGCAGTCCTGATTAGGATATGGTTATCGGATTGGGATCAGGGTAAGTTTCCAAATGTATCAGCTCAAAATGACTATTTAAGGCTTGTCCCAATCGGGACCTAATAAAATGCAGCTCAAAAGTCCAAATTTTCATTCAAATGGACTTGGCTTATGTTGGGAATGAAATTATTTCTTCCAATAGCTATAATTAGATTGTTGAAGTATAAATATAACATCAGAAGATTGTTTTGAGGTTAAGAAACTTGCTCATTTACATTTATACATTCAAGCATTCAATTAAACTCTCTAAACTCTTCCAAAATTTATTATTATTATTGTGTACTCTTGTAAAAGTTGGTAAGTGTTAGAATAGATATTTTTATTCTTCTATTTTTTAGGATTAGAAAATAGGAAATGAGATTCTATTATAAAGGAATTGGTTTAAGTGTTTAACCATTAAAACACTTGGGATTTCAATTTTAGTATGAGCCTTGAAAACACTTGTAAATTAGTTTTTTAGTGACCCTAAAAAACTCAAGTTATAAGGTTGAAAGAGTGAGCCATAAAACTCTTCTGTAATCTTAATCTTATGAATAAGATTGTGGGTGATTGAAAAACCTAACTTAGGGATAAGTTAGGTAGAGATGTAGGATTATTGTTGAATTTGAACTTCTTAAATCATTGCGTTCTTTGTTCTTACTTCTCAATTTCTTAATTTTTCTTAATAGTCCTATTTAGCCCCCCTCTAAGAATCTTTCAATTGGTATCAAAGCTTGATTTCTAAGAACTTCATTGCTAGAATACAAAATCATGGGGAGTGAATCTCAAAACATTTCTTCACTTAGACCATTCTTTGATGGTAGTGACTATCCTCATTAGAAGTTTAATATGGATTTATACCTTAATTATGATTCTATCAAACTTTGGGACATTGTCCTAAGAGATTGGGAACCACCTACAACTATCATAGATGGTATGGCAACTACTCTTTCAAGAAACTAATGGAGCATTGATTAAAAGGAAAAAATCATAAAAATACAAAGGCTATGATTACTCTAGTCTCCTCCATGATAAGAGAATAAGGAGGCAAGGTTTAACATTGTATCTCAACTAAGAAAATATGGGAGACCTTGGAAAATCACTAAGAGGGAAACATACAAGGGAGAAGCAAGAAAGTTCAACTTCATATGTATGAATATAACCTCTTTAAGATGAAGCCTTAAGAATCAATCACAGAGATGACTAATCAACTCAATGCTCTTCTTACAACCTTTAAGAAACTTGATAAATACTTCACCAAGGAAGAGGTAAACAACAAGATTCTAAGAATCCTACCTAAGATGGATTGGGAATCTCGAGCTACTTCAGTTGAGGAAGCTCAATACCTTTCCACTCTATCAACTGATGTGCTTATTGGTAAGCTCTTGACATATAAGCTCACCATTAAGCAAATAAGTGAAGAATAATAAAAGAAAAAAAAAATAAAAAAAGCATAGCTATAAAAGCTCTTCAAGAAGATAATAAAGAGGAAAGCATCAAATATTCTAGTGATAAAGATGGTAACATTGTCATGCTCACTAGGAACTTTAAGAAGTTTTTCAGAAAGAAAAACTTCTTAAAAATAAGAGACTTCAATAAGAAGTTTGAAGGAGGTAGGAAGAAGAAAAATAAAGAGGTTACTTGTTATGAATGCAAGAAACTGGGACACATTTGAAGTGAGTGCCCCTACTCAAATTTAAGGACAAAAGAGCAAAAGATAAAAAGAAGGCATTCAAAGCTACTTGGAATGATTCCTCTGAATCTAAAGAGGAAGAGGAACAATAAAAAGTGACCAATCTTTACTTCATGGCTCTTAAAAATGAAAATAAGATACCATATACTTCTTATTCTTCCTTTGATGATTATGATGATTATTGTGATAATGATGATGAGAGCTTTATTATGAGCAAATTATTAGTTAAATACAAAATTTTATTATTTGAGAAAAAACATTATAACCATGAGTTTGGTAGCTTAACCAAAGAATTTGAAATTTTAAAAATAATTTGCTAAACTTGTTGAATCAAATGAAAAACTTACTAGTGATACAAAATCTTCTAATTCTTTGGAAGATCAACTTAAGAAAGTAAATGATGAAAATCATAAGCTTTCTAAGAAGATTTTAGAATTAAAGAATTCCATTGCTAAATTTAAGAGAGGAAAAAAACTTTAAATAGTCTTTTTGACTCTCACAAATTTCATGGAGATACCCATGGAATTAGATATGAGAATGAAATATCTTCATCATCTTCATCACTTATTAATTTTATAAAAGCCTCACATGATTCCACTCCTTCTACCTCCAAACAGAATGAGATTTAAGCTTTCAAACCCAAAAGATCTCATGTGTTGAATAACAAGGGAAAGCCTCATAAGACTCATCCTTTATCAATACAAAGAGGTAAGGCTCAAACTAAAGCACCTCAACTCAAGCATGCATATATGTACACTAGACACAATGCATATAAACATGTTACACAAATTTATCAAAATATACATTATCTTTATAAATGCATGTCTCACTCCATGATATAAAATTATAGGAGACACATGCCACCACAACACAAAAGATATGTTTCACACACTAGGAAAGCATTTAATTCTAGGAGTAATAAATTTGAAAATGTCATATGTTCATATTGTATGATCAAAGGACATACAAATAATGTTTGCTTCTATAGAAGACTACATGTGAATTTGCTTCCATTGAACTATCTTAAAACTAACCAACTTAGACTAAGAAAGGTTTGGGTCTGAAAGAACACTTAAATTATTTTGTATAGGTGTGCTTTAAATCCAAAAGAACAAAGACAGTGGTATCTCAATAGTGGATGTTCAAGATACGTGACAGGAGATAAAAAGTAATTCAACAAGCTTGATACTAAGGATGAAGGACATATTACATTTAGAGATAATGCAAAAGGAAAAATTATTAGCATTGGAGAAATAGGTAACCTTCAATCCTTAGTTATACATTATGTATTATTTGTTGATGGTCTTAAATATAATTTACTTAGTATAAGTCAATTATGTGATATAGGAAATAAAGTGACTTTCTATCCTAGAAATTACTTTATTAGTAGTCTTGATGAAGACAAAGTAATTTTTAGTGGTGAAAGAGTAGACAATATTTATGTTATTGATTTGAATAAAATTGATAACAAAGATATAAAATACTTAATGTCTATTTCCCATGACACATGGACATGGCATATAAGGTTAGGACATGCAAATTTTGAGCTTTTGAATGATGTTTGTAAACATGAACTTGTGATTGGTTTACCTAAGCTTGAATTCACTAAGGATAAAATTTTTAATGCTTGTTAAAAAGGAAAATAATCCAAGTCCTCATTTAAGCTTAAAAATATAGTTTCTACTTTTAGACCACTTGAACTTATACATATGAATTTATTTGGACCAACTAGAGTTGCTAGTCTCGTTGGAATGCACTATGCATATGTATTGGTTAATGATTACTCTAGATTTACTTGGGTATGTTTTCTTGCTCATAAGAATGAAGCATTTAAAACTTTTAAAAATTTTATAAAAAGAGTTCAAAAAGAAAAAGGCCTTTGTATTTCCTTTATTAGAAGTGATCATGGAACCAAATTTGAAAATGAATTATTTAAAACCTTTTGTAATGAAAAAATATTTCGCATACATTTTCATCTCCTTGAACTCCTTAACAAAATGAGGCAGTTGAAAGGAAAAATAGAACTCTTATGGAAATGGCTAGAATAATGTTTCATGAATATAATTTGCCTCTATACTTTTCGATGGAAGTTGTTAACACATTTGTCGTATTTCAAATGGAGTTTTCAAAAGACCAATTTTAAATAAAATATCTTATGAGCTATAGAATAATAAAAAAACCCAAAATCTTATATCTAAGAGTATTTTGATATAAATACATTATATTAAACACCAAGTATAATCTTTGGAAATTTGATTCTAAAGCCGATGAAGGAATTTTCCTAGGCTATTCTATTTCTAGTAAAGCATATAAAGTCTTTAATAAAAGAACTCTAATAGTCGAAGAGTCAATGCATATTGTATTTTATGAATCAAACTCACATAATCCTAGAAAGAATATTTATAGTGTTGATGATATTATAGGTGATAATGAGATTGTGGATACACAAAAAGAAAATGCCAGTAAGCCTTTGGAACTTGAAGGTCCAAGTAAGGAGGATAATGAGGAGATATCTCAACCTACCTTGAAGGATGAACTTCCAAAGGATTGACAATTCAATCCTTAAGATCTCATCATAGGTGAAACTATAAAAGGGGTAACTACTAAATTTAAACTTAAGTCTATTTTTAATCTAGGCTTTATTTCTCAAATTGAACCCAAAAATGTTAATAATGCTTTGTGTGATGAATTTTAGGTCCTTGATATATAAGAAGAGTTAAATCAATTTAAGAGAAATAAGGTTTGGACCTTGGTTCCTAGACTTAAACATCATCCTATTATAGGCACCAAATGAGTGTTTAGAAATAAGATGAATGAACAAGGTGTCATAACTAGGAACAAAGCTAGACTAGTAGCTAAAAGTTATAATCAAGAGGAAGGCATTAATTATGATGAAACCTTTGCCCTCGTTATAAGGTTAAAAGCTATTAGAATGTTACTTGCATTTGCATGATTCATGGATTTTAAACTTTATCAAATGGATGTTAAAAGTGCATTTATAAATGGTTTTATTAAAGAGGAGGTATATGTTGAGCAACCTCCAGGTTTTAAAAAATTTGATACTCTAAATCATGTGTTTAAACTTTCAAAAGCATTATATAGATTGAAATAAGCTCTAAGAGCTTATTATGAAAGATTGAGCAACTTCTTACTAAAGAAATGGTTCTTTAAAGGAAAAGTTGACACATCTCTTTTTATAAAGAAATCAAAACTTGATTTGTTAATTGTGCAAATATATGTTAGCGATATCATTTTCAGTACTACTAACCATGCTTGTGTGAGGAATTCTCTAAATTGATGCAAGGAGAATTTGAAATGAGTATGATGGGAGAACTCAAATTCTTTCTCAAATTACAAATCAAGCAATGCAAAGATGGGATTTTCATCAATCAAACAAAATACACAAGAGACATTCTTAAGAAGTTTAGAATGGATGGAACTAAAACAAGTAAAACTCTAATGAGCACTACAACCAAACTAAACAAAGATGAGAATTACAAACTAGTTAATGAAAAGCGATTTAGAGGTATGATCAAATCCCTTCTTTATTTAACTACCAGTAGACCCAATATTATGTTTGCTACTTGCTTATGTGCTAGATTTCAATCAAGTCCTAGAGAGTCTCATTTGAATGATATTAAAAGAATTTTCAAATATTTTTATGGTATAGTGCATTTAGGACTTTGGGATCATAGGAGTTCTTCATTTGACTTGATTAGTTACTCAGATGCAGACTTTACCGATAGTTTTACTAGTAGAAAGAGCACTTGCAAAACTTGTCAATTTTTAGGACAATGTTTAGTTTTTTAGTGTTGTCCTTAGCAATAATCAATCTTAATTTTGATCTTAATAAACTTAATTTTAAGCATTTAATTTATTTTTTTAACTATGTATATGTTAGGACTCTATTGGAAGTTATAATGAAGTATAATTATCTTGGGCTAATTCAACCTCTGACATTTAAAAAGGCTTTTGACATCCTTAGAGCTTTATAATGAGAAAATTATCTTCTTCACATTTAAAGTAGATATCTTAAGCTTTCTGAATTAGGCTTATTTTTTAAAATCTGAGTTCATTTGTGTATGCAAATATTGAGTTGAAATCAACGTATGCATTTGCCATTTCAGATTGCATAACTCTTAGTATTTTAGACATATCTTGAGATACAGACGTCTAATTGAGGTGATTCAAAATAATATGGAAAGATAAAGTCAAATATATATCACTTTCATGAAGAAATTTTATTCAAATTCAAATTTCTTCTATATAAAATCATGGGAAAAACTTGTGCATAGCTATTTGATAGCAGTCTGCATTTTAGATTGCATAGCTCTTCGTATTTTGGACATATCTTGAGCTACAGATGTCTAATTAAGGTGATTTAAAATGATATGAAACTCTAAGTCAAATTCTAAAAATTTAATAAAGAAATTTTAGGTAAATTCAAATGTATTCAATATAAAATCATGGGTTCAACTTGTGCACAATTGTTTGACAGTAGTTTGCATTTTAGATTGCATAGCTCTTAGAATTTTAGATATATCTTGAGCTACAGAAGTCTAATTGAGGTGGTTCAAAATAATATGAAAATCTAAGTCAAATATATACAACTTTATAAAGAAGTATGCAAAATTGAATATCTTTAGTAGGCAATTATGGTTTCCATCCATGCATAGTTATCCAACAACATCACCTTCAATAATTCAAAATTATAAACATTGAATTCAAAATATAGACATTGGATATATTATTTGCACCTAAAATAGCTATAATTTTTAGTTTTTGTCTATATAAACACCTGTAGAGCTGAATGGAAGTTAAAAAACTTGTTATCATTCATTTCTTTCTTAAGCTTTCAATTAAGCTCTCAAAATCTCTTAAACAATTATTGGTTTGTATAATTCTTATGAGAGTTGATTGTGTGTCAGAAATAGAATTTCTCTTCATCTTAAATCTTGGGATATATTAGAAGGGAAGTGAGATTTATCTCTAAAGGAATTAGTTTAAGTGTTGTCGATTAAAAAACTTGGGATTTGGTTTTTTTATTGAGCCTTCAAAACTCAAGTTGTAAGGTTGTAAGAGTGAGCCATAAAACTATTGTGTAATCTCAATCTTGTGAATAAGATTGTGGGTGATTGGAAAATCCTAACTTGGAGATAATTTAGGAGGAGACATAAAATTGTTGTTAAATCCTAACTGCTTAAATTTTTGTGTTCATCATTCTTCCTTTTCAACTTCCATTCAATTCTTATAAAGAATTCTTTTAATTTTCTATTTTTATTTGATAGTCCTATTCAATCCTCCTTTAGGACTCTTTTCAATTGGTATTAGAGCTTGAATTATAGGTACTTTATTTATAGAATACAATATCATGGGGAGTGAATCACAAAACATCTCTTCTTTTAGACCATTCTTTGATTATAGTGACTATCCACATTGAAAATTCAAAATGTAATTATATCTTAATTGTGATCCCATCAAACTTTGGGATATTGTCATAAGAGGGTGGGAACCACCTATAACTATCATTGATGGTATGATAACTACTCTTATAAGAAGTCAATAGAGTATTGATCAAAAGGAAGAAAACCACAAAAATAAAAAAGCTATGATTACTCTAGTCTCTTCAATGATGAGAGAAGGAGACAAGCTTCAACATTGTATGTTAGCCAAAGAAATGTGGGAGACCTTAAAAAACCACTACGAAGGAAACATTCAAGTAAGAAGCAAGAAGGTTCAACTTCATATGTATGAATATGAACTCTTCAAAATGAAGCCTTATGAATCAATCACGAAGATGATAAACTGTCTCAATGCTCTCCTCACAACCCTCAAGAAACTTGGAAAACATTTCTCTAAGGAAGAGGTAAACAATAAGATTCTAAGAATCCTACCTAAGAAGGATTGGGAATCTTATGTTACTTCAATTGAGGAAGCTCAAGACCTCTCTACTCTATCAACTGATGTGCTTATTGGTAAGCTTTTAACACATGAGCTCACTATCAATAAGAAGAGAAAGAAGAGAAAGAAGAAAAGAAAAAGAGCATTGCTCTAAAAGCTCTTCAAGAAGATAGTGAAGAGGAAATCATCAAAGATTCTAGTGATGAAGATGGTGACATTGCCATGCTCACTAGGAACTTTAAGAAGTTCTTAAGAAAGAAATACTTCTTAAGAGAGAAATACTTCTTAAGAACAAGGGACTTGAATAAGAAGTTCGAAGGAGATAGAAAAAAGAAAACTAAGGAGGTTACTTGCTATGAATGCAAGAAATCGAGACATATTAGAAGTGAGTTTCCCAAACTCAAATTCAAGAACAAGGGCGCAAAAGATAAGAGGAAGGCATTCAAAGCTACTTAGGATGATTCCTCCAAATTTGAAGAGGAAGAGGAACAATAAAAAGTGGCCAATTTTTGCTTCATGGCCCTTAAAAATGAAAATGGGGGTACCATCCACTTCTTATTCTTCCTTTGATGATTATGATAATTATTGTGATGATGATGGTGAGAGCTCTATTGTGATCAAATTACTTGTTAAATGCAAAAATTTATTATTTACGAAGAAACATTATAAGCATGAGTTAGATAACTTAAATAAAGAATTAAAAAATTAATTTTTCTAAACTTATTAAATCAAACTAAAAACTTGTTAGTGATGCGAAATCTCCAAATTTCTTTAGAAGATCAACTTAAGAAAGCAAAAGATGAAAATTATAAGCTTTCTAAGGAGGTCTTAGAATTAAAGAATTCCATTGCTAAATTTAAGAGAGGAAAATAAACTTTAAATAGTCTTCTTGACTCTCAAAAATTTCATAGAGATACCTATGGAATTGGATATAAGAACAGAATGTCTTCATCATCTTCATCACATATTAATTTTGTAAAAGCTTCATATGATTCTACTACTTCAACTTCCAAATCAAATGAGACTCAAGATTTTAAAGCTAAAAGATCTCATGTGTTAAATAATAAAGGAAAGTCTTATAAGATTCATCCTTTATTTACATAGAGAGGTAAGGCTCAAACTAAAGCACCTCAACCTAAGCATGCTTATATGTACGTTAGACACAATTATAATAGGCATGCTACACAATAAAATGCACATAAACATGTTGCTCAAAATTATCAAAATACACATCACCATTGCCAGTGCATATCTCACTTAATGACATAAAATAATAGGAGATACACACAACATCAAAGGCATGTTGCACACATTAGGAAAGCATTTCATCCTAGGAGGAATAAATTTGAAAATATTGTATATTCTTATTGCATGATCAAAGGACATACTAACAATGTGTGCTTCTATAGAAGACTACATATGAATTTACTTCCTACGGATTATCTTGAAACTAAACAACCTAGACTAAGAAAAGAAAGGTTTATGTCCAAAGAACATTTAAGTTATTTTATGTAGATATGCTTGAAATCCATAAGAATAAAAAGCAAGTGGTATCTCAATAGTGGATGTTCAAGGCACATGATGGGAGATAAAGAGCAATTCAACAAACTTGATGCTAAGGATAGAGGACATATTACTTTTAGAGATAATGAAAAAAGAAAAATTATTGGCATTAGAGAAATAGGTAATCCTCAATCATTATCTATACATTATGTGTTATTAGTTGATGGTATTAAATATAATTTGCTTAGTATAAGTCAATTATATGACATAGGAAATAAAGTAACTTTTTATTCTAAAAATTGCTTTGTTAGTAGTCTTGATGAAAATAAAATTATTTTTAGTGGTGAACCAATAGAAAATGTTTAGGTCATTGATTTGAATAAAATTGATAACAAAGACATAAAATGCTTAGTGTCTATCTCCCCTGACACATCAATATGGCATAAAAGGTTAGGGCATGCAAATTTTGAGCTTTTGAATGATCTTTGTAAACATGAACTTGTGATTGATTTACCTAAGCTTAAATTTACTAAGGATAAACCTTGTGATGCTTGCCAAAAGGGAAAACAATCCAAACCCTCTTTTAAGCTAAAAAATGTAGTGTCCACCTCTAGGCCACTTGAACTTATACATATGGATTTATTTGGACCAACTAGAGTTGCTAGTATTGGTGGAATGCACTATGCATATGTATTGGTTGATGGTTACTCTAGATTTACATGGGTATGTTTCCTCGCTCATAGGAATGATGCATTTAAAGCTTTTGAAAATTTTGCAAAAAGAGTTCAAAAAGAAAAAAGCTTTTGTATTTCTTCTATTAAAAGTGATAATAGAACCAAGTTTGAAAATGAATTTTTCAAAACCTTTTATGATGGAAATGGTATTTCACATTCATTCTCTTCTCCTAGAACTCTTCAACAAAATGGGGTAGTTGAAAGGAAAAATAGAACTCTTGTGGAAATGGCTAGAATAATGCTTCATGAGTATAATTTGCCTCTATACTTTCGGGCATAAGTTGTTAACACCTCTTGCTACATTTCAAATAGAGTTTTCAAAAGACCAATTTTGAATAAAAACTTCTTATGTGTCATGGAATAATAGAAAACCTAAAATCTCATATCTAAGAGAATTTGGATGTAAGTGCTTTATATTAAACACCAAGGATAATCTTGGAAAATTTGATTCTAAAGTCGATGAAGGAATTTTCATAGGCTATTCTATTTCTAGTAAAGCATATAGGGTCTTTAATAAGAGAACTCTAACAGTCGAAGAGTCAATGCATGTGGTATTTGACGAATCAAACTCACTTGATCCCAGAAAGGATGTTTGTAGTGTTGATGATCTTATAGGTGACAATGAGATTGTGGAAAAAAAATAAGAAAATGCTAGTAAGCCTTTGGAACTTGAAGATCCAAGCAAGGAGGAAAATGAGGAGACATCTGAACCTACCTTGAATGATGAACTTCCAAAGGATTGGCAATTCAAGAAAACTCACCCTAAAGACCTCATTATAGGTGACAATATAAGGGTAACTACAAGATCTCAATGAAATTCTATTGTTAATTTAGCCTTCATTTCTCAAATTGAATCCAAAAATATTGATGATGCTTTGTGTGATGAATTTTGGGTCCTTGCTATGCAATAAAACTTAAATCAATTTGAGAGAAATAAGGTTTAGACCTTGGTTCCTAGACCTAAACATCATCCTATTATAGGCACCAAATGGGTGTTCAGAAATAAAATGAATGAATAAGGTGTCATAATTAGGAATAAAGTTAGACTAGTAGCTAAATGTTATAATTAAGAGGAAGACATTGATTATGATGAAACCTTTGCCCCCATTGCAAGGTTAGAAGCTATTAGGGTGCTACTTACATTTGCATCATTCATGGATTTCAAACTTTATCAAATGGATGTTAAAAGTGCATTTTTAAATGGTTTTATTAAAGAAGAGGTGCATGTTAAACAACCTCTAGGTTTTGAAAGCTTTGATTTTCCAAATCATGTATTCAAACTTTCAAAAGCATTATATGGATTGAAACAAGCTCTAAGAGCTTGGTATGAAAGATTGAGCAACTTCTTATTAGAGAAAGGTTTCTTTAAAGGAAAAGTTGATACAACTCTTTTCATAACGAAATCTAAGCATGATTTATTAATTATTCAAATATATGTCGATGACATTATATTTAGTGCTACTAACCATTACTTGGGTGAGGAATTCTCTAATTTAATGCAAGGAGAATTTAAGATGAGTATAATGGGTGAACTCAAATTCTTTCTTAGATTACAAAACAAGTAATGCAAAAATAGGATTTTCATCAATCAAACTAAGTATTCAAGAGATGTTCTCAAGAAATTTGGCATGGATGGAACTAAGATAAGTAAAACTCCAATCAGCACCATAACCAAACTTAAAAAAATGAGAATGGCAAACGGGTTAATGAAAAGTGATTTAGAGATATGATCGGATCCCTTCTTTATTTAACTGCTAGTAGACCCAATATTATATTTGCTACTTGTTTGTATGCTAGATTTTAATCTAGTCCTGGAGAGTCTCATTTGAATTCTATCAAAACAATTTTCAAATATCTTTATGATACAATGCATTTAGTGTTGAGTTCCGTGATGCAAACGCAGCTGAAAAATTAAAATTTTGTCACATTCCCAAGCCAGGATCCATGTAATTTGACTAATTGATTAAATCTAATCTTACCAAAATGCAGAAGAGGCAAGATTCTCTAGAAGGGTGAGAGGAGGTTCACACCGATGACACCTTACCTCGAGCTTTTTGGCTTGGTTGTTCGGATCAAGACGTCTCCAAAAGGATGCGTCCTCTATAGGTATCCACACGAACAGCCCTTCACAAAATGAATTTGAGTGTGTGTGCTAGCAACCTCTTGACTGTCTCACAAATCAAGAACAAAAGGAAAAACTCTGTCTTTATTTTCTAAGAGGAAAGAAAACGAATTTGGAGGCAAAAACAAGTATGTGAAACCCTAGAGAATATAACATATTTATAGACTCCAAGTTAGGGTTTCACTTACCAATAACCTTTTGGTAATTTTCATTTATTATATTCTGATTTTGTTTAAAAATAAATCAAAAATAATATCTTATTTATTTATTTAAAATAACATTTATCTTAAATAAATAAACAAATAAATAAATAAATAAACACTTTAATTATTTATTTCCACAGAGTTTATTTTGGGCTTATTAAACCCATATCCGTTTTGGGCTTGTTCTAAGTGTGTGACCCTGTAGGTTCACATAACATTGGCAGTGGACCTAAATCTCTATTTAGGCCTACAAGTCATAAGTGGCCTCTAGTAAGACATTATGACTACCCAAGTCATATGAAGTCAATAATCCGACATAACCTAATTACAGTGAATTTTATTGTCCTTTTATCACATGATATCTTAATTGAACATAAGGCATAGAATGTCATCCTTATATAGTTCAATATTATGACTTGATTCCAAGTAGACTGAAAATGATAACTCTTTATCAATTCATTTCAGCATGGCCATGCATTTTATTCAGTCTATCTCATCAAGGGGCCTTTAGATATCTTTCTTATATTAATGAGGGATAAATTCCTTCTAAATCACTCACATTCCTCACATAACTAATTTTATATCCAACAACATTCTTTTAATCATCCGGTTAAAGACAATGTTAGAATGTGTCAAAACATAAAATGGCTATGTAGAAATCCATGATGATTTCAAGGTCAAAGGACCGAAATAAAATTACTGTGATAAGAAATACTTATGACAATAATCTATATAGTATTCTCATAGTGGGTCAATCCAGTACATGATCTCTCATCATGTACCTATAAGTTGACTTAATATCTCATATTTATAATTAGTAAAACATAACCATCAGTCAACATCATACTAGCCTTAATACTTTAATATTCATATAATGAATAAATGGCTAGGGATAATTAGAATAGAACTCTTATTTTAATCTAAGGGTTTTACTATCAAGTCACATACTTGATGGCCTTAGTAAGAATTAACCATTCATGTAATTATCATAAAATCAAATGATAATATAATACCTCTTTATTAATAAAATAAGAAAGTCAATACATAATCACAAATGATTGACCTAGTGCATATCACTAACATTTAGGACTTTGGTATCTTAAGAGTTCATCCTTTGACTTGATTAGTTATTCTAATGCGGACTTTGCCGATAGTTTATTATATAGAAAAAGCACTTTTGGAACTTGTCAATTTTTAGGATAATGTTTAGTTTATTGGTTTAGTAATAAATAAGTTTCAGTTGCCTTGTCCACTGCTAAAGTTGAATATATTGCAGCAACAAGTCTCTATTGTTCATAGGTTTTGTAGCAAAAATAATAGTTGTTAAACTATGGTGTAAAACTTGATCACATTCCAATCAAATGTCACAATACAAGTGCTATCAACCTTAGCAAAAATCCCATTCAACATTCAAGAACTAAGTATATAAACATTAGACATCATTTCTTACGTGATCATGTTCAGATTGGTGATATCTCACTTGAATTTGTTGATACAAATAATCAACTTGTAGATATCTTCACCAAACCTCTTAATGAAGAAAGATTATATTTCATTCAGCATGAACTTGGCATGATTGATGGTTCTAGTTTATCTTGATTTTATGTTTAATTGATGGTTGAACTACTTTCATGTGAAATCATGTTGTCCTTATTGATTACTTTGACCGATAAATATTTTGATTTTGATCTTAAATTTTTTTTTCGTCGTTAGCTTATATTTGGTTTATGTTTTTAAATTTCCTTTTGCATTTTGTCAAAGGAGGAGAAATAATTTGAGTTTACATGTGTACCTAGTTAATTTTTTTAACATGTGTACTTAGTTTATTTTTAATTTTAAAACTCCTTTAAATATATGTTTATATTAGTGACATATTATATTTGTGTTTGATATAGGGTGAAAAATTTTGTTTAAATTTTTGCATGCATATTTACATTATAGCTAATTTTGTCATATATCATATGTGACAAAAAGCCTTGTTTTGCTTACTTTGTTTATGTATGATATAGATTTTATAAAGATTTTGTGTATCTTTGTTTTCATTTTCCCTTTATATCTTTCTCTTTTCTTTTTGCTTTTGACAAAGGTAAGAAATATATTTGAGTTTGTTATTTATTACTATACATGTGTATAATATTATCTTTTTAGGAATTATTTTTATCTTTGATAAGGCATGAATATTTTTATAAAGATTTAGTGTATCTTTGCTTTGTTCCTATAGGAATTTTGGTGAATATTGTTACTATACATGTGTATAATATTATCTTCTTATGAATTGTTTTTATCTTTGATAAGACATGAATTTTTTTATAAAGATTTGTTGTATCTTTGCTTTGTTCCTATAAGAATTTTGGTCCCTTTAGATTCATTTCTCCTTATATCTCTCTCTTTTCCTTTTGCTTTTGTACAAAGAGAGGAAAATATGTTATGAGTAATTTGTGTTTATTTATTTTTATATGTTAAGTGCTACATGATTGATTAGCTAGCTAAGCTTTATATGATCATATAATAATTAAGCACGTCTAGCATCAATATTATTATTATTTATACTATTTTTGTGATGCATTTTAATGGCACTGTATACATATATATTTAATCTTTTTTCCTCATATTGATTTAAATGATCATGTTATCATATTTTATGTTTTTAATACATTTGTCATACGAATGCCAATGTTTTTATCCCTCTTAATATATTTTATGTTGTTTTTATTTTTTTGTCAAGGGGAATAATCTATAAATTTATATTTCTTATCATGTCCATATTTTTAGGAGGAGAAATAAAGAAATACATTTTATTTCATTTGGTATCATTATTATCACAAATATTATTACACATATTACTTTGTATTATTTTTTATCACACTCAAAATAAGTTTGTCAAAAATAAAAAGGGGGAGATTTTTTATCTTAGAAATAATCAATCTTAATTTTGATCCTAACAAACTTAATTTTGAGCATTTAATTTTGTTTTTTAAGTGTGTATAAGTTAGGACTCTATTGCAAATTAAAATGAAGTACGATTATCTTGGGCTAATTCTACCTCTGAGATTTAAAGAGGCTTTTGATATCTTTAGAGCTTTATAATGAGAAAATTACCTCCTTTACATTTGAAGTAAACATCTTGAGCTTTCTAATTTGGGCTTATTTTTCAAAATTCGAGTTCATTTGGGAATGCAAATATTGAGTCAAAATCAACATATACGTCTGCCATTTTAGATTGCATAACTCTTAGTATTTTAGACATATTTTAAACTACAGATGTCTAATTAAGGTGATTCAAAATGATATGGAAATATAAGTGAAATATATACAATTTTTATGAAGAAATTTTTACTAAATTCAAATTTCTTCAATATAAAATCACGAGCTCAACTTGTTCACAGCTATCTGATAGTAGTCTACATTTTAGATTGCATAGCTCTTAGTATTTTGGACATATCTTGAGCTACATATGTCCAATTAAGTTGACGCAAAATGATATAAAACTCTAAGTCAAATATCTACAAATTTGATGAATAAATTTTAGGTAAATTCAAATGTATTCAATATAAAATTATAGGTTTAACTTGCACACAGTTGTTTGATAGTAGTCTACATTTTAGATTGCACAGCTCTTAGTATTTTGGATATATCTTGAGCTACAGAAGTCTAATTGAGGTGATTCAAAATAATATTAAAATCTAAGTCAAATATCTACAACTTTTATAAAGAAAGTATGGTAAAATTGAACATTTTCAATATCCAATTACGGTTTCAATCCATGCATAGTTGTCTAACAGCATCACCTTCAATAATTCAAAATTATAAACATTGAATTCAAAATATAGACATTGAAAACATGATTTGCACCTCCAACAGCTATATTTTTTTATTTTTTTTCTATATAAACACTTCTAGATTTGAATGGAAGTTAAAAAACTTATTATCATTTATTTCTTTCTTAAGCTTTCAATTAAGCTCTTAAAATCTCTTAAAAAATTCTTTATTTGTATAACTCTTGTGAGAGTTGGTTGTGTGTTAGAAATATAATTTCTCTTCATCTTAAATCATGGGATAGATTAGAAGGGAAGTAAGATTTATCTTTAAAGGAATTAGTTTAAGTGTTGTCCATTAAAACACTTAGGATTTGGTTTTTTGAGTGAGCCTTAAAAACTCAAGTTGTAAGGTTGTAAGGTTGTAAGAGTGAGCCATAAAACTCTTGTGTAATCTCAATCTTGTGAATAAGATTATGGGTGATTGAAAATCCTAACTTGGGGATAATTTAGGTAGAGACTTAAGATTATTGTTAAACCTGAACTCCTTAAATTTTTGTGTTCTTCATTCTTCCTTCTCAACTTCCATTCAATTCTTGCAAAGAATTCTTTTAATTTCTCATTTTTATTTGATAGTCCTTTTCACCCCCCTATAAAACTCTTTTCACTTTGTTTAGCAAGAAACAAGTTTTGGTTTCCTTGTCTACTACAGAAGCTAAATATATTGCAGCAAGTCTTTATTGTTCACAAGTCTTATGGAAAAAATAATAATTGATGGAGTATGGTATAAAACTTGATCACATTCCTATCAAATGTGACAATACAAATTTTATTAACCTTAGCAAGTATCCCATTCAACATTTTATAACTACACATATTAACATTAGACATTATTTCTTGTGTGATCATATTCAAATTGGTGATATCACACTTGATTTTGTTGATACAAATAATTAACTTGCTGATATCTTCACAAAACCTCTCAATGAAGGGTGATTAAACTTCATTAAACATGAACTTAGCATGATCGATCATTCTAGTTTATCTTGATTTTAATAGAACCTTAAGTTTATTTTCTATTTATTTTTGGTATATGCTACATGCTTATTTGAATTTTTATTATTTCTTCTATTTTTCAAAATTAATAATTAATTTATGAAATTTTCATTAAATTAATTATTTATTAGCAAAATATATCCTTCCTAAAAATGAGTCTATTTTATTCACACATTTATTTTCTTCAAACTTAGTCAATTTAGTCCAATTTAATCTCAGGCCATCATGTCCTAATTAGAATGGGAGCATGTCCCAACCGGGACATGGCTCCTAACAGGATAAGGAATTTAAAATTTTTTACCTTTTTGACTCTCTAATAAAAAATAGGAATAAATTTTTAGGTTCCTATTTAATTCAAATTCAAATTCTACACTATTTCCAACCCTAATCTTATGTCTATAAATACTACTCTATTCACAAATGATTTTTCATCTCAAAACAAGTCTTTTCTCTCTACATGTTCTATTTTAACTCTCTCTTTATGGCTCCAAAGAAACCTAGCAAAGCCCCCTTATCTTCTCAAGCTCCTCCTCCTTCTAAGAAGGATAAACCTAAGAGATCACATTCTCCTTTTTCTTATTCCTCTCAAGAGATTAAGAAAAGAATGTCTTTTTTTTCAAAAAAGGGCCTTCATTCCCTCAAGGTATATGCATGAAAAAATTCTCAAGGATATAAGATGCTATGATGAAGTCTAAGATCTTCTCCTAAAATGTGGGATTTACGAGTTTGCTTTCTCTCCTTTTCCATTATATCCTTCTCTTATCATTGAGTTTCTTTTATCTTTTACTCTTCGCTCTATAAAATTTGATGATGATAACCTTTATTTCTCAATGAGATTTAAATTGGGGGGGGGGGGGGGGGGGGGGGGGCGAGAGATTGCTTTATAACTTATCAAGAGTTTGACACTCTTTCGAATTCTCTCAAGAGGGACACATTTAAGTTGACCCTCATTAGATGCCTCCTTTTATTAGGATTATATCAAGGCTCTAAATGCACCTTAATTTTTTGCCAGACACACAAAAGCCTCCTTCATCGAATCCAAAGTACTTTGGTACATTTATTATTTTCTCACCTATTCTATTAATGGTAGAGCTCTCTCTAATGAAGCAATCTCTCTTGATGATCTTTTTATTCTCTATTGTCTTCATTATAATGTGAGTATTGCTTTAGGAAGATTTTTACAATGGAAATTTGGCTAATTAGTGATAGTCAAATCGGTGCTATTTATATTAGTGTGATTATTACAAAATTAGCTAAAATTTTTAATATTAACCTTGACTCTCTACCATGTACCAAACCTTTATTTCTTGATACTACTTTTATTCAAAACCCTAAGCAATTCACCTATATTAATGGAGTTTAGGGTTGGAAATATGATCTTAGTGCTAGTGAAAACATTGAGGCCATGTTTCAAGAACTAGAAGAGCAAGAAGGTCAAGGGGAAGAAGAACAAGATCCACAACCTTAAGTTGCTCCTCTAAAAAAGAGAATAAGGAGTGAAGGAACATCAAGACAAGGTGCTCAAGCTTAAAAGGATGAACTTTCTTAGGTTGGTCAAATTTTTTAACACATGTCTCTCATGGAATCCAACTTCAACTCTCGTTTTGATGAAGCTGAATCTAATTTTATTGTGTGCTTCACTCAAATTGATGAAAATATTGCTCATCCTCAATATGATGTTCATCACATCTATGAGCAATAAGGCTACACATGCACCTGTCCTCCTCCTCCTTTCCCACCTTAAAAATAGTTTTTATTTGTATTTTCCATTTGTTTTATTTTCGGTTTATGCTTGGTTTATTTTTTTTATATAAGCCTCTAGCTGTTAGTTTTTTAATTTAGGCTCATTCTATCCTAGCTTATGTTCACTTTATTTTTCATTTATTTTCTATATCTTCTCTTTGTACTACATCTTTTGTTATTATTAATGAAATTGTTCTTTTTAATTGGAAGTGTTTATTTGAGTTTATTTTTTTTTATTTTGACAAAAGGGGAGAAATATTTGAGTCTTATTTTTTTATTATAATTGATGATTATATTTTCTTGCTTACTTTTTATGCAAAATTCATTCATGGAAAGAAAAGAAAAATTCCTTTAGGAATTATTTTGATCTTTAAAAGGAAAAGAATGTTTGAGTTTGCATGTATACTTAGTTAATTTCTTTAAAAAGAAGTTTTTTTTTTAAAGATATTTTTATGTAAGTGACATAACTATGTGATTATGTGTCCTTAATATCAAAAATTTTTCTACATTGTATAAATTACATATTTATTTCATAAAGATTTTATGTATCTTTGCTTTTTCATTGTTTTGGTTTATGGTCTTTTGTTTCCTTTATTGTTTAATAAAGGGAGGAGATAAAGTAATGAAAACTTTTTGGTATAATATTCATGATTGTAATATGGTAAATGCCACATGATCCATTGACTAAGTAAGCTCTATATGATCATGTTTGTACTATTTTATGATGCATTATATATGTTTGGAATTATTTCCTTTATATTATCAAACATTCTTTTATGTCTTGAAGGATCATAATCATTGTCATGATATCTTTTGTGTCATTTAGAATAAAAATTTATATTTCTTACCATGTCCATAATCATAGGGAGAAAGAAAGGATTGTTCACACACTCTACATTATATTTTTATTAAACTCAAAATAAGTTTGTCAAAATCAAGTTAGCAATCTTGATTTTGATTTTAACAAACTTAATTTTGAGCAACTAATGTATTTGCTTCAAGTGTATATAAGTTAGGAACAATTTAAAAGTAAAAATAATAATGAAATATTAAAGAAAAATGATTTTAAAAAGTCATTGCAAGTGCTATCTCGACCAGACTCATCATATGGACTAAATTGCATAAAAAGTTACAATTTCTATCATAGTCCCGATCGAGACTAAAGCAGTCCCGAGCAGGACCAAAAGGAGTAAAAATGCATCAAAATGGCAGAACCTATCCTGATTGAATGTCTTGATTGAGACATTGATTGGGACAAGGCCATCTGAGTGGGGATCACGACAGATTTTCAAATGTAACAACTCGCAATGGCTATTTAAGGCTTGTCCTGACCAAAACGGAGAACATCCTGACCGGGACCTAACAAAATGCAGGTCAAATTTTTAAATTTTCATTCAAATGGACTTGGTTTATATTAGGAACAAAATTATTGCTTCCAACAGCTAGAATTTGATTGCTCAAGTATAAATATGACCTTAGAAGATTTTTTTGAGGTTAAGAAACTTGATTATTTACATTTATACATTTAAGCATTCAATTAAGCTCTCTAAGCTCTTCCAAAATTCATTCTTATTATTGTATACTCTTGTAAGAGTTGGTGAGTGTTAGAATAGTATTCTTACTCTTCTATTTTTTAGGATTAGAAAATCGGAAGTGAGATTCTATTCTAAAGGAATTGGTTTAATTGTTTAGCCATTAAAATACTTATGATTTCAGTTTTTGTGTGAGCCTTAAAACACTTGTAAATTGGTTTTTGAGTGACCCTAGAAAACTCAAGTTGTAAGGTTGAAAGAGTGAGTCATAAAGCTCTTGTGTAATCTTAATCTTGTGAATAAGATTATGGGTGATTGGAAATCCTAACTTGGGGATAAGTTAGGTGGAGATATAGGATTGTTATTGAATCCCAACTTCTTAAATCATTGCGTTCTTCATTCTTCCTTCTTAACATCTCTTTTAATTCTTATTTAAATCGTTTAATTTCTCAATTTCGCTCGATAGTCCTATTCACCCTCCTCTAGGACTCTTTCATTAGGCCTACTATTTCTATGTCCAAATTAGCCTAAAAGATGGCTTATAATATCGAAGACCAATTAAGGGATGCTCTTAAGAAAATGATGAATAATGGGTCTTTATCTAACTTTTTAAAGAAATAGATGAAAGCTACAATAGAAAAGATGATCAATGAGAGAGGTGATCATAGAGAAGCTTCTCAATTGGTTAATATGAAGATTGATAAAGAAAAAGGTGCAATGAATACTCCAAATTTATTTACTGAAGATGACGAATACTATTAAGCAATAAAAGGAGCACATCCTCTGCCACTTGCCAAACTTGTCAATCTAACTAAGTTTGAGCCATCGAAGGAGGCCAAGATACTGGCTAATAGGATGGCCTAACTTGAGTTCTCACTTAAGGAAAAGAGTGCCATAAGGAGGTCATGAGTACACCAATCTTCCATTATTCAATGATGAACTACTACCTGAAGATTCAAGCTCCTAAAATTTTCCAAGTTCAATGGTACTAGAGATCCTTGGGTCCACCTAAGGCATAATGCCACTTTCATAGCTTCTATGAAGTTGATCAAGTCACAAATTATGAAGTTTTTCTTTACTTGACTTAAAGAAGGCCTAGGGCATAGTTCTTTGATTTGGAAGACGATATCAAGAATTACTAAATGATCCTTAGAAATTCATCAAGCAATATAAGTATAACACCTAGTTAGATGTCACGAGGCATGATTAAGAGACCACTAGGCAAAAAAGTAATGAGAGTTTCTCTAACTACATCATTCAATGGAGAGAAAAGCTTCCTTCATGAGGGATAAACCTCCAAAAATGAGCAAATAGAAATGGTAATAAAAGGAGCTTTACCCCTACTTCATAAACAAATGTTATTCATCCATTACCTTACTTTAAAGCACTTCACAAAGCTGTTATGCAAATTGAAGATGAGGAAAGTTCTTAACCCAAAACCTTACCAAAAACCAACACAACCTAGTTAAAACACTTGTTCCATCAAAACAAACCTGAATTTTAATGCCTTGAAAAATAAAAAATACTTCAACTTCAACTTGCCTTTATCCAAGGTCTTCTAAAGGCTTTAGTAAAAAGGCCTTCTCAAACTGCTTGAACTAAGACCTCTACCAAACCCATTGCTATCACATGTCAATCCTAATCTCTATTGCCATTTCCACCAAATGCCAGAGCATAACATTGATGACTGCTACATCTTAAAAATCAAACCCAAAACCTTGAAGACTCTGGCAAGATTAAAGACCTTAAAAAGTAGCCTAATATCAAAACTAACCCTTCATCTAACTAAGCATGTAACCTCTAGCATCCTTATACTATCTCCTCAAGATTATTTAAGTCTTTATAAAGAATTCTATCCAAGACATTCTAGAGAATGAGACAGAAAAGGCTGAAAAAGAGGAAAGAAAACTTCTGGAAACATTGGAAGTAGACTTCATAAGCCTTACCTATGATTCAAGTGATGATGAAATGGATCCTTTCGCTTACCAATACGTATCCATGCTTCCAATCTTACACCCCATATGATGATGCAATGGTGACTAATTAGATAGCAACAAGAAAAGTTGCAGAGGTTATCAATAACACTGGACCATTTGAACCTGCAGAAGAAGAAGAATCAAAGGTAAATAAAGCAGTTTGGGACTTTCTAGATAACCTTCTAGAAATTTTAATTTTAAGGTGAAGTATAACCCTTTTTTTCACCTGCTCTTAAAAAGGAATATGTTATACCCTCTGGATGGGAAGAGGAGTTTAATAAAGATGATGAGATTATTATCGTCCAACTGTGAGACATACCATGTATGATGGGGAACAACATATGGTACGACTTAAGATGAGGACTATTAATTAACCATGTAATTAGAAGTAGGCGAGTATACTAACCTGCTAAGAAATATTTAGTGAAAAGGGAAGGAAATTGCCAAAAAAGCTATGAAAGAGAATGAACTAACTATTCAAGCAAAAGCATATTCAGTCCTAAAATAGCTAAAAAAAATTAAGCTCAATTCAATATTTGGGATCTTTTAATAACATAAAAAAAACACCAGGAAGCTTTAGCACGTGCTTTAGATGATGCAAATATCTCTTCAGACACCTCTCCTGAAGACATGATAGTTTTATTACTTCTAAAATCTGATAGTGTTATTCTTTCTCTGACATCAACCTCCTACTAAAAGGAAACCCCATAATAGGCCCTTGCTCATCCATGTGGTCATGAAAGCTAAGAAGATATCATGTGTCATGGTCGATGATGTTTCAGCCATTAATGTCTACCCTCTTAGGCTACTTTATAAGTTTGGGATAGTAGTTGAAGATCTTAAAGCATCTAATGTGATAATCAAAGCTTATGATGACTCTAAGAAGCAAGTAGTAGGAACCTTCAAAGCTACAGTCACTGTAGGAGAGATTGAATATATTATGGAATTTATAATGTTGGACATCTCGTCCATATTTGCCCTGTTATTAAGGATACCCTAGTTTTATCCATCGGGAGGAGTGCCATCCACACTACATTAGAAAATCAAGTTCCTAGTTAATGGGAAGGTAACCACTATTAAAGTTGAGATAAATAGTATAATCACCTGCATGAATGTTAGGTATCAATGATGAATGAAAACTAGGTTAGTCCAAAGGTGGTAGCCATGATGAAGAAGATGAGTTATAAATTAGGAACTGAGCTTGAAAGGAAGAAGCATGGAATCTCAAGACTGCCAGACTTTAAGGGACAAACTAGCAAGCAAGGGCTAGGATATTATCCAATTGCCGATAAAGGAAAAAAGACCACCTTCATCTCTGAAGGTTCCTCCAAGTATTAAGGTTAGTTTAAAGAATGGGAGTGTGATGGGATTAAAAAACTAGGTTTTAAGATCTTTATTGAGACAATCACTAGCATGGGGGAATAAAAGAATCATAAAGAAGAAAACGAAGAAAAAACTATCGCTGAGGTTGGACAGGTCTTACAAAATATAAGGATAGAAGCCTAGGCCTTAGCTACACCGATATTGCAGCTCTCATTGAGTCTAGCATAAAGGATGTTTTATTTGAGGATGTGTCTAACTTTAATGATATTTGTATTGCTAATCTATTTGAATCTTTTGATGTATTAAACTCTAAGTATGATACAATGAAATATGATTTTGCTTACTTATGTGATGTGTCTCAAAAGTATTTGCTTGGACATATGACAACATGCCTGACATTAATAGAGATATTGCTCACCCTTTTATTTTAACTAAAAAGGGACATAAACTAATGAAATAGAAATTATGATGATTAAGATTAGAATGGACACAGTTAGTAAAAGAAGATATAAAAAAGTATATCAAGGCTAAGTTCTTAAAGGTGATAGACTATCCAGAGTTGTTAGCCAATGTGGTTCTGGTACCCAAAAAAGATGGGAAAGTAAGAATTTGTGTGGATTATAGGGATCTCAACAAAACATGCCCAAAAGATGATTTTCCTCTACCTCACATAGATGTTCTGATTAATAATGTTGCCTCATATGATATATACTCTTACATGGATAGGTCCTTAGGATACAATCAAATTCTTATGGCAATTATTGATAAGGCCAAGACTTCCTTTATCACTGAATGGGGGACATACTATTACAGGGTAATACCTTTTGGTTTGAAGAATGCATTATAACTTATCAAAGAATGGCTACAATAATTTTCTATGACATGATACATAAGGAGGTAAAAGTTTACATTGATGATATAATGGAAAAGTCAAAGAACCGAGAAGAACATCAAGCTGTATTGGAAAAGTTCCTACAAAGGGTAGACATGTATAACTTGAGGTTGAATCCTAAGAAGTGTGTACTTTGAGTAACTTCAAGGAAGATGCTAGGGTACATAGTCAGTTAAAGAGGAATTAAAGTAGACCTAAACTAGGTAAAAGTAATTCAAGATATATTGGTATCGAAGACCAAAAAACAAATTTATAGAGTCCTAGGAAAACTATAATTTATTAGTAGGTTTATAATGAGATTGACCGAGGTATATGATCCAATATTTAAGCTGCTTAGGATGGATCAGCCTATCATTTAGAATGAACGATGTTAGATTACTTTTAATAGAATAAAAGATTATCTTATAAATCCTTAAATTTTAAAACCTCCAAAAATGGGAAAGCCTTTTATTTTGTATTTGGCAATTGAAAGGAATCCTATAGGAGCTATGCTAGTATAAGGGGAAGAAGCACGAGCTAACTAAGGAACTACTTTCAATCTTATAAGATCCAAATAGTCAATTATTCTTGATAATCAATCAACTTCCTACACACTTAAAGGAAATTATTAGAATCTAAATTGTTTGTCAAAGTACAAAATTAGGACTTTAATCATGCAAATGGTCAACAATCTCCCTCTTTTTGGCTTTAACAACCATTTTGATAAGATAATAAATAAGGTGTGTGTCTCAATAATTAATAACATAAATAAGTATGCAAAATAGCTCTCCCTTTCAAATAAAATAGATGTAATATAAAGAATATTTTCCACCCCCTTAATTGTCATGACCCAAAACAGGGGCCATGACCGGCACTAGAGAACGGGAATTCTTTCGAATCCGAAACCCATAGCAAGCCTTAAAATAAATAAAAACATGCAATAATAATAATAACATAATTAAAATAATCTACAGCGGAAATAAATCATAAATAATAATAATAATAATCTGCCAATGATATTAAATCGAACATCCTTATTTCATATATTAATAATCTTTTAATACAAATTCAGTTCAAATTTTTAAAATACACAACTCACACAAATATAATACAACATCCTTTTTTAATTTTACAACTACTGCAATGTCTAGATTATAAAAATAAAACTCAGGTAAGCATATTACATAATGAAGCCGGGGTGGAAGAAATCCGGTATACAGGTCTGCTACTGAGGTCTGAAGACGATGACTCTCCTGAAAAATAGTCAACGGAGGGGAGTCAGACCTCACTGAGTGAATTGTTATAATATATATATATGCATAACTAAGTGGCAATGCACACAGTCAATAGTGTATATAATAAATATATATACAGGCAATTACACATAGATGCAGCAAAATCATTTTTTTTATATATTTTACTGAAAATCACTGTTTATGAAGGATCAAATAGAACTCTAGAAAATCGCAACCTCAAAACAGTGTTAGACAACACTCTAGCCATACAGGCTCACTTATTCCAAATATATTCACTTATTCCATTTGAACAGTAGATTGGCCCCAAGACATTAAGTCAACCGAGCTCCAGCAGTCTGACTGTCAGTGTGATTGGCCCCGAGACACTTGGTCAACCGAGCTCCAACAATCACACTCCCAAATCATATCTCACACATCAATTAATCAAATCCAATCAATATCCACAAACAGGTTAGTGATATAGCCTAAATGCTATAAGCGTACCGGTATGTACTCGGTCCTAGTGCTGCCCACTAGGTAGCACGTTCTATTGATATCCTTCATTTTAAATATAAAACATACATTCATAAAAATAAATTATGCATGTAATTGAATAAAATCTCAACATAAACCATATATATATACTAGAAATATGCCAAAAGTAAACCAAGTATATTTTGAGTATATATACTTCAAATAAATCCAATATAATTGCAAATAAACTAGAAATATATTTAAAAATATTTTAAATATAAATATTTAATAAAGCATGCATATAATTTAAAATATATCAAAAATAAACCAAAAATAAACGTTAGTACTAATTAAATCATTTATGCATATTTAATCAAAATAAAACATATATTTCTAAAATCATGCACCCTAGAGCATATATATATATATATATATATATATATATATATATATAATAACAATTAAACAATTAATTTCAATTAAACACATAATTAACCCTATTTTTCAAAATTACATAAACTTAATAAATTCCAAATAAATATATAAAAATTCACAAAAATTACAAATAAATTTATATAATCCATTTAAACACCTATAATCACCATAAAACACAATTTCATAATTTAATTAATTAATTTTTGAAAATTAGAAAATATTAATAAAATAATCAAAAATACCAAAAAATCAAAATAAATTCCAAAAATTCTACAAAAATTACTGCATGTAGATTAAGCTTCTAGGAACAAATTTTGTGAAAGAATTTTTCATGAATTAGTCAAATTAGAGCTAAAAAAATTCAGAAACCCTAATAGGCTGAAATGAAGAAATTGAAACCTAAGCAATTCTAAACCAAATCAAGTGAAAAAAAGCTTGGAATCACACTCACTGGAGCTCAAGGAGAAGATAGAGACTGGTGGCGTCAAATTTGGTGGCCAAAAATGGCTTGATCAGAGTTGACTTCAATTTTCGGCCTCCTTGAAAATTTTGGCCAAAACACACCGGAAAAAGGTGATTCATGAGTCGAGAATGGCTGGAAAGGGAGGAGGAAGGCTGAGGGGCACAGTGACAGTAAGAAAACCAGTTGAAAATGACCAGAAATGGAAGAAAATGTGTTGGGAGGAAGAAGAAGAAAGGAGGGGCAAAATCGTTAATAAAGTAAACTTTTGATTTTTGTTATAAAATAATGTATATATGTATATATATATATGTCCACCTTATATTATAGTAATACATATATTCCCACATACAAATAATACTCACCGCACAAATATTTTATTATATTTAATAATTTATACACTTAAAATTAATTAATTAATACAAAAATTAAATAATTAAATTAAGGAAATTAATTAAGCTCTAATTAATTTAAATAAATACACATATATACAATTTATTTTAGCACTTTAAAATTATTTATGAGTTCATGCAAATTCGTAAAACTAGTCAAAATAAATAGTATTAAATTATTTACGTATCAATTTACCCGAAAATATAATTTCTGGAAAATTTTTACATAAAATACTTAAAATAATGTATAATAATTAAAATTAGCTTTAAACAAATAACAAACTCATAAAATATTATAAATACATAAAAAAATTATTAACACTGCATATCCCGATGCAATATAAAAATATTTAAAAACTCGGGATATTACATTAATATATGCATAAATTCAATAAGATGCATCATGTATTAGAGCAAGAAAGAAATTGAATGAACATGACATAGATAAGGGATAACAAATAATTGAAAAAAATTTCTTTTATATAAATATATTTGTTTATTGCTCCCCTTTTATACATATGATAAGAAATATAAAATTAATATTTTATTCCCCTTTTGTTAAAAAAAAAACATAAAATTGAACATAAGGAACAAAAAGAAACACGACCTAACATAACAAATGTGTTAAAAACATTAAATCATGATAAATGATCATTTAAAAAATGTTAGGCAATATAAAGCAAATAATTTGAAACATATATGCATGTAGTGCTACTAAAATATATCACAAAAACAGTACATATAGCACTTATTTAAAACTTAAAAAACTTAATTATCGCATGATCATATAGAGCTTAGCTAGCTAACATACATGATCGTGTGGCACTTAGTATATCACAAACACAATTATCATATAGCTTCTTCTCCCCATTTGTCAAAGACAAAAAGAAAAGATAAAGATATAAAGGGAAATGAACTAAAGGAAACAAAACTTCTAGAGGAAATAAAAGATGAAGAGCCAAAGTAATAAAAACAAAGATACTCTAAATCTTTATAAAATATATGTCATGCATAAATAAAGCAAGCAAAACAAAGCCTTTTATCATAAGAAAAAAATCATGAAAGCATGATTGTTAAATTGTGATAAAATTAGCCATACTTACAATGTTACTACGCATGCATACACAAAATTATGCAAAATATATTCAAACAATTTTCTCCCCTATTTCAAATAATAAAATAGAATAAGGTTCAAAAAAATTTGATATTAAGGACACACTATCAAGTTTCTCTTCATTAAAAGAAATTAATTAAATACTCATGCAAACTCAAAATGCAAAAGGAAATTTCAACAAAATATAAATCACATTAAAAAAGAATAAAATTACATTGATATTGGAATATCAATTGTAAATGAAAATATAAACAACAAAACATAAGACATAAACTAGCATCTTAAGGCTTAAAAAAATTAAAATAAATAGCAAATAAACTAAACATAAACTAATGAAAAATAAAGAAAATCTAGTTTGTGGAGGAGGAGGAGGAGGATTCCAAGTGCATTGTATGTTGTGATGAGCATGCAATTGATGAATAACATACTCCATGTGAACCATCATATGCTCAAATTGATCAAGTCTAGTGTCCACTTGATCAAATCTACAGTTGAAGTTCGTTTCAACAATGGATAGACGATAAAAAAAATCTACCAACCCAAGCAGGCTCGTCCTTTTGCTCTTTTTATTTGAGATTAAGGAGGAGCATGCTCTTTAGGGATTTCCTCTTCAATTTGGACACCTTTAAGTCTAAGAGTACCTATGTGCTCAATATCTTTTAAGTCTTATGCTAGTTCCTCATCAACATCTTCATCTCCTACTTCATCTTTCCAAACCCAAGAATTTCTAATAAGCTTGAATTGCCTAGTGTTTCTCAAGAGGTTATCATCAAGGAAAGAAGGTGGAATGGAAGGAGTTTTGTTCAAAGTGATCTTAAAGTGATGAGTAATTTTAGTGATGAAGCCTCCCACACATGAGGCACCACTAATATTATCATTAGCTAACCAAAACCTCCATTGAAGCCATCTTCCTAGCTCAACATCTATGCCTTCAACAAGACATCTAATAAGGAAAAGATAATTAAAGGAAATAGCTTCATTACTCAAACCCCTAGCATGAATAGAATATGTAATAAACTATGCACATATCAAAGAGATTTTGAAGCAAAATTATATGCTTTAGTATGTCCCGCTTAAAAAAATTTTGCATTAGGTTTAGCATATTGAGTCTAAAAATAATTAGGAAGCTAAGAAGAAATAGGAGAAGCTAAATCCCCTTGTCTAAAATTAAAGATACCATCAAATTCTTGAGAGGTAAAGAATCTATCTCTCCTTCCCAATTTAAATCTTATATTATTCATAGGATTTTGGTCATTAAAGTGGTTGGTTCTCAAGCAATAGGAAGCAAGAAAGTTATGGACCAAAGAGGGATAGGTAGGAAAAGCATTAAATGCAAAATCATACAAACCTGCATTCTCAAGTAAAGTTCTAACCTCATTGAAACAACCCATCTTCTCTAAAGTAGCTTAAGACATGTACTTAAAGGAAATAATTTTCCTTTCCTTGAATTAAGCAAGCCTTTCCCTAAATTGAGTTGAAGTGTAAAAGAGAAAAGGTTGCTTCTTAGGTTGATCTTTGGTAGCTCTTCTAAAGGAGGAGGAGATATCTTGAGCAATCTTCTTTTTAGGAGCCATGGAGATAACACTTGGAGTAATAGAGAAAAGATAAGAAAATATGCTTAAGAGGAGAAAGGTATGAATTGCAAAAACAATGATGTGAGAAAGAAAATGAGAGTTTGTGAGGCTTATATAGGGATGAATTAGGGTTAAAAATAGTCACAAATATGCTAAAAAGTCATGCATAAATGAAGGTTACCATTTTAAAAAAGAATCCATGCAGGAAAAAAACCAAATCCTTATAGAACAAGGATTTTGGATTGTTAGACCACTGGTCACGAGTGGTCTGCTCATGAGTGGCTCTAGATAGACTGAGGTCCAACAGTCACGAGCTCAATGGCTCGTGATGAAAGATGTTGGAGGCTCATAAACTTTCAAATAATTTACAATTACATCCTGAAAATGTTTCAAATTAGTCCTTAATCATCAAATCATCACCAAATTATATTAAATAGCAATTAAATAAAATGCTATTTCAATAAATATCATAAATTAACAAAATGAAACATTTTAAATTGAAAAACAAATTTTATTGTCAAATAATATTTTAAATTTTTTTAAAAATAAGTATTTTTAAAAAAATATATTAAAAATAAATCATGCAAATGGGAAATTAATATAATAAATTTTGTATAAGAAATGAGTAATTCATAAATTGAATTAATTATTTGTCCATTACAAAATTTATGATATTTATTTTCAAACAAAATTTG
Source organism: Mallotus nudiflorus (assembly GCA_947683625.1). Lineage (NCBI taxonomy): Eukaryota > Viridiplantae > Streptophyta > Magnoliopsida > Malpighiales > Euphorbiaceae > Mallotus > Mallotus nudiflorus. The sequence continues at coordinate 1,006,442 of CANTUR010000198.1, forward strand.
TACATTACAAAAATTAAATTTTTTATAAAAGAAAAATTATGACACAATATTATATACCAAAATTAAACCAAAAGCATACAAATAATGATTTAACTTCAATCTATAAAATGGTATCAAATACAAAAAATAAATAGAATGTACGGATAAGTAAAATACATAATAACACATGAATCCAATCATTTAAATAGCAGTTAATCAAGTTGTCAAGAAAAACTTGAAACATCAATCATACTAAGTTCATGTTTATTAAAATTTAAACTTTCCTCACAAAGAGGCATAATAAAAATGTCTGTTAATTAATGATTAGTATCAATAAAATTCAAGAAAAATATCACCATTTTGCACTTGATTAGGTAAGAAATGACGTCTAATATCAATATGTTTAGTTCTAGAATGCTGAATGGGATTCTTGCTAAGGTTTATAACGCTTGTATTGTCACATTTAATGGGAATGTAATTAAGTTTAATGCCATAGTCCCTAAGTTATTGTTTTTGTTATAAAACTTGTGAACAACAATAGCTAGCTGCTATATATTCTGCTTCAACAATAGATAATGAAACAAAAATTTATTTCTTACTAAACCAAGAAACTAAGTAATTACCTAAAATTTGACAAGTTCTGGAAATACTCTTTCTATCTAGTAAACTACCGATAAAGTATGCATTTGAATAACTAATTAAGTCAAAGGAGGAATTCTTATGATATTAAAGACCTAAATGCATTATTCCACAAAGATGTTTAAAAATTCTTTTGATAGTATTCAAAAAAGACTCTTTAGGACTAGATTGAAGCCTAGTACATAATCATATAGCAAATAAGATACCTAGTCCACTAGCAGTTAAATAAAGAAGGGATCCGATCATACATTTAATTCACTTTTCATCAATAAGTTTACCATTCTCATCTTTGTTGAGTTTGGTAGTGGTGCATATAGGTGTCTTGTTTGATTTAGCTCTATCCATGCCAAACTTCTTGAGAATGTCCATAGCATATTTAGTTTGATTAATGAAAGTCTCATCTTTACATTGCTTGATTTATAGTCCAAAGAAGAATTTGAGTTCTCCCATCATACTCATCTCGAATTCTGTTTATATTAACATAGAGAATTCCTCACACAAGCAATGGTTAGTAGCACTGAAAATAATGTCATTATCATAAATTTTAACAATTAATAAATCATGGTTGGATTTCTTTATAAAAAGAGTTGTGTCAACTTTTCTTTTAGAAAAACCTTTTTCTAAAAGAAAGTTTCTCAATCTTTCATAACAAACTCTTGGAACTTGTTTCAATCCATACAATGCTTTTAATAGTTTAGACACATGATTAAGAAAATCAAAACTATCAAAACCCTAAGGTTGTTCAACATACACCTCCTTTTCAATAAGTCTATTTAAAAATGCACTTTTAACATCCATTTGATAAAGTTTAAAATCTATGAAAGATGCAAATGCAAGCAGCGTTCTAATAGCTTCTAACCTTGTAACTTGGGTAAAGGTTTTGTCATAATCAATGCCTTCCTCTTAATTATAACCTTTAGTTACTAGTCTAGCTTTGTTCCTAGTTATGACACCTTGTTCATTCATCTTATTGCTAAACACCCATTTGGAGCCTATAATAGGATGATGATTAGGTCTGGGAACTAAAGTCAAAACCTTATTTCTTTTAAATTGATTTAACTCTTCTTACATAGCAAGAACCCAAAATTCATCATTCAATGCATCATTAATATTTTTTGGCTTAATTTTGAGAAATGAAGGCTAAATTTACAATAGACTTGAGTTTAGATCCAGTAGTTACCCATTTTGTAATGTCACCTATGATGAGATTTTGAGGATGAGTTTTTTTTAATTGCCAATCCTTTGCAAGTGCATCCTTTAAGGTAGGTTGAGATACCTCCTCATTGTCCACCTTGTTTAGATCTTCAAGTTAAAAAAACTTACTAGCATTTTCTTCTTATGTATCCATAATCACATCATCACCTATAAGATAATAAATACTACAAACATCCTTTCTAGAATTAAATGAGTTTAATTCATCAAAGACAACATGCATAGACCTTTTAACTACTAAAGTTCTTTTATTAAACACTTTATATGCTATGCTAGAAGTATAATAGCCTAGGAAAATTACTTCATTAGCTTTAGAATCAAATTTTCCAAGATTATCCTTAGTGTTTAATAAAAAAGCACTTACATCTAAATACTCTTAGATATGAGATTTTGGGTATTTTATTGTTCCAAATCTCATAAGAAGTTTTATTTAAAATTAGTCTTTGAAAACTCTATTTGAAATATAACATGATGTGTTAACGGCTTCCGTCCAAAAGAATAAAAGCAAGTTATACTCATGAAGCATTGTTTTAGCCATTTTCATAAGAGTTCTATTTTTCCTTTCAACAACCCCATTTTATTGAGGAGTTATAGGAGAATAAAACATATGTGAAATACCAAAATATAATAGATTTAAATGTAAAAAAACATTTAATATAATTATTTTCATATTAATTAGATAAAATCTCAAATAAATTATATAATATTAATAAAAATTTGACTTTTCAATTATTTAACATAAAATAGTAAAATTCACAATTAATTACTTAAATAATTCAAATATATATATATATATATATATATATATATATATAATTCAAATATATATATATATATATTTGAATTATATATATATATATATATATATATATATATATATATATATATATATATATATATATATATATATATATATTTGAATTATTCTTATATATATATATATATATAAGAATGGATTTATCTTCCTCCCTTATAAGAATTCATCCTCGAATTCAAATAAAAGAACAGAAACAATGAATCATCGAGGGAAAAGGTAGGGATAGGTAACCCGCATCTCGACTTTTGTCTCCTAAGTGTGCTCCTCCACGTTGTTGCTCTACCATAACACTTTGACCATCGTTATCTGTTTCAAACACAACTGACGAACTTGATAATCAACTATTGCGACTAGCTCCTCCTCGTACGTTAGGTCTTCATTCACTTATATACTCTCAGGCTACAACACGTGCAAAGGGTCTGAAATATACTTCCTCAGCATCGAGATATGGAACATTGGATGCACTTAAGACAAATTTGGAGGCAAAGCCAACCGATATGCAACCATGCCCACTCTCTCTAAAATCTCAAACGGTCTAATATATCTCGATGCTAATTTCCACTTCTTGCCAAATCTCATCACACCAATACAAGTCTCTGATGCTATGGTACATCTTAGTAACACCTGAATGTACGTTGTAGGCTATAGAATGCACTTCCTTAAGGATCTCTTCTCTCAAATTATCCACATCAGGAACACATAATCTACCATTGATCCACAAAATACCTTTATCATCAAGTATAAAATCATTGAACTTTCCTACATGAACATTCTCCGCAAGCTCTACTAGAATAGGATCTCAGCCCTAACCTGCCTTAATCCTATCTCTCAACATTGATCTAACTCTGAATCGAGCTAACAGTCCACCAAATATGCTAATCTTCATCCTCAAACCTTGATCCACCAACTCATGCAACTCTTAGATCAACGGTCTCCTCTCCACACTAATGTGAGCAAGGCTACCTGAGGACTTCCTACTCAAGGCATCTGCTACCACATTAGCCTTGCCTGAATGATAAATAATCTCATATTCATAGTCCTTCATGAGTTCTAACCATCTCCTCTGCCACAAGTTCAAATCTCTCTGCTGAAAAATGTATTTAAGGCTTTTGTGATCTGTGAAAATCTCATAAGTCACCCCGTACAAATAATGTCTCCAAATCTTGAGACCAAAGATCATTCTATCCATCTCTAGGTCATGGGTGGGATAATTTTGTTCATGCTTCTTCAACTACCTCAAAGCATAAGCTATCACCCTACCATTATGCATCAACACATAACCTAGGCCAACTCTGGAGGCATCATAATATACAATGAATTTAGCTACTCCATTAGGCAAAGCCAAAACTGGAGCTATAGTCAACTTCTCCTTCATTAACTGAAAACTATTCTCATAAGCATCTAACCACATAAACTTCACATTCTTCTGAGTCAAGCGAGTTATAGGAGCTACAATTGTAGACAAATCCTACACAAACCTCCTATAATACCCAACCAAACCTAGAAAACTCTGGATCTCTATGACTGTCATCGGTCTGGGCCACTCAAACATTGCCTCTATCTTCTATGGATTAACTTGAATATTGTCTTTAAACACTACGTGTCCAAGGAATGCAATACTCTCCAACCAAAAATCACACTTCGAGAATTTAGCATAAAGCTGATGTTCTCTTAATGTTTGCAGTACTGTCCTCAAGTGATATACGTGCTCTTCCATACTCTTCGAATACACCAGTATATCATTAATGAAGTGATACGGACATGGCCAAGCTTAAGAATGGTAATGGTAGCAGCATTTCTAGAGATAAAGCTAAGGATGGGCTTAATGGAGAGAACAGCAAGAAAACCAAAGATAAAGCTAAGGATCCATTAAGCATGCCACAAGGCCCAATTACAAGGTCAAGGTCTAAGAAGATACAAGAAGCCTTAATTGGCTATATGCAAGATTGGGCTAGTCAAGGAAGTTCAATTGGTCATGCTAGGTTTGGCCCAAGTGAAGACACAATTGAATGGGCTTTGTTTAATGTTTGGCAAGTCCAAATACATGAAGACTAATGCGGGCTCAAATCCCTTATTTAAGTTCAGAACTATATTATTTGCTATTATGCCTAATAGTTTTATTAGGGTTTCTGATGTTAGGATGTTATAAAAACCCTCCTTATGGTGTGTTTTAGACAGATTGGAAATTGAATGAAAATTAGTCCTTTTGCATATTTGCTTGAATTCTTGAATTCTTATTGAATGCATAAACCACTTATCAAGGAATTGATCTATCCTTGTGGCGTGTTAAGGGTTAGGGTCTAAAGAACTTAGTTTTCTTTAGGTTCTAATTTTGATCAACCAAACCTTGCAATCTGATTTAAGCGATTCTTGGGTTTTGAAACTCAATTTGTTCTTAGGTTTTCAAGATAGTAATTCATGGGTTCATAATCAATAGGGTTCGTGGTTCTAATTCTTGGAGGTTCTTAACATGAAGACTACCATACACTGATCCACAAACGGTTTGAATACCTTATTCATCAGATCCATAAAAGTAGATGGTGTATTAGTCAACCCAAATGACATCACCAGAAACTCATAGTGGCCATATCGAGTGCGGAATGTTGTTTTAGAACATCAGCCTCACTAATCTGCAACTAATGATAATCTAACCTCAAGTCGATCTTAAAAAAGAACTGTGCACCCTGAAGCTGATTAAACATATCATCTATCCTCAGAAGAGGATACTTATTCTTTACTATCACCTTGTTCAGCTCTCTGTAATCTATGTACAGTCTCAGTGTACCATCCTTCTTTTTCATAAACAGGACTGATGCACCTCAAGGAGAAACACGAGGTCTAATAAAACCCTTATCTAACAAATCCTGCAAATACTCTTCAACTCCTTCAACTTTACAGGAGCTATTCTGTAGGGCGGCTTCGAAATAGGAGTGGTGCCTGGAACCACATCTATACAGAACTCACAGGCAATAAGAACATCTGTAAGTGACAACTTCTCCATAGAAGTATCTCTGACAAGTGCCAAGTATCCCTGACAACCCTTCCTCAGTATCTTCCTAGTCGTGATAGCAGAGAAGAGATTATGAGGTGAATAACTCTTATCACTCAAAAACTTAAACTCTTCTTCATCTAGAATTTTAAAAATCACCTCTTTACTCCGACAATCCTCAACGGCATAGTGATGAGATAACTAATCCATACCAAGAATCACGTCGAACTCCATCACATCTAATAACACCAATTCCACTAGCAGTTCTCTACCTCTCACAAACACTGGACAACTAAAAAGAACAATGTCGGTGTCTAATGAATTGCTTAGAGGAGTAGCAACAGACAAAGGAAAAACCATCCTCGAAGCTTCCCAACACACCTTCGAAGCAAAAATAAGGGACACAAAAGAATGTGTAGCACCCAGATTAATCAAAACTCTAGCATCCAAGTAACAGACTAGATGACCTGAATGAACCAATCTAGGGCTAGTCCCTCAATAGATAACTTGACGATTATAATCCTCTGATACTCGGTGTGGGCAGTCTGAGTCCTCGCCTCAATGGCATGCAAAAAATCCAAAGGGTCTGAAGTCCTGTCGAATGATATCCTGCCAACTCTGGCATAGAACAACGTTGCCTCAGGGTCAAACATACCCTGATGGTAGGCAGGCTGCATCTGTGATGTGGCTGGAGGTATCTCAACTTCCTCATACTCTGGCTCTACAAGTTCCTCCTCCTGTAGCTCTCGCTGTCTATGGCGACCTGCCACTCCTCAAGGTCTACCTCTGCCTCTGCCTCTACCTTTACACCTCGCTGGTGGCTTAAGAGGTAAAACCTCATCGTGAAAGGACTCATCATCCTCAGCCTCAATGACCGAAGGAGCGACACATGCTCGCCTCCTCATTCTGAAAAGACAAAAACCAAAGAGATTTAGACAACAAACAAACAACCTAATGATTACACAAAAAACTAAATCAAGGAAAACTTATTGAAGACATAATTGAACATAATTTACTGCAATAGTTTCAAAGAAAACACGACTCCAAAAACCTAGGTCCACAACACTAATAACCTAGGCTTTAATACCAAATTTATCATGACCCAAATCGAGAGTCATGACCGGCACTAAGGAACAAGAATTCTTTCAAATACGAAACCCGTAGCAAGTCTTAAAAATAAAAACACATGCAATAAATAAATAAAAATACGCCAGAATTAAAATTTAAATCAATATAAAAATAAATACTTAAAATGTCATACCATAATAAAATATTGATACAATATTTGATACAGAAATCCAAAACAACACACTACTGATACAATACACTACTACTGCAGTCTCTAGAATACAATAGAAGTTCAAATAAATAAATTATATAATCTAGTCAGGGCTGAAGAAGACCGGCATAAAGTATTACTACTAAGGTCTGAAGAAGAAGAATCTCCTATAAAAAAAATATTGAGGGGGATTGAACCTCACTGAGTGAATTGTTATAACATATATACATAAAATCTAAATCATATACAGTCAAGCATCAGTGTAATTTTATACATATACACGCATTTCACACTGATGCTAAAATTCACTTTTATATATATAATAAATGCATAAAACATTTATTTAAACAAAGGATCAAATAGAACCCTAAATATCTGCAACCTTAATAAAAATATCTCACTAGCTATACAGGCTCACTTAATTCCAAAGTAATTCTCTTATTCCATTTTGGACAGTAGACTGACCCCACAACACTAAGTCAACCGAGCTCCTATAGTCTCACTATCGATGTGATTGGTCCCAAGACACTAGGTTAACCAAGCTCCTACAATCACACTACTCAATCACTAAAATTCTCAATGATCGATCAATCAAATTTCACCTCAAATGATCTCATAAACTCAACCTTAAAATCTATCACACTGGTATGTACACAGTCCTAGTGCAACCCATTAGGTAACACATTCTATTAATATCCTTCAATAAAACTGTATATTTATGGAAAATAATAAAATGCACAATTAAAATAAATGGCATACAATATAGAAGAATATACTAAAATATATTCCACATATATAACAAAATAACCCATAAATATACCAAAATATATTAATATACATATACTACACATATACAAAAGATATACTAAAAATATACCTAGCATATATGTCTCATAAATAGCAAATATACCAAAAATACACTAAAAGCATACCAAAATATATACTAAGTCATTTAACAAAATAATTCATGTTTAAATGTATTATGGAAATATGAAAATTCATATTTATGCATCCTATATGCAATGCATATATAAAATAATAACTCACAAGTTTGCGCTCCTTGAGACTGACTTGACGGGCTTGGTCCAATAGGCCTTGGTCTTAACGCAGCTAAAAAAATAAATTAGAATAAAATTAGAATAAATTCCTAATATATACTTCTAAGAATTCTAAAGAAAGACTCAATTTAGAAATCAAAACTCAACAAAAAACCTGAATCTCAGGATCAACACGATGTCACGCTTTACGATAATTCTATCAAAAATTTGACAGATTCTCCTCTATAAAGTGGACATCTCTCTACTGAAAAGTAGAGCCAATCTTGAAAGAAAACACACTTCTAAATTCGCAAAAGCTCAACACCTCGGGTTGGGACCCCAAACTACTCAAATTCCCAACCGAAGTTCATAATTCACCACAAATCAATATTAAATAATAATATAATAAAAATCATTAAAATCCATAAATATCCATAAAATACTAAAATATAATATATTTAAACATCAAAAACATTTAATATAATTATTTTCATATTAATTAAATAAAATCTCAAATAAATTATATAATATTAATAAAAATCTAACTTTTCAATTATTTAACATAAAATAGTAAAATTCATAATTAATTACTTAAATAGTCCAAATATATATTAAAAATAGTTAAAAACTTATTTAATCACAAAAATAGTATATAAAATTATTATTTGAATATATTTTTGAAAATTAGTATTAATTAGTTAAAAATAGTAAATAATTCATAAAAATTATTTTAATACCATTTATTATTCCAAAATTATTTAAAAAATTTTATTAACTATAATTTTAACAAAAACAGACAATTTACCTATAAATCCAAAATCACATAATACAAAAATATTATTCAAAAATTATACAAAATTTCTAAAAATTATTTTCTTACTACCAAAATTAATAACTTAAATTAAAAACACTAATTTAACTAAATTTCCATCCAAATTATTTAAATAACATATTTAATAAAAATTCATTTTTAATTATTAAAATATTCAAAAATACCCATAATTCAAAATAATTCAAAAAAATAAAAAATATATATATTTGAGAAGATTAGCTACATACATCAATATTATCAGAGCAAAAATTCATGGATCAAACACAATTAATTCAAAAAAAATTCAAAACCCTAAATGGACATAAACTTAGATTGAAAATAACTCACAAACAAGATGGTTTAAGCTCAAACAGAGCTTGAAAATGACTTCACCGAAACTAGGAGGTTCGATCAAGACCAGAATGAAAAAGCTGAGGTGGCTGGAAGCTTCACAAAAAAAAATGGAGTCCACTCTCGATGCTACTGCTTCCAGGCAATTTTGGCATGCTCTCGTAGCTCCTCAGGCGACGATCAATGGCTGGAAAGAAAAGGGAAGTGATGGTGGTGAGTGGTGGCGCAATGGCAACTCCGGCGTGGGTGGGTGATGCTGGTTCATTAAGAAGAAACGGGAAAAGAAGAAGAAAAAGAAGAGAAGAGAGAGAAGACTGAAAAAAAAATTTCTTTTGACCACTTATATATATATATATAACACCACATAACACATGCACATGCATAGAATAATCATAATAATAACAAATAATAATAGTAGTAGTAGTAGCAATAATAGTACAAATAATAATATTAATAATAACAGTAATAATAATAATAGTACAACAATAAAATTAACAACAACAACAACAACAATAATAATAACGTTAGTAATGATAATGACTTCAATATTTTTAAATAATAAAACTTCCAAAATAAATATTTTACGTAAATAAAACATTTAGAATAAAATAAATAAATAATATGCACAAATATTGATAATTTATAAATAAAATTTAAAATTTTATTAACACTGCATATCTCAAAATAATTTTTGATAATGTAAAATATCCGGTCGTTACACATACCCAAATGAATATAGAGTAATCATCAACCAATACATATGCATATTGCATTCCACCGAGATTAACAACTCTAGTTGGTTCAAATAAATCCATATGTATAAGTTCAATTAGTGTAGAAGTGGACACTACATTTTTTAGCTTAAGTGAGAACTTGGATTGTTTTCCCCTTTGACAAGCATCACAAGATTTTTCCTTAGTGAATTCAAACTTAGGTAAACCAATCACAAGTTCATGTTTACAAAGATCATTCAAAAGCTCAAAATTTGCATGTCCTAACCTTCTATGTTATGTCCATGTGTCATGGAAAATAGACATTAAGCATTTGATGTCTTTGTTATCGATCTTATTCAAATTAATAACATAAACATTGTCTACTCTTTCACCACTAAAAATTACTTTGTCTTCATCAAAACTAGTAACAAAGCAATTTCTAGGATAAAAAGTCATTTTATTTCCCATGTCACATAATTGACTTGTACTAAGTAAATTATGCTTAAAACCATCAACAAGCAACACATGATGTATAGATAAGGATTAAGGATTACCGATTTCTCCAATGCCTATAATTCTTCATTTGCCATTATCTCCAAATGTGACATATTCTTCATCCTTAGTATCAAGCTTGTTGAATTGCTCCTTGTCTCCCATCATGTGCCTTGAACATCCATTATTGAGATACCACTTGCTTTTTATTCTTGTGGATTTCAAGTATACCTGCATAAAATAATTTAAGTGTTCTTTTGAACCCAAACTTTTCTTGGTCTAGGTTGGTTAGTTTTAAGATAATCCGAAGGAAGCAAATTCATATGTAGTTTTCTGTAGAAACATACATTATTAGTATGTCCCTTGATAATGCAATACGAACATTCAACATTTGCAAACCTCTTTCTTTTAGGTGCATATGATTGCTTAGAAAATAAGACATGCCTTTGGTGTTGAGGTGGTGTGTCTCCTATTATTTTGAGTCATAATATGAGACATGCATTGATTGATAGCTTTGTGAAATATGTTTAGGAGTGTTGTGTCAAGTGTACATATAAGCATGTGTGTGTTATGGTCTTCTAACATATGTTTTACATCTTTGTGCCAATGGAGGTTGAGCATTATGAGACTTTCCTTTATCATTTGACACATGAGACTTTTTGGCTTTGAAAGCTTAAGTGTCGTTTGGTTTAGAGGTATAAGAAGTGGAATCATGTGAGGTTTTAACAAAATTAATGTGTGATAATTATGAAGGCATTCCATTTTTATATCCAATTCCATGGGTATCTCCATGAAATTTTTGAGAATTAAGAAGACTATCTAAAGTTTCTTTTCCTCTCTTGAATTTAGCAATGGAATTCTTTAATTATAATACCTCCTTAGAAAGCTTATGATTTTCATCACTTGCTTTCTTGAGTTGATCTTCTGAGGAATTAGAAGATTTTGCATCACTAATAAGTTTTTCATTTGATTCAATAAGTTTAGCAAAATTATTTTTTAAGCTATCAAATTCCTTAATTAAGCTCAATAGCTAATGTTTGTAAAGCTTCTTCTTAGAAAGCAAGTTTTTGCACTTAACTAATAATTTTCTCATAATAGAGCTCTCATCATCATCATTATCATCACAATAATCATCACAATCATCAAAGGAAAAAAAAGAAACATATGGTACTTCATGTAATATCCCGTGTTTTTAAAATATTTTTACACTGTACCGGGATATGCAGTGTTAATAATTTCTATATATCATATGATATTTTTACGAGTTAATATGTATTTAAAATCTATTTTAATTACTGTGTATTATTTTCAGTGTTTTACGTAAAATTTTCCGGGACTTGCATTTTCGGGGAAATTTTCACGTAAACAATGTATTATTAATTGTTTTAAATGTATTTTCGGACTTGCATGAACTCATGTGTATTTTTAAATTATTAAATAAAGCCTGTGTGTGTATATTTATTTAATTAGGGTTTAATATTACCCTAATATTATATTAATTATTTATTAGTTTTATTGTTATTTAATTATTTTTATTTAGTATAAATTATTAAAATATTAAATTTTTATGTGTGTGGTGTATATTTGATGTGTGTAATTTAATATTATTTTAATATATAGTGTAAAGTATATATATATACATATATACATTAAAAATTGTCAAAGTTACAAAAGGTTGGAAAATTACAAAATTGCCCCCGTGAGCTTCTTCTTCCTCCCGACCGCTCCCTTCACCGTCCGGTCAATGCTACTGCCGTTTCTTCACCGTGGGTGTGCCGTCCGGTGTGCCACCACCTTCCCCAGCCTTCCTCGCCGCCTGTGGTAGCCATTTCCAGCGCCTGGAAGCCATTTTTGGCCGGAGAAGCCGAAAGTCGATCCATCGTCGATCACGTCGAGCCATTTTCGACACCGCCGGTCTCTTTCTTCTCCTTGAGCTCCGGTGAGTGTGATTCTAGCTTTGGTTTGAGCTAAAATGGTCTAGAATTGCTTAGGTTTCGAATTTTCAATTTTGGCCTATTAGGGTTTTTGATTTTTTTGAGCTTCGAATTGGATGATTCATGAAAACTCCCTTCACAAATGTTGTTCCTAGTAGCTCAATATACATGTATGAATTTTTGTATAATTTTTGGAGATTTTTTGGATTTTTGGGTATTTTTGAATATTTTAATATTATTTTCTAATTTTCGGAAATTAATTATTTAAATTATGAAATTGGAGTTTATGGTTGAATTAGGTGTTGAAATGAATTATAGGAATTTATTTGGAATTTTTATGAATTTCTAAGTATTTATTTTGAATTATTGAAGTTTATGTGATTTTGAGAAATTAGGGTTAATTGTGTTTTAAATTGAATTTAATTGGTTAATTGAGTTTAATTATTGATATTATTGATAAATATGTTGAGAAAATTAATTTTGGATAATTGTATAATTTTTGGTGAATTTTTGAAGTAATTTAAGTATATTTATATATATAGGGGTATTTTGGTAATTTTACCCTAAATTGGCTAAAAATGTAATTTAATTGGTTTTAATAGTTATTTAAGGTATAAAAATGATTTCTACAAAATATTTGGTATTTTTAACTAATTAAAACTATTTTTCGTGAATTATTTTCAATTATATATATAATATACGGTTTTTCTAATAAAATGAGTTTTTATCGGTTTTTACAGTGTTTTAAGGTTAATTATGTAATTTCTACCTATGAGATGTATTTCTAGGTTTTAAGGATATTTTTGGTATATCTGGAATTATTCTGTGTTTGTGGACCCCGGTCGGTGGACTGTAGTTTGGAGTCCGACCGTGGGATTTTGGTTGTGCCTTATGTAGTTTTTCGAAGTGTATTTCTTTGCAGGGTCGGCTCTACTATTTTGAGTAGAGAGATGTCCATTTTACAGGGGAGGTTCTGCCGAATTTTTGGTAGAATTCTCGTAAAACGTGATATCCAGTCGAACCCTAATTCTGTTTTCGTATTTTAATACTCTAGATTGAATTCTAGGATTTCTGTTAAGTTTATTCTGATGTCGATTATTTATTGCTTGTTTAGTTGCGCCGAGACCGAGGGCTAGTGGACCAGGCCCGTCGGACCTGTCTCGTGGAGCGCATTAGGTGAGTTACTATACTATATATATATGCTTAGGATGCATGATTTAGAAATGCATGTTTTATGTTGATTAAATATGCATAAATAATTTGATTATTTTTTAAGTTTACATTAAGTATATTTTTGGTATATATTAAATTATATGCATGTTTTGTAAATAAAATATATTTAAAATGTTTTTAAATATATTTCGAGCTTAAGTTATAATTTGACTGGATTTATTTGACGTATATATACTCGAAATATACCTGGTTTACTTTTGGTATATTTCTGGTATATATATAGGTTATATTGTTATTTCATTTACATTCATGCATCATTTATTTTTGTGAATGAATGTTTTACATTATTAATGATGAAGGATATCAATAGAACGTGCTACCTAGTGGGCAGCACTAGGACCGAGTACGTACCGGTACGCCTATAGCATTTAGGCTATATTGCTAACTAATTGTGGATATTGATTTGATATGATTATTGATATGTGAGATGTGGTTTGGAGGTGTGATTGCTGGAGCTCGGTTGACCAAGTGTCTCGGGGCCAATCACACTGGCAGTCAGACTGCTGGAGCTCGGTTGACTTAGTGTCTCGGGGCCAGTCTACTGTCTAAATGGATTAAGTGGATATATTTGGAATAAGCGAGCCTGTATGGCTAGAGTGTTGTTTAACACTATTTTTGAGGTTGCGATATTCTAGGGTTCTATATGATCCTTCATAAACTGGGATTTTTCAATAAAATATATAAAAATGATTTTTCTGCATCTGTATGAATTTGCCTATATATATACATATTAGATATGTATTATTGACTGTATGCATTGTCATTTAGAGTGTATGTATATATATTATAGTAATTCACTCAGTGAGGTCTGACTCCCCTCCGTTGACTATTTTTCAGGAGAGTCAACATCTTCAGACCTCAGTAGCAGGTCGATACGCCGGATTTCTTCCGCCCCGGCTTCTTTATGTAAATTATTTACTTGAGTCTTATTTATTTTATCTAGACACTGCAGTAGTTGTGAATTAAAGTATTGGATTTCATGTATTTTATTTTAAAGAGATGTATTATATTGAAACTGGATTTGTATTAAAAAGATTATATATCTATGGGATGAGATTTGATTTAAATCCAGTTGATGTGAATAATATTATGATATTATGATTTTTATTTCCGTTGCATATTATATTGTTATTGTTATTATTGCATGTTTATTTTATTTTTAGGCTTGCTACGAGTTCCGGATTCGAAAGAATTCCCGTTCCCTAGCGCCGGTCATGGCCCCTGTTTTGGGTCGTGACACTTCATTTTTATTTTCAAGAGCCATAAAGCAAAGATTGGTCATTTCTTATTGTTCCTCTTCCTTTTCTGATTCAGAGGACTCATCCCAATTAGCTTTAAAGGCCTTTCTTTTCTCCTTTGCTCCTTGGTTCTTGAATTTGAGTTTAGGGCACATACTTTGGAAGTGACCCAGTTTCTTGCATTTGTAGCAAGTAACTTCTTTAGTTTTTTTCTTACCTTCCCCTTCATACTTCTTATTAAGGTCTCTTATTCTTGAGAAATTTTTCTTTCTCAAAAACTTCTTGATGTTCCTAATAAGCATGGAAATATCTCCATCTTCATTACTAGAATTTTCAATATTTTCATCTTCACTTTCTTCTTGTGAAACCTTTAACGTTATGCTCTTTTTCTTCTTTTCCTTCTCTTCTTACTCTTCACCTCTTTGCTTAATTATGAGCTCATGTGTCAAGAGCTTACTAATAAGCACATCGGTTGAGAGGGTAAAAAGGTCTTGAGCTTGTTTAATTAAAGTGATTTGAGATTCCCAATCCTTCTTAGGTAGGATTCTTATAATCTTATTGTTCTAGGTTTTTTGCAAATTGTAGGAGAGCATTGAGATAATTTGTCATCTCCGTGATTGATTCTTGAAGCTTCATTTTGAAGAGTTCATATTCATATATATGAAGTTGAACCTTTTTGCTTCTTACTTATACATTGCCTTTATAATGGTTCTCCAAGGTCTCCTACATTTCCTTAACCAAAATGCAATATTGAAGCTGGCCTCCTTCTTCTATTGTCATGGAAGAGAGTAGAGTGATCATAGCTTTCTTGTTTTTGCAGTTTTCTTCCTTTTGATCATCACTCTAATCACTTTTTAAAAGAGTAGTTTATATACCATCAATGGTAGTTTTTAGTGGTTGTTAACCTTTAAGAATAACTTCCCAAAGTCTAATGGAATCGCAATCTAGATATAGCTCCATTTTAAACTTCCAATGAGGATAGTCACTACCTTCAAAGAATGGTCTAAGTGAAGAAATGTTTTGTGATTCACTCCCCATGATCTTTTATTCTAGCAAGAATAAAGCAATTGACTAATAAATAGAAATTAAAAGAATTCTTTATAAGAATTGAAAGAATGATGAACACAAAGAATTTAAGGAGTTTAGATTCTCAATAATCCTACGTCTTTACCTAACTTATCTCCAAGTTAGGATTTTCAATTCTAACAATCTTATTCACAAGATTTGAGATTATACAAGACTTTAAGGCTCACTCTTTTAACCTTGCAACTTAAGTTTTACAAGGCTCACTAAAAAACCAAATCTCAAGTGTTTCAATGGTAAACACTTAAACCAATTCCACTAGAATAGAATCTCACTTTCAGTTTTCATAATCCCAGAAAATAGAAGAATAAGAATATCGATTCTACATTAGCACGAAATTGCCATTCTCTTTTCACCATCCTATAATTAAGCGCCTTGTTGTTTTATTGTGCAATAACAACCAACATAATTTCAAATGTGCATATAACACCTCAACATATTCACAATCTCACATAGGATGGTAATACACAAATCAAATACCATTTTGACCAAATAATCAATCGAAATAATATTATCATATTTATGGTTCAATAACCATTCAAATCAAACAATCTTCATCATAATTCAAAGAAAAGAGAAACCATATAGAGCATAAATTTATTTAAATTACCAAGTAAATAAAATGACTTCAAATCAGGTTACAAAACAAAGTATGTATTAATAATACATTTAACTTGCACACTTCAAACCATTATTGTTTCAAACCTTAAATACTTCAAGTAGTAACCAAACTGAATTGAAACATTTATTACACATCATTTCATATTCACAAAACATTATTAAAAACTCATTTTCTTGCTGTTATAAAAATATTTAAAAAGCTTAAACATCTACTCACCAAAATAGCCTATAAACACAAAAATTCGGTTTACTAAATTTGCTTAACTTACACCTGCACTTCCTTTGCCTTCTCTAACACCTAATAGATACAATTTTTATTTATAAATCATCAATATAATAATCTCACATGCTACTCTAACCATGCAACCCCCAAATGATATTAAAATAAATAAATAATAAAATACTTGGAGTTAGTGGACATGGACGAGCAGAGGTGTTGTTGTTGGAGGTGGCTATAGGTGTAACTAGAGGTTCTGGATGGAGTTGGCAATTGCGAAGTTCAACGACAGTTTTGCTAAGAGGTGGTGGTTGTGGAGATCGAAGATTGACACATAGAGAGAGAAAGGCTTCTTTCGGTTTAATTTCAGAGATGAGGAAAAGAGGAAGCAAGTATTTTAACCCTAAAATTCTATGACGAATAAGTCCATCACTAATCGCTGAATTTTAGCCACTCTCGTGGTCCAAGCATGGGTCCTTCACTTTCCTCACAAGGCCCTAATACTTCTTGAGTTTCTTCTTTCAAATTAGTAAGTAATTTATTTTCTACTCATCAGTTAATGTAGACTGATTAGTGATAAATGGAAAAAAAAAATAGGTTTAATAGTTTATCTTGACTTTATTTATATTTTGTAGCATCAGAGATCATATCACAAAAGATTTTATGTGACTTATGTTGTTGTTAAAGAAGAGAAGGATGATGGAGACGACAAGACTAGCATTGCACCCAACCTTTAGCTCCTATACTTTATGTACTATCATGACAAGATCAAAGTGTTCTTTGCATTATAAGCAAAATGGTGGATTCAACCTTGAGTGCAAGCATAGAGCTGAACGATAAAGAATTCAAACTAGTTAATTTAATTTTATATTTTGAAATTAATTAGCTTGATATGGACGAATTTTATTATATGCCTATATAAGGACTAAACATGTGTAAAATTAATTTTAATGTATGATAGAGAGAATTTTAATCAATTAAGTGAAGTTTTTTCTTAACTTTATTTTTTTTGAAACTTTATAAGTTTACTTAAATTATTTCACTTCTATCTTTCAATACAATTTCTAAGTTAGATTAGATTTTGTGTGATTGTTATCTTTTAATAAGTAAGTATTTTACTTTAATTTAATAAACAAGGAGTTTAGTTTCATCAACATAATATTTTCTTGATGATATTGCGCTAAAATTTCAAAATTGAATGCACGTTCTATTTCTGTTATAGATAAGATTCATATTATATCAGTTATAGGTAGGATTCTATCTCTGTTATAGATAAGGTTCGTATTATATCAGTAGTTACCAGGTCTCTAGATAGTTATTCTCTTCACCCGATCTTCCTCAGGTTGTCTTAAACCCACTGAATACCACTCATGTCAGTCCGCTTTTTAATGTTATGGTTTTCTCTCCTCTTTTTTTTTTTTTTTTTTTTTACTCTCTCTACTGGAAGTTGTTATAAATAATTTTGTTTACTACTGCAGGAACCCCTATCTTCTACAGAAACTTTGTACACCCATATTGCTAGTGCACAACAATGAACTTGGACGCAAAATGGATAGCACAGGAAGAACAGATCGAAACTACTGCACAGGGATATGTCCTATGAAGCACATAAAATAAGACAAATGCTGTCCGTTTTCTTGCCCTATAGAATTCCAAACAGAGAAAAAATACTTGGATATGAACTATTGGAACTTAATATATTACAAAAGATGAAAAAAACCATTAAAGTATATACAGCAGCACAGTTTTCCATGGAATTTTACCTAACAACATCAACGCGCAGAGCTTAAAAATTGCGCAACAGAAACTACAGCTCAAGGGATCCTCATAATCTGTTTCAAAAAAAAAAAGGATCCTCATAATCCATGAAAACATCAAAGATACATGTCAATCATCATCTGATAAACAAACAACCTCACTTGGACATGCCTCATCTGTTCTAGTATTATTCAGCAGTGCAAGCCCAGGCAAGACCACAGGATCTGTGTTGGAATCCAAATTTGAGAGTGGGTGCAAACTGGTGGATGAATTGGCATTTGATTGATTATCCACATCCATGAGCAATTCAAGTGCAGCTAGAGAGGACCTAACATGAGGTGGCAAAATTCTTGAAGCTTCAGGAAGACATACACTGTTATGAGAATGTGATTGCTGTGTGGATGGCTGTAGTCGAAATGGAGGCTGGGAGGGTGCAGAGGTTGGAGTGTTGCTGGGCACCGATTGACTTGGTATCCCAATCGTAAGGGAAGAGAGATTCCTTGGAATTGTAGATGTTGAAGGTCTGAAAGGTTGTAAATGTGGGGCAGGAGCACGAATTTCACTGCCAATTTGAAGATTGCTAGTGGCAGGGGAGATGGAGCTGATATGAGGAGGCCTGGTTATATTTCCTGAGAGAAGTGCTGGAGAATTATGCACAGGAAGCAGAGTTGGAGCTGTACAATGTAAGCTGGGAATTGCAATCTGTGGGCTAACCGCAGGTTGACCAGATGGAGACAGACCAGCGACAACAGCATTCCTTTGTGCAGAGGGCTGTGATGACAGATCAAGCAGCTGCTGCATGAAACTCGAGGACCCCTCTGCCAAAAGAGAAAGAGTATGGAGCTCAACAGCAGTTATTGAAAGTATTAAAAGCCACAAGAATTGAATTAGAGATAAATTTGACTAACACTGGGGAAGTGACCAGAACTAAACAGCTCTTTGAAAATATCAATTTGCGTATTCTAAACAAGTCATATTTGTAAATAAAGTTCAGAAAAAATAAAAAAAAAAAAAACCTTTTCCAAGAAAGCAGACAAGTTATTTTATGGCATCTAAAATATACATATATATAAAGAGGAGGCGGGTTCTCATTTTTTCAGCGTTCTGAATTCCCCTCGAAACCTGACAGTCTCTAACTCGAGGAATGGAGTTCCTTCCCTAGCAGAAATTTGGCAGATTCCCACACTAGAATTGCAAATCAGTAGAGGAGAGTTACAGCTAGCTCAGTCTTGGCCCATTATCAAATGAGCTCAAGCAGTTTTTATAAAGAAGCTCAGCTTGTTAACAGGCCTGTCCACAGCCCCTTTCCCTTTGTTATGCAGATATTGACAACTAAGATGGGTTGTGAGATCCACCCTTATGGGCAAATTTTGTCTAAATCACATGTACTGAGGTTGACAAATTAATCAATTAGTATCAATGGGTTCTTGAAAGAACTTGGCTCCATGGTTTCTATATATATTACTGTTAGTTTTAAATTGTGGCTAATTTCGCGCACCTTGATGCATGCCTGGTGCACTAGATGACCTAATATCCATGCACTTAGACCTGAATGCCTCTGCCAAGATCTTGTTCATAAGAACTTTTTCCTCATTTGTCTCCATTTCTTTCTTCTTGATGACAAATTCAGATTCCAGCCCCTGAAGCTTAATCTCATACTTTTTACGAATTTGAGCAATTACTTCCTCTATCTCCTTTTCGCAATCAGATTTTAACTGCAGCTTCTGCAAAACAAAGGAGCTTTAATCCAAACAAAAACAATTTAAGATTTTATTGGAATGAAGAAGAATTAAGTAATTAAGAAAATCACCATTTCCTCATGGGTATTGACAATTCGGTCTGATTCTTTTCGCATCCTCTCCAATTCAATTTGAAGTGGATCATGATACAAAGGCAGAGGGGGTACTCGAACCGGCGGCACTGTTTGTACAGTATGATTATTAGCTCCCGAAGAAATAGGTACAGCCCTTGTATCAGAAATATGCACCCCAAATCCACCAACAGGAATTTCAGTGGGCAGATTTTGCATATTATGTGTTCCTGGCTGTGAAACAGGTTGATTTGAGCACGCCACCTGGTCCTCCACCATTGGCATTGAGGTCTCAGCAATGTTCATAGTGATATGATCATCATTTGGCTGACTAATAGTGGATTCTCTGGATGGCATTTCCAGCACATGTTCTATAGCTGGCATATCACCATTTTCTAGGCTAGCAGCTTCAGCATCATTTTGATGGCGTCCTGAAGCATCAACTTGTAAAGTATTATGATTTCCACTCACTGATGCAACTCCACCTTGCAGTCTAGTGGATCCATTTGGCAGAAGATGTTCATGTTGCAATGCCTAAGCAAGTGAGGACATATAAATGATCTATCTTTTTAAATTATTCTAGTAGGAAATCTTTACTAAAACTGAAATGGCTTTTCATGTCACACTGAAAAAAATAAATTTAAAAAGATCATAGTAAACTAACAATGTCATGCATGCATTCACTTCAGGAACCATTCCCCAAAAAGACCCCGAAAGCAAAACAAACGCATATTAAGTTTAATTTCTTGCAATTAGAGAGACAGCAGAAAACATACAGAAGAAGTCCAAAATAGCATAAAAGGGTCCAAAATAGCATAAAAGGTCTGCAGAAGAATCCTCAAGTATTGCAACCGCAATGCAGGGATACAAACAAGATGGCAACCACAAAGATTGCAAATAAATTGTAATTCTAATTCAATCAAACTTGAATATCTTGAGCTAGGAAATTTACCAGAGATGGTTCTTGGGAATGGTTTGCTTCATTAATGGCTGGAATCACTGTGTCCTGCTGAGCAACTCTAGTACCATCACATGAGGCCATTTCTACAATCTCTCTATCACTGCTATCACCCTCCACTTCACCAGGAGCGGTTTCAATTACTCCTGATGCAATCACTGCATCCTGCTTGTTAATTCCAGCGGTTATACCCAATGACTGAAAGTCTTGATTATCAACAGCCTCAACTGCTTCAATAATTCCATCCTGCTGCTTACCAGCTTCACCACCATTAACTACTTCACTTGGTACAGTTTCAGGCACCCCCGATGAAACATCTGCACCTTGTGGATGTAGTTCAATTTTATCAGAAGAATCATCAATTATGATCTTATCCACCAGAATCTGTCCATCCTGCTGCTTACCACTATTCTCATTCACTATTTTATTGGAAACACTTTCTGTTACTCCTGATGATACCTTTTTATTTTGCTGGTCACCAGAAATCATATTGGTGTGGGGATCTTCATTAACAGTACAAACTACAACCTGCTGATCAACTTCAGAAGCATTCCCAGATGGCAGAGCATGAATATTATCTTTCTTCGTGTTGACAGTGTTGCTATCATCCATAGCTTCAGGAGAACTTCCTAGCCCTTGGACATTCTCATAGCTGCCTACAGAATTGGCACTCTCAGGCACATCCATTGAAAGCTTTTGAGGCATCATTAATGTGCTTTCATTAGGACTCTGTTCATCAGATGAGAATTTATTAGTGTTATCCGGACCATCACTGGAACTGACAGCCTTGGGTACTCCTAATCTAACCACTGCAAAAGGAAATTGTTTTTTAAATGAAAATACATTTACCTCCGATCCATCCCTCAAGCTTATAGCTGTGGAAACTCTCAATGGAGCCTCTCCATCAGGGATCTGTTCATTTGTAGGGCCAGGGCATAGATCATCATCATCATTTGAACTTACTGTTTCAGGAACTTCCAGTAGAACTCCCTTGTCTTGCATGCTTTGAATTCCTTCGGGATTCTGCTTCGTCAAATGAGAATTCAATGGAACATCATTTTCTTGATTATGTCCAGTTTCTTTAGAAGGTGACTTCTTAACTAGTTCCTTCTTTGCCCAGTTATCCACTTCGTTCAACCAACAAGCTTTTCTCTTTTCCAACTTGTTCCTTGCAGCCACATGCAATTCCTCAAGATTTTTGCGGCGGATCTCCATCCGTTGTTCCAGTTCATTAAATTTTTCTTTGTACTCAAGATCCAGGAGCTTCAGTTTGTCAGTTCTCATTGTGCTATTACTATGTAAACGTATAACAGCTGCTTCTGTTTTCTGCTTATTCTCAAGTTGTGCCTTCTCTTCGTTGTACCTTTTCTTAAATTCCATTATTTCTTGCTGTTGCTTCTGTAAGAGCTTTCTCATTTGTTTATCACATTTCTTCTCAATATCTCTGATACTTTTTGAAAAATCTTGCTGAGCCAATCCCAGCTGAAGAGGTGCCTGATCAGACCTAGCTTGTAAATACTCTTCAGTGACAACTTCATTTGATGATTGAGAAATTTCGGAAGAGCAGGCTTGTGTAAAAAACCCCGTATGATCTACAAATACTTTTTTCAGACACCGGAGCATTGAATACAAATAATCTGCCTCTTCTTTCTTGCAGCTAAACTTTAAATGCTGTTTTGCGAGTGCAATAGACTCTCTGTGATCAATTTTGTGCTTTAGCAAAGATGCTGCAGTCCAACACTGAAATTGGAACAGCACATTAGTTAAGTACATTGCTAGCATCATCTGATTTTTTATGCACTCAAAAAGCCCAGAATACAAGCAAGGTCAAAAGCAGAGACACAAAGGCATGCAAATATAGGACATGGATGCAGAAACACATAAAAGAGGATAGCAATTGCCTTTCTTGAAGCTAATTTCTGGAGAAAGATGGAATAAAAAAGGAAGCAAAAAAGAAATTGGTCCTCTGCACGATTGACACTTCCCTTTATTGAGGTAGCTAGCCCCTTTTTTTGGAAAAATGTTTACAGTCTAATTTACCTCAACTGGTCCAAATAGACATCATTTTTTTTTTTTTTTTGAGAAATGTTTACTGTCTATTTGTTTTGGAAAACTTAAATTATAGGTTTCTAATTTCCCTTTTCTCCCACAGAGTGTCATAAATTTGATGCTCAAATGGAAGGAAGACTAACACTGTGATATAATACTTATTATGAATACATTGACAAAAAGCTTTCATAAGTCACATTCAGCTTCCATTGAATATCATCATATTCTTGTTTTGATAATTGGCAAACATAGTCCACCATTAATTATTGTCAAAATTGAATGTGAAGATGCAAACATGAAATCTTAGGTGGCCCTGTTGATGTGATAATAGTTGATGTAGGCCCTATTGCCACATCAACTTTCTATTTGTATAAATAGACTAAATGTTTTTGATTTGTAGCACATTTGTCCCAGATTTTTAACTTTGACATATCTTAATTTTTCTAAATATATTACATTTTACTAAAACACATTAATCTAATTACTAAATTATTTCAAAATAAAATAATATTTACATAATTAATAACTAAAAGTATTATTAAAATTAAATACATACTAATACATGTGTTAAAAAATTTATCAGTATTATATTATTTATTAGATTTAGACATGTGAATCTAAATTTAATACATGTGCTGATACTTTTCAACCTCTTACAGATATTAATATATATAAGGATATATATTTAATTTTAATAATATTTTTGGTTATAAATCATGTGAACATATTTTATTTTTAAAATAATTTATTAATTAGGTATATATTTAAAATTTTTTATTTAAAAAACAAATAATTTAAATATTATAATTAACCACTAAATTTTATATATTTAACAGTGAAATGTAATATATTTAGAAAAGATTAAGATATTTATGGAAAAATTAAAAATTTCGGACAAAGAAACATTTGGTCTTTTTATACAAATAGGAAGTTGATGAAGTAATAGAGGCCACATTATTTATGCCATATAGGATGGCACGTCAGCACCTCACACTCAATTTTAACCAAAGTGAATGGTGGGATGTATTTGCCAACAAATTGTCAAATCAGGACATTTATGTCAAAATTAAAAAATGGACTAAATTTGCACCAAATTGAAAAGATTTGGTATTTGCAGACTATTAGGCCTTAATAGAAGTACTTGGATATTATTAAAAATATAATATATTTATCTTAAAAATTATTTCTTTTTATATGATCTTATTTTTGTTTATCGCAAATTTATTGTAGTTAATTGAATGCTATATTGCCTAGTAAATAATTTTACTATTAAATATCCATGTTATTTTAACATTAAATCATATAATTTTAACAATATTAGTAAGTCAAGTATTAAAATAAAAGTAAATTAAAACCACAAAGCTTTCAATGTCAAGAAAAATACCATACTTTAAAGCGAAAAAACGTCTAACCACAAGGTACTTCTATACTTCTCTCAAGACTTTATTAAAGGAAACAAAAAATCATACAGCAAAGAAAAAGAAAATTCTAACCAGGGATATCTGAAATGCCTGCAATATGGTTGCCGGTTCTCTGCTAACATGATGATTATTCATTACATATTGAAGGAAACTTTGGACCATAGCCTTGACACCTTCCTGTAATGAGATAAAGAAACATAAATATTATAAAACAAAGAACAGTATATGCTTGAATAAAAAATTATTACTCTCATGATCGACAAGTATTCATATGAGAAATCTGCCATTTGCAGGTCCATTGCATGCACGAAAAAATAAATTATGGCGAAATGCATATTTGTGCACCTGACGTTAATTGAGTTGCACCCTTGAACTATCAATTTTACCTACCACTTGAAGTTGTAATTACATCACTTTTAAACACTCAGCAATCCCTAGAAAATTTGCACATGCATACTTTTTGGATAATTTCCCAGGATTGGGGGAAAAAAAATTCAAATGTGTAGAAGGACAAATAAAAATTTTTAGTGCAAATAACCAATCAATGAAATTTTATGAGCTTAGAATATGCATTCAGCAGTGAATTGTTCAACCTCCATGACAATAAACTGTCTCAAAAACAAAATGAAAAACAATTTCAGATTTGAGTACAATATTACGGATAATATAATGCATTAGTACATATTTGATTAGTGTATATGCAATAGATAACCAATACATTTAAATTGGATACTATTAGAAACTCTCACTATCGAATTTAAATAGATTGCCTATATTCTGCAGAACAGACAACAGCATGTACAATTTTTCTACAACATTTATGCAATTTCAAAGCATCAAGAGGGGAAAAGTGTTTCAAGTACATATAGCAACATTCAAGACATTTCTGTTGGGTAAGATCTGAAACTAAGTTATTATCAACGATTGACTTTATAAGAACTGCTTAACACATTTCCAATCAGTTTAGCATCTTTGCTAAAGCGGCTCTATCCATAAATACCCCACCTATCAGTTTTATTTGACACATTGTAGCTAAGCACGTGCTACGATGCTAACCTATGCATTAATAATGATTTACCTAGTCCCCTTCTATATCTATTCAGTAATCGCCAATGAACCACACATCTCATTTATAGCCAATTTAAGGGTACACCAAATGTCTGAGCCACGAAATAACATAAGCTTAATTTCACCTAAATAAACTTGTCACTAAATTTTGGTGTTGCCACTTGACTTCAGTTTGCAACTAAAAATCTTAAAACTAAATAATCCATCACAATAAAGGCACTATTGCTGAATCCAAACAGGTCATACAGTCTGCATTAACAATCTTTTAATTAAAATATAAAAAGAAAAATGTACATTAGAATTGAAAAACATTAACAAAGAAAGGTGGATGAATGTTAAAAAACATGACAATCTATTATCTCTCCTCACTCCACTAAAAACATTTTGGTGATGACAGTAAATAATTACTCTTCCAACCAAAATCTTCCAAATTATCCCATTTTATATTTTTCCTACACTGGTTTGAGTGGTTCGCCTTTCTGAAAACACTATTAGATGACTTCCTTTTATTTTTTTTTTAATTATCAATTTTCAGCTCCTCATTTGTTCTGCTGCCCTGAACAAAGTCACAAGAAAAATATCATTTATCTCTTATTACTAACCCTCTATTTAGTAATTACATCTTACGCTTCCTTTTAAGATTAGTTTTGCACACATAACCAAACGAGGCAGAACAGGAAACTAACTTCTCAGATCCCAGCATTCACTCGATCTTTGCTTATCTTTTGTTTTTGTATTCTATTTGTTTCAACAAGATTTGACTCTGTTTTCCTTAATGATCATTCGTTTTATGGAAGTCAACCAGGTGATGTGTCTCAAACGGAACAGCAACCTGCAGCTGTCTCTCCACTAGCAATACAATTCACAATATAAGCATTTTTACCCATTAATTATTTTAGTCTTACATAGTGTGGATTCACTTACAATGTTAGAGTAATTGAGTTTAGGTAGGTAAAAATCCTGCCAAATTTGAGTCACATGAGAAGAGAGGAGGGAGAAGACAAGAAGATAAGCATGACTCACATGAGGAGAAGATGGAGAAAGAAGTATTTATTATTCCTTTTCAATTGTGGCCCACTTCTCTTTTCTTTTGTAACGTGAAAAAAGAAAAAGTAAAAAAGCTGCCACGTCAACATCCACAAAGGCTTGACAGAATTTAGGCAAAAATGACCTATATTGCAATATAAGTGGTTTTATGTTACATATTGAAGTTATGAAACAGCACAAAATTAAGTGAGGAAGTTGACAAAATTAGGCCAATAGTGTCCTGGAGTCCTATAGCTTTACATGAACACAACTACAGCAAAATCTGCCTATGAACACTATAGCATTGCCAAGGATAATCAATGAGCATAGCCAAGATAAGAAAAGAAAATGAAAAATATACAGAAACAAAAAAAATATATTTGTATTTCAATGTCAATAAAAAATTGAAAGCAGTTAGAATAAGCTAAAAGTAAAATAGTATTATATCTTACTGAAAAATATGAAAATAACGTATAGAAAAGTAAGCACATTTACGCAATATGAAATAAAATTGGGGGAAACAGAGAGAAAAAAAGAAAAAAAGAACTAAGATGGCTTTTGTTGTTGCTTTTGTTTTATGTTTATATTTCTAAAATAAAATATGAAACATGTTTGTTAAAAATATTTATGCTTTTTCTTTCAACCTCTTCTACTAAACTTTTAAGAAACAAATTACAATGCAAAAAGAAACAATTAATGTTTTCACAATTTAAACTCCTAATCTTTCTCCTATTTTCTCTCTATATCCTTTTGTTCTTTGTTTCCAATTATATGACTTCCTCTCTTTTTAATTTTCTCTTTCCCGTGTCTTTTCTTTTCTGTTCTTTTTGAACTTTCAATCATTTAAATTAATTCTCATATAAACCAAAATTTGTTTTTGAAAAACAATTAATAGAAAACATGAAATAAGCTCTGGTTTATTGTAAATAAAAAACAAAAAACAAAAAATGACAACCCAAATAAATGGATTCAATAATGTGGAAGAGCATGCTCAAGTAAAAGATGACAAGAATGCAAGAAAGAGAAACATATAACATGAACTAAAAATGATATAATGATTAGAGCTAATAGAAAGTTTTACAATGAATACAACTAATAAAGAAAAAGGATCCAAGTCAATGCACACCATAATCAAGACTACTAATGAGGGGTAAGATATTTTTTAAACAGAAGGAAAACATGAAGCTAAAACTGAAATTTAAACGCTATAGCATGCTGGATAAGCACCAGTAGCCTACATAATACTAGTGACTAAGGGAATAAAGAAAGGAGTAAAGAGGAAGCGACTTTCGATCAGGCCAGTAAGATATGCCTCTCCAAACCCAAAGAATGGATTACCATAGAAAAGGGATAATACAACCCTAAAATGGAACATCTCTCAAACTTTAATTTGTATATAATTTTCCAAGAATGATTTACCAAATTGTAGGCTATTCTACAAGAAGATTAACACACAATACAGAAATTAAATACCAAGAAAATGACTAAAACAGTCAGTCCTTAGATTGTGATTCAGTTTGGCATTGTTGTTTGACATGCAGCCTTGGACCTCACTGACAGCTCCCCATGTCAGTGAGGTACAACTTCTATTAATATGTCGAACATATATCTGAAACCCAAAGTTCCCAAGATAATATTCATCTGGCCTGAAAACCCTATGACATTGTTAAGCCTGCTATGCCACTAGTAAAAACAAAGCTCATTGAGGCTTGATCAGACAACACCACTTTAAGCTCATGAGAGAGTCCTTCGTACACTTTTATCGATAATCAGATTTACGTGCATCACAGTATGACCAAAGTAACATACAATTATCACAAAGAAAAAGCACTAGAGAAGTGTATAAACATACATTACAAATTAACAACTTCAATAGGGAAATGAGAAACATACTGGGAGTTGCAGTACTTCACAAAGTTTTGCTATCTCTGGTTTCAAAAGAAGATGGAGACTCTTCTGCGAATCATGCAAATTAATTCTTTCATTAGACTTAACCTTGTAAACTGCCAGTTCTTCTGAATTAATGTTAGTCAAACTTGGGGGGCTCAAAGCACTGCTTGTATAGTTTGCATTGAGACGCCGAGTTGACGTAGACATCAATTGATGAACATTATGTGATGGACCTCCAAAACTTCCTGACAAAAATAAGAGACATTATAGAAAATTAAACATAGGTATCCATGAAAGCTAAAATACTTTCATACTTATTCTCCAACAAAGCAAGAAAGAACATCTAGAGTACAACGACAAACAGAAAGACAATGTCAATCAATGATGATACAACGACTTACCATCATTGTACCCAGCAGCAGCTTTCCCTTCAAATGGGACAGATTTGAAAGAGTTTGGGTCAACATCATTGTTGACAACTTTCTTGCGCTTCTTCACAACTTCCTCAACCTCACCTTGCTTCTTGAGATAATCCTCAGAGTGTTGCACCCTCTTCCGGTTCCTCTGAGACAAACCAGATGAAAATTTCCACTGTGGTTGTTTGCCGTCCAACAGTTTTTTCCAAAATATATGGGGCAATTCTTCATCAGTCAATTGAATTTTCTGCTCACTAGGCAAAGGAGAATCAGAAACATAAGTTCCTTGATTTTGTTCAGCTTTCAGTATTATTGAGGACTTGTTTGAATTGTTATCTTTGGCATTTTGAGAAAGTATGGTCAAAAAATCCTGGATAACATCATTGACAGAAAACTGATCAAATGATGAACTTCCACTTGTTATTAGGTTACAGCTACTGTGAAAATCATCCAACTTGCTGAATAGATATGAAGCCCCTCGCATGAGCAGATTCTGACTATTAGCCCGATTTATGTTCTTTACATCACTATCAAGAGTCTTATTTTGCTTAGCAAGGATCAGAGCATTCTCTTCCACAGTGAAAGATGAATAAAGACGGAATATTTTTAACTGTTCAAACTGTGAATCAAGTGTTATCTTGCCTAGGCTCCTTAAATCATTTGCTGGGCACCAATCACTACCAAATATGATAACAATGTCTACTGATGAGAGTTTGATGCTCGATGAACAAGCACGTGTTTCTAATAGAAACACAAATCTCATTTTTTGGCTGTTGAAATTGTTTAGTGCAGCTTGCTTCCTTTTAGGATTTACAAATCCATCAATACGTTCATAAGAATCCTGGCCAAATCTTTGACGTACGAAGTCATCCAAAATATCTCCAATCTTATCCTTGCAACCACTAGACTGTTGACCAAAAATATCAAAGATACAGTAAATAGCCTAGCAATAGCATAAAGAATAAAATGTATATCATAACACAGAGCACTGCTAATAAGAGAGAGAGGGGGGATACGGGATGTGTGGGTCAGGAAGAGGAACCATACAGTTAAAAGACAGAGGTAAAGTTAAAAGAGAGTGAAATACTTTGTATGTAATCACAACAATTATATGGTCATTGGAGCACGACAGAAGAAAACCAAACTATATTCAATAGAACCATTGTATTAGCACCCATAAATGTGATAATTTCATCTCTTAGTTAGAATTTAACTTTAAGAATAGTGTTTTGCGTGACATTTCTAGAGCATGATCCGTCTAACTAAACAATAATTTTTCTTTAGGTGAAGACAACTTACAAAACAAAAGTCTATCAAAAAAAAACCAAATCCGAAGCTATCTCATCTTTTTCCAAATCCTAATACTAGAACACAAGCCACGTACATCATTATCATAAAAGGATATTGGGAACATATATACATCAAATTAAGCACGCAGGTTTCAGCAACAAATAAGAGCAAGATATATGCAGAAAATCAACAAATAATAAATAAAAAGAATCTACATAAAACTCTGTAAAGAAAATACCTGGAAAAGGACTATCACTCTCAGACCTTTATTTCTTATCTCTAAAAGCATTGCCTCAAGAAGTTGTAATTTTCCACTTGCTTTTATTCCAATATCTAAAATGTCAAGCATTGTTGCATTTTCTGTGGAAATATTTTGTGGTGGTTGATCCATGATGTAGGGATGATCACAACACTGTCAACAAATACCATACACATAATTTGGCATTGGGAATACCTTAGCTTAAACGCCTATATTATTATCATCAATATTTTCAGAAATGGTAAATAATTTGAAGTTCTTGTAGATGCAAACAAAAGAACGAAGGTAGAATTTTTCCACTATAAAAAGTGTTTCTCTTCTTTTTTTTTTTATCTATCTTCTCTATCAAAGATCCTTCTTCAGTTTAGCCTAATCAGAAATTGAGTCTAATCAGAAAGGATTTGATCATTTCTCTATCTGCAATTCAATATAAATGTATATTATTTTTTCTATATTCATTTGTTTCTGCATTCATATTAACTAATGAAAGTTAATAGCCAAGATCCACTAATGTACTAAATCCCCCATGCATGTACAATTTCTGTTATGTGAGCCCGCTTAGCTCAGAGGTTAGGAAAGGAAAAAGCTTAGTGCACATCACATGATTAGAGATAATGTCAGACTTCCAATTTGAAAGTTATCAAAACAACTTCGAAGGTAGTCCTAATTTCCAAATAAGTAAAACCAAAAGCTTCTTTAGTAAATATAGCTTACAATGAAAATTTAACAGAGAAGTTACACCATATCAGCCACAGCCTTGGACCCACCTGGGCTAAAGACAAATCTATGAAATTAACAATGTCTAGTTCCACACAGAACTTGTACACACTAGTCTACAAAATTTGACCAAGTAGATAACCACACATAAACGAAGACAATCAAGAGATGAAAAACTTATCAATAAAGCACATTTAAAAGAATCTAAACCCCATGCAACCAATAAGCCTACCTTTCGGGTTGAGATAAGAATATCACTAAGTGCCCCAACAAGATCATTCTTCAAGGATGAGAATAGTGATAAAGAATTTGAAAGTAGAGTAGAACAATACTGCTCAAGTTGTAAATTGGATATATGAACAGGAACCCAATACTCCAAAAATCTCGAAGAGTCCGACTTGGAACCATTGACAACATATTTTGATAATTTCTCCTTCAAGTTTTCAATTTTACTACTGGAATTAGTTGATAAGCCCTCACTGCGATGTGTCTCCCTTTGAAAATCAAGCAAAGACAACAAATTCTCAATGGAACTATCCTGCAAAATCAACATGATAAGCCATCCTATGGTTAGGTATATTTGCCTATGTGTGGTGTCAATGTGGCAAGGAAGGATGACACTAAAAATAAAGTACAAGAGATATGCTATGATGTCAAACAAACCTTAAGTTGACCATTGAAAAGAAGAAGCCTCATGTCTGTACTTAAACCCTTAATTTGTTCAAAATGTGAATATATTCTCAACCGCTGGCACTCATCAACTATTACTGCTTCCCAGTTAATCAATCCAAGCACGTCTAGATCCTGTAAATTATAGATAAAGGTCAACAATAGATGTCAAAATAAATGAAACTACAAAAACCTTTGAATGTGGCAAAAAAAAAAAAAAAAAGGTTCCCTTTCCCCTCTAGTGGAACAAGAAAACAACACTACTGTTTCTCTCTTTACAGGTGTAACACTACAGATGCAGCAAATTTACTAATAATTTAGTACATATTTGTCAAGGTAACTCATCATGAAGACAAGTTATGTGTGTAAAACTAATAGAATTCTATAGCCAAAATCATGTAAACTACAAGGATATACCTCTGCAATAACTTCTGGAGAGGTTACAAGTACATCAAACATTATGCCCCCTCCTCCATAAAACTCCACTGCCCTAATACTTCTTCGTAGATCTTTGTCTCCATGGTAAAACACAGGACCAAGAGATGGAATCAGACGAAAGAATTCTTCATCCCACAAAGAAAGTGCAGCAGAAGTTGTGACGACTAGAAAAGGGCGAGAGACATAGGATGACAAAGATGAAATAAATTTAATCACCTTCATAATGCGTTCCTGCAAACATATTGATGGCTCGTATTCATATTGAATCCAATATAATTACATTAAGCAACTGGTATTAAAAGGGCAGAATCAAATAGACAAAATTTCAAAACAGAAAGAACACCACAAGAACAGATAAATATATTGATTGAAACGGCACATAATCACAACAAACAACTTGGTTCAATAGTCCCATAAAGGAATATGAGAACTATGCAGCCAGACACTGTCATTTTAAAAGACAGAAAAAAAAAAATTCATTGCTTATCACACAAAATAATAACTGGAAACTGAGTTGGTATTAAACATGACCAAGCCTATAATCATGCATATGCACATATGCAAATAGAAACATAGGAGGGCTGGCAATTCGTGTCAATAGGTCATGTTGAGACATGATAATAACACAGATATAGCCAACCCAAACACGACCCGTTTAATTAATTGTGTCAAACCCATAAACCCAAACACGGATACGTTTAAGTAATAGGTTACACAACACGATTCATGTAACCTGTTTAACCTATGCAGGTCTAAATGTGTTTACACTACAAACACGATAAAGACATGTTTAACATATTTAAACATCAAATTACAAATGTAAAAAAAAACAATTAAACATACAAATCCTAAATAATAATTTTTAAGTTTAAAGCTACACAATTCTATTATGGATAAATAATGCAATTGATAATAGTAGCATAAATTTTTATAGATAATAATAATTCACCAAAACTATATATGAAGTTCTATCAACACGATCAATAATTCACTAATTTATGAAATTTTTTATTATTAATATTAGTTGATACTAAAATTATAAAACTTTAGTATTTTCATTATATGTATTTGCTTAATATTAAATTAAATAATGTGTATAGTATCCACTTAGTATTTAAGTTATCTTTAATTAGTATAAATAGTAAATACATAATATGAATCACAATATTAGTATATATCAAAATTTCTATGAACGTAATTGATGAAACAAATACTATTATATATAATAATATCAAGACTATATATATATCAAGACTATAAGTTATTAATATAATATACAATTGACAATACTAATTTATACTAAAGTTTAAAGATATATAATTTTATCATTGGATGACATTGCTTGCAATAGCATAAATGTTTATAGATAATAATAATTCATCAAAACTATATATGGATTTATATTCACACAATTGACAATACTATCTTATACTGAAAATATATAATTCTATCATATGTAATAATAATACTATCTTACACTAAAGATATAAAATTCTATTATATGTAGTAATATCAAGACTATATATATGTCAAGACTATATATTAGTAATACAATATGCAATTGGCAATACCAATTCACACTAAAATTTAAAGATATATAATTTTATCATGGATATATAATGCAATATATCAAGACCAAATATGATTAATACAACTGACAGTTGCACTAAAATATATAATTTTACCATAGATACATAAATTTTTATTATATTTAATAAATTAATTTATTAAATATGAAATATATATATATATAAACGGGTGTGTACGTATTTAAATGGGTTAATAATTAATTGTGTTAACATGTTTATGAAATGTGTTAATATGTGTTTAAACAGGTTACATGTTAATCGTGTGACTTGTTTACTAAATGTGTTTATATGTGTTTAAACAGGTTAGGCGGGTTCAACCCATTTAGACACGATTTTATTCATGTTTTAAATGGGTTGACCCCAAACCTATTTATACTAAACCCAAACCCGTTTAACTCCGTGCCGTGTCGCGTCGTTTAAATGGGTCGTGTCATAAATTGCCAACTCTACATAGGACTGAACTGGCCTACATAAAGCGTCCAATTCTGGCCTACTAGTAAATAAGAGATCAGAACACCCTATACAGGTATGGGAACATAATGGAGAAGAGGTGGGCAGCTCTCCCAGCTCAAGCCTGCTTTCCTAACCAGGGAAAAGTGCCACAATCACCACCTTTTTTTATTAAATTTTTTGCAATATATTTCTTTAGTTTTTGCCGTTTTAAAATGCATATAAAACTACCAATATATCATTATTAACATTGTTTTGGTTTATTAACCATATTATATAACTCCCGATTCAAGGGAAGCCTCCATCTATAACCACCAGGTTACTGTTCCATGCACTTGCTTTGAAAACTGAAAATTAACTAAAAGGCAATCCTGAACCAAAGTACAAATAACCAAGCTCACCTGATCATCAATAACAACAGCATTCTGCCCCTTTTGCCAATAGTCTAGAAGATTGCGGATAAATTCCAGATGACTATTTCCAGACACAATTAGATCTCCAGCTAGTAACTGTGATGTTTGAACTGATGAGACATCTTTTATCTCAGGTTTCTGCAGGTCATTGTCATAAACAACAAAAAATGTAATGGAATTAAAAAAGATATGTACAAAGCATTATTCCATAACATAATAGCAAAAAGGAATAAATATGTTAATCAAGTAGCATGTGGTTAGCAGGCTCAAATGATAAAAGAACTGCATAACTTAGAAACAGCAATAAATAGTGTTCGTTTGGTACTGTGCATACAAATTAAAAAAAGAATTAAATGGTAAATGGAATACCATAGTCGTTTGGTAAGAACTTGCATGGAGTTTTCATGGATTCCTTTATTGACTAAGGTAGCACAGTGTAACTGACTAGCTTTCAATAAAAAGCTCCTTTCTTTTTCTTTTTGCTTACCAAAAAAAAAAAATAGAAGTTGTCCTAAAACCCTTTTTTTTTTTTTTGGCAAAGCATCTTATTTTCACATTTTCTCCCAGGATAGGAAAAAAAAAACTTAAATAATGCATCACAACTTTTGATATTTATTAAACAAAAAAAAAAAGCTTCTTTCAAAAAAGAAAAAGTCAAAAATTAAAACACAACATCACAATTTTAAATACTTGGTCTGAAAAAAAAAAAAAGGAAGCTTATCTTCTTCAGAAAATCATAAAAGTACCTTATAACAATTACTTTCTGAATCTAACAGCATATCTGCTCACAAAAGAATATTTAATTCATTGAAGATGCAAAAATCAACCACAGCACCAAACTAACCCTCTCTTCAATTATTTATATTATTTCATATTCATTTATTTGATAAGTAAGATCATTAGATAACTTCTGCATCAAGAAGTTTCTTTGACTTGAAGAAAAAAGAATCCACAATTTACCAAGATCTTGTATGATTACAGTCCTTACAGAAGTTGCACAACTAAGCACTTCACAGTTAGCTATACATTGAAAGCACATGATGAGATCATACTAGTAAACAGATTATAAATTTAGAATTGAGATCTCTTATAAATGTTTATTTATTGCACACAAGGGTGCCTTATGCAACATTCTCTTACTTTATAATATAGATATAGGCGTAGTTAAAAGGTAATTATGAACACCAGCCTTTCTAATATTATGTTTCTTTCTCCTCTTGTGTCTTTGTCTATTATTTCTAACAGGGTATCAAAGCTCAGATTCTTAAATGAGTTTCTTACTCTCTAACCATTTCTTAACCAAATAGCTATAATTCAAACCATAAAATATTAAAATGATTTTACAAATGATTTCACCAAGATATAAGAGTTTCTCATATTTAGCAATACCCACCTTATCTGTTCCAAATAAACAGTGGCCTCTCTTTGCCTTCTCATGACGATTCTCATAATCTCTCATGAGGCTCTGAATATATGGCAACTCCATAAAAGAAGCATTTTCCAACTCCCATGTTGCATGCTCATAATCAAGACCATGCCATTTTACAAGCCACTCACAATGGCAACTCAAAACATCATCAGCATCTCTCCCCTGCACCTCATCATGTTGCTTGGGCGACCCTAACAATCTTTTATCAAGTAAACGATGTGGCTCAGTCCACTCTGGTTTCCATTTTGTGGCCTGTAGAACATACAATTTTGAGAATAGGAAATGCTAATTCATAAAGCATAAAAAAATTATTATTAATTTGTTACCATTCATCATTTTCTTTTAATCATCCAACAAAGAGAAGGGAATATCAAAGAAAAAAATTATTTTTAGACCTGGCCTTTCCGGTTGAATTTTGCAACAAGTAATGGAGCTTGAACAAGTAGTTGACTTTCGGACACCCACCGATTGTGAACATGTGCAAGACCTTTGTATTTAACAAAATACTGCTTCCTTTGTAAACCTAGCCAAAGATATCATCATATTTGAAACTGTCTTCATAAACAATGAAATTATGCATTGGAAATATTTCAACTAATAATTCACACAACTGCCAATAGCAGAAGAGCAGAACATTATAAACCTAAGCAAATGGATCATGAAAAACCTAGGTAATCATGCAATATTTTGCCCATACCAATGTCATCCAGCACTTCTTTGACATTCCAGATTGATTCCACTCCTTTTGAAACTGTATATACACCTGATTTTATCTTCTTCCTAACACACGCAAGACAGTACCAATCTCCGAGAGGGACATCCTTCAAAGGAGGATCTAGACAAGAAAGATGATAGCTTCTTTTACACCCCCTACCTTCACAACACCTGAAATTGCACAGCAAGAATATTGAGAAACACAAAGGCAATCAAATAAAACACACAATATATACATTTAGAATATGAGTATATTATAAAAAACAATGTGCACATGAACATGTCATCAAAGTATTGGCAGTATCAAGTTTGAGGGGTGAATGATAGATTACTTGCCATTTGCCAATCATAACTTCATATAATTCACCAGAGAATTTAAATATAAAAATTGCAGAGGATGAGGTTTGAAGACTATTAAACAATAGAATAAATCCCTTCAATGACTTCTATTTCTTGGACATCCAAACAAATGAATTATTTATGATTAGCAGCATTCTCCATGGGGAAAAAAGTTGATCATGTAAACCAACTATGTTGAAGAGAAGTTCCTAACCCAAAAAAAAAAAGTGCAACAGAAGGAAAGGATAAAATAAAGAGACAACTACAACAGAAGGGGAAGTGTGGGATAATTGCAGGAGCAACTATGTAAGACAAGAAACAGCCACCTCATGTATTTTTAATTCCGTTTCCTTTCTCATGTACTAAAAATATTGTTTAGTTCTATAAACAGAGGGAGTTTACATAACCCTGCATCATTTTTATGCCGTAATTTGTGCAGAAACATATATTCTATCCCATGAAAGAGTTAGCAGCAAAGCAGTGAGCCCATAAAATCACATTTCTTTGTGTGGTCTTAAATAATATTCTCTTGGAAAAATATCTTCAATCTCATTAATTTACATTACATGTAGAAGAATTGGCCAATTCGCTCCATCATCACTAAGCCACCAAAGAGTTTTGGCCTTTAATATGATGTTATTCAAATAATTTATGTTTTACTCAAAAGATTTTGCGCAGTTAAGAAATTGTGCCTTTTCTCTTTCCCTGAACTTGTTAGAGACTGTATCTTGAAATGGGAAAAGGAAAGTTAATTGGAAAGCAAGACCTTCATGCTCGATGCAGTCTTCATATGGAAGTGAATGGTAGAGCATTCAGGAGTGAGGACTGTAAAGCTAAACTTAGATAAGGCTTTTTGACAGCAATGTTTTTCCGTGAATAAAATCACCTTTAAATCAGTTCCTTGCCTTACATAGATTGTTGATGTTGATGACTTGTTACTCCTTGGAGGCATCATTTAGTTCAACAACCTATAACACATCTTGGCTTTTCCTTGCTTTGGTGTTTTGGTAAAATTCCAGAACACAAGTTGCAGCCTATAGTATTTTTTCATTAAACTCAGCAACAAACAAGCACAATAATGCACTGCAAAGACCCATGACACACAGGTGAAACAAAAGATTGCCTCTTTCAATAATTTGAACATTTTTGCATTGCTCATGCAATATGAATGGTCTCATATTTGCCTTAATCTCTGACTCAAAATATTAGTAAAAGTGGCAAACTCAGTTGAAAACAACCTATATCTCTGCCCATATTTGACCAAGATAAATGCACTAACAATCTAAAACACATATGCTCAAGACTACTAAAATTTGTAGTGTGACAGGTTGTCCAAATTCAGTGCAATAAAAATCATCATACAAGTGCGTTTGTAATACAGTAAATAGACCTTTCTTGCAACGCCATCCTTCGTTTATGAATATCAATCAATGCACACAACAACAAAATGAAAATAACCATAAAAATATACATTCCATCATTCTACCATCAACTGTGACATATCATAGCTACACATTTCATAGCATACCCGTGCTGTGACTTCCCATGTTCATCTATTATTAAGAGATATTTGTAATAAGAAAGAAGAGTTACCCACAATAGCTTTCCACCAAGCTTGCAGATAAGACAGGTATTTTGGTTGGCATCTGGCTGAAAATCTACAGAAGACTTTTTTTGTTGCAAGTTGGCAAAGCATTGTTCACTGAGTCCTGTGGTAACACCGCCTCCTATTTCCACTCTATCCTGATGCAAAAAATCAGAAAATGACAACATTCTTCTTAACAAGTAATGGATTCATCAAGTATATATGAAATATACCCATGAATTACATTTTGCAAGATAAATGATGCAGCATATGGTCATGAACAACTTGCTGCAGTTATGCATGTATAAATAAGAACCAGCAATATTACGGAAGCGGATTATATTTTTTAAAAGATTAATGATGCAGCACACGGTCACTAACAATTTTATGCACCTAAGCATGTATACACAAGCACCTGTAATATTACAGAAGAAGTTAACAGAAAGAGAGACCAATGATCCACAAACAGATAAAAAGTCAAGCATTAAAACAACAACTGGAACATTACCTACATTTCATCTGCTCTAAACTTAAATATTTCTGAAAGACGGATCATTTCAATATACTCGTGTCAATAAGCCCCCAATCAAATATACTCAAATAAACTTAGAATTCTACATGGACTAGAAGGCCAAAACAAACTGGAGAAAATGTGATATATTATATAAAAAAAATGATAGAATGAAAGCCCAAAAAGGAACAGAAACTTCACAAACAAGTCAAGTAAATTCTCAACTGTCAACTTGAACTCTAAAAATTAACGCCCTGCTCCTACACTCGAATATTTAGTTCCTCACAAGCTCCAAAACTAAAGGGGTTTCAGAATTCACGTGTTGCCCATAATAGCTTCAGTTTTTGCCATAGTAGCAGCTATTCTGATTACCCAGGATCTACCTACCATATTGGGCATAATCCACTGGACCTCATATACTGAAAAGACAATCACTTACAGACAAAGAATTGATTGTGACCACTGATAAAGGGAGTAAGAAAAGCAATATCTTAAAATGAAGACATAAGGACATGCATACAACGTTTGTTTCTAATACTTCTAATACACTTTTGAGTATAGAGTTATCAAGTCACAGGAACAGGGAGATCATAAAAGTTACCTATTCCTGTTCCTAAAAGTTCTTGGGTCCTTTAAATAACACTGACATTAGAGGATACTCTAGGCTATTGGAAGTTTTTAGCCATCTTGAAACAGAAAAATCATGAGACAACCATTAGACTCTAATATAAATAGAGTTTCAGGTAGGTAAAAAAAAAAAATCACAAGCAATTGTTGCAAAAATAGCATGCATATTGAGAGAGAAAAGAATGAGCTGACGAAATCCATAAATAAAGTAAGATAGAATAAGTCGGAAACCATGGTCCCAAAACAACCATCAAACTGGATTCCATATCTTTCTCCCATCAAAAAATTGAAGATTTCAAATCCATCTACAACATTTGAACAACAGTAATTTAATATGAGGAAGAAAAAAGGAAAGAAAGTAACAAAGCCCAACCTCAAGTAAAGAGGCACCTGACATATCCTGCTTTGAATTTGCACTGGAAAGATCACGATCAACCCTACAAAAAAGAAAAAACAAAAGCAAATTTATACTTAAAAAAATATGCTATATCACCATAAAATAATTATTGAATGATTAACTATTGCAACATATAAACAGAGACACTATTTCAACTAAATTCAACACAAAATGTTAAAATTTCCATATATATGTAATAGTTTGTAACCAGCTCTAACTAGCCAATTTGGGTGCCTTTAGCCTAAAAATACTGAATTTACAACGAATTTATCCCGTTTCCAAAAATCAAATGCTGTTTATCTGTTTTAGTAATTGCTGCCTTCTGTTCTAAAGTAGAAAATCCATTAAAAGAACATAAAAATATAAAGCCATAGAAGTTTTGCAATTATTATTGTTACTAATGCAATAAATTTCAATATTCAGCATTACACTTTTAGCCTCTTATATGCAGAAATTTAGATTTCTGTAAATTCGCGTGTATGAATATCTTAAAACTTGTACACCTGATTATACGTTATGTGATTCTAAAATATTTTAGATATAGTGAACTAATAAATTCCTATTAGGCATAATACATACATGACCCCCTGTGCTTGTTACTTTTTGTCAGTTTGACACCTCAACTTATAGTTTTGTCATTTTAACACTTGAACTTGGCTAACATGCACTAGTTTCCACAAATATGATGACATAATGCATGTACGAGCCCTTGTACTTGTTATGTTTTGTCAATTTAACACCTCTACTTGTAGTTTTTGGTCAGTTATGGCACATGTTGATTCGCTATTTCACACTACAAGTGCTGACAAGGGTTTCAAAATTACATTTTAGCCAAGCTCAGGTGTCAAAATGGCAAAACTATAAGTTGAAGTATCAAACTAACAAAAAGTGACAAGTACAAGGGACCATATATGTATTAAGCCAATCCTATTAATAGTGGAAGAGAATTGTTTAATACCATGGCATGTCCCACAAGTTCCTAATTTCATTGGAATTCCAATTGCAATAGGTAATAATTTATTATACCTAGAGTCAAAAACTTCTAATCAACATGACCAGAATATCAAGGACATTTTCATTGTCCTCATATTTGGAATTAGTAGGCAATAGGATAGCAAAGAAGGTACATAATTTTGTACCCAGTACTTGCAGCCTGTCATTTATTTGACCAATGCCTCCACCACATACTTGTGTTAAAATGATCTCTAGGCACATCAAAGATGTGTAAGCATAAGCTATCAATGGATTTTTTACCAGACATATCTTAAAGGGTGCCTGCAGGGAGGTAAGTAAATGAAAATGGAAAGTAGAAGACCACATGCTCATTGCTCCACAACCAGTGGAAAGCTAGTAGAGCAATACAACTAGAATTACCCTATCTCCAAATCACTGTTAAAGTCAGCATAACTTTAACCATAAGCTTAAGATTTTGTATTCTAATGAGGATTGAATCAAGCAGTAATGCTGGGTTGTATATTTGTTTGGCTATTTGTCCATGTATGTTGGGTTATTTGTTTGTTTATTACTTTGCATATGCAAAATGTACTTTGGCTTCAGCTAGTTCCAATTGTAATTTTAAATGAACATAATGAACATGTACTCCTTTTTTCTACAAAAGAAAAAAAAACAAAGAATATATTTTCATGGACACACATAGGAATGTCACAACTTCTACAGCTTAACATAGTCATTGAAGAGCAACTAAAAAGAAAATGAGCGATTGATGCAAGGCATTAACACTTTCTTACAACCTCTTCAAGCTTAAGTTCAACTAATGATCTAAGAATTTAATTTACTTATGCAAGTACCTTTGCCTCTTTGAGAAACTGTTCCCACATCCAGAAGAAATGATGGGATCAGCAAGGGAAGTACAAGCATCTTTCCCTTTTGCAATTCCAGTAGAATCAGAATCCACATCAACTGTGTCTCTTTTTCGTTTTGATGGAATATCTCTGAAACCACTCTCCAACCCAGCTCCATCATCTGGTAGCCCATTGCTCAATGTAGGATTTACTAATTCAGTTTGCAAAATTTTCTTTGCCATTTCAGCAGCAGCATCCTGTTTTCCGGATATTGTTTTATGAGATAAGAGCAGTACACACTCGACACCCTTAGAATCTTCCACACTGCCTCCATCTTCAGACGGATGAGCTTCCTCTTCAAATTTATGATTCTGGCTGGAGAGAGGAGACTCCAGTCCAACATTATTTTCCACTCTCTCATTTGCAGGTTTGCTTACACTACAATTGGATTCTTCCATAGCTCTTTCTAAGTCTCTCCTGGCATGGATTTCTCTCAATTCCTCCACCTTCCCTTGGTCACTTTCATTTTCTCTGCCATCATTCTTGGAAGCACCACCTTGATCATTGCCACTACATTCCTGAGACAATTTATTCTCCATGCTTAGCTTCATCCCAGAACCTAGATAATTGAGCAAAAATGCATATAGTGATTAAATAAAACTTGAGCAGCATTACTTTGATAAAATACAAGTTCCTTGTATCTCTAACAGCCATTAACATAAGCATTAACATAAGATAAAAAAGATAAGTATTTCAAGGCATTGCTTTCATCTGGCTTATGCGCAACATAATTTTTCTATGTCAAAAATTCAGGATAGATAAATAATTAAGAGACTTAGAAGCACTTGCCTGCCGCATTAACTTTCTTTGGTTGCTGTTTGAATAATGCCCTGTAAGCACGAGCATTCAACCTCTTTTTTTCCACTTGAGTCTCGTTTTTGCTGTTAACTTGTTTAGCTTCAAGCGTCAACTGCTGGACGCTCTTCTCTTTTACCGGTTTTTTCAACACGCCTTCAGTTTTATTTGACTTCTTGGACCCAGAAGAACTTGAAGAGTAACGCTTCTTACCCCGCTCCGACCTTCTCAAAGGACTTAAACTAGTGTGCTTCTCAACTGTTCTTTTAACTGGAGGAGTTGGAGTCCGCTTCTCAAGTCGCTCGGACTTTCGAGTGCTTGAAGGGTTTGGACTCATATTTTGGTTTGATGATGACCTTGTTTTCAGAGCACAGGAAGATGAGGGCGTTTCAGCACCTGAAACAGTAGACCCTTTAGAATTATTGCTTTCACGATCCTTTACTTTGTGACTAGACCTAGCACCATTTGCCATCCCCTGAAATGCACATGCATGACACTGGTCTTTAAAAACCCCTTCAATGCTCGGAAACTCCGGCCAGCGTTTCCGAAACGGAAATGCCGGAAAACGTCCCCAGCCGTTACCGTAAATTAGCAAAATTTGAAATGCATTTCCCTTTTAAGTCTTAAAATAATTGGGAAAGAAAAGAAAACCAACGAGAATGATTAAAAGAGACACCTCAAAACCCTAAAACTGAAAAAAAGAAAAAAAAAAAAACAGAAGAAAAATATCATTCAACACTTGGAAAAAGAAAAAGCAACTAAAGGACCTCTCAGATACCTAGTAAAAATCTGCTATTCTTTTTCCTTTTCTTGGCTTTCTACACTTCAACTACTTCCAAAAAATATATTCGCTTGAGCGGTTAACAAATCTGGGTGTTCGAACCTTCTCTTTCATGCGTTTCCTCCCATTTTTGTTTTGTTTTTTTTTTTCATATAGCTCTGATCTCTGCTAAAGATGCCAAACGATAGTTTTCTCTCTCAGTTTTTTTTATTTGCCCTTCACGTTTCTTTTGGCACAAATAAACCCAAAATTGGTGCAAAATTGTCCTCTCAATTTTTTTTTTTTTTTTTTACGAGTGTTGAAGTAGTTTATTTCTCCACCAAAGTTCAGTGGGTCATATCGGAACACATAGGTTTGGCGACTTTAATATTATCGATTGTTATTAATATGGGGGATCTGCCTGAGAAAAGCCATGTAAATTGGAATCACCACGGCCAAAGAATGAGAAAGTACGTGTAACTCACTTTCCTTCATAGATTCCGAATTCGGAATTTACTTATCCTGTTTCTTAATACAATTTTTCTCTCAAAAATAGGAACTTTGTGAAATTAAAGAAAATATAACAAAACAAAATAAAAGATGTAATTTATATCATAAAAATAGAAATTTTATAATGAAAATGCAAGAAAGTCAAAATAAAAGAACAAGAATAACAAAAATAATAAAAATAACAAAAATGCAATTTTTACCATAAAAATAGAAATTTTATGATAAAAATGTAATTTTTACCATAAAAATGGAAATCTTATGATAAAAATGCAAGAAAATTAGAATAAAAGGAACAAAAATAATAAAAATGCAATTTTTATCATAAAAATGGAAATTTTATTATAAAAATGAAAGAAAGTCAAAAAAAGGACAAAAATAACAAAAATAATAGAAATGGCAAAAATGCAACTTTTATCATAAAATAAGAATTTTATGATAAAAATACAAGAAAATCAAAATAAAAGAAC
Organism: Mallotus nudiflorus; assembly: GCA_947683625.1. NCBI lineage: Eukaryota > Viridiplantae > Streptophyta > Magnoliopsida > Malpighiales > Euphorbiaceae > Mallotus > Mallotus nudiflorus. The sequence continues at coordinate 1,051,304 of CANTUR010000198.1, forward strand.
AAAAATAATAAAATGACAAAAATGCAACTTTTGCTATAAAAATAGGAATTTTTATGATAAAAATGAAAGAAAATTAAAACAAAAGGAACAAAAATAACAAAGATAATAAAAATAATAAAAACTTAATTTTTACCATAAAATGGAAATTTTATGATAAAGATGTAAAAAAAATTAAAATGAAAATAACAAAAGTAGAAATGCCAAATTTTATTATCAAGATATGGTTTTTTATGATAAAAATACACACTTTAACACCAAAATACCCACTTGGCTAAAAAAAAAAGAAAAAAATAATAGAAAAATTATGCAAATATGATTAAAAAAATCACAATTAATACAATAATGCAACAAATACTCTCGAATTTTCAACCCGAACTCTCCACACTTTCTACACATCAGTAAATACTTCCAAGCATCACCAAAATCATGATTTTGCCACAAAATAATAAAATAAGTGCAAAAATGCTACAAAGATAATAAAAATTAAAAATAGAAATATGAGAAATACAGAAAATTATATGCAAATGCAAATTTTATATAAAAAAATAGTTTAGGGACCCTAAAAGGGATTAAAATTTACCCTACAAGTGCGCTTTGGCAAAGATGTAGTCTAGTTTGGTCAAAAGAGTTCTAAAATCCTAGAAAATTAACTAAAAAATGGCTTATAGTGTTTGGTTGTTTGGTTTCCTCGTGTCAATCACCTTTATTACAACAGTTTAAGGCTAGAGATCATCTAAAAGTAGTATCAAAAATCGTCCAAAAATAGTGTCTTTAAATTAGTGTTTTTAGGTTCTAGTAAAAAATGATCTAAAAGTTCTCCCAAATGGGTAAATTTTGAGCTTTTATAGTTTTTGAACTCGACCCACACTTGTGGGATGCATAACCCATGAGTGTAGATTATTTCCCATATGTGTGGGTTATATCCCACGGGTGTGGATCATCTCGACAACACCTATAGGCGTTGGTTATTTACTCATAGGTGTAGGATGCTTATCCAACGCACATGGATCATCCCACGCTCATATGATGTGCTGAATAGGGACATTTTGTCTTGGTTCTACAATGTTTTTCACCCTTGAGCCTATCTCGGGTGGTTTTTAGGATTTAGATAAGTATTTTTAGGTATTTTGAGTGTGTTTTTAGGTTTTACATCTTGTGGAAGCGTATTGAGGATGACTTTCAAAAAAAAGTCATCCTCTATCTTGTTGATAAAGACCTTCATCATTGGATCATTTGGAGGACTATTGAAATTTAAATATCAACAGTCATCCCCTTACTTCACTTGCATTGAGTAAGTTTGCTCTTTTTAATGCATGGGAAGCAAATTGCATTGTCTAACCTATACAAGAGATGTTGTATAACCCATATAAGGCTTTAAGTGAGAAGATGTTGTATAGCCTATATAAAGCTTAAAGTAAAGAGGCACTATATATAGCCCATATAAGGCTTCAAGTAAGAATGTTGTACTTTAAGTGAGAAAATGTTGTATTGCCCATATAAGGCTTCAAGTAAAAAGGCACTATATAGCCCATATAAGGCTTTAAGTGAGAATGTTGTATTCTTTTTAATGTCGATTTGATAATTTCTTCATATGTACATTAAATGACAATTAGCGCAAGCGTGGTTGCATACTTTGTATTTCAAAATGAAGGTACCCCTATCCTTAGTCAACCCTTTCAAATTTTCTAACTAAGTATTTTACCTCTCATTTTTCTGTCTCTTTTTCTCTTTTTTATGTAATATCACTTGAGATAATTCATATTAGACCATTCTGAAAACTCATTCCCATTAACTTAATCACTCCTTTAGATAGAATAATTTTGGCCAAATAAGTCCTTTCTCAATTAGGTCAAAATTTTCTCTCAAATAATGTACATTCTATTAGATTATCTTAACACCTAATCACCAATTTTGATGTCATGTTGCCTTACTTTCTTATTAAAAGCCCCTGTAATTTTTTCTTGATACAATTGAGTATGATAAAGTGGTTTTAACCTTTCACTATCCACCCAATTCAATTATGTTAGTCTTTGTTTCACTTACAACATTTCTGGTAAGTCAACTTCAATTATTATTCTAAGGGACTTTATTGTTATCTCGATAGGAAGTACAGCTTCTGATCCATATACCAAGGAGAAAGAAGTTGTTGTTGTTAATGTCCTCATGGTTGTACAGTATCCCCAAAGAGTAAATGGCAATTTATTAGTCCAATTTTAATATGTTTCAATCATCTCTGAGAGAATATTCTTGATGTTCTTGTTCGCTACCTTCACAGCTCTTTTAGCCTGTGGTTTGTAGGGTGATGATTTGTAATGATTCACCTTATACCTACCAAGCAACACTTTCACTTCTCCTTGAAACTATACTTTGTTATTTGAGACTATATGGTGAGAAATTTCATATCAATAAAATAAATTTTTCTCTAGAAATTTGACCATTTATTGTGCCCCCAGTTTGGCAAAAGATTTTTATTCAACCCACTTTGTAAATTAATCAATTGCCACTAAAATATACCTTAGCCCATGTACGCAATCCCTATTTCAACCGTTTTTTATTCAAGACAGAATTAGTGTAGTATTAGGGTACGAAGGCTTAAGCGACCATTCACCAGATGTTATTGATATGGGAGGATTTACCTGAATAGGCTTTATAAATTGGAGTCACCAGCCTGACTTTAGTATAGAAAAGGGGAAGCAAGTAGGAACCCACTTTCCCTACTAAAGATTATGAGGTTAGAGGGTAGTATCTACTTATGTTGTTTCTTATTATACATTGCTTAATTACTCGTTCCTTCACCCTAGTTTAGTTTTATGATGCATTTACCACATTTTGTTATTAATCAAATTAAATTGCATTAAATAGAAATTAGAATGCGGGATAGTTAAATTTGGCACACATACATCACAAGATAAGCAAATAAACAGACATCAATCCATTATATTAATCAAACATCAATCAATAGCGGTAAGAAGGAAAATAGCAAATAGCACACAAGCATACAAAAGATAATAAAAGAAAATAAACAAAGCAATCAAGATAAAATAAAAGCAATGGGAAAAAGGATTAAGGATTACAACCCTTGAAATAGTCTATTCTAATAAATACATTCGAAATAGAAAATAAAAGGGGAATCAGGATTAAGGATTACATCACTTGGAAATTTTTCTATTTTATTAATTACATCAAAAACAAAAAATAAAAGAAAATTCCTTTTCTAATAAACCTATAAGACAAGGGTTAGTTCACACGCATATGCAAGCACTCATCAAACTTCAACAATTATATATATTTCATTCATCCATATGATAAGTAAGAATAATAATGAAAGGAAAATAATAAAATCATCAAAGCAAGCTAACAAACAAAGATGCCAATAAGGATGCATGATGCAAGATTTAAATATTCAAGCATTTTGGTGCTAAGGAGTGATCTTTGCCATAAAGTGCAAATTTTAGGATGAAAGAATATATGCAAAGTTAATAATAAAAGAGCAAAAATGATGAAATAAAACGATAAAAGTAATAAACATGCGAACGAAATAATAAAAATGATATAAATATAATTTTTATTATACAAATGGAGATTTTATAATGAAAAAGTGTAAAATTAATGATGAAGAAGGAATAGAAATGACAAAAGTAATAAAAATGCAAATAAAATAATAAAGGTGATAAAAATGCAATTTTTTCCATAAAATGGGAGTTTTATGATAAAAAGTGCAAAATCAATAATAAAAAATAAAAATGCAATTAACAAAATAAGAGTGATAGAAATGCAATTTTTACCATAAAAATGTGAACCGTATGATAAAAATAGCAATTTTGTCAAAAAGGGAAATGAATGCAAATAAAATAATAACAATAGTAAAAATACAAGTTATACCATAAAAATGTAAACTTTATGATAAAAATAGCAAATTTATCAAAAAAGGAAATAAAAAATAACAAAGATAATAAAATTGCAAATAAAATAGCAAAAATGATAAAAACGCAATTTTTACCATAAAATTGTAAACTTTATGATAAAAATAGCAAATTTATCAAAAAAATGAAAATAACAAAAATAATAAAAATGACAAGAGATGATGTTATGATGCAAAGCTGCAGTTTTGATACGATAACATGAAAAAGATGATTTTAATACGTTTTGGGTATGAAAAGTGATAGATTTATTTCAAAAGATAGAAAATGCATTTTCGACGCATAATTGAGGATTGGAATTGACATTCTTATTATTCACTAGATGCAAAATGCAAACTTTATGTGAAAAATGATGACTTTTCACATAAGTTGCATGAATAGCACAAAAGTGAGGATTTTGACTTGATTCTCATTAAAAAATGTGGAGAATGCTAAGGATGCAAAAATAGTTCAAAGTGATAAATTTTATGTTTTTAAAGATAAAAATGCAAGCTTGATGTAGAAAATGATATATTTTTGTATAAAATGCAAGATTAGCATGAAACACACAAACTTTATGATAAAAATGTTATTTTTATAATGAAAGTGACGTGAAAATCATAAAAATATACGAAAGGTGTAAAAATGGTTGTAAGAAATGCAAGTATGATGCGAAAAATGATGTTTTTGTGATTTTTCACATTTTGGAGCTAGAGAAAGCAAAATAACAATTTTATATTATCAAACAAAATAGGAAAATATTCAAATAGCATGCAAAATTGTCAATCTTATCACACAAATCACAATAATTTCTCAATTGTTGGCAATAATAAAGTAAAGATGTATAACAGTAAAGTAAACGCAAAAATGATTGTTTATTCCTCATATTCGACTGAGTTTTTATTTGTGATTTAGAAGCTTATTTCATGTAAAGATCAAGTTATCCTCATTAATAGGCTTAATGTCATGTAAAATGTAGATATGTATTTCTTTGAAGCGTACTTTGACAAATATAAAGCTCAGTTTGCTTAGGATTGTCTAAAAATCCTAAGGGAACGAGTAAGATAAGTTAGGAATATGTGAAATGAGAGTCTAAAGTCTTTAATTTGGTAGCATTTCAGTATATTTTCATTCCCCTTTAAAAAATGAGGTTTAGGGTCCTATTTATAAGGAAAAAAAGGGGTCTTTCACACATTTGGTGTATGTTTAGGGCACGTGACGCACCCTGGGGGCATGTGTTATGAAACTAAGGCACGTGTCACATCCTAGGAGGGTGTGCCATGCCCTATGGGTGCATGTTGTGCCCTAGGGTGTGTGTCATGCCCTTTGATAGTATGTTATGGCCTCTAGGCATGAGCCATGCCCTCTCCGAGGCACTTTGTCACACCCTGATGCGTTTTCAGCACTCCTAAGGGTTATTTTGAGAAGGTCAGGGTCATTTTTTAGGTTCTCGGCCCTTATGAACGCATTTGTGATATTTATTTTGACAAAATTGACTTCCTTTTTTATAGAATTGAGTCTCAATCTCATAAGACAAGCTTCGAATTTACAATTTATGCATCTGCTTAAAGTGTGCAACTTATCCTTCCAGGAGTTCATATTTCATGAGATTGAAACTTAATTCAATGATTTGGAGTCTGACTTGTCATTTTGGAAGTTCGGTTCAAGATATTCAACTATTTTCAGGCTCTTGATTACTTCTGAGGTGATATGAATCAAATAGACTATCGTCATTGCTTTCATCATCGGACTTTTTTTGGAAACAATCAAAATTTGATGTATGACATTAGTCAATTTGAAACTTCATTGATTTAGAACGTGGGAAGGTTGAATTTGGCATGCATACACCACAAATATAAATGAAAGCAAGTAAATAAGCAAATGTTAACCAGTCACAATCAACTGAGCAATTTAAGATATAAACAAATAGGCAAATAACAAATAACACACAAGCATGCAAGAAATAATAAAATAAGAAAAGCAAGTAAAATAAAAACGGGAAAAAGGGATTAATGATTACAACCCTTGAAATAGTCTATTTTAATAAATACATAAAAAGAAAAAAAGAAATTGGGGTTAAGTATTACATCACTTTAAGAATTCCCTACTCTACTAAATACATCAAAAAATTAGAAAAGAAAAGAAAGAAAGTTCCTATTCTAAAAAACCTGCAAAACAAAGGTTAGTTCACACGCACATGTAAGCACACATCACATCTATAACAATTTTATATTTTTCATCTATTCACGTGATAAGTAAATGTGGTGAGGAAAAGGAAAATAATCGACATAACAAAATCATTTAAACAAATAAAAAAAATGAAGATGCATGATCCAAGATTTATATGACAGAAATTTCAGTTGAGAAAATGTCAAATTTTATGATTAATTTAATTTTTTTTACTGTTAAAAGAATATACATATTTTTAATAATAACAAAAATGTCATGTATCTAATGCAAGTGGTTAATATTATTCTTTTAATGTAAATAAAGTCAAATAGCATAATATTTTAAAAATTGTTGATTTCATAAAGATGAAAGATGACTTCAATTAGGAAAATAACAATATATATAATTATCAAAATGATTTTATTAAAATTGATAATGTAGTAAATAATTCTATACAATTTCATGTGAGGAATGCAAATATTGACTTTATTATTATTTTCAAATATTCCGATAAACTATATGGAAATAATTTTGAAAAATCCAACAAATAATATGACAAAAATATTTGTAAATATAATTAATCTTCTTTATCAAATATGAATTTCTAAAAAAAAATTGCAAAGTAGTATATAAAAACTTATTGAGATCTGAATTCAAATCAATTGCAAATGCTAAATAATTTTTAATGATTTAGTTATAATGTTTTATTTTTTCTAACAAAATTTCACAATAATGATTTTTTGACACAATTTGATTCAATCTAAACACAATCATTAATATTTTTTTTTTACCAATAATATAGCCCAATTGTCTAAAAAAATTAAACATTTTCAACTTGTTCCAATTTTAATTTAATTTAGTCGATTTAAACAAATATTTTAACCAAACCAATAAAGTTAATATTTTTTTTGGTCAAAATAATAAAGTTAATATTTAAATATCTAAATTATTAACTAAACTAAATAACATTCAAGAATATAAAAATTAAAAATACTTGAATTGAATTCAATTAGGATAATTGATTTAGTGTGTCTATATATATATATATATATATATATATAGATATATAACCATTTATTTCAAGTTTCAGTTTGGATAAAAATAATTTAAAAAACCAAATATTTTTAATCGAACCAATAAAGTTAATTTTTAAATATTTAAATTAACCAAGTAACATTAAAGAATATCAAAATTAAAAACAGTTCAATTCGATTAGGATAATTGTTTTAGTGTATATATATAATAAAAAATATTAATTTGTCACTATTCTAAAAATAAAAAATTAAGTTTTAGTTCTTACTATATATTTGTAATTTTGTAGTGCAATATTAATAAAAATATAATGGCAACTACTTGTTTAGAAGCTATTAAAAGTTAAAATTACAATATGAATGTTTTTGAAATATCAAAATTTAGTATATATTTTTAAATAATTTAATATACAATTTACTAATTAGTAGAATAGTTTCTTATTCAATCATAATATTTATAAGGGTTATTTAGAAAAAAAATCATGACTTATAGGGTTTTAGCAGTTTAATCACAACATTTCAAACCTAGAAAAATAAAATATGTCTTTTTAAAATTTGATAACTAGAAACGTGGAATCATATTCCAGTGAACGAAGGCTTGCTTGTCAGTTTTCATTTAGGCGAATTGTCCATGTCAGCAATACTTATTGTCACTAGTGATATGCACAATTTCACCATTAAGTTAAAACAAAATCCTTTATTAGTTTCATAATTTGCCGCCTCTCCCTGTAACCCACGACGCCTCTCTCCGCAACTCATGATGCCGCCAACACCACCAATGATGTTTACAAAACCATTGGCTACTATTATTGTCATCAACAATAACACTATTGCTCCACCATTAATGAAGTTTGTTGGTTCTTCTTCTTCCTTTTTATTTAAATTATCATTATTAACAAAACTCAAAAAAAAAAATCAAATTAGATAACAAAATTATTGCCCATCATTAACCATTTGTAGCTTTACCCACCATTACCTCCTCCTCTATGCAACAGGCTGTCCAACTTATACAGTCTCACAAGCTTGTTTTAAAAATAGAAGGTGTTAAAGAAATTTAAAAGCTTACTAAAACTTCTAAGAGGTGTCGTCATCAATTATGCGAAACTGTTTATCACCTCATTTCTATGCTTTATGTTTAATTGGTGAATTGGGTATTTCTTTTATTTTGATGAATTTATTATTTTGTGCTTGAAAGATCAAACTTAATTAAAAGATATGATTTGGATGAATTGGGTATTTCTTTTCTTTATTTTTATGAGCTGGGTATTTATTTTTTCTTTTTTCAAAGATGGATTTTTTTTAATTCCTCATTTTGGGTTTGTCTTAAATAATGGGTTTTGTTCTTGATGATGATGTTGTTGCTTTCGTGGTGGTGATTGTGATGTAGAATCTGTATGGTTTTTAGGAGGAGAGAAGAAGAGGTAGACAAGAGCCGTGAGACGTTAGTGAATGATCTATGTTTATATCTAATAATCAAGAAGATGAACCCACAAATCAGAGGTTTATTATAAATATGCTTACAAGTTTTAATTGCTTATCTTATAAAAATACAATCCAAACAATAAGGTAATAATTATGGTAACAAAAAAAGGTATAGTCTTAATATGGAGTTCAGATAACAAAATTTTAGGCAGCACTAGCTCCCTTGCCCTTTTTCCTCCATATCTTCTTCATGTAGAACTTCAAATTTTTACCCTCCAAAATGTAACAGTCAGTACAGCCACACTGACCAGGGCATGATGAGATGTAAGCTAATAGACGACCACTACCAAATTATTCTTTAATATGTGGGTCAAGCTTACGATTCTGTTTTCTCTTCTCTAACTTTCTCAAAACATAATTACTCTTCTTCACTTCCTCAGTAGTAGTTTCAATATCCTCTCCTTCCTTTTTGGTAGCAACAACTTTCTTCTTACGACCAATATCAACTCTATAGTGCTGAAGATACCACTGCTTGAAAGACATTGCATTAACTTGAATAATAGCACTTTTCATTAAAGTTTGAGTATGAATAAGCTCATTGTTTGACGCATCGTACACAACATTAAGAATTTCAGTCTTTTAGGTAACAACTTTACTACCCCATGAGTAGCTTCCAGTATCAAGCCTTAAAGCACACCACTTCACATTTCCACTTCGAAGCCTAACTTTCCTTACTGTCTTATTGCTAGAAATTTTTATGTTTACAAGCTACCTTCCAAGCTCATACTTTCTCTTCTTTCTCTAAGCCTTTTTCTTGCCACTGGTGGCTTTCCTCTTATACTTAGAATCACAAGTAATACCCATTTTTGTAATAGAGAAATATTGGTTCAGAATGTAAGTTCCCAAAGAGACAACTAGGCCTAGGGTTTTAAAAAAGCGATTTGCTGCAGAAATGAGAAAAAGAAGATGAAGAAGAAGGCATTAAACAAACAAACATTGCATTTTAATTATTTTATGAAACAGTGCATTTGATCATTTACAAATACGTGTTACCAAATTTTGATGACCTGTAGTATTCACCAACTCAACCCTGCCACATAAGCACTCAATCACCAAATATTTGATTAGTGTTTTGAGTTGCAAAATTTTGAAAATTCATGTTTTATTTTGCCAAGTTTAAAATGTTATGATTAAACTACTAAAGCGCTATAAGTCTTTTTTTTTAATGCAAATAATCCTATTTATAAAGTATTAATTTGTTTGAAATAGCTCTTTTTATATTTGATAATAGTTCAATTATATGGATTTGTTATCACTATGAATAATTTGCAATAATTATTATATTATTGATTTAATTTATTTTTCTTAGATTTTTTCATAGTTCAAAACCAAATTAAAAATTTAGTTAAAAAAAAAACTCTAACTAGCATTTCAACATTTTAATTAATTTAGTTTGGTCAATTTGAAATTTTTTTATAACTTCACTAATTATTTTGCAATCTTAATATGTTAAGAATAGTAAAGTTTCAGCTTTTACATTAACATTAGCAAGAAACGCAACAAACAAGGATATTTTTTTTAATTTATAAGTTAATCAATATATGATTAGCCTAATTAAAATGTAAAATATAAAATAAAATAAAGTACAAAGAGAATATAAAATATACAAATAGTTATATTTGCAAGATTAAAAAGAATAGTAACAATAGTAAGGTTTCATGTGCTAACAAACAATTGAAAAGTATTTACTGGATGAAAAATAATTGAAGAAAAATAGTAAAATTAAAACTAATAATGAAATTGACAAGATTGGATATGACATTCGAAAACGTAAAAAAAACCTATTATCAAATATGTATTAAATTATTATTTTTGAAGTAGACCTTATATAGAAAGAAATTATAAATATATTTTTGCAAAAATCAACTCAAATCAACATCTGCACATCGTTTAATAACAATACTTAAAAAAGCAAAACTGTATACCCACATCACATGCTAGTAAAAATTAAAAAAAATTAAAAAAATTAAAAAGTTAGTAACAGTATTTTATAACTAATAATAGTAATTTAAAAAAAATTAGTGCACCTAACAAAAGAAAAATCAACATTAGTAAAAATAAATAGTTAATCAATTTAATATTTTTTTTAAAAGAAACATCTTATTTTATATATATTTGGCAGAAAAAACTTTAATATACTTATAATTAAATGTTCAAATTCATATGAATGCTCAAAATTAAAGACAACAAATTGAACACATATGAAATAAATTAGAGAAATTAGCTTAACATGAACTTTTATTTTTGCATAAAGTTATTATTTAAAAATAAATTTTTTATTTTAAAAATAACTATCATTTTTAAAATTTCATTAAGAATATTTTTTAATTAAAATTTTAATATCTTCTAAAAATGTTAAAATGATTTTATTAATATCTATTAATGTTTTCTTTAAAAATATTACTATTTTGTATATTTGAATTTCCAAAACAATTAGAGAAAAAATATTTTAAAAAATTAAAATATTTATTTGTTACTAATTTAATATAGAGTTTTAAAATTTTCAATTTTAATTTTTTCTAAAATTTATAATTTACTCTTGTAGTTTTTTTTTTTTTATCAATTAACTTAGTATAACTTTCTAATCTAACTTAAATCAAAATTTTATTTGTAAAGTTTGAGGATGAATTTTCTTATGATATAGTTAATCACATTGTAAATTGATAATTTGTAACTTGGATACTTCTACAATACCTCAAAGATAAGAATACCATGAGAAATAGCCCATTTCAAAGTCATTATATATCTTCAATTTCCAGTGGAGTCGCCACTGTGAGTAAGCTAGAAGTGTTCGGAAATCAGAGTGAGATGCGACCATGACTCTGGCAAGAGAATCAACTACACCTTTAAGGATGAAGTGGTAATCCTTTCAAGAGCTTAAAAAAATCTCGTGTAAGTAGTAGCCACCTGATCGCTTAAAAAATAAGAGATAACCTCAAATTTAACAAAAATCATTGTCTGGATAAAGATTATAAGTTTGAAAAGCCATTTCTACTTAGCTACTTTTTATGAGCTAATTTCTATTATACTTTTCGCATGACTCTAGTTTTGGTATGACAAAATATATCCAAACACACATTCATCCATCCATAGTAATAATAATGAAAAGCATGAAGAAAAAAGTTAATTACAATTATTACATGACTTTTTTAGTAAATATATCAAAAAGAAAAAAGTGCAAAAGAATAGATTTACACCTAAATCTAATAAAACCTTAGAAAATAAATGTTAGCATAATAATAAGAGTGTAATTGAGCCGAGCCAAGCTTTGACTAGTTTGGGTTTGGTTCATTTATAATCAAGTCAAACTCAAGCCGAGCTCGTTATCCCACTTGGTGTTCACAAGATAATATAAAAATTATGATTTTATTCTAATAATATATTTTCTAAAATATTTTTTACAATAAAAACTTATATATTATATATCTAAATCAAATTATTAAACATTAAAATTATGAGCTGACTTAAAATTTTCTATTTGAACTTGTTTGAGAGCTTCACAAGTCGAGCTTTGTATAATTGAGCTTGGCTCGTTTATTAAATGAGCTTTAATATATAGGTTTGAATGAGCATTTATAGAGTCGAACACGAGCAGCTTGGCTCACTTACACCCCTACATAACAAGATTTACATCAATGTAGTATCTAAATCATTCGCAAAGATAAATGTAACAGAAAAATAACAAAATAGTAAAGTAATAGCATAATAACACTAGAAAAAATGTAGAAAATAACAAAACCTCACATTTACAATGGAAGATAATTTTAAGACATGTTGACAACCTAAATATAGCAAATCAAATTCAAGTATATTCTATCACTAATTATTAAAAATTCAAACTTACTCCAATCTAAATTTTTAATACTTTAACACTTTTTAAATTAATTTTAATTAAAATATTTTTTATGTTAATTTTACAAAAACTAATTAAATTATAAAATTAATTTTGCAAAAATAAATATCAAATTTTTGAGAATTGATTTTCTATGATTAAGTAAATATTTTTGTTTGATAGATGTGATCAATCTATATCATTTTAAAGTCAATCTATATTATTTTGTGGTCAACCATGTATCATTTTGTTATGAATTTTCTATACACTATAATTTATTGTCCGATTACTTGATATTTTTGTGATATTGTGTGGTTAACAATTGCAAAAATTAGTGAAATTTTATATTCTCTTGTATATTTTTTATTTAGTATTTTATGATTAACCATATATTATTTTATGGTCCACCATATATTATGTTTTAGTCTATTATTTTTAAAAAAGATGATGTTATAAATATAAGTGATAACTTGGATTGACACTACAACAATCATTATCGATAACTTCAAAATAATTTGTGGCTAAATCTATAAAATTTTGTAGTTAAATGTTTTAGTCACAAAAATAAGTTTTGTAGCTTGCCGTAATAAGAAATGATATAGCTAAAAGTTAGCTACAAAATTTAAGTGTTATGTAGCTATTTTTCATATTTTAGCTATATAACTTATGATAATAAAGCTAATTATAAAATTATACTAAATTTAATTGCTACAAAAACATAAATTGTATAGTAATAATAAAGCTAATTATAAAAAGATATTAAATTTAATTGCTACAAAGACATAAAATGTGTAGCAAAAAATTTTAATTATTAGCCACAGAAGTATTATTTTGTAGCATAATATATATAACTAATAGTTTCTTTTTTTGATTGAAAAAATGCTAATGATTTATATTTATAATAGGAAGAAAACGTTTTTATTGTTTTTTTTCAATGTGGGCTTTGGTCTAGTGGCCAAGCAACTCACCAATATTTGTAAAGATTCATGTTCAAGTCTCAACTTCCTTCCACATTCCCTTAATTTATGTCCTCCCTTTATAGCATAGTGGCTCTAGTGATGAACATTATAAGGTGAGGTAATGAGTTTGATCCCCCACTCCCTCTTTGACCTCCCAGTTGTTAAAAAAAAATCTTAAAAATCCTAAAAAATGTTTTGAATTGATATTACAAACAAATGACAAGAGTAGGGGTCTAATTAAAAAGAGAAGGAATTAACAACAAAGAGAAGTGAATTGATTTTTGAAATTGATTTTCTTATGCTGGCAAACCTTAGCCCCCTAGCCATTGGCATTCTTGTCGATCACTACAACCATGCAAACCTTTTCTTTGATAAAAAATTTGGCAATCCATGCATTGTGAATCACGTTACATCAATCCCCTACTTATCCTATTATGGACAGTACCCCTAAAAAATCCTTTGCATTAATTGTTGGCCAATCCCTGATTATTCCTTTAATGGCTGTCACATCTCAAATTTCAAGTTCATATCATACTGTCAAGATCGATTCCACGATTGATAAGAAACACATTGATCTTTGTAAATATTCCTTAATTGCTCGAATTGTCCTAAATAAAGGAGACTCTTCATAGGCTCTCCTTAAACTGAAGGAAAGATTATCGATAATTTGGGGAATAAAAAACTGGCATATAATTTTACTCGGAAAAGGATTCTACTAAGTTCTACTATCTTCTGCGTAAGATAAAGACACCATTTAAGGATATGGTTCATTTCTTCTCAAACCTAGAATTCTTCGGCTATAAAGATGGGTTCCGAGTTTTGATCTTTATAAGGAGAAATCTTCTACTACCCAATTATGGGTTTGGTTCTATCACCTCCCTTAGGAATTATGAGATATAAAGATTCTGTCAGACATTACTAAAAAGATTGGTATACCTTCTCACATAGATAAAATGACTTTAGAAGGTGACTTTAGCCATTATACAAGAGTCCTCATTGATGTAGATTTATCCTTACCCATTCAATATCAGATTACATTAAATTGTCAAGGGCATTTGATGGACATTGAAGTCTCTTATGAGAATCTTCCATTATTTTACTACACTTGCAATTCTATTGGGCATGATTTTGCTTTATGTCATTGGAATTCTAAGCCTAAAGAAAATATGCCTGTTGCTAAGAAAGATCAATCTAGGGGTCGCTCCTAAAATAGAAAGGTTTAAAAGCTTATTGCACAATATTCAGATGTTATCCCAATTAACAAGATTTTTTATAGATTGTGATCTGGTGTTCAAGATAAACAATCATCTTCCCTCGTGAAAAGTTTAGCTATTTTTGCTAATGCTCTTGTAAATGCTAATGCTTCTATCCCATCTAATAATGTTTTTAATAGATTGCAATATGATGTTCAAGATCAGGAACTATAATCTCTAGTGCAAAGCTTAACTATTTTTACTTATTCTCTGGACAATGCTAATGTTACTATTTCTTTAACGGAGAATCCTCTTTCAGGTCCTTAAGAGGTTTATATGAATGACCATATTCTGAAGGGTAAATCTATTTTGCATGACCAACATAAGAGAGACAAAGCTCTTAATTCTATCTCTTCTTTTGAATTAAATCTAGTAGTTTCTAAGGAGATAGATTTTGTGTGTCAGAAATTAGGGTTGATCAAATAGACTAAGAAGGCTCTTGGCAATCAGTTTTAAGTAAGACAAAAAAAAAGCAATTGTTACTAGGTTAATAGGTAATCATCCTACAATCAGGGTTTTTCAAAAACCTTCTCTATGAATATTTTGTATTGGAATTGTAAGGGGTTGGGCAATGTTGGTACCTAATGCACCCTTTTTAATTTTTGTTATGCTTATAAGCCTAATGTTTTATGTCTTGCGGAGCCTAAGATTCCTTTTTCTAGTATTTTATTTTCTTATTGGCATAGCTTGGGTTACTGTTATGTTTCTGACAATGGTTTGGATCTTCCTTCTTTTTGCATTATGGTCTCTTCCTCTATTGGAGTCGGTAATGTTTCTATGCTAGCAAGTTCATATCAGTATATTACCATCTCTTTTGACAAAGGCAATATAACTAATTATATTACCTATGTTTATGTTAATGTTATGTTTACTAGTCATTGTAGACTTTGGAGTGACTTACATAGAGATTCCACTTTATGTTATAGTAATTGGTTTATTATTAGAGACTTTTATGCTTGTTTTGGTACTCATGAAAAAATGGGTCACCCTTTTTTAGTTAAATCTTACTTTAAATTTCATTCAGCTGCTAATGATTGTTATCACTTGTCTTGATACCAAAAGGGCCAAATTCACTTGGACTAATAATCGAAAGGGTGCTAATCGTGTGGATATTTGCTTGGACCATGCTTTTGTAAATGATTATTCTTTGCAGAATTAGAATCATATAGATTGTCTTGCTCTAGTTCCCTATCACTTTGATAATAACCTAATTCTTCTCTCCTGTAAGCATATTTAGATGTCAGGGGCTAAGCCTTTTAATTTCCTCTCAATGTGGGTCTCTCATCGTAATTTTATTGATACTATTTCTTTATTTAGGAATTCTACTATGATTTTAAGGCATTTTATGTTTGTTATTTTAAATAAGCTAAAGTTTTTAAGGACCTTTCTTAGGTCATAAAGTAAAGATACTTTTGGTAATATGGATCAAGCCATCTCTTTTTCCAAATAGGAGCTTCTGCAAATTCAATTTGAAATTAAAGTTTCTAGATTTTCAGAAGAGTTACATTCTCAGGAATTTTTTATGCATTCTCAGTTGAATTCTTATTTAAAAAATAAAGAGTCTCTTCTCAAGGATCAAAGTAGAATTAAGTGGTTAGAGCATGGTAATAGAAATTCTAATTTTTATTATGAATTGCTAGCTCGGCATTGTCCTCAATCTGACATTTATTGTTTGGAGATGAATGGTAATTTGGTTAATGATCCCACTATTATAGAGCAACACATTATTGATTATTTTTCCTCTTTGTTTAATTATTCTCCTAATTTAGTAATAAAGGATTTTTCTTATGTTCCTTATATGGTTCCTAGACTGGTCACTTCAATGCATAATCATATGCTTTATCTGTCCTTTCTAATTTTGACATCAAAAATACAGTTTTTGCTATAAATCATACTAGTGCTCTAAGTCCTGATAGGTTTTCTAGCCTTTTTATAAGCATTGTTAGCATATGTTGGAGATGATGTCTTTAGTGTTCTTCACAATTTTTTTATTTCATGGAATATTATTAGAGGATTTAATTCTAATAATATGATCCTTGTTCCTAAAATTCATGATGTTGCTTCTTTGGATAAATTTTAGCCAATTGTCTTAGGCAATTTTCTCTACAAAATTATTTTAAAAATTTTGGTGGACAGGTTAGCTTCTGTAGCTATATAAATTATTGCCCCTATCCAATTTGGTTTTTTGCAAAGACGTCAAATTGCAAACTATATTATAGCTACTTCTGAGAATATTAATATTCTCAATTTTAAATGTTTTGGTAGCAACATGGTGCTTAAAATTGACATTACTAAAACATTTGATTCTTTGTATTAGGACTTTATTAATGTTGTGTTGTGCAACTTTAGGTTTTATGAGCAGTGGTATGGTTGGATTCAAAGTATTCTTCATTCAACTATAATTTTTGTTCTTATTAATGGCTCTCTCAAAGGTTTCTTTTCTTGCTCTCGCAAAGTTCACTAGGGAGATCCTTTTTCTCCTTTCACTTTATGTCTAGCTGAAGATTATTTAAATAGAAAGTTCATCCAATTAAGTAAGAATAATTTTCTTTTACCAATGCGTGCTTCTGGTAGAGTTTCTTGCCCTACTCACTTATTATATACATATGATATATTGATTTGTTGTTAGGCCTCCAAGAAAAATATCTGCACTATTTCTACTCTTTTTATCAATTATGGTGTGTTTTCAGGTAAGATTGTTAATTGGCAAAAATTAAAAGTTTTTTTTTATCGCCATCTTCCCCTTCACCATGTTTAGTTGTTTAGATCTCTTAAGGGTATAAAGCTTGGCTCTTTTCCATTCAACTATCTTGGAGTTCCTTTATTTTTTGGTGCTCCCAAGAAGATTTAGCTTTAATCTTTATTAATAAAGTGCTTTCTAAATTTAATAACTAGAAAGGTAATTCTCTGTCAATGGTAGGTATAATTGCTCTTATTTCTTCGGTGATCTATGGTTCATTCCTGCACTCTTTTATGATTTATAAATAACCCTCTTCTTTGCTTAAATGTATGGGGAGAGCTATTAGAAATTTCATTTGGACAAGTTCTGTTCATTCCAAAAATTAATTGTTATGAAATGGGATGTGTCTTGTGCTCCTAAAGAGGAAGGGGGCCTTGGCCTTCATCGTCTTTATGCTGTTAACTCAGCACTTATTTGCAAACTAGCTTGGTTTGTATGTTCTGATAATTATTTGGTGTTTGAATTTTTGAGAAGCAGATTTTACATTGGTTTTGGCTCCCTTTGGCCTTATTATATTTCCTTTTCGGTTTAGTCTTCAATAAAATCTTATGAGTCATTCATTTAGCTTAATTCTCAGTGGTGCATTGGTTCTTATTCTAACTTGAATTTTTGGAATGGCAACTGGCTTAGATACTCTATAGCTGATGTGGTAGATATTCCAGTAAATATTCATAAGCATTTTCAAGCTAAGATTTTTTATTTATTTCTCAATGGCCAATGGCATTTGCTTATGAATTTTCAGAATTCTTTTCCTATAATTGCAGCAATATCCTCAAATTATGTCCTTCTTTTTTGGATCATGGTGAATTTATTTTTCACCCCTCTCATATTAGGAAATTTTCATCCAAAGTTGCTTATGATCTTTTTGTGTGCATCAACTAAAAGTTGTTTGGGGAAAAACTCTTTGGAGCCATTATCTTCCCCCATCACACTCTCTTCTTCTTTGGCATATCATCCATCATCGCATCCCAACTAATGATGTTCTGATAGGCAAGGGTTTGATTATTGTCTCTCATTGTAAGTTTTGCCTTGCAACTTTAAAGACCATCAATCATATTTTCACCAAATTCCCTTTTGCTGTTGCGGTTTGGACTTCTTTTAGAAGTCCTTTTGAGGTGTGCCTTAATCTTTTTACCACCTTTACTACTCTTTTTTTGTAATGCTTGGAGTATGTGTTTCTCATCTTAAGTTTTAGCCTTATGGTGTATTGGTTTTATGTCTGCCCTTCATTCTATTTGGTTTACGCTTAATAGCATTACTTTCCAGAACTATCCCCTTAGTATTTCTTTGGTGATTCATCACATTTGTTGCTCTATCAAGTTTGTTGAAATCTTTAAGATTGGCAAAATGAATAATTCGCAACTAAATTTGATTATTCTCTAGCGCTTAAGAGTTGCTTTTATTGTTCAATATGCTCCTTCGATTATTCTTGTTATTTGGGTGAAAACTTCTCAAGGTTGGATTAAAATCAATACAGATGGAGTAACTAGAGGAGCTCCATGGCTTTTAGGAGGAAGCGAGGTTTTTTAGAACCATGCATGAATAACTTTAGCTTCTTTTGTTGCCTTTTTAAGCATGTGTTTTGCTTTTGAAGCTGAATTATCCATTGTGATAATTACAGTCTCCAAAATTCATTTATTTAGCTTTGCTCATATTTGGATTGAGTGTAATTCTAGTTATGTGGTTTAGCTCCTTCATCACCATAGTCTTGATGTCCCTTGGAAGCTTCGTAATGATTGGCAGCAATGCCTTCAAATTCTTCAACATCACCAAATTCATGTTAGTCATGTTTTCAGAGAAGGCAACTCTGTTGCTAATCATCTTTCAGTCAAAGCCATTGACCTTCCTTCTATTCAATGGTGGTCCTCTTATCCTTTTAGTTGTCACTCTTTCATGTGTAACGATGCTATAGGTAAAGAGTGTTACAGGTTTAGATAGCCCTTTGTTGTTTTTCCCTTTTTATTTTCTTCCCCTTCAAAGGGTTGATTTGTATTGGATTATTCTTTTTTATATTTAATAAATGTCGAAGCCCTTACATGATATGGGAGCTAGAGGAGTGCTAGCCTAGTTAGGATGCCTTGGTGCACTTTTGATTTAGGTCTTCTTCTTTTGTTTAAAAAAAATATGGGATTTAAAACTTTTTAGTTTCACATTTGTATTTTGTTAATTAGCGATAATTTAATTATCGTAGCTAAAATTTTATAAAATTAGCTACAAATTATTTTTGTGGCTACTAGTGTATTTTAGCCACTAACCTTTTTGGCCATTAACCTATTTGGCTTGTAGCTAATATTGTTTATTAGCCACGACATTAAATATCATAGCTAAAATTTTAATTTTAGCTATAAAATAATTCATGTTTATGGCTAATCGAAATATACGGTAAATATTTTAGTTATATAACTTTTAAAGCATATGGATAATAAGTATAATTAGCTACAGAGTTGTAATTTTTTATGGCTATAAATTATATTTAGTCATAATTTTTTTGTTCATGGTAAAATTTTGTAGCTGCATGTATGAATTGTAGTAGCGTGTGAAAAAAAAAAATTCTATTAGAATATATTTTTGTTAACTATGAAGGTAACCTTATCTAAAAATTATATGTTTTTTTTTTTTTTAACAACTAGAAGGTCAATGGGAGAGTAGATGATTGAATTAATAATCTTACCTTATAATATTTATCACCTGAGTCATTATATTAAAAAAATAATGAATTGTAGATCTTCTTTTTAATTACAATTTAATGACCTATAATTTAAATGTTAATCCAATAGTTAAAAACTCAAAAATGTTTTATGACTTAATGCATTGTAGAAGTCACCTTATATGTACGTCATGACATATCATCTTCCATATATAATTACTTAACGGTTTTATATAAGGATAAAGATACGTATTGTTATCCGTAGTAGTCGTGCATAGCAACGAGACAAATTTTTTTAAAAAGATGTTTTTGCCTCTGATATAGACGAATAATCAACCCAGAAGGAGTTTTTTTTGTCAATTTACAAATAGCAACAACTACTATAGTTGTCGTGGGTCACAACAATTATTATTGTCCTTTATATAATTTTATCATTGGAGTGCTAATGGCGACGTTGAACAATTTATTTATTTATTTTAAAAAGTGAGAAAAGGATGCCCATGTAAACAAGAAAAGAGATGGAAAAGGAGTAATAAAAATAAAGGAGAATGGAAGAAAATAAGCGATTCCTTTACATCAACAAGGGAAAAGAAAGGAATTATGCAAACCCAAAGATAAAGAAGTGATAGACTGGGAAGAAACGGTTGAGAAGATGGATATGCGCATATAAAGCTTCCAAAAGTTCATGCCATATTGTCAGAAACTTGGATTCATTGAAGATGTGCATCTTATGTTTGTGTGTAGTTTGATCTTGTTTCATTAATTTGCTAATTTTCTTGGTGTAGGACGCAAAAGGGTCTGATAAAATGGGGGATCCTGCCTCATATAAATTCACATGGAAGATCGAAAACTTTTCCAAACTGTATGTGAAGAAACTGTACTCAGATGTTTTCATTGCTGGAAGATGTAAATGGTATTGTTCTTTTATCTACTCTAGATTTTGTTCTTATGATGTGATTAGCGATATATGAGGTGAATTAATGAGGGGACTCCAGTGATCATCTGGTTCATCTCTGTTGACCCCTCAGTGGCTCACCTGCAACGCGGCTAAAGAGGGTCGCCGGGCCTTTGCCCCACTTCAACGTCTAAGCTAGGCTTTGCTGAATAGAGCAGAGCTTATTTAATAGAGTGATTAGATATAGGAGTGGATATTTTGGGGCTGTGTTCTTGGGTATCCTTTTTGCTTGCACTCATGTCGTGTGGATGGTTAATATTTTTCAAATATTTTTATGGGCTGCCACATGACGGGGCTCACAAATCTAGGTATCCAAGTGTTAGTGCTCTTGGTGGCGTGGGGCTGGAAGAGAGGACTTTATCACAAATTCTCTCCCCCCAACACTGCCCTTACCATATTTATGTTGATATCTTAGTATGGATGTGATAGGCATAACGGGTTCTGACAGCTATAGTGCCATCGTATAGCCATTGTAACCCACAAAAAATAAAAAAAAATTCTTTTTTTTCTATTTTGCCGCCCAATACAGGAGGCCATCTGCTGGAAGGGGCATAATGATCTTTTTGTGGGTTGCGACAGCAACCGCGACAAAAAACATTATCCTTTTAATATTGCCGTTGCTTATATAGGTTTTAAATTTGTGATATGCTCATCATTTGATATATGTACTCGTGTTGTGTTTCACAAGACTGTTTTCATTTTGGTGTATGTGTTTGGCAGGCGCTTGCTTCTTTTTCCAAAAGGAAACAATGTGGATTATTTGTCAATATACCTAGAAGTTGCTGATTCAACAAGTCTGCCAAATAACTGGAGTAGAGATGCAGCTTTTAGCTTGGCAGTAATTAACCCATTCAATAGCAAGTCTACAGTTAAAAATGGTACATCATTTAGCACGTTGAGGCCCTGTGATAATTTATGTTTAAGAAAAGAACTGACATATGTGATTCTTTCTATTTTTTCTATATATTGAGTACTAGCATTCTTGTGTTCTATCAATTTTTGTCAAGCCAAATTTGTGGCCTTAGTGGTTTTAAAATCATTTACAGGTTCTTAGCAGATTTTCATGTAAAGATCTGAACTTCCGATGTAGAAAAGTTATTTTGGTCACAACTATTCTCCTCCTTGTAAATCATATCTTACTTTGTATATCTTATCTCTAATTGTGCTAAGATTGCCTAGACAAGTGACACTAATAGATAGTGCATTTTGCAGACACACAGCATGTATTCAATGCAAGGGAAAATGACTGGGGTTTCTCATCTTTCATTCCTCTTAGCAAACTAAAAGATCCTTCTGCAAGGTATCTTGTGGACGATACTCTTACAGTTGAAGCTGAGGTCCATGTTGGTAGTGTTGTGCACTACTCAGTGATTGAACCCACGAAAGAAGTTACTATGGATGAATCAAAACTACAAAAGAAGGGAGTTGCTGAAACACCAGCAAATCAGGTCCCTTTACTGCAGAAGAAAGTTGATACTGAAGTAAAGGCTGTATCACCATCCGTTACTGAAACTCCTGTAACAACTAAAGTATTGAATCAGTCCGAGGAAGTAGTCCAGACTGCTGTGCCCACCAGTGATCAAGAAATCATCAAGGAATCACAACCTTCTCCGGCTATTGCAGAGGCAAAAATTCTTCCAAAGGTGATTCTCTTAGTCATTTGACATGCACAAGTGCTTTACTATTTATGCTTTTTGGGAGAATTGATGAGGGGGATTTTAACACTGGTAGCATTTAGACTTCAATTGCTTGCTGCCACAACTAACTACAACTGCTCAGTGTAAACATAAAGACGAGGGAATTGGGATGATTAAGATTTTATCAAATCACAGCTAATCCAAACATTTCCTCTGTTGGCAACAGGATCCTCCCTCTGAGCCCATACAATCCTCAGTAAATATACAGATAATGTCTAAGAATCTTCTGACAGAACTTTCAAGTAGGATCAGCACTCAAAAATCTTCTTCGAGCAATGAAATCACAGATTCAAGCCAAACATCAAGGCCTGATTTCGTGCACCAACAAAAGGAAGCATTGCAAGGGTTCTTCAATATGTCATTAGAGGCTATAAAACAAGCTAATGCTTTTGGAAATATTGAGGGGATTATCCTTGCACTAGTTCAACATGCTGGTAGTTTGCAGGAGAAGACAATTCTTGAAGATCTAGCCTCGCACTTGGCAGAATTTAAAGAGAGTATTCCCAGTTCTACAACCGTAGCAGAAAGCGCTCAAGCTCGCAGAACATCTCTTACAGGAAAAACGGCAGAACTTAATGCAAGATTGGAGCAAAGACAAAAAGAACTAAGTTCCTTGGAGGCTAAATTCTCAATACTTTCAGAAGATGAAGCAAAATTACAATCTGAAATTCAGCTGTTAATATCACAAAAGGAGGAGCTTGTTTCTCAAAAGAATTCTGTTGCGATTGAATTGGAGAAAGCGAATAAAGGAACATCCGAAGATCTTGAAGAATGGCGAAGTCTAGAAGGAGAAATAAAGCAAGCTAATGCCGAATGGCTCGGAGCAAGAGAGAAACTAGCATTAGCTAATGTGCGTTGGAAACTCTTCAAAGAGGAACTGGGTCTTGGAAAGCTCACTATTTCGTAGAGACAAATATGAAAATGCAGCCTTGTTTGATCCATGTAGTTTCCTCTGCTTTAGAACTAATTTAATGCGAGACAGTTATTTTATTATAGTTTTCTTGTTTATCCAATTTTAATTTTAACCACTTAAGATATGCAAGCAATAAATTTTTTAGCTTGCAACTTTGATTGTCTGGTTTTTGTTATTGGCGTTGGATAAAGCACACCCATAACATTCCTAACTCTCCTTTTCTACTAGGAAAAATGTGCAATTTACCACCTAATGTTTATTGTAAGTTTAAGGACCGTGGGGGTTTGGCAATGTGCTGATGTACTTTCAGAGATTGGCCTGCAGACCCTCATATGGTGCGGAATAATACATGCAGAACTTTTTTATCAATTTAGGCATGATGTAATGGGTGTAAAATCTAGGGGTGTAAAAGAGTCGAGTCACTCGCGAGCAGCTCAATATTTAGTTCAATAAAAGTTTGTTCGAACTCATATATTGAAACTCATTTAATAAATAAGTCAAGCTCAAGCTATACAAAGGGATTGTGAAGCTCGAGAACAATACGTCAATTCGTAATTTTAATGTTTAATAATTTGATTTTAGATATATAATATATAAATTCATATTATAAAAAATATTTTTAAAAATTTATTATTAGAATAAAATTATAATTTTTATTAAATATATTGTAATTATTTAATAAATAATTTATTTTTAATTTTTGAATGTATAATTTTAATTTATAATTTGTATTTTTTAAATTTTCTTTAGACTCGTTTAAACTTGTAAACAGTTTGTGAACACCATTTAAGATATTAAATTTGACTCATTTATAGACAAATCAAGTTCCAGCTAGTCAAAACTTGACTCGACTTGATTAAATCCCTAGTTACAACCCCTAGACTATGTGCTGTTTAGCTTTTGTTTAGCCCTTTGCCTCTCCTCTATGGAAAAAAATAATAATAAAACAAAGTTTGAAGTATAATTTTTACAGAAATCAATGTATAAATAAATTAAGAAATAAATCCAAAACTATTAAAAAAGATAATAATGTATAATTAAATATGTTTATTGGAATAGTCTATTAATAAAATTTTATGTTTTATAAAGTATAAATAAATATGGATTTTAAATATAATTTTTTTACGATAGAAGTTCTTTTAATTTTTTAACTAATTTTTTTTTAACTTAAATAAGAATCAATCTGTTACCTAATTAAAACATTAGAGATGTTTTGATAATTAGTTGAAGAAATTTTATTTATCTGTATGAAAAAAATGAGGGATTAGTACAAGTCTTACACTATGTATGGCACCCATAAAGGGAAGGAAAGGACAGATTAGGGAAGGAAGGGAAAGGGGAGGGAATAAAAGTTATAGGTTTTGTTGTGTTTAGTAATTTAAAGTTAATTAATAAAAGAGAAAGAAGAGTAAATGTTTAAAAAAGAAATAAAAATCTAAATTATAATGTATTTTAGAATTGAAATATTTTACACTTTAATTTAGGGTATAATTAATTTTAATTTCTATAAAAGAAATAAGGAGGAATAATTCTTTTTCAATTTACTTTTCCCTTTATTAACTTTTAATAGCCAAACAACATTAAAATTTAATTTCTCTCCTATTCTCTTCCCTTTCCTTTATATTTCCTTAAATTCATGCATCACATTAGAGTTAATCTGGTCTTTTATCCAAAAGTAAAAGGATAAATTAGCCGAAAAGGTCAGACTGGAGCAAGTAGCCATGACCAAATAATCAACGGCCTAATTGACCTTTTTCCCAAAAGAAAAAAGCCATTTCCAATACTTAATGATATTGTTACATTTATGAGTCCTTAAAACTGCCCAATATTTCAATTCTCATCTTTTATATTTTATTTGGTTCAATTCCACCAGTAAATTTATTTTATTTCTAAATGAATTCCAATAATATTCATTTCTAAATAAATTTTTGTTAATAAAATATGTTTGGATTAAATAAATAATTTATAAAATTCATTTTATATTTTATTATATTATATTTGGTATAAATCTATAATTTAAGTTAATTTTAACTTTTTGTCAAAAATACCCTTTTAAATAAATGTGGTTTTACCTTTTTTAGTTTCATATTATATGATTAAAAGTGTGATTATTTAAAATTTAAATTAGTATTTTAATTATATTTTTAAGTTTTAATGTTACAATTTTTAAGTTTTGAGCAGTATGAAGGTAGTGAAAGTTGACGCGACTCTTGAGGTCATATGTTACTGTTACGTGTTTTTATTAAGAAATAACATTCATCAAAATTCAACAAGCTCTGATCAACCCCAATTTTTTTTGTTGACAATTGGAATATAAATTACTATGGCGCTCCAATGAATGAAAAATTCGGAAATTCAACAAGCACATGCAGTGGAGTTTTTTCGGAATAAAATTGGAACATGTTTGAAAAAAAGAAGGTTGGGTTTGAGTAACACATATGGCTTTGAGGAGTTCAAACTGAAACAGTAATGGCATCCAGGAGTGACTAGGGTTTACAGGAGGATAACGAAAATGAAGAGGAGATGTGGTTGTTGCAAAGAGGGACAACTAGAGATTTTTTTTTTAGAAATGAGAATGATAAAAAAATAGAATGATATTTTTGAAAATAAAAATAATGAGTGATATTTTAATCATTTAGAAATATAGACTTAAAAGTTGTGAAATTCATTTAGAAATTTCAACAACTTTATTAAAATTTGATCTAATTATGATCAATTCTAGAACTTTAAAATTTTAGAATTGGAAATAAATTCTACAACATGTTCAATTAAACCAAACACATTATTTGAAATTCCGAATGAATTACATAAAATTTTATTAAATTCATTTATACCAAACACACTTGAAGAATAAATTAAAAATAAAAATTGAAGAAACTTATGGGTTTCTTCAACCGACTAATCCCAAAATTAAATCTAAACGTATATTACCAATCAAGAAGAGAATCACAAAGATGGAAAAACTTCTTAGCTCATAGTCTAAATTTCTTTTTTTTTTTTTTTTTGCATAGAAAACAATATTTAAATATAGGGAACGCTATTCTTTATTTTCTCATTTTTGTTGTTTATTTAAACATAGGTGTCTCTAGTCATGTGTCAAGTGTTATAGTGTAGAGAACATCCATTAACTTAGTGTCTATGTGAGGTAGTAATTGGTATGTATAAAGAGACCTCCACTCATTAAACTTGAGTGTAAATAAGCTAACTCCATGTAAAGAATATCTACTTGCTTTTACTTTGAGTGTAATATAAGCAAGATCATGCATGTTGAGATTGTCCGCTAACTAACTAAAAGTGCATGTTTATGACACCTTATTATGGTGTTGCTCATGCAATCACATTATATGGAAAGCATGTGCTTAAGTGGCTGCCAAGCAAGCATGAGAATCACGTGCTTTTATTATTATTATTTTATTATTTTTATTTATGTGGCATCTCTTTTAGTAAGTGAATTTTAACTAGTTAAACTCATTTAACTTTTAAATAGGCCTATCTCTACAACACTTTTTAATTAAGTATATAGACTTTATCTAGCACTTAAATAAGGCTCATCTCTCTAATATACATTAATATCTAAGCCCATTTATCATCCATTAAACCAAATCTCTATGGTTCATCTCATGACTTATGTCCAAACTAGTATTGGTAGCAAATATCAATTTGATCCTTAAATTTAATATTTCATATTAAATTAAGTTCAAATTAATATTTAATCATATAATTAATAGTCTTAACCTTTGAATTAGATTTTAGGATATGTTAGATCCCCAAACAAGTGCAAATTTAATTCATTAATTTAATTAATTAATTAAACAACTTTAATTTATAATTAAATTAATAATTGTCAAGTCCAAATGACAATGGGAAACAATATTAACTCTTATTATTATAGGAAACTCTTTCCAAGCTAAATGTAAAAATCCTAATTAATCACATTTAGTTCCCATACAATGTGAGTAACCCTTATCATAGATGTCACGACTACCCAATTTGAAATGAATGTTATTTATAGATTTATAAGAACCATAGAACATAATTATCGTGCCCTCAATATTCCTTAATTACAAGATTCTGATATCGATTAAAGTCATCATCAAGTCAAACTCTAATTGCCTTAATCATATGATCCAATCTTCGATTCAATTCTTGATAAAACATGACTTCTACTAGAAACTCTATTTTACACTGAAACTCTTTTTAGATAAGTTAAGGTTGACTTGGCCAGATGCTTATTCATCGAGAATAACTTAAAAAGCATAAAATCTTATCCTAGTTCACTCCATACAATGAATTATATCTTGGTTGATCACTCATTCTTACATATAACTAACTGGAGCCACCACACGCCATATACTTATATGTGGCTAGCACAGGTGGGTAAGCGATAACAAAACTCTAACCAACCATATATAGATGACCATGTCACCTCAAGTCAAAGGACCATATGCACCATTATGTCCAAGATAATGATTATTAACAAAAGTGAATTTCCATGTCTTACATCAAAGTTTGATCCACCCATTACATTAGTATCTGCATATATATTCTGATATCTTATATCAAGTAGCATGATACTCGTTACCTTCCACTAACGATATCATATACCAATCAAGAAAAATAGATAGAGGTGTTAGTTTATGAATTAGTATTATCCATATGTTAATCTAACGACCATGTACATTTTATAGCATATGTACTAAATTAATTTATCACTCATATTATCAACTCTTGATAATAAACTCATTTAACATTACGTTAAAGGGTAATGACTAAAATAAATGAACACTTTATTTAAATGAATATTTTATTATCATAGGGATAATAATACAATGTCATTTTACATTATAAAAATGGAACTATGGCACATTTATACTAACATAACCGTTGCTTATATGAGAATTTTACAAAGCTTATACAAGGAGAACTTGAGATGAGCTTGATAAATCAAGCAATGTGAGGATGAAATCTTCATCAACCCAACCAAGTACACTCAGGAGATCTTTAAAAAGTTTAGCATAGAGGGAGTAAAGGCTAGCAAAACTCCCATAAGTACCATAACCAAACTTGGAATGGATAAGATTTGAAAGCTTATTGATGAAAAATGCTATAATGGTATGACAATATACCTACTATACTTAACAGTTAATAAGCCATATATAATATTCGCTACTTACCTATATGCTGGATTTCAATCATGTCCTAAGGGATCTCACCCGTACAATGATTTTTAAATACCTTAGTGGAACATTACATCTAGGCTTATGATAACTTAGGAGTAATGCATTTGACTTAGTTAGTTATTCAAATATAGATTTTACCTGTACCTTATTAGATAGTAAGAGCACATATGGAACTTGCCAATTTTTTAAACAAAGTTTAGTATT
This sequence comes from Mallotus nudiflorus, assembly GCA_947683625.1. NCBI lineage: Eukaryota > Viridiplantae > Streptophyta > Magnoliopsida > Malpighiales > Euphorbiaceae > Mallotus > Mallotus nudiflorus. The sequence continues at coordinate 1,080,265 of CANTUR010000198.1, forward strand.
TTGGCTTAGTAAAAAGTAATTTTTAGTTGCCTTATTCACCGTTGAAGCCAAATATATGGCAGCAAGCTATTGTTGCTCACAAGTATTATGGAAAAAATATAACAATTAAAGGATTATGATATTGATATTGATCACATTCCTATCAAATATGATAACACCTATAAGTGCTATGAATTTTAGAAAAAATCCTATTTGACACTCAATAATTAAACTTATATATGTTGGCCATCCTTTCTTAAGAGATTATATTTAAAATAGTTACATTATGCTTGAATTTGCTAATAGTAGTAACGAATTAGTGGACATTTTCACTAAGCCTTTTAATGAAGAAAGAATGAATTTCATTAAACAAGAGCTTGGTGTGCTATATGGTGCTAGTTTAAAACAATTCTCGTTACTTGATTGTTTGTGTATAAATAACTATGTGTTAAATTTGCTTAATGACTTGATTGTTTGTTGCATTTTATTTTTCATTATGAAAGGTCATTGTGCATGAAAATTATTAATAAATTGATAAAATTTAATTTATTTAAATTATTAATAAAATTTCACAAATAAAAAATGTCTAAGAAAGTTTAATACATTTGCATGATCAAAAAAATTATAAAAATTGCATAAATTTTAATCAAAACACCCTTTTCCCAAAGTTTTTTATTGTGTCAACTTAGTTTTAGAAGTACTTAATTGTAATTTTTTAAAAGTTTTATAGATCCAATTGTAAAATTTTTAAAAATTCAAGGACTATTTTATACTTTTTATTATAACCTTACATTTGATCTAAAAAGGATCATGACACCTATTCACTTTTATGGTAGAGATAGACACAATCCTCCTCACATTCATGAGGAGTAGTCATGATCGTGATGAGGGTGCTCATGATCATGAAGAACATCCTAACAATATACAAAAAATATTCACCTTTTGTGGTTTTTATTCAAAATGCACTTTAACTCCATTGAAACTCAAATTTTGCAATAATATAATCCTCATAGGACATCCAATGGTTGATTTTGAAGTTATTTTTTCCATTTAAACCCTCTTTCTCATTAGTTTTTCACATCTAACTTCATTCCTATTCATATCGCTTTCTCTCTTATTCTCATATTGGCTTTGCTCTCAAATTGCTTTCTTAAACTCTTCATTTTCTACATTAAAATCATGCTTGTAGATCATCTTCATCATCTGTGGCTCCCAAGAAGGTATCCCTACATGAATAAAGTTTTAGAAGGGCCACAAAGGATTAACTAAAGAAATAATGCATACTTTCATACACTAAACTAAAATTCGCATAAGAAGCACTTAATTTTTAAAAAGATCAATCATTCCCTCAAGGTATTTGTCCAAACTTGCTCTTCTAAACATGGGGTGTTATGAGAAAGTTAAAAAAAACTTTTAGAGAGGATTGATCTTTATAATTTAGCTTTTAAAAACTTTGCCATATATCATAACCTTGTAATTGAGTTTCTATCAATCTTCATGTTGATGACTATAACCCCTTTAATAGTGTGAGATTTATACTTGGTAGGAGGGATAGGTTCACGATCGAAGTGGAATTTGTCAATCTCTTTAATTTTACAAGGGGTGGCACAATCAATCCCAAACCATTTAGATTCTATATAATTTTTAAGCTACTTACTCAAAGCCAAACCCTTTAAAGTCAGCCATGTCAAAGCTTGTACCTTAAAATTTAGGACCTTATAGTACATCTAAAGGTATTTATCTTAATTTATCAATGCTAGAGGTTTTAATAATGATGCTATTTCTTTTAAGGATGTTTTTTTTTCTTTCCATTGCATGTTTGATAGAGATAAAGTTGAGTTGGAAGGTTTTTGTAATGAAAATTATGGACAATGAGTGATAGTGTAGTTGGTTCCATTTGTATTAGGGGAAGTATCACCATAATTGCTACTCTTTTCTTTGTACTCCATTCAACAACCTTGCATCCATTCCTTCCTTTTATCTTAATGATACTTTTCTTAAAAATTATAAGCAATTCATGAAAATTGAGGGAATTTAGATGTTTAAGGATTAAGAACTTTAAAAGGACAATAATGAAGAGATGGCTTATGATCTTGAGGATATTAAGCAAGTGGCTAGACAAAGTGTTAAAGCTTTTGAATAGGGAGATGTTACTTAAGCACCTAGAAAGAGGATTAGGGGTGAGAGTTCAAGGGCAGAAGCCATAAAGGAAGAACTGGCTTGGGTGGGTAACCTCTTTGATCAAGTGAGTCTTCTTGAGACTAATTTCAATAATAGATTTGATTAAATAAACACATGACTTGAACATTTGGAATTTGATGTTCATTAACTTTACCAAAGATAAGATTACGAATGTCAACAATCAAATAGAGGTTTTAGTAATCCATAAGACAAATATGAAGGAGATGATGCCCCTCAAGATTTGATTTTCATTGCATCTTATGTTTTATAATTTAGTAGTATATTGCATTACAATACATTCTCTTAGACTATATTTTTCATTTTATATTATCTTTAATTTGTGGTTGTTGATTACTATTAGTTTTAAAGTGTTTATTTTGGTTCCTTCTATGTAATATTTTTTTCAATATAATGTTCTTTTAATAAACCTAATGTGTTCCTTTTAGTTGGGTGTCTCTCTATGCAATATTTCTTTTTGTTCTTTGACAAAAGAGGGAGAAATGAATGAATTAAAATAATTAAATTAAATAAATTAATTGATCATATTTAAATGTTAGTAATTTGCTTGCAATTTAAAAACTTTAACTTGTAACTCCAAAAGTATGACATGAATACAATTAAAGGCTTTTAATTTCTACTTGACCTCTTCAACTTGTGCTTATATTGATGGGGAGGTTTTAAAACACCATGCATACATTAAAGGGGAGTAATAACAAAATTTAATTTTACACACAGACTCAAAACTGGTTTATTAAAGTCAAAAAGGGAGAAATTATTGATCATTTTCATGATTAATGAGTAATCACCTTGTTTTGGCCTTAACAAAACAATTTTGATGTACTAGTATGTGTGTTCAAGTGTGCCTTTAATTTAGGTGTAAAATTGAGATCATTAGAAGGTTGAATTCAAAGAAAATTCAAGCAAACAAGGGTGCTCATGAGTGCCCCTACGAGTAAGACCCTATTAAAGCCTTTAAATTTTATCAATTTACAATGACCCTCATGATCATGGTAGTCAAACTCACGATCTGGACCATGAGGATGACAATAATGAAGTCAAATGAGCGTCAATTAATCAAGGACACGAAGTCCCTCATGTTTTATGTCATAATCATGAAGAGGACTAAAAGGATTGAGACTAAGAATGATCAAAAAAGAAAAAGGAGAAAGGCACCCTCACAATTTGAATTATGATTGTGATAAAAAAATTCATGATCATCAGTATACCTCACGATCATAACAATTAATCACTAATGACATGACACTTCTCCAACAACTAGAAATTAATTACAATGACTATTTTTTTTATCCTCATGACCGTGAGCTACTTGTATTCTGTAAGAGGTTGAAATTGCTTTAAATGAAGAAGGAGAAGTTTGAGAATAAATATGTTGCTTCTTTGTAATAACCCTAATTTTTAAATTATTTTATTTTATATTGAGATATGCAGTGTTAATAAGATTTAGAAATTTTATTGATTTATTTTTATTATTTTGTGATTTATTATTATTATTTTATCTTTAATTAAATTTTCTACGTAAATATTTTATTTTAAAGACTCATATTTTAAACATTAATTTATATTATTGCTTTATCAAATTTCATTATTATTTGATATTATTATTTTTATTATAATATTATTATTTATTGTTACATGAATGTTATTTTATGTATTATATCTATATAATATAATTAGGGTTTATTATTTTATGTGTGTGATTATTTGTAAGTTTATTATTATATGTGTGAGTGTATATATATATATATATATATATATATATATATATATATATATATATATATGTATATATTTTTATGTGGTGGATTTTTTTTTAACATAAAGTAAAATATATTATAATATATAGTTTAATATATACATATATACAAACAAACGTAAACATATATACATACATTCAAAAACAAAAAACAACACAGAAATTCACTATCATCTCTTCCCTTTCCCGCTACCGTCCCATTCAGCAACTGTCAGTGCGCCTCTCCAGCATCCAGTCGTCGACCACAACCTCCAGCCGCCTTTTGTTGCCCCTCTCCCTCTTCTCCAGCGCCGGCGTCGTCTGTTTTTTAAGGAGACCGAAAGTTCCTTTTTTCCAGCCACCTTTTGATTCTGGCCACCATTCTTCATGTTTTCAGTCTCTATCTACTCACCTAGCTCCGGTGAGCATGAATGTAATCTTAGTTTAAGCTTTAAACTTCATTTTCTTGAGTTTTATTGAATTTTTATTTTTAGAGCTTTAGGGTTTTGAATTTTTTTAAGCTTGATCTTGATGAATCTTGCAATCTTCATAAAAGTTGTTCTTGGAAGCTTAATCTACCTCTATAAATTTTTTTTTGAATTTTTTGAATTTATTTTAATTTTTGTGAATTTTTGAATATTTTATTATTATTTTATTAATTTTCGTAAATTAATTTATTAAATTATAAATTTGGTATATTTGGTGTTATTATTAATTTTTATTAATTTTAGAGTTGAGATTATAATTTTTGTGATTTTTAAGTAATTTTTATAATTATTTTTATATTATGTCAATATTGGATAATTAGGTTTAAGTTAGGTTTTTGTTGAAATTATTGATTAATAATGTGTTTTAGTTAATATTAGTAATATATATGTTGAGAAAATAATTTTTATGCATTTATATAATTTTTTATAGAATTTTTGAGTAATAATAGTATATTATGTGTATTTTTGTATTATAGGGGTAAATGTGTAATTTTGTGTTAATTATAGTTAAATATTATGTTTTAGGTGGTTTTATAATTATTTAGGGTATTAAAATGATTTTTACAATTTATTTACTATTTTTACTAATTAATACTAATTTTCAAATAATATATTATATGTTATTTTTGTAATTAAATGGGTTTTTAGTAAATTTTAATATGTATTTAGGCTATTTTAGTTATTTGAATGTATAAAGTGAATTTTTATTAATTTATATTGAATTATCAAAAAATTGGATTTTTAATAATATTATATTATTATTTCGGAATTTTTATTTAATTATTGAGAAAATAATTATTTTTTGTGTTTTAAATGTTAAATATGTAATATTTTGATATTTTGAGGATATTTATGGCATTTATTGATTTTTAATAAATTTATTGTGTTATTTGAATTTTTGGTGAATTGTGGACCTCGGTGGGGAAATTGTGTAGTTCGGGATCTCAACCGAGGGTTGTGTGAATTCTAGTTTTCGAAGTGTGTTTTTTTTTGTAGGACCGGCTCTACTTTTTAGTAGAGAAATGTCCATTTTACAGAGGAGGTTCTACCAAATTTTTGATAAAATTCTCGTAAAATGTGATATCGAGTTAATTCTGTATCAGTATGTTTTCTGTATCTTAGATCGAGTCTCTTTAGAGCTTAAGTTAGATTTATTTTGATTTTCATTATTATTTTATTTTGTTAGTTACGCCGAGACCGAGACCTAATGGACTGAGCTCGTCAGACCAGTCTTGTGGAGCGCACTCCTGTGAGTTGTTATTTTATATATACATCGTACTTAGGTTGCATGTTTTAGAAAATACATATTTTAAATGTATATTTATTCATAATTGTTTTACTAAATGATCAGTATACTTTAGGTGTATTTTTAGTATATTTTAGGTATATTTCCTAATTAAATGCATGTTATATTACTGATTTATATTTAGATTGTTTTTAAGTATATTGATGGTTTATTTTTAGTATATTTTATGATTGATTTGAATTTATTTGATATATATATACCCGAAATATACTTAGTTTATTTTAGGTATATTTCTGGTATATATATATGATTTATTTTGTCATTTTGAATGATATTATACATTATTTATTTTCTTACACGAATAATTTATTTTAAATGAAGGATATCGATAGAACGTGCTACATAGTGGGCAGCACTAGGACAGTGTACGTACCGGTGCGATGGATTTAGGGTTGAGTGAGAATCATTTATGGTGATTATGATTTGATTGAAATTGATGGATTGATTGATTTGATTGAGATGTGATATGATTGATGGTGTGATTGTTGGAGCTCGATTGACTAAGTGTCTCGGGGCCAATCACACTGATAATCAGACTGCTGGAGCTCGGTTGACTTAGTGTCTTGGGGCCAGTCTACTGTCCACATGGAATAAGTGAATTTATTTGGAATTAAGTGAGCCTGTATGGCTTGAGTGATGTTATTGTTGATCGAGGTTGCGATTAAATAGGGTTCTATTTGATCCTTCATAAATGTATATTTTTCAGTACATTTATATAAAGTGATTTTCAGCATCTGTGTGGATTGCTTGTATATGTATATTTATTATATACAAATGTTTGATTGCATTTTACATATAGGAAATGTATGTATATATATTATAACAATTCACTCAGTGAGGTCTGACTGCCCTCAGTTAACATTTTTACAGGAGAGTCTTCTTTTTCAGACCTCAACAGTAGACCCATTTGCCAAATTTCTTCCGCCCTAGCTCTTTTATGTAAATTATCTACTTAATTTTTATATCATACTCTAAAAAACTACAGTAGTCATATTTTTGTATCAGTTGCGTGTTGTATTTATATTTACTATATGTGATTTTTAATTCAAAGGTCTTTCTTTAAATATTGTATTAATATATTTTGTTATTATGATATGAGAGAGATTATTTTATTACATTGGTATTTGATTTTATTGCATGCTTTTCTTTTAAGGCTTGCTAAGGGTTCCAGATTCGAAAGAATTCTCGTTCCCTAATGCCGGTCATGGCCCCTGGTTTTGGGTCGTGACATTCCTAACGACTAATTTTTCATGTTCAACTATAAATACACCCTTAATGAGTCATTTATAAAGGTTACACAATTGTTCAACTAATATTCTTCTTAAAACTTAAAGCTCTTTAAAGCTCTTTTTACAATTCATTATAGTTTTTTTTTCTATATTTGAAAGTTCGGGTTATGTCACTAGAGTTACAATTCTTCTTCTACTTTTTTTTTTGGGTTAAGAAAAAAGAAAGTGATGATTAACTGTAAAGGAATTAGTTTAAGTGTAAGTCATTAAAACACTTGAGATTATTGGATGGATTGAGTATAGTCAAGAAAAACTCATTATTATAAAATGTTTGAGTTGAGCCTTAAAAAACACTATATTATGTAATCAATCTAAGAGAATAAATTGGTGGGGGTGAGTTGAGAATCTTAACTTGTGAAAGTTAGGCAGGAGATATTGGTTAGAATCTAAACTCCCTAAAAATAGTGTGTTTTATATTTGCTCTCTTTTTTCTTTACATCCTTGACCATAAATCTCTTTCAAATGTTGTTTCAATTTCTTAATCTTCTTTAACCAACCCAAAATCCATATTCACCCCATACACAACTTTTTAATAGTTTTGTATGAATTAGGCTCGGGTCAAGTTTTATTTAGGTAGTTCAAATTGAAATACACTATGCCCACCTCCCCCTTCCATGAATGAAAATTAAATTATATTGTGGATGCTAAGGAGGTACTAGCCTAGTTGGATGTTCAGGTGCATCATTTGATGCTAGTGCTAAGAGGTTTTATAAAAAAAAAAAAAAAGTTAAAAATGGAACCAATAATTGATGTTTTAGGCCAAAATCTACTAATGATTTTTATTTTATTAAGACTATTTAACTATATATTTAAATGACTTTATTGTATTTATGCTATTTAAATGACCAATATATTTATATATATATAATTTTTAAAAACCAATTAATTAAGTTATAGTTTTTATTTTATTAAATTTAGTTAAATATAAAAAAAATACATGACCTTTAGAGGTTTTGTAATTTCATTATATCTTAATTAATTAAAATTATATTCCATTACTCCCTTCGTGTTTATATGAATAATAAATGACACAGTTTAGCTAACACCTAAAGATTAAATATAGTTTTGCATGAATTAGGCCTAGGTCGGGTTTTATTAAGGGTGTAACTAAGCTGAATTGAGTTAAATTTTTAAAAGTTAATTCTTGACTCGTTTAAAAATTAACAAACTCAAACCAAGCTCGAGCTCATTAACATTTCAAAGTTATGGCTCAAACTCGGCTCAAGTTTGTGTTTGATGAGCTCAAGCTGAGCTTGCAAGAGTTAGGCAAGCCAAACACACCATATATTACTAAATGGCTTAAACCACCACAATTACTTAGTTCCACTATATTGTTGGTACATGTGCTAGACAATAACATTTTATAAACTATTTATTTACTTTTATATTCTCTTTACAACTTTTCTTTTATTTCCTATTCAATATGAGATTTTAAATTTAAATATTATATACCATAGCCATATATTTTGATGCATTTTTTCTCCAACGTATTTTTTTTCTCAAACTAAAAATTTCATAAGTAATTATAATTGAGTTTTCATTTCTACAATTTATAATAATTTTTTTTTTGAACTAGTATCTTACACTATATCATCTTAAAATTTTTTGTGAAACTTTAGTTTTTACAATGTTTCACTTACAGAAAAAAATAAATAAATCAATGGTATTTCACCTTTTTAATTTTTATTATCGCCATGTTTAAATTAATTTCTATTTTTTTTACTTATTAATATGTTGTATTTACTTAATGTTGTTATTGATGCTAATATTAATTCAAATTATAAATATGTAATTTATATTATATTTAATAATATGTATTTATGATAAGTGCTAAAAATGATAGATTTTGAGTACTAAATAGTTGTATTTAATTATTAGAAATATAGGTTTTATCTTTTAAAAGCATGATTTAGGATTATTTATGTTAAGAGTCAAACTAGTTAATTGTATTTGTTATTTTATGCATTTTTAATTAATTATTATACTTTTACATTGCTTTTGCATTGATTTTGTAGGTTCCATCTGTAAATAGCGAGGTTTAGTGTACGCCCAAGATTTTAGCAATCGTGACATTGTTTGAGCTCAAGGCTCTAAAGAACACACTAACCACTATCACAAAGACATGACATGGAGATGAGGAGTCGCCACCCAAGGTAATAACTGGGACAAATAAAAAAGGTGGTACTCGATTCCCTAAAAGAAATCTAGCACCACAATCAGGAGATTCTGGGTACGGAATACCAACTTCTTTCAGTCTTATGTTCATTTATAATTACTTTATGAATTACTATATTATCCTCTATTTACATGCAATTTCATATAAACCCTTATTCTAGCAATTAACTTAAAGGCAAACTAGTTATGAAAATACAAGTAAAAATGCATTCAATCAAACATATAATCCCTAAGTTAGTCTAATATACATTGATTTTAATTAAATGAGCTAAATCTATATGTTTAAATTTATAAGTGAGCTAAAGACTAATTCCTTTTAATTTTAATTAGATGGACCTAAGTCTATTTATTTTAATTCTAAAAATGAGCATAAATCTAGAAATTATGAAGGTATATAAATTAGTGGGCCTAATTCTATGTGTTTTAATTTTAAGGTGACCTTAAATCTATAAATTATGAAAAGAAAGCTTTAATTAATTGAGTTAGGTCTAAATTAATTAAATTAAGTTAAGTGGGCCTATGTCTAATTTAACTAGATGGGCCTAAGTTATCTCTAACCTAAAAATGTAATTAATTACGAGCCTAAAATACATTTTAATTAATTAAACCTAAAAACTTAAATTTATTTGGGTTAAAATCTAATATGAGTTTAAGGCCCAAAATACATAAGAATAAATAAACAAACACAAAACACATGAAAATAAATAAACAACCAGAAAAATAAAATAATTAAGCTCAAAAACAAATAAAACATATTAAAACAATTAAATTAAAGATCAAACAACTAATTAAATTATTTTCTTCTAAACCCTAATTTTCATTAACATACAACATAAGTTAATCTACTTCCTCCATTAATTTTAATTAATTACCCAATTGATTAAATTAATCAAAATAAACAAGCAATCACATATATAATTTCACTATTCCCACTATTGGGGTATTACAATAATCTATTGAAAATAATAATAAAAATAATTAATACAACCCCAAAAATAAATAAGTAAAATAAAGCAATAAATAAAAAAAAACCTTAGAAACTATATTTCTACAAGATCTTATCCATGGCATTCCATGGATCTCTTATGGATTTGATTCTCCACGTATGATCATCATATGTTTTCCTCCATAATCACCATAAAAAAAAGAAAAAAAATTATGGTTAGTGAATAAATAATAAAACAAAATAAAAATCAATAACATCAAAAAAAAGAAATAATAAAAAATAAAAGAGAACAAAGAGAAAGTGATGCTTATAGATGATCTTAATGAAGTGCTCCTCAAATTTGTAGAATCACAGTTTTTGATAGGACTTCGAATACTATTCTTCAAAAATTCTTCAATGATATTTATTCAAGCAATTAAGCAAAAGAAATTTTATAAAGAATAATTTTCTTTTCTTTTTCTTTTCTCTCTTTTTCTCTCATTTTTTCCTCTCTTTTTTCTTTTCTTCGCTCATTTTTTATTTCCTCTGCCTTTTTTCTTCTCTTCTCCCTTCGTTTCTCCTCCTTTTCTCCAGAGCAAAAGCCCTGCTTATATAGGGATACATCTTGAAACCCTAGTTATAAATTGATTCCTAAAAGACTTCTATTTTCTTAAAAAAAAATATTACCAAAATAATTTTAGGAGAATTTTAGACTAATTAGGACTCAATTTATCTAGAAATTTTGAGATTTATCTAGAAAATTCAAGAATTTATAAAAGGAATCTAATTCCGATTGGAATTAGCGTAATTCCAACCGGAATTAGCGCAATTTCGACCGGAATTAGCGCAATTTCGATCGGAATTAGCGCAATTTCGACTGAAATTAGCGTAATTCTGATTAGGGTAATTTTGATAACCTTTTTTTAATTACATAAAGGTCCTTGAAAGAATTTAAGGTTTGCAATTAGATCCCTAAAAAACATTGCAATTTAGTCCATGAAAACATTAAATTCTTTCTTTGAAAAATGCAATTAAACCCTTGAAGTTTCAAAGTTTAAATATTAAAGACCTATTCATGACAATTTCATCATTGAAGTCTTCTGTCGCATCCATAACTCATCATCCCAAAATTTGGTGTCTACACCATCTTTGGAATTAATTTTGGATGAAAGCAATAGAGACTTAAAGCTAGGAGCTAATATAGCTAAAGAAAGGGCAAAAAATTAAAGCAAATAAAAAAGGGGCTGATTCAACCTCTGAGAGTCTATAAAGCTATTGACATTCTTAGAGTTTTATAATGAGAAATTGATCTTCTAGATATTTGAAGTAGACATTTTAAGCTTTCCGAATTGAGCTTACTTGTTAAAATCTAAGTTCGTTTGAGTTTACAAATATTGAGTTGAAGTTAGTATATGCAATTTTCATTTTAGGTTGCATAACTCTTAGTATTTCAATAATATCTTAAGCTACAGAGGTCTAATTAAGGTTATTTAAAGTGCTATGGAAATATTAACAATTATCTATAACTTTCATGAAGAAAGATTTAATTGATTCGATAATCTTAAAGGACTAAAGTCTCAAGCACGGTCTTGCATACCTAGGTGCACGACCATGCATGCTTAAGGTGAATTGAGAAGAGTATATATGCATGGTCGTGCACCAGGGTGGACACCACAATATGACCTGTAATAAACTTTCAAATTTTAAAATTTTTATTGTTGATTTAAAGGGATTGGATGATTTTAAAATGTAACAACTTTAGAAAGAGGCTAGAGTTAGGGTTTTATAAGAGAGAGTTGGAGAGGAACAAATATATTACACTTTTACTCTTTTGTTTAGTTTTTGACATCATTTTTCTAAGAATCAAAACTAGAATTTTTCTAAGAATCAAAACTAGAATTCTCTAGTTCTTTCATTTTTGTTTTAGAATAGTTGATGTTTGAAGATTTAGAATAACAAGCTTCCATGCCAGGGGCTTTTTATTATTTAGTTATTTGTTATTTCAATTTTAATTAAGTAATAATGATTGCATTTTCTCTTAATTCATCATATTCTCTTTTACTTAATATGTATGGCTAGATATTCTAGTTAGGGTTCTCGAATCAATTCAATCATGTGACCAATATGATTTAATCTAAGCATAGTTCATTGGTTGATACTTTGCTTAATGTCTTTATTGGATTGGCCACCCTTTGTTTGAATTTAGACAATGAAACTTAATTGAGAGATAGGTTTCATTGAGAAAGAAACATTAACCTATTAATGTCTACTTAGTTGAGAGACATTAAGATAGTTAATTATGTAAAAAAAAAAAGTTGAGCTTAAAATTGATTGTAGTGAACACTTGTGTCACGACCCAAAACAAGGGTCATGACCGGTGCTAGGGAACGGGAATTCTTTCGAATCCGGAACCCGTAGCAAGCCTAAAAATAAAATAAATCATGCAATAATAACAATAACCATAATATATATATGCAGCGGAAAATAAAAATCATAAATATCACAATAGTATATACACCAACTGGATTTGAGTTAAATCTCATCTCATAGATACATAAATCTTTTAATACAAATCCAGTTCAATATAATACATCCCTTTAAATAAAATACATGAAATTCCACACTTATATTCACAACTACTGTAGTGTCTAGATTATAAAAATAAGACTCAAGTAGATAATTTACACAAAGAAGCCGGGGCGGAAGAAATCCGGCATATCGACCTGCTACTGAGGTCTGAAGATGTTGACTCTCCTGAAAAATAGTCAACGGAGGGGAGTCAGACCTCACTGAGTGAATTACTATAATATATATACATACACACTAAAAGATAATGCATACAGTCAACAGTATATATATATAATATGTAAATATATACATGCAAATTCACACAGATGCAGAAAAATCATTTTATATATTTTATTGAAAATCATCTTTTATGAAGGATCACATAGAACCCTAGAATATCGCAACCTCAAAAATAGTGTTAGACAACACTCTAGCCACACAGGCTCGCTTATTCCAAAATATATCCACTTAATCCATTTAGACAGTAGACTGGCCCCGAGACACTAAGTCAACCGAGCTCCAGCAGTCTGACTGCCAGTGTGATTGGCCCCGAGACACTTGGTCAACCGAGCTCCAGCAATCACACCTCCAAACCATATCTCACACATATCAATAATCATATCAAATCAATATCCACAAATAGTTAGTAATATTGCCTAAAGCTATAGGCGTACCGGTACGTACTCGGTCCTAGTGCTGCCCACTAGGTAGCACATTCTATTGATATCCTTCATCATTAATAATATAAAACATTCATTCACAAAAATAAATGATGCATGAATGTAAATGAAATAACAATATAATCCATATATATACCAGAAATATACCAAAAGTAAACTAGGTATATTTCGAGTATATATACGTCAAATAAATCCAGTCAAATCATAAATTAAACTAAAAATATATTTAAAAACATTTTAAATATATTTTATTAACAAAACATGTATATAATTTATTATATATCAAAAATAAACCAAAAATATACTTAATATAAACTTAAGAAATAATCAAATTATTTATGCATATTTAATCAACATAAAACATGTATTTCTAAATCATGCATCCTAAGCATATATATATAGTATAGTAACTCACCTAATGCGCTCCACGAGACGGGTCCGACGGGCCTAGTCCACTAGCCCTCGATCTCGGCGCAACTAAACAAGCAATAACGACAGACATTAGAATAAACCTAATAAAAATCTTAGAATTCAATCTAAAGTATTTAAATACGGAAACAGAATTAGGGTTCGACTGGACATCACGTTTTACGAGAATTCTATCAAAAATCCGACAGAACCTCCCCTGTAAAACGGACATCTCTCTACTCAAAAGAGTAGAGCCGACCCTGCAAAGAAATCCATAACCCCTCGGTCGGACTCCAGACTACAGTCCACCGACCGGGGTCCATAAACACAGAATAATTCCAGATATACCAAAAATATCCTTACAACATAGAAATTCATTTTATAAGTAGAAATTACATAATTAACCTTAAAACACTGTAAAAACCGAATAAAACTCATTTTATTTGAAAAATCGTATATTATATATATAATTGAAAATAATTCACGAAAAATAGTATTAATAAGTTAAAAATATCAAATAATTTGTAGAAATCATTTTTATACCTTAAATAACTATTGAAACCGATTAAATTACATTTTTTAGCCAATTTAGGGTAAAATTACCAAAATACCCCTATATATATAAATATACTAAAATTACTTCAAAAATTCACCAAAAATTATACAATTATCCAAAATTAATTTTCTCAACATATTTATCAATAATATAAATAATTAAACTCAATTATCCAATTAATTTCAAATAAAAACACATTTAACCTAATTTTCCCAAAATTACATAAACTTCAATAATTCAAAATAAATACTTAGAAATTCATAAAAATTCCAAATAAATTCCTATAATTCATTTAAAAACCTAATTTCACCATAAACTCCAATTTCATAATTTAAATAATTAATTTCCGAAAATTAGAAAATAATATTAAAATATTCAAAAATACCCAAAAATCCAAAAAATATCCAAAAATTCTACAAAAATTCATACATGTATATTGAGCTACTAGGAACAACATTTGTGAAGGGAGTTTCCATGAATCAACCAATTCAAAGCTCAAAAAAATTAAAAATCCTAATGTGACCGAATTGAGTTTTAGCTCAAATCTCAAAATCCACTTGATTTCAGGCCGAAAGGAGCTTAGAATTGGAATCACTGCAGCTCAAGGAGTCGATGAAGACCGGCGGTGCACGAAATGGTGGCCGAAATCGTCGTCGACGGTAAGAAGCTCAACTTGCTGCCATGGCCGATTCCGGGCGTTCCAACGGGCTTCCGATAGCCTGGTCACGTCGGAGAGGAAGAGGAAGGAAGGGGGAGGAGGTTGGCGGCAGCTGGTGGTGGCGAGGGGCGGTCCGACGTGCTGGAATGGGAGGCACAGTGAGGGTGAGCGATCGGGAGAGAAGAAGGAGAGGGAGGGGCAAAACGATAATTTGGCAAAAATTTTGATTTTTAATGTATATATGTATATATGTATATATATATACTTTACACTATATAATAAAATAATATTAAATTACACACATTAAATATACACCACACACATAAAATTTAATATTTTAATAATTTATACTAAATAAAATTAATTAAATAACAATAAAATAAATAAATAATTAATAAAATATTAGGGTAATACTAAACCCTAATTAAATAAATATTTATATATATATACGGTGTTTAATATTTTAAAAATATGTATGATTTCATGCAAATCCGAAAATATATTTAAAATAATTAATAATAAATTATTTACGTGAAAATTTCCCCGAAAATACAAGTCCCGGGAAAATTTTACGTAAAAGACTGTAAATAATACACAGTATTAAAAATAGGTTTTAAATACATATCAACTCGTGAAAATATCGTAATATATATTTAAAAATTTATTAACACTGTATATCCCGGTACAGTGTAAAAATATTTTAAAAACACGGGATATTACAACTTGATTAGTGAAAGCTAAAAAATCAAGTACTAGTTATAGCCAATTAATCATAGGTTTGTCTAAGAGGAATATCTATGATTCATAAGATGCTTACATAATTAATTATGGTTAAAATTGACCTAGAAATTAATTATATCATTAGAAAGGTTGAATTGAGTTAAGAACCCTATCATTTTCTTGAATTGTGAGTTTACATTAGCTTTAATTTGTTAGTTTATTTTATTTCAGAAATCATTCTCGTTGTCTAGACAAACAAACACATTGAGTAATACAATACTCAATTTTCCAATCTCTGTGGGACGATCTTTGTTTATTATTTGCATGATTCCATACGCTTGCGGATTTCATACACCAATTTACTTAATATTGCATTACTATTTCATTATATTTACTTGAAATTATTGTTACTTAATACAAATACTAATTTACTTCAAAACTACATAATTTATCTTGAAATTGAAATTATATTTAATAATATTTATTAGATTAAAATTAATGCTTAATAATTTAAATTATATTTGTTTAATATAAATTTTAATATTAATAGTAATATTAATTTATACAAAAATGGTCTAATTTCATTATTAATATGTAATTTTAACTATAAAATTCAATAATTCTATTACAAATATAAAATTTTTTTTGCTAGAATTAAAGACTTTAATTGTATGATTTAATACTTAATACTATACTTTATACTAATATTTCCTTACATTAAAACTATGTAATTATTCTCTAAAACAATGATATAATTATTATTATGAATATATAATTTTTAATTTATTTAGTAATTTAAATTATATTATTTTCTATTTAATATCACTATCTAATATTAATATTTAAATTAACAAACTAATAAATGAGCTTATTTAAAAGCTGATTTATAAGTTTGTTCGTAAGTTGGCTCACAAATTTACAAACAAGTTTGTTCACAAATTTAAACAAGTCGAACTTAAAAAAATTTGATCTTGGCTAATTTAGTTTACAAGTTTTAAAATAAAGTTTAAGTTCAACTCATTTAATTTAACAAATAAACTCCAACCAATTTTTTTTTTCAAATTGAGGTCCAAGCAATTTACAAGCAACTCGGTTGGATTAAACCCTACCTTTTTATTTAGGCATGTTCAAATTGAACAACATCCATTTAACCGAAAGAGATAAAAATGGAGCCAGTAAATATTGTTTTAGGCCAAAATATACTAATAATTTTCATTTTATTAAAGACTATTTAAATCATCAATATATATTATTTTATTTATACTTTATTTATTTTCTTTCATTATATATTGTTGTTATTTTGAGAATAATATGATTTAAATATTTTAAATATTTATGTTATAGATAAATTACAAATGAAAATACTTTTTGAAAAAGTTTACTATTTATTCATTAAAATATAATAATATAGTAATTATTTAATTAAAAATAAAGTATTAATGAATCACTATAAATTCATCAGTAAAAGCAAAAAAACATGATTTGATTTCAATGTTTATTTATTTTATACTTTAGTCAAATAATTTACTTAAATATGTAACGTGTAAGTCAACTGAAATAATAAAATATCAAGTTGATTAGTTAAACATTTAAATATTTATTTTGAGTTATATTATTGTAGGCGGCGGGGTTTAGAGCGCACCTAAGTTTTTGGTGACCACAGCACTGTGTGGACTCGAGGCCCACTTAAAAATATGATATAGGTTTTAGGCCTATTCAGAGATAGAGTCGCCACCCGGATAAAAATCGGGGCACACTGTACAACAACTGGATTCCACAGAGGTTCCCAGAAGCCGTCATCAGAGAACAGGTCCGAAAATTGGGTATGAGCGTTTGAATGCTCACCTAATCTTACGGTTGACCTCCATTTATGTTATGTGTTTTATTAGCTTTAATTATTTAATTATTTCTCTATTAACATGCGGATGGTTGTTGCCTTCAGAGAATTGTCAAGTTTTAGAATTAAATATGGATTTGCACATTAATTCTTTTCGTGCATTTAGTCCCGTCATTTATCATAAGCAAGATAGATTATCAATATTTACAACCATTCACTCAAATTAAAAAGGGTAAAGAGATTAAAAATTACAATGCTTTTAGGCAAAATAAAATAATAATATACAGAAAATAAATCATACATATACCAAAAGTAAACTAATAATAAACTATTTACACAAGCGCAATGCTCTAAGGAATTAGCTAATAAAAGTGACTATTCAATGATGTGGATCATCAAGTAATTCCTGCAAGAAACATACAATTAGTTTCCTCATGCAAAGCATGACATCATACATAACAATATTTATAAATAATGTTCTAAAAAGGGTTTTCATGTGGCAAGCTAAAGAAACCCTCAAATGACTAAGATAATTATCATCATGCAATGAAACAATTATGTATAAAGGCGGAAAGAGCATGTAAAATGAACATTTTGCAAAATTTCATAAAGGGAGAAGAACTAAACAGCTGGTTGACTTGTCAATGTGGCGATCGCCTTAGTGAAGAGGCGATCGCAATATTGACAAGGGACGACTACTCTATGAAGAGGCGATCGCAATATTGATAGGGGACGATGACTCCATGAATAGGCGTTGCCTGATCAACAGGCTTTTATTGTCTTTTAAAATAATTAAACTTTTATTCTAGACAAGAAAATGTTCACACAAGTTCTTAGAAAGGCATGCCAAATTACAACTACATGCAATAATTCAATGGATCATATCAATGAAGTAGCATAACAAACAAAATAAACCTAAAACATACCTGAAGTATACTGACAACTTAGTCACATGCAAAGTAAGCACCAAAATGATGAAGTTATGGAGATATTGAATTTAAATGCAAATTTTTTTACCAAAATGATAGGCCCTCAAAGGTGTGTTCTTAATTATGATCCTCACTAAAGTGTGATTTCCACTTTGACACAAACTTTCCTCCTTCCTCTCCTAAGGAATATGAACTTACTTTAGCTTGGATCCTACCTCCTCCCTCAAGAATGTCTCTTTGTGTTTTTCAGAGCTTCCTTTTCCTCTTTATTCTTTAGTAATGGTTCCTTTTTTTTGCTTATAGTCCTCTCTCCTTCTCTCTCTTCTTTTTTTCCTTTTATCCTCTACCTTGCCCATGCCCCTAGGCTCTATAGCACATCATGAACCCTTATTGCCTTTCTCCTCCCCCTAAAAATCTCTTCCTCATGCAAAATCAGGTTTGGGGGTATGGGGCCTACACCATTTGGCCACCATGGTTGTAGTTGCATTAAATGCAGCTACAAGTGGTCTGCCATAGAGGCGATGCCTCTATGATGAGGCGATCTCCTCTGAAGCAGTTGCCAAAGAGGTAATTGCCTTATTGCACTGAGGCAATGCCCCTTTGGCCCGAGCTTAGGTTATTTTTAAACAATTGGGCTAAGTCTTGGGCTTTTGAAGCTTTTAGGCTTTCAAGTCCATTTCTAATTGGAGATTTAGGTTTTGTTCTTGTGTCCAAGTTTTAAATTCTCATCATTGGGCTTAACAACAGGCCGATCAAACTAAGCATCCCTAATTCATCCCCTAACACGGGCCGACAGAATTGGGTGTCTACAGTTTGCCCCTTGATTTTTTGAAAAACCAAATGCATGCAATGACCATTTTTCAAAAAATCACATGCACAACAACAAATAAATAAATAGGATTAGTAATATACCTGGCTCTCGAGTTTCGCTCGAGAAATGAGTTCTTTAATTTTGAAACGTGACCATGATCCTCGGGTTTTTCTGGCCTGATCAAGCACTCATTAATATTTGATAAGTTATTTGAAGATGATTAACCTCGGGTTTTCCTAGCCCAATTACAGTTCTACTAGGGACGTGATTCTTGGATTTTCCTTATCTAATTATGACCTAAAACATGATTCTTGGGTTTTCTTGGCCCGATCATCACTACACCTGAAATATAATTCTTGGGTTTTCCTGGTCCAATCATCGTTGTACTAACTTCGGTTCTCAAGTTTACCTGACTCGATTACCATTGGGGATGTGATTCTCAAATTTTTCTAGTCCGATCATTGCTGTACTGACTTCGGTTCTCAAGTTTTCCTAGTTCGATTACCATTGGGGATATGATTCTTGAATTTTCTTGGTCCTATTATCACTTCTCCAGGGATATAGACTTTCGGGTTTTCTTGGTCCAGTTATCATTTGCTTTCGACTTCAGGGATACTACCCAAATAGTTGTCTCAGTCTTTGAGCTTTAGGGATTTAAACTTGAATAACCCAGTATTTAAGCTTCGAGGATTCAAACCCGAATAGCCTTGTCATTGAGCTTCGGGATTCAAACCCAAATAGCCTTATCTTGTCGCACGTAAAACTTAGGTTTTCCTGGCCCACACATTGTCCAACTAAAAATGTGAAGCTCGGGTTTCCCTAGCCTGATCTTTATTGAACTAAAAAGTGTGAATCCCGGGTTTTCCTGGCCCAGTTCTTGCTAAAACTTCACTTAGATGACTTTCATTCCTGAACTTCGATTTCCAAGCATATGTAAATGATGACTTTTTTTTTCTTTTTTTTTCAAAACCCTAAACTTCCACTTACTATAAAATATAACTTCCCTCCCCTTATTCTCTTTTCCACTTTTTTCATTTTCCCTTTTCTTTTCTTGTCTCTTCTCTTCTCTCTTTCTCCTTTATACTTTATGTACTTCTCTCCTTTTTCTAAACAATGGAAAATGAGAGGACACCTCCTATACTTGAGTGGGATCACATCCCACCCTCCATTAGCGCTTCTCAGAGCCTTAGATTGCACGAGGTTGCTCGATTCCTCTCTTGGCAAATCTAGGGTCCCATATTTGTTTGTTTGCATCCGGAGAGGTTAGTGCCCAAATTTTTTCCTACAAATTGCATCGGGTTAGTGATTATTCTTGTATATTTATCATTCTAGAGCATGATTAGATTTAACAAATATGAATTTTGCCATTTTGATGTTAAAAATTAAAAACCATTATTGTCAGCATTTTGCAGGAGCGATCGCCTCTTCGATGAGGCGATCATCTCATCATTAAGGCGATCACCTTATTGATGAAGTGATACACCTCTTTTAAAGAGGCAATGGCCATTGCTGCAGACCAAAAGGCTGTAGCCTCTTTGACAAGGCGATCGCCTATGTGATGAGGTGATCACTTCATTAGCAGGGCGATCCACGTTAGCTATACGCTTATTCATTCTGAATTTTCCTATGACAATGAAATGTATAAATTCAACTTCCCTATTTTTTTCTCTTACAGGATGATGCATAAACATTTAAGGGTGCTGGGAATTTCCATGGGACCCGTGTCCTTTATAATGAGCTGACTGACGATCAGAAGGATTAGATTCAAGAGACTAGATTCGAGGACTTTGTACTCTCACTTCCTTCTGAGCAGGGACATACAGACTACCAGCCACTACACATATTGATGAAGAGGTGGTTTGACATGACCCACACTTTCCACCTCCCATTTGGTGAGCTTACTCTAGATCTGGTGTCATTTGCTACTATTACAGGGATCGTCTGTGCTGGAGACCCCGTTCCCCTAGATGCGAGCTTACACCAGCTATATTCTGACAAGGCTTTATACATCAAATGGCTTTTAGGCATGATTTCTGATATGAAGGGGACTCATTACCTCTTGCTTAACTCGATTAGGAGCTTCTATACTCAAGAGCGGGTTGCGGCTATGGTCACTCCTCGCGAGGTTGATCAGGTGGTGAGGGCTTTTTTACTTGACACAACCTTCTTTATCGACACTGCCAGGTCGATTGATATGATGTTCCTACCAACTCTCTGAGATCTTGATCACGTATCCACATTTGACTAGGGTAGCTCTGCTCTCGCGTATTTGTATCAGAGCATGGATGAGGTGGTCTGAGGGGCCAAAAGATTTTATGGCTTTTGGCACGCCGTCCTAGTAAGTTATGACCCTCCTCTTTCTTGATTTATTCTAGTCTCCACTTATTTACACTGACTAATAAACTTTCTTAATAGGTTTAGGCTCTAGAGCTGGAGCTGCTTGTAGGTGTGCAGCGAGTGGGGAATCACTTTCTAGCTATCAGCAGATGGGTTGCCAGCCATGTCCTAAAGAGGCATCTCACCCAAGTGCATATCCACAAGCAGCACCTGAGCTCCCTGACGCAGGATGCAGTACCTATAAAACACAACCTCTTCCATTAGCAATTTATAAAAATTTAATCTACTTACCTGCTGATGTTTCCACCTTTCACAAAGTGGGTCATGAATTGGAGGGGAGGTGCTAGAGCGAGATGGGTTCCCAAGTCTCCTCCTAATAGCATGCTTTGGCTGCATGAGCTAGAGGGCAAGGACCTCGTTCAGGCTATCATAGGCTCACTGGTTGTGGATCATACAGTAAGTGTGAAGAGCTAGTACGTGGAGTTCGTTCGAGCTCACCTTCTGCTGATGGTCCCCTTCCATGTTACTTCTACCTCCTAGGCATATCCCTCTTGCCTTTTCCCTACTTTAGGAACTAATTTTATTCTTACATGCTTTCCTTTTCTTGCCTTTAGGCTGCACCCACTAAGCCTATGCCTCAGGCTAAATCTCGAGTGCAAAAGAGAGAGCCCTTGAGGTGTCGTTTGGATTAAGGTAGGGAGAAGACTTCGGCAGCTGTCGAGCAAGCCAGGCCGCCTACTGCCCCAAGTTCTCAATTTGCTCTCGGTAGCTTCATTCATGTCCCTGACCCTTTAGCTCGATGTTGGATCCCTCCTGGAGAGTTATCTTGTTAGTTTTTGACTTTGGACGAGGATCTGACACCTGCATGCACCCCTGGTGGTGCCACTAATGCAAGTTCACTCTTGGCCTGCTTTCACTATTATTCTCAACCCATCTATTAGTTCTAATATTCATTTAACAATCCAAATTTCTCTAGAGTAAGGCTTGTAAATGTATCGCATGATAGAAGCTCAGAGAGACAATATGCTGGAGGTTACCCAATAGTGGAGGGTAAGAATCTTTCTATTCCCTACATGTATGCATGCTTGCATGATTCAATAACCTATGATTTATTTGAGTAGGATCGTGACGAGGCTAGTAGGGTGAGGATCACCATCCTTGAGCGCCAGATTGATGTGTTCCAGATCGATGAGGACAACGACAACGAGGATGGGAGTGGCAGTGGTACTGGAGGAGGGGATGACCCTGAGGGTGCTAGATCAGATGCTTGATGTACCAGGGCCTATAAATTGTTGTTTTCCCCTTTTAATTGATTTATCTAGCTTGGATAATCGACACATACACTTTTTTTTTCTTTTTTTTGGATGAATTTTTTATAGAATTTGACTTTTATCTCAATTAAATTTATTCTTTTACATGCAAATTGATTTCAATGATTACATGTGTGTACGTCTATCCCGCTACACTCTGATTTACACTTGCTGAGATTGCACAGTTTGATGAAGCTTAACAACTAATACTGCTAAAGAGGCGATCACTTCATGGCTTTCTGATGAAGAGGTGATTGCCTCTTAGTGCTGAGGCAACGCCTCTTCATCAAGTGGTCTTACCCTTTTAAAAGCTCAAAACCTTAGCCCAACCTTGCTCTTAAGACACCTTCATCCCTAACCTCCAATTTCTCTCTCTAAGCACCCCTGAAAGCTTGAACCATGACTGAACGGAGTCTCAAACTACTACAATCGATCTTGAAAAGTTTAGATAATAGGTCTTGGGCTAGGTTAGAGTCGTTCCACTTTTCGATCTTCAAATCACTACATACTAGGAGGATCAATTTTCCTTTCCTTCATGCCATGGCTTAGTTCTGGGATACCTAAAAGCACCTTTTTTGGATCAACATAAGGAAATATGTCCCTTGTTGGAGGAATTCAAAGAAATTCTTGGTCATCACACATATTCCATTTGTCAATTTGCAATTCCTGACCTTGAGAACCTAAACCCTTACTCCATTCAATACCAGATGGCGCGTATGTTCAATCTTGCACCACGGTCCTCTTCTCACTACATTCTCAGCTCAGAAATCATATTAGAATCCTTCCTCGAGATCACCATGGGTATGGACAAAGAAGAAACTCACTGGCCTCACATGATAGCTCTCTGTTTGTATGCCCAGTTTCTATTGGTTTCTTCCTCCGGACATTGTGATTTGAAGGTCTTTTCCACTCTTGATTAGGTGGAATCAGGGTTTAATCCCTTCTCTCTCATTCTAGCAGAAACCATTATTAAATTGGACAAATTCATAGAAACACAACGATTCTCTAGAAGTCCCTTTCTATTAGAGGTAAGCTCTCTAGTGTCAATTCCTAACTTTCAATTGTCCTATATTTTGCACCTAATCATTTATCAATTTGCAGATGTGGCTCTATGAAAAATTGAGTCTGCCTAAACCTCCTCAAGACATTAGGCATTATAAGGCCAAATATTACCAAATAAGGAAGCTACACCCCGTTCTGACAGATGTTCACAGCTGGTTATCAACATTTCCTGACACTCAGATCTGTTGGATGTGCCCTTGGTGGAGATTGCAATATGTGACTATCTGGTCCTATACATATTGCGTTCTGATTATCGATCTTCATTTTGCTACCTCTTATAATCCAGCTCGCCTCTGTCGTTAATACGGTCACAAACAACTGGTCATAGAATTAGTTCATAAGTTTGAACCAGGGCCCCTTTCTTAAAACTTCCTGGACCACTTAGTGGCAACTTGGCCTCGAAGAACCATTGATAAAAACTTAGACTACAATGAAGATCAGACTATTGATGATCATTACAAAGCATGGGTCTACTTGCAACAGACGAAAAGAGATGAATTTATTAGAAATAAGAGAATAAGAGAGTTACAAGTATTGAGCTTTCAGGGTGACCAATAAAAGAAAAGAAGACAAAATTAGCTCATGAAATTAAGTCTTCATTTTCCTTTTTATTAGATGTAGCTTCCTTTTTTATTAGTTAAACGGCTTGTAATAGACACTTTATGTAATGCTTAATAGTAATTGAAGCAATCTATTTCATTCAATTTAAGCACAATACATATATACATTTCGCTTCTGATACATCTCATATTGTTAGTTGGCTTGCCTTTGCAAGTTTCTCAACTAACCATTTTGCATCTCTCTCTCTCCTTTTACACGTCCTTAACTTTTTTTTGGACTACCTCTTTTGGGGTTTTCAATCTAGCAGGACTTTTTTTTTTGTCTCTGATTTTTGCCTAGGTAGCCTCTTTTTGAGGTTTTCTCCTTAGCCAGACTTATTACAGGAAGTATTTCTTAGGTTTGTCTAGGTTGACGGGCTCCTTGAACTTATTTCCCTCCATATAAGACAAAATGGCGGCACCTTTAAAAAAAAATTCTTTACCAGATACAGTCCTTCCCAATTTGGTTTGAATTTCCCTCGAGGGTCGGTCATGATTGACTTTGTAAGATTCAACACCAAATCCCCTTCTTGGATCTTTCCTGGCTTAATCTTTTTATTATAGGCCTTGGCTATTCTTTTTTGATATAGTTGAGAATGATACATAGCTTTTATCCTCTTTTCATCCAACAATGTCAACTGAGCTAATCGACTCTCCACCTACTAATATTCAGGGAGCTTAAAGTCTAGCAGGACTCACAATGACCTTATCTCAACCTCCACTGGCAAAATGGCCTCACATCCATAAATCAAGGAGTACGGAGTAACCCCTGTTGAGGTTCTGGTAGTGGTTCGGTACCCCCACAATGTGAATTGTAAGTATTCTGCCCAATCTCGGTAATTCTCTAACATCTTGGCTAGGATCTTTTTCACATTCTTATTGGCTGCTTCCACTGCCCCATTTGCTTGCGGCCTATATAGAGATGATCTGTGGTGCTCGATCTTGTAGTCTTTCAATAGCGTAGCCATTTCTGCTCAAAATTGAACCCCATTATTTGTAACAATGTGGTGTGGTAAACCATATCTGTAGATTATGTTCTTTTCGATGAACCTCGACATTTGCTTTGAACCCACAATAGCATAAAATTTAGCCTCAACCCACTTGGAGAAGTAATCGATAGCCACAATAATATATCGATGACCATTAGATGCTTTTGGGCCTTACCTCTCCTATGATGTCAATCCCCTATATAGCAAACGGCTAAGGAGAAGTCATTCCTTGAAGTTCCATAGATGGTAAGTGGCTAACATCACTATAAATTTGGCAGTTGTGAAATTTCTTCACAAAACTAATGTAATCTGCTTCCATAGTGAGCCAAAAGTAACCTTGACAAGCTATTTTCTTTGCCAAGACTATCCTATTTATATGTGGCCCACATACTCCTTCATGAATCGCCTTTATAAGCTTTCGAGTTTCATCCTTATCAATACATTTGAGGTGTACCCTGGTCAGTATTCTTTTATACAGCATCCCATTGTGACTTATGAACTATCGAGATAACATTTGCAGAGATATCCTCTCTTTCCTATCCGTGCGATTCAAAAATTGCCCAATCTTTAGATATCTTTGTAAGTTATAAAACCAAGGCTTCTCAGTAATGTTGACTGGTGTCACCCTTACCTCCTTGTAACAAGGGCCTCAAGATTTCATTAAAATTAAGGGCCTGGGTTCTGGCTGTTTCCTATTTTCCCACATAGAGGCCAGTGTGGCTAAGGCATTAACTATCTGGTTTCCTTCTCTCGGCAAATGAACAAATTTACACTGAGTAAATGAGCACAAAATAGTAGCTAGATATTCCAGTATGAATGCAATCTGTCCTCCTTTATTTCCCACTTTGTAGTAGCTTATTTTATGACTAATATGGAGTCCCTATACATGGTAACATTCTCCTCTCCTACACTACATAATGCCTCTAGACAAAAAATGCAAGCCTCATATTCTGCTTGGTTATTGGTTACCTCAAACTTGAGTCTTTTTGCCATCAAAATCATCTCTCCCTCTGGTGTGACCCAAATTACACTTATTCTGGCCCCTTTGTTATTGATGGCCCCATCAAAGTACATTTCCCAACCTTGTACCTCTGTTGCCCCCAGATGTTCGTCAGGAAACTCTAACTTCCATTCTTAGTCATCATCTACTGGGCTCTATGCCAGGAAGTTTGGTACCGCTCTCCCCTTCACCATTTTCTTGGCTGTATATTCTATATCGAATTATGTGAGTAGAACGAGCCACCTAGCCAACTTTTCTATAAGAGACGAGGTTTGCTGGAGATACTTAAGGGATCATATTTAGAAACTGTCTGCACTTTGTAAGACTGAAAGTAGTGTTAAAGCTTCTTCATTGTCCAAATCATTGCTAGGCACGTCTTCTTCATAAGGCTATAACTAGTTTCGTAAGGCAGAAGCTTTTTACTCAAGTAATACACAACATGCTCTATCTTCTCTTCGCCTTCTTGTGCCAACATTGCCTCTATTGCATCCTTTTCAATTGCCAAATATAGGATTAAGGCTTTACCCGGCCTTAGTGGTTGCAAAACATGAGGATTCATTAGATAATCCATGATAGCTTTAAAGGCTTGCTGACACCTTTCATCCCATATCACAGGTTGATATTTCTTTAGGAGCTTAAAGATGGGATTGTAAATGGTTATCAATTTAGCTATAAATCTGCTGATATACTGTAAGCACCCCAGGAACCCTTAGACCTCTTTTTCGTTCCTTGGTATAGGCATATCCTTGATTGCCTTAATCTTATCCAGATCCGCCTCTATTCCTTTCTGACTGACAATGTGTCCCAATAGTTTCCCAGATGTAACCCCAAAAACACACGTCTTCGGATTCAGTATGAGATTGTACTTTTTTGCCCTTGCCAGAAACTTATCTAGAGCCTTAAAATTTCCTTCCCTGGTTATGGATTTCACCATCATATCATCCACGTACACTTCTACCTCTTTATGGATCATGTCATGCAGTAAAGC
Organism: Mallotus nudiflorus; assembly: GCA_947683625.1. NCBI lineage: Eukaryota > Viridiplantae > Streptophyta > Magnoliopsida > Malpighiales > Euphorbiaceae > Mallotus > Mallotus nudiflorus. Next base: position 1,107,813 of record CANTUR010000198.1, read on the forward strand.
AAATGCCATCCTCTGATAAGTGGCCCTTGCATTCTTTAATCCAAAAGGCATCACTTGGTAACAGTATACGCCCCACTCAGTAGTGAAGGATGTCTTTAACTTGTCCATTATCGCCATCATGATCTGATTGTACCCTGAAAATTCATCAATAAAAAAGCACATCGCAGTGGAAGCCACACTATTAATTAGCATATCGATGTGTGGTAGCGGAAAGTCATCTTTAGGGCAGGCCTTGTTTAAATCTCGATAGTCCACACATACTCTGACCCTCCCATCTTTCTTTAGAATTGCAACTATGTTTACTAACCATTGGGAATCCTCTACAACTTCTAGAAACTTTGCCTTCAACTGTTTCTCGACTTCTTCTTTGACCAAGAGAGCCCATTCTGGCCTTAACCTCCTTTGCTTTTGCTTTATTGTTGCTATGTAAGGATATGTGGGGATCCTGTGTTCTAAGATCTCCTTGTCGATTCTGGGCATGTCTTCATAAATCCAAGCAAATACTTTCTATCTCTTTGTTAAGATTTCTTTCATTTTTTCTCTCTCATCATGAGTTAAACCATAAGCAAGTAATATATTCTTAGGATTATTGTTTATGCCTAAATTAAATAATTCATTTTACGTGGAATTAATGTCAAACATATGCATGAAATGATCATCACAAATAGAATATCCATTAGGGAACACATCATACAAATAAGCAAATTCGGACTTCATTGCATTCACTTTCGAAAAGAAAAGATCATTAGTTTCAAATAGAGAAGCAAAAGAAACATCATAGTCATTCATAAAAGGCATCTATAATAGAGTTGAGGATGTAGGCTTCAAAATCAAGTTCTTTGCTTTGATCATCAATGCCTTTCAACTCTAAGGTAGCTTCATTCCTTTTAAATTCTTCTTCAGCCGGCACTAACTCCTCAGTAGGGACTTCTTCAACAGCAACACCCTTGGCTCTTTTCATAAATTTGGTAAAGATTTCAAACCCTGGAATAATTTCCCCAGCCATCAGGAGAGGTTCTGGAGTTCCATTGTATGGGTACCCGGTGCCTTCCTTTACAAAGATCTCCCATAGAGTTTTCTTTCTAGCCACAGTTTCCTCTTCCTTTTCTTCAAACTGGCCCTAGATATCTATCTCTCCCTTAGTATTGTTAGCCCCTTTGAATCCTAGCCCGTGCTTCAAAATAGGCATCTTGTTTTCCATAATTTTCGAAGGTCCACTCTGATCTCTTCCCAACCCCATGCTGGGCATAAACCTCATGCTGCGCATTATCTTCAGAACCTTTTCATTCATCTTATCCTTATAAATTACAAAAACCTCAAAACTAGGGCTTATGGAGATCTCTTTGGGGGTCAACTTCAACGTAGCCACAACAACTTCGATTTCAGCGGAGATGGTGACAACCTTTCCTTCATGAGGGAATTTAATTTTTTGGTGAACAGTGGATAGGACGCCACCCAAGGGTGAAACCATGGCCTTCCTAGTAAGATGGCAAATATCATTGGGATATTAATCACGTGCAAGTCAACGCAAACTTCTACAGGTCCTGTTTTGACCAATGCCCTGAATGTTCCTTCCATAGACCTCTTGGTTTCATCATAGGCTTTAATAACTACTTCAGAAGGCTTTAAGTCGACCACCGTCAACCCTAACTTTAGTAGAATCTTCAATGGACACACATTGATGGCAGAACTATTATCGATCATCAGGCAGCAAGTCATTTTTCCCTTCACCTTAACCTTGGTAAACAGAGCCTTGTAGTGGTCCCTCCCCTCTAGAGGCAAGTCGTCATTAGAAAATGTTATTGTCCCTTGAGGGGTTTCCAGTAGTGGTCCGACCATTTTTTCTGAGGTATAGAACCAAGGCCAGCACTAGAACTAGGGCCTACTTATGATACCTGGAATGCATAAGTAACTCCTAGCCACTAGCAATAGTCCCCTCACTTTGCTTTGCTTCTTTCTCTTTTTCTAAACTTTCTATCTTTTTAGGCTCAGACTTGGCAATCTCGGGTTCTTCTCTTTTTTCTTTAACCTTCCCTACAGACTGGTCTGATCTACTTCTTTTGTTGTCCCATAGGTCAACCTGTTGCTCGCTTTCATCATTAGAACTCCATATGTCCAAGACGTGCACATACAATTCTATGGGTTATTTGTGTGGTTTTGGGTTCTCAGGTTTGATTTTTAGGGAGTTATGAGCGACATACATGAATGAGTTTAAGACTTGCTCCTTCGTTAGACCGGTGCTAATCATCAAAATGGGTGCATTTGGTGGTGGCATATTGCAATAGTTGGGCAAGGGGTTGGTTTGTGTATTTGGCTTTCTGGTTTTTGGGTCAGTAATCTTGCCTGAGTCAATCAGGACTTGGATTTTATGCTTTAATCGAGCACAACTATCAGTGTCATGCCCGATGGTCTGGTGAAACTTGTAAAAAAGCTTTGGGTTGGCATCGGGTAAGGGTTATTGTGAAGGTAAAGGCCGCAACAGGTTTTTCTCAATAAGTTTATCAAAGACTTTGGATAGAGGGCACCTCAAATTTGAAAATCTCTGAGGCTGTCTAACTACATTAACCTGTATGTTGTTGCTTAGTGGTCGGATAACATTGATATGAACATTACCGCTCGAACCAGCTCCTTCCTTGCCCCCAGACCTTCCTTTGAAGAATTTCTTCTCTTAAGTCAGATCTAACTCTTTTTGGACCCCAAACCTGTATAATTCTTTGAAGTTTTTGATCCCCAAATCTCTCAGCTTTCTAAACATTATTGGGAAACACCCCTCTATTGCCAGGACTAATTGATCTGACTCAGCAGGCCTATGCCTCATCAAAGACAGCTTTCCCCTCCAGCGAGTCAGGTAATCAACAAAGGACTCATTAAAGTTCTGCTTGGTATTTTGCAGATCTCTCAAGGACACCTCCAACTGAACATTAAGGCTATATTACTTTATAAAAGCGGCACATAATTCCTTCCAATCTGATTGAAGATGTGGTTCCAAAGTGTAGTACCAATGGATTGGTGCTCCCTCTAGTGACATAGGGAACTGCTTGATGATTTAGCTCTCAGTCGACTCAATGGCTTTCATATAAGTCACATACTACTTCAGATGCAAATGGGGATCCTCTATGCTAGAGTATTTCTTCATATTAGGGAATTTGAATTTATGAGGTAGCGGTTCATCTTCCCTTTCTAGATTTAGATCGACATAATTTAGGGGGCGGCAATGCCCTTCTCCTTCATCATCATTTGCATTTGGTTCATAGTTTTGGTCATGCTCTTGGCCCACTCAGTTTACCCCACATCTTTGATTGGGTTCACATTTCTCCTGTTTGATGGGTTGGCCATCACCGTTACATCATCTTTTTCCCTTCCCTGAATTGGGATCTCCTCATCAAGATCTATCAGATTAATTGGTGGCACATTGGATGGCTGTACTGGTTAATTCTCCCTAATGAGCTTAGTAATTTCTCCTATCATCTCCCTTATCATAGATCGGGTTTCTGCAATCATTTCATCTTTCAACTATGCCTTAAATGCCTCTAGATCAAAACCACCTGCCATTCCCACTTCTGAATTTCTGACTAAATGACCTGAACTAATTCGGACCCACCTTGATGAGCTTAAGGGATCTATAGTGCTACAAAATCATATGTTAGAATGATGCATGACGTGTATGCATAATATGCAAGTCCATTTTATTTTAAGGAAACTTAAGAAATAAACAAAAAAGAAGATACACAAACTAAAATGTGAAGCTTAAACGTGCAAACTTCTACCCTTATTTCTCCCATATGCGTATTCAATGATGAGTATCTTACCCTAGGATTTTTGGCCTGGGTTTTAATTATCAATGAGGGATAACAAAACCGACGTACATAAGATAACTCTTAAGATGATTCAGATAGGTAACAAGTCCTTTAAATAAAGCCCAAGTCCATTTCCTATGGGCCAAGGTCCTTAACACCATAAACTCACTTGTCAAGGCCCACTTGAAATGGGTTATAAATAGGCATGAGAGGCCTTCATTGACTTTGTTTGTTTATAATGGGCTTTGGTTGGACACGAGGGCCCATTTTACCTTGGATTGCTTATTAATGGGCTCAAGATTTATTTTAAGGGTCCATTATATAGCATAACACACATGCATGTCGGGAAAATTCCTAAGGATAGTTGCTAGGTCATTACATGGGCTTGAGTCTTAGGTAAAAAGGCTTTGGTTCCCACAACGATATGCATCCATATACGTCTCCCCACTTAAGGGTTAAACAACACAGATTAGTACGTGTCGTGAGTGACAATAATCAAATATTCCACCACCAGGTTTGAGTGAAACGTAGGTAGTGAAGTATTGACTATTGCTAGGTTTATTTGGGACTGAAGTGCTAATTGTATGCAAAATATGTAGTGAATGCATAAGATGCAAAAAAAATAAGAAAATAATTAAAGATGATAAAACACAAAACACTGAAATCAGTTTCTCTATCCCCAATGGAGTTGCCACTGTAAGAGGCGGGGTTTAATGCACGCCCAAGTGTTTAGTGACCAAGGCACTATGTGGGCTTGAGGCCCACTTGGAAATATGATATAGGTCTTAGGCCTAATCGGAGATGGAGTCGCCATCCATATAAAAGTCAGGACACACTATATAATAATTGGATACCACAGAGGTTCCTAGAAGTCGTCGTCAGAGAACATGTTCGAAAACTGGGTATGAGTGTTTGAATGCTCACCTAACCTTGCAGTTGGCCTCCATTTATATTATGTGTTTTATTACCTTTAATTATTTAATTATTTCTTTATCAACACGTGGATGGTTGTTGCCTTCAAAGAATTGTCAAATTTTAGAATTAAATCCGGATTTGCACATTAATTCTTTTCATGCATTTAGTCCCGTCATTTATCATAAGCAAGATAGATAATCATTATTTATAACCATTCACTCAAATTAAAAAGGGGAAAGGGATTAAGGATTACAACACTTTTAGGCAAAATAAAAGAATAATATACATAAAATAAATCATACATATACCAAGAGTAAACTAGTAATAAACTATTTACACAAGCACAATGCTCTAAGGAATTAGCTAATAAAAGTGACTACTCAATGATGTGGATCATCAAGTAATTCCTGCAATAAACATATGATTAGTTTCCTCTTACAAAGCATAACATTATACATAACAATATTTACAAATAATGTTCTAAAAAGGGTTTTTATGTTGCAAGCTAAAGAAACCCTCAAATAACCAAGATAATTATCATCATGCAATGAAACAATTATGTATAAAGGCAGAAAGAGCATGTGAAGTGAACATTATATGGAATTTTATAAAGGGAGAAGAACCAAATAGCTGGTCGACTTGTCAATGTGGCGATTGCCTCTGTTAAGAGGCGATTGCTTCATTGATAGGGGGCAACACCTCTATGAAGAGGCATTGCCTAATCAACAGGCTCTTCTCGTCTTTCAAAACAATTAAACTTCTATTCTAAACAAGCAAATGTTCATACAAGTTCTTAGAAAGGCATGCCAAATTACAACTATATGCAATAATTCAATGGATCATATCAATGAAGTAGCGTAACAAACAAAATAAACCTAAAATATACCTGAAGTATACTGACAACTTAGTCACATGTAAAGTAAGCACCAAAATGATGAAGTTATGAATATATTGAAATTAAATGCAAGTTTTTTACCAAAATGATAGGCCCTCAGAAGTGTGTCTTTGATTATGATCCTCACTAGAGTGTGATTTCCACTTTGACATAAGCTTTCCTCTTTCCTCTCCTAAGAAATATGAACTTACTTTGGCTTGGATCTTGCCTCCTCCCTCAAGAACGTCTCTCTATGTTTTTCAGAGCTTCCTTTTCCTCTTTCTTTTTTAGCAATGGTTCCATTTTTTGCTTATGGTCCTCTCTCCTTCTCTCTCTTATTTTTTTCTTTTTATCCCCTACCTTGCCTATGCCCTTAGGCTCTCTAGCCCATCATGAACCTCTATTGCCTTTCTCTTCCCCCCAAAAATCTCTTCCTTACGCAAAATCAAGTTTGGGGGTATAGAGCCCATATCACTTGGCCACCATGGCTGCGGCTGTATTAAATGTAACTGCAAGTGGTCTGCCACAGAGATGGCGCCTATATGATGAGGCGATCGCCTCTGAAGCAACTACCAAAGAGGCGATCGCCTCATTGCACTGAGGTGATATCCCTTTGGCTCGGGCCTATGTTGGGCCAAGTGGGTCTAGGTTATGTTTGGACAATTGGGCTAAGTCTTAGGCTTTTAAACTTTCAAGTCCATTTCTAATTAGAGATTCAGATTTTGTTCTTGTGTTCAGGTTTCACATTCTCATCATTGAGCTTAACAATGGGCCGATCAAATCGAGCATCCCTAATTCGTCCCCTAATACGGGCCGACCGAATCGAGTGTCTACAATTATCATTTTCAAAATAATTTAGTTTAAATATTTTAAATAGTTAAATTATATATATATATCAATTACGTTTTCATTACTTAATAAATAATTAATAAACTTAGTAAATTGTTTAATTAGAAAAATTGGTTTTGATATCTCATTGCATACGCATTCATTTTACATGTATCAATTGACAAATATAAATTACATCTTAATTTGTCAAAATAATTAATAAATTGTGATTCAATTGTTAAAAATATTAACAGTCGTTCATTTATTTATAAATATTCAAAATAATACGTTTTTAACTTGGCATTTATATATACCCATTTAGATTGTGATGGTTGCCATATCAGTAAAATTTAATATGATTTTTCAATTAATGCGTTGAATTGTAAAAAATTTTTAAGTTATGTAATAAATTATCAAAATTAAAAAGATAAAACGAAATTGTAAAAATGCTAAAGATTGTGTATTTTTTTGCCATTAACACTAAATATCATAAAATAAAACTATAATTTAATTAATTAGTGTTTAAAAATTGAAAAATTATTTAAATAAAAAAAATATATAGTATAAATAAAAAAATAAAATAAAGTATAAATAACATACTATAGAATGATTATTTAAATAGAATAAATAAAATAATCATTTAAATATATTAATTAAATAGTTTTAATAAAATAAAAAAATAATGTGCGTGTGTACTTCAAAAATCAAACATGAGTGTAGGCCAGAATTTCCCAATTATGAATACGGGCGTCCTTGTAAATTGCAATTAGCCAGCTCCGACCCAAACATATAAAGTGAGTTTATCCGCAGTTTTGTTGCATCCAGTGTCAACGGAGCTCCACATATTTTTCCTCTTTATCCATGGCTGCGTTATTTTCTTGCAGCTCTCTCCACTCTTTTCCTTCTCCTTCTCCGACTGCTTCTTCTTCTCACAGTATCCATTATTTGCCGCAACTACTTCCAACAAAACCAGAAATCCCATCTCTGTCTAGCTTCTGCTGTACCCAGACAAGACTCCTTCACGCACCCTCCAGTCTTGTCTTCTTACTCAGCGGCTTCGATAGGCCTTTGGACACCCAAACTGCTCTCGCCACGATCAGTGTTGTAGCCGCCATTGCTCTCTCTCTGTTTTTGGGCCTCAAGGTATTTGTTCCACCCATTTTCACCTCGCTTGCATTTCATTCATTCATTCGTTAATTCGTTATTGAAAAAGGAATTGCTGAACTTTACAATTTCAAGTTTTCCTTTTATGTGGTTTGCAGGGAGACCCTGTTCCTTGTGATCGCTGCGCAGGAAATGGTAATATATACTGCTCTCTCTTTTATAGTTTGTGGTTTTGAATTCTATGAAAATTACATGATTTTCAATGCATTGTTTGATCAAGAATTGAAGAAGATTGATATATAACGTAATTTAGTATTATGTTTCCTACAGGAGAAAAGACACCTCAAAATTTATATATGTACTTGCATTCATCTTAGAATTGAGTGTGCATGATCTCAATAAAAACTAATTAATAATTGAGCAATTTTCAGTAAAATGAAGTTTGAATGTTTGGTGCAAACTTATACCATTGTAACAAGACTGTAGTAATGAAGCATGATGCAATGAAAATGCATTAGCAAATTGAATAAGAATTTAGCTTATTTCATTACGCCCCATGGCCCCTCCATTACTACTTACCAAATTTTCCCTCGGTTTGAAACTTGCAAAACTTGTTTGTTGGAAATGTTACATTAAATTGACATATTTGTTAATTTGAAGGCCTATGTTAATTATCTTGTGGGCTTGTATATGAAAACCCCAACTTACGATGATTCCTATATGTGTTAAGCATATCACTGGCAACTTTATTGGGTCTATGTTTCATATCCCAACTTTTAATATCCTATCAAAAACTTCCCAAATTTTAATTTGATCAAAATTTATATGATATTGTTATGCATATATACTGCAAAAAACTATATGGGCTTCACTTTTCTGGCTAACTTTATAAATTTTCTTAGAACTTTCAAGGAAGCATTCAAAATCATAGTACCATGAATTGATTTTTGATTGATTACGGTATCAACTTTGTGCTTATAAACAGTTATTTATTGGCACTTACAAAGATTTTGTCAGTTCTTTTTTCCTCTTTACTACATATCTGTGGTAGCAAAATAGACTATATTCTGCTTGTTATTGCTAGTCAGTTGCCAATGTATGAAGAATGGATCCAGAGTTTGCTCTCTTGAAGTGACTGCTTAGAATGGATTAGTTAGGCTCAATTATTGTTAAGGTAACTACAGACTGTATTATTGAATGTGTATGTGTAAAATTGTGTTGCTATTATCAGGAATTCAATTAACATTGTTATTTATGAGGTTTTTGTTAGGTTTTCTCATCACATCATTGATTAGTATTTAATGTTTAAGTGGAAATATCTGCTTGTAACGGTAATTCACGATGATAGGTGGCACAAAATGTGTATTTTGCAATGATGGCAAGATGAAGCAAGAAACAGGCTTGGTAGATTGTAGGGTGTGCAAGGGAGCAGGTATCACATCCTAGTTTCATCTACTTGTCAAATTGTTCCAAGCACCAACGTGATTTTTGATACCTGATAACTCTTAATTTACCACATTGAATTTCATGTGACATATAGCAACAATTTGCTTCCTTTCTCATGTTTAGAAGTCTATGGTTTTGCTTGTTCACATCAAGTTTGTTTCTGTATATGCTCCATGTCCTGATTTCTATTAATATGTCATTTTGGTGACTGTTATAACTTTTGCATGGCAGATAGTGTTTTCATATACAATGAAGCAGAATATGTATCAGGTCTATTGAAAATAACTTGCAAATTGGTGTGTCACAAGTGATGTGTTATTTGGTTCAAGTTCTAAATTCACTCCCCTAATGGCATTCAAATGCAAAGTATTTGAAAATTTATGTGAGCATTCCATGTGCTTCTGCTTCCAAATTACAAGCTTATTATTATTATTATTATTATTTTTTCGCAGGATTGATACTCTGCAAGAAATGTGCAGGTTCTGGGTATTCCAGACGTCTATGAGCATAAGTTCAGCTCTGCACAAGCACATGCTTTTGACCGTTAGACAAATTTATTGAAGCTCTCATTTTTCCTGATCTTCATCCACCATATCCTGTAAATATTTCCCTTCTCATATTCCCAATTTATTATGTAATTATAGTGAATTTTTCTCGGGTTCACCTCTTTTCTTAGGATTGGCTGAACTGAGGTTATTGTTTCCAGTCATGACAGAAATATAGACTCTGGTGGAACGTTTGTTCCAATTAACTTCAATTCAGTTGTTAAAGCCATATCCGGCAGGCCAGAGGGCCATGTCCTACTGCAGGCCAGATAATTTGCAAAGAAAAGAAATGTTATTAAGCTTCTTCCTTCTGTCTTTTGTTTATGACTTGGTCTCATTGAAAGTATTAATTATTCTACACTAGAAACAACACTCGGCACATCACAAATTGTCAGCACACTCTTTTGCGCATTGCCCCATTGAAAATATTCCCTTTAACATCAGCTTTTATAATTTGCACAGCCATCGACGGGTTATTTCTTGAACTAAAATGGATGAAAAAAAATTAATTTTGTCGAATTTACAGTATAAGCCTTGTCAAGTGTCGTTTTATTTTTGACATTTCAGTGAAGATTTAAAAGGTCAACCTGATGGTGAGACACTGGTCTGTTGCGAATAAAAAATTGAAGATCAGAAGTTTTGGTACAACTACTGTCAGATTTGAAGCAGCCAACTGATATAAAATCAAGTTCATAAGCAATATGCCTGCATTGCTTGTTTGCTTCAAGTGCCTGATGTAGTGCATATGCCGCAAATACAGTCTATCTTCTTTTGTTTCCATCAGCAAAATTCCAGAGATTACCAATAATGATGTCTCTCACCTAATCTCTTATAATTGACATAGGCAACACTTAAAAAGTTTGTCTTTATTAATAAAGACATAGGAAGATGCACAAACAACACGCCATCTTCCTCTATGAATAAAATACATACACACCCCCTTAACCGAAAGCCACCCTCTTGTTTAACTCTTTCTCTGTTGTTCTTGTTTCATTCCTCTCTTCTTAATACTTCATTCCGTTCGCCATTACCACCCAGAAAAATATGTCCGACTCTTCTCCTTATGAGGTTGATGAATGCAGAGGAGTCCTCCGCGTTTATAGTGATGGCTCAATCTGGCGTTCTACTGAGCCAAGCTTCAAAGTTCCTGTCCATGATGATGGTTCTGTTCTATGGAAGGATGTCCTTTTTGATCCTATTCATAATCTTCAGCTCCGCCTCTACAAGCCCGCTTCTTCTGCTTCACCCTCTTCATCTAAACTCCCAATTTTTTACTACATCCGCGGTGGTGGATTTTGCATTGGATCTCGTGCTTGGCCTAACTGCCAAAACTACTGCTTCAAGCTTGCTTTAGACCTTCAAGCTGTTGTCATTTCTCCAGATTACCGTTTAGCTCCTGAGAACAGGCTTCCTGCTGCGGTTGAGGATGGATACACAGCTGTGAAATGGCTTCAAGCTCAAGCAGTGTCCGAGGAGGGAGATACATGGCTAACTGATGTTGCTGATTTTAGCAAGGTGTTCATTTCTGGTGATTCAGCTGGTGGGAATATTGCGCATAATTTAGCTGTTCGGCTTGAAGCTGGATCGCCCGAGTTGTCTCCTGTTCGGATGAGGGGTTATGTACTTTTGGCACCATTCTTCGGTGGGACTGTAAGGACTGTATCAGAAGCAGAGGGGCCAAAAGATGCTTTTCTGAATTTGGAGCTCATAGACAGGTTTGTAACATATTTTGGCATTTTGATTTTCGTGAAGCCTAATGCAATATAGATTAATGACATTATTTACATGCTTTTAACACCCAACTTGTTGGACCTTAGACTTTGGCTTGAACCATGTGTTGCATAAAGCATGGATTGCAAATTTGTGACAAACTTGTGGTGACATTTGAATAGATTTTGGAGATTGTCCATTCCCATCGGCGATACAACAGATCACCCCCTAGTAAACCCATGTGGACCGCGCGGCCGGAGTCTTGAGCCTGTGGATCTTGATCCAATCCTAGTAATCGTGGGGGAAAGTGATCTGCTGCAAGATCGTACCAAGGATTATGCAGGGAGACTGAAAGCTTGGGGAAAGAGGATTGAATACGTTCGGTTCGAAGGACAGCAGCACGGCTTCTTCACCCTTGATCCTAACTCAGAAGCATCAAACAAGTTGATGTTAATTATCAAAAGTTTTATTTCTGAAAACTCGAACTAAGATAGACTGAAAGCTTGGAGAAAGAATATCGAATACTGCAAGTTTTAAGGATAGAAAAATTGGGTTTTCATCACTACTTTGGACTCGGAACCAGCAAGTAAGCAATGCTGATTCATTTCTGAAATTCCAGCTAAAGATGGTTGGTTATTTCCTTATCCTTCTTATGTGGAATTTGCCTCTAATATTCTCAATAAAAATCAAGTTGTTTTTATTTTTTTTCCCCTTTGGAGTTATGGAAAAAGGAGGTGCTAGTAGTGCTTCGCTAAAACTAACCCATCGACTCGAATGATTTTCATAAAGATGTCTCCTTTTCTGTATTAATATTTTCATATAATTTCATTTTATGTAAAAAATTGACGTTAGGGCTAGTTGATATATCTTTCTCCCTTTGAGTATTTGTGTATGCTGCATGTGCACACATCCATATATTATTAGTATCTTGCCTAGATCACTATAATAATCATCAAATTTGAAGCATTATGTCATTTTTCAACTTGATAGATGGAACAGGTCTGATTATCTCAGAATTTGATACGTCTCTTGTGACATATTGTCACATTCCTCTGAAATTCAATATTGCAACAAACCTTTAACTTAAAGCATTTCTTACTGCATGTCTATTGTGCAATGTTGTTAGTGAATATTGCAACTGAATCCTATAATTGTTACATCAAGCAACATACTATTTTATATAAAATTTTTAAAAAATATATTTTTTTGAATATTATTTGTATATAATACTATCAAAATAGTATATTTTCTTAATGCTATTCGTATATGAAACTCAAAACAAAATCTGAAACTTCAAACAATATTTGAAAATTAAAATAGTATCTCAAACTCATAAAATACAATATACTATCTAAATATTATATATATGTGAAATTTCAAAATCATATCAGATACTATGTTGACCATTTGCATGATCAACCCCTTAGTTCAAACTTTGACAAGCAATTTAAAGTACTAATAATTTTGCTTAAGTGTGTATTAACATTAGATTGAGCAAGCTCCCAATATATCAAGTTCAAGGAAATTGCACCAAGACCACTTCAACTTATTAGACTCTTTTAAGGCACCTTGAATTAAGTTAAGAGGCATTCAAAACCCTAAATACAAGCCTGATGAAGTGCCATTCAAAATCAATAAGCGTTGGAGCCAAGTTTGAGGCTTTAAAAGTTCCAGAATGAAATTGAGTTATTGCTCATGAGCAACTCCTAATCATAAGAAGGCTCACGAGCTAGCCCCCGAAGAAGAGTCAGCAACTTCTCTCAAGTACTCAAATTTTGTGTTGCTCATGAGTTTCGCTCACGAACCTGAGGCTCTCATGAGGAGACTCTACTTGTCTCCAATAGCTAGTTTAATGAGTAATGGTCAGAAGGATTCAACGCTCACGACTTAAAGCATGCCCTTATAACTGTGAGTGGCAGTTCGTATGTAAAAAGCTAAAAAACATTAAATGATGAAGAGAAGAGCTTGGGGAAGCATTTAATGGCTTTCAACAGCCATATTTCTGTCTCTAAGTATATACTGAAGTCTTGAAACTTCATTTAAGAAGTTACACAAGTGGTTGAGCGATTTAATTCATTTAAAAACCTCTTAAGCATTCCTAAAATTCTTATTATTGAGTGTTGGTTGTGAGTTAGAGATAGGCCTTCAACTGCATATAATTATTGGTATAGATTATAAGGGAAGTGAGGTTATTCTCTAAAGGAATTGGTTTAAGTGTTTCTCTATTAAAACACTTGGGTTTATGGTTAGAGCTAAGCCTAGATTAAAGGCCCATTGTTATAAGGTTTAGAGTTGATCCATAAAGCTTTTGTAAGCTCAATCTTTATGAATAATATTGGTATGGGTGTTCAAAATCCTAACTTACGAATAAGTTAGGTGGAGACGTAGATTCATTTGTGAATTGAATTCCTTAAGTTCTTGTATTTCATCTTGTATGTCCTTAATCCCTCCTTAAATCTTCTTAAATTTCTTTTAATTTCTTAAAAGCCCTATTCACCTCCCTCTAGGGCTATTACAATTAGTATTAGAGCTTGACTTCTTTGGTACTTAATTGCAAAAAGAAAAGATCATGGGGAGTGAATCCTTGAATTTTTCATCTACCCTTCTTTGATTATAGTGACTACCCATATTGGAAGTTTAAAATGGAGTTGTATTTAAACAATGATCCCATTAGACTTTGGGATGTTGTTCTAAAGGGTTAGGGTCCTTTTAAACTCACTATTAATAGTGTAGAAACTAACCTACAAGAAGTCAATGGTCAAATGATAAAAAAGAAGAGAACTATAAGAATAAGAAGGCCATGAAAATCTTGCTAGCCTTTATGTCTAGAGAAGAAGGAGGCAAAGCTCAATATTGCCAATCTGTAAAAGAAGTATGGGAAACTCTTGAGAATCATTATGAAGGAAATGTACAACTGAGAAGCAAGAATGTTCAACTTCATATGTATGAGTATAAACTCTTCAAGATGAACCCTCAAGAATCAATAACTGAGATGACTAATCATCTCAATGCTATTTTTAATATTCTTAAGAAACTTGGAAAACACTTTTCCAAGGAAGAAGTTAATAATAAGATTCTAAGAATCCTACCTAAGAAGGATTAGGAATCTAAAGTTACTTTAATTGAGGAAGCTTATGACCTCTCAACTCTCTCAATTGATATTCTCATTGGAATGCTTCTTACACATGAGCTTACTATAAAGCAAAAAGGAGATGAGAGAGATGAGAAAAAATAGAAGAAAAAGGGGATTGCAATAAAGGCTATACAAGAAGCAAGTGATGATGATAACCTTGTTGACTTTAATGAAGATGATAATGAGATAGCCATAATCACTAGAGGATTCAAAAAGTTCTTGAAAAGAAAAAGCTTTTCAAGGCAAAGAGATAACAAGAAGTATGATGGTAAGAAAAATAAAGAGGTTACTTGCTATAAATATAAGAAACCATGACAAATTAGAAATGAATGTGCCAAGCTCAAAATTAAGAATAAAGGATTAAAGAATAAGAGGAAGGCCTTTAAAGCTTTATGGGATAACTCCTCTAAATTGAAAAAGGAAAAGGAGCAATAAGAAGTGACCAACCTTTACTTCATAGTTCTTAAAGATAAAAATGAGGTACCATATACTTCTCATTCTTCTTTTGATGATGATGATGAGAGCTCTATTATGAGTAAACTCATGCTTAAATGCGAAAGTTTACTCTCTAAGAAAAAGCTCTATAAGTATAAGCTATCTAACTTGTCCAAGGAATTTGAAAACTTAAAAAAAGATTTTTCTAAACTTGTTTTATCAAATGAAAAATTTGCAAATGATTTGAAATCTTTTAATTCCTTGGAGGACCAACTCAAGAAAGTTAATGATGAAAATCTTAAGCTTTTTAAATAGGTATTGGAGTTAAAGAATTCCATTTCTAAATTCAAAAAGGGGAAAGAGACTCTAGATAATCTTCTTGATTCTCCAAAACTCTATAGGACTACCCATGGAATTGGATATACAAATGGAATGTATTCCTTATCATCATCTTATATCAAATTTATTAAACTTTTATATGACTCTACTCCTTCTACTTCTAAACCCTTTTAAACTCAAACCTTCAAAGCTAAAATGTCATATGTATCAAATGACAAAGGGCAAGTCTTACAAGACCCAACGTTCTTTAACACAAAAGGCTAAGGCACAAGCTAAAAGGCCTCAACCTAAACATACTTACATGTACACAAGATACAACACTCTTAAGTATGATGCACAATAACCTCATAATACATAATGCTATTGTCAATGTAGATCTCATTCTCTCTGATGGCACAAAAGACCTTTAGGAAGCCCATACAACCACAACACAAAAGGCATGTCTCACATGCTAAGCAATCATATAATCATAAATGAAATAGATTTACAAATGTTGAATGCTTCTATTGCATGACTAAAGTTCACTCTAGTAATGTGTGCTTCTATAGAAGATTGCACTTGCAATTACTTCATTTGGACTACTTTGAAACTAACCAACCTAGACCAACAAAGGTTTGGGTTAAAAAGAATGTTTGAATTATGTTATGTAGGTGTGCTTAAAGTCCACAAGAGCTAAAAGTAAGTGGTACCTTAATAGTAGATGTTCAAGGCACATGATAGGAGACAATGAACAATTCAACAAGCTTGATGCTAAGGATGGAGGTTATGTCACCTTTGGAGACAATGCTAAAGGAAGGATAGTGGGCATTAGAGAAATTGGCAACCTTTAATCCTTATCAATTCATCATGTGTTGCTTACTAATGGTTTTAAACATAATTTACTTAGCATAAGTCAATTGTGTGACATGGGAAATAAGGTCATTTCTATCCCAAGAATTGCTTTATTAGTAGTTTAGATGAAGAAAAAGTAATTTTTAATAATGAAAGAGTTAGCAATGTTTATGTCATTAACTTGAATAAAGTTGATAAGAAAGTTGATAATAAAGTTAATAATTCTTAATATCTATTTCACAAGACACATGGACATAGCATAAAAGACTTGGACATACAAATTTTGAGCTTTTGGATGATCTTAGTAAGCATGAACTTGTGGTTAGATTACCCAAAATCAACTTTACTAAGGAAAAAACTTATGACTTGTTAAAAGGAAAAATAATCCAAATCTTCCTTTAAGCTAAAAAATATAATGTCTACTTTTAGGCCACTTGAACTTATTCATATAGATTTATTTAGACCAACTAGAATTGCTAGTTTAGATGGAATGCACTATGCATATATTTTAATTGATGATTACTCTATAGACACTTAGGTGTGTTTTCTTGCTCATAACAATAATGCATTTAAAGCTTTTAAAAAAGAATTTAAAAAGAAAAAGGTTTTTGCATTTTAACTATTATAAATTACTATGGAATTGAGTTTGAAAATGAATTTTTTAAAACCTTTTGTAATGAAAATGATATTTTATACACCTTTTCCTCTCCTAAAACACCTCAACAAAATGAGGTAGTTAAAAGAAAAAATAGAATTCTAGTGGAAATGGTTAGAACCATGCTTCATAAATATAATTTACCTTTACACTTTTGGGCAGAAGCCATTAACACTTCTTCTTACATAGTAAATAGTATTTTCAAAAGATTGATTTTAAATAAAATTTCTTATGAGCTTTTGAATAATAAAAAACCTAAAATGTCATATCTTAGAGTATTTGGATGCAAGTGCTTTATATTGAACACCAAGGACAATTTTAAGAAATTTAACTTTAAAGCTGATGAAGGAATTTTCTTAGGCTATTCCACCACTAACAAAGCATATAGAGTCTTTAACAAAAGAACTCTAGTAGTTGAAAAGTCAATGCATGTTATTTTTAATGAGTTTAACCCACTTGATCCTATAAAGGATTTTGGTAGTGTTGATGATATTGTAGATGAATTTACAGATATGAACCTTTAAAAGGAAAATGCAAGCAAACCTATGGAGCTTGAAGGTCCTAGAAAGGAAGATAGTAAGAATATGCCCCAACCTACCTTAAAGGATGATCTCCTAAAGGAATGGCAATTCAAAAAATCTCCTCCTCAAGATCTCATAATTGGTGACAGTACAAAGGGGGTAACTACTTGATCTCACTTTAAATCTATTACTAATTTAGCCTTCATTTCTTAAATTAAACCTAAAAATATTAATGATGCTTTAAGTGATGAAATTTGGATCCTTGCTATACAAAAAGATTTAAATCAATTTGAGAGAAATAAGGTTTGGACCTTGGTTTCTAGACCTAAACATCATCCTATTATTAGTACCAAATGGGTGTTTAGAAATAAGATGAATGAATAAGGTGTCATAACTAAGAATAAAGCTAGATTAGTAAACAAAGGTTATAGTCAAGAGGAAGGCAATAATTATGACGAAACCTTTGCCTCAATTGCAAAGTTAAAAGCTATTAGAATGCTACTTACTTTTCCATCTTTCATGGATTTTAAACTTTTTCAAATGGATGTCAAAAGTGCATTTTTAAATGGTTTTATTAAAGAGGAGATTTATGTTGAACAACCTCTGGGTTTTGAAATTTTTAACCTTCCTAATAATGTGTTTAAACTTTCTAAAGCATTATATGGATTAAAACAAGCTCCTAGAGCTTGGTATGAAAGGTTGAGTAACTTTTTGCTAGAGAAAGGATTCTCTAAAGGAAAAGTTGACATAACTCTATTCATTAAGAAATCTAAGCATAATTTACTTATTGTTCAAAATTTATATTGATGACATTATTTTATATTACTAACCATTGCTTATATGAGGAATTTTCTAAGCTAATATAAGGGGAATTTAAAATGAGCATGATGGGTGAGCTCATGTTTATCCTTAGACTTCAAATCAAGTAATGCAAGGATGAGACTTTCATCAACCAAACTAAATACATAGGAGACATTCTCAAAAAGTTTGGTATTGAAGGAGCTAAGACAAGTAAGACTCCTTTGAGCACCACTACAAAACTTATCAAAGATGAGAATGGGAACCGGTGATGAAAAGCGATATAAAGGTATGATTAGATCGCTTCTTTATTTAACCATAAGTATACCAGATATAATATTTACTATAGGCATGTGTGTTAGGTTTCAATCATGTCCTAGGGAATCACACTTGAATGCCATTAAGAGAATTTTTAAATATCTTAATGGAACTTTGCATTTAGGACTTTGGTATCCTAGGAGTTCAACCTTTGACTTAGTTAGCTATTCAGATGTGGATTTTGCCAATAGCTTACTAGATAGAAAGAGCACTTTTAGAACTTATCAAATTTCAGGATAATGTTTAGTTTCTTGGTTTAGTAAGAAATAAGTTTCGGTTGCCTTTTCCACCAGTAAAGCTGAATATGTGGTGGCAAGTTGTTATTGCTTATAAGTCTTGTAGCAAAAATAATAACTAATGGACTATGACATTAATATTTATCATATTATAATTAAATGTGACAATACAAGTGTTATAAAACCTTAGCCCATTAAACATTCAAGAACCATATAGACATTAGACGTCATTTATTGCGTGATCATGTGTAAAATGGTGATATTAGTCTTAAATTTATTAATACAAATCACCAATTGGCGGGCATCTTTACTAAGCCACTAAGTGAGGATAGAATGAATTTTATTAAGTATGAGCTTGCTATGCTAGATATTTTAGTTTGACTTAATTTCTTTATATCTCTCCTTATTGATTCTTTTTGTGCTCATTATTTGCTCAGTTGTTGCACTTTTTACTTTTATATGATTTCTATTTCATTACTTATATACATTTTCATGTGTTGAAGTGCTAGTGCTAGTGTATGAGCCCTATCAAACTTGATAACTTAAGTGCTAAAAGGTTCATTTAACTATTCTTAATACTGTGAATTTATCTTGTTTATTTGCTGTTAAAATTGTTTCCTTTAAATATTATTAACTCATAATTAAGACATTCAAACATGCCTACATGTGAATAACTTAGATGCCATATGTGGTTTTGTGCTTCAAATTAATTATCTTATATGTAAACTTTATTTCAACTCTTTATTTGCTTATATGTATTTTTTATTTATTTTTTCTATTCAATAATTAATTATTGAAATTGATTCAATTAATTAATTAATAGAAAAAGTCAAATTACCTA
This sequence comes from Mallotus nudiflorus, assembly GCA_947683625.1. Lineage (NCBI taxonomy): Eukaryota > Viridiplantae > Streptophyta > Magnoliopsida > Malpighiales > Euphorbiaceae > Mallotus > Mallotus nudiflorus. The sequence continues at coordinate 1,127,139 of CANTUR010000198.1, forward strand.
TAAAGTTTCCCATTTGTATGCTCAATTATGTTGATTTGTAGTTTTAGTCTTATTTAAATTTCATTTGTTTTTTATTTCCTTTAATTTAGTGTCAATTAAGTTTATAAGGACTAAATTGAATCAATTTTTATACCTTATTGCAAGATTTTCAAAAGCACAAGGAGTTGTAATCATTTCCATTATAAGCCATTACAAAAAGCTACAATTACTCATGAGTTGTGTCTTGTTAGTGGTTAAAGCCTCTCATGAGCGCTGCTCATGATCGTGAGGCACTCGTAAGGAGTGCCCTGACAGATGAAGAGTTATAATTTTATTAAAATTGTAACCCCCACTCATGCTCTTCAATTCCAAATGGTCACCTACAAATTCTCTTCGGTTTTTAACTCAAATTTATGTGCTTTTACTTTATTTCTTCCCTTTTTATACTCATATACACCCCCTCTTCCAACTATATTCAAAGCACTTCATCTCTACTTGTCTCTTTTTAGCTATTTTATCTCCTTTATTATCTTTCCTTCATTAATTTTCCTTTGGCCATTATTATTCTCTCTTTATCTTTTTATACTTAATCACGACTCCAAAGAAGACCGCACAATAAGATTTGCCCTCTTCCTCATCAAGGAGGAGCACCAAGGATCAACCTAAGAATACTATTCCTATCTCTTACTCCTCCACTTAAATAAGGCAAAGGATGACTCAATTTAGCAAGAGAACCATGATTCCCTCAAGATATATGTCTCAATCCACCCTAGAGAAAATGGGTTGCTATGATGAAGTGAAAGAATTGCTTGAAAGGGTTGGTATATATGTCTTTGCCTTTGAAACTTTCACTATCTATATGTCTTTTTATATCGCCTCTCTATTATTGAATCCAAATTGAATAATAGATTTGATTAAGTGGACATAAGACTTTATAGGTTTGAGCATCAGATGGACCATGTTGAATATAACATTTATCAACTTTTGCCTATCATAACATTTAATGCTCTTAGCCTCCTCCTCTACCTCATTCCTCTCAAGATCTTCAAGATCCTTAAGATGGCAATGATGCCTAAATACTTTTTTCCTTTTAGTTTCTTTTTAGTATGTTAAATTATGTTAGCGTGGTTTGTTTTTACCTTAGTTTATATAAACTACATCTTTATTGTCTTTGTTTATAATTGTCTTTAGTTTCTTCCCTCTTTTTACTCTTTAACAAAGGGGGAGAAGGTTGTAGTATGTTTCTTTATTATGAGTATTATATATCATAAGTATGTTCTTTTTTTTAATGTTTAATATTATGTGATGTTTTTAATATGATGAGATGTTTTCCTTTCAATATTATATGCTATCATTTTTTTTAAAAAAAGCAACCTACATACAATCTATGCTTTTTATTGCAAATTACCTTTTGAAGTAATGCATTTATTAAAGGGGAGGTAATACAACATATATTTTATTTCATTGCAATAATTCAAGTTGAAAGGGGGAGCTTTCACTATAACACACACACACATTCACTACTCTTATTTAATCAAATTGATTGTTAAAGCCAAAAAGGGGGATATTTTTTACCATTTGCATGATCAACCTTTTAGTTTGACTTTGATAAGCAATTTGAAGTACTAATAATTTTGCTTAATTGTGTATTAGCATTAGATTATCAAGTTCCTAATATATCAAGTTCAAGGAAATTGCACCAAGACCACTTCAACTTATTAAACTTTTTTAAGGCACTTTGAATCAAGTTAAAAGGCATTCAAGACCCTAAATACAAGCCTCATTAATTGCCATTCAAACTCAAGAAGCATTAGAGCCAAGTTTAAAGCTTTAAAAGTTCAAGAATGAAATTGAGTTACTGCTCACGAGCACCTCTTGGTCGTGAGAAGGCTCATAAGCTAGCACCCTGAAGAGTCAGCATCTTCTTTCAAGCGCTTAAATTTTGTGCCATTCATGAGCTCCACTCATGATCGTGAGTCACTCATAAGGAGACTTTGCTTGTCTTTAATGGCTAGTTTCATGAGTAATAGTTAGAAGGATTCAACGCTCATGACCTAAAGCATGCCTTCACGACCGTGAGCAGCAGTTCATCTATAAAAAGTTGAAAAAAATTAAATAATAAGAGAAGAGCTTAGGGAAGCATTTAATGGCTTCTAATAGCTATATTTCAATGTCTAAGTATATATTGAAGTCCTAGAACTTTATTTAAGAAGTTACACAAGTGGTTGAGCAATTTAATTCTCTTAGAAACCTCTCAAGCATTTTTTAAAATGTTTAAATTCTTATTTTTGAGTATTGGTTGTGAGTTAGAGATAGGTTTTGAACTTTATCTAGTTCTTGAGCTAAATTAGAAGGGAAGTAAGATTATTCTTTAAAGGAATTGGTTTAAGTGTTTATCTATCAAAACACTTAGGTTGTGGTTAGAGCTAAGCCTAGATTAAAAGCTCATTGTTTTAAGGCTTAGAGTTGATCCATAAAACTCTTGTAAACACAATCTTTGTGAATAAGAATGGTGTGAGTATTGAAAATCCTAACTTAGGGATAAATTAGGTGGAGACATAGATTCATTTATGAATCGAACTCCTTAAGTTCTTATGTTTCATCTTTGATTTCCTTAGTCCTTCCTTAAATCTTCTTAGTTTTCTTTGAATTTCTCAAAAGCCCTATTCACCCCCTAGGGCTATTACATACAAAAACTGTATATTATTTGAATATTATTCAATTATTTTCCTCCAACTAAAAGTATATTTTCTGAAAATTACTCGTATTTAAAACTCAAAATAGTATCTAAATATGATAATTTAAGTAAGTATTTATTGTTAGAAAAATTATCAAAAAATAGTTGGCCTTGAGTAATAAACTTCAAATATAATTGTATTCAATTAGTTCAAATAAAAATAATTGATATATGCATATCAATTAATTTGAATCCAAGTGCCTTTTTTTTTCAAATGCATGAAACTTGAAAAAAAAAATTTCATTTATTTCTATTTCATTATTTGTATATTTTAGTTTATTTTCCATGTATTAAATGAATAAAATAATATCATCCTTATATATATATATAAATTTATATGTCAAAATATTTTTCTAGAATATCTGAAACTTAATTATTTATTAAAACTAATATGAGTTATATAATTTAAATATATTAATTATTATCTCTTAAACAGAGCACACTGCCTATATATATATATATATATATATACCCAAAGCCAAAACTAAAAATAAAAAATTAAGAATAAAAAATAAAACTAACAAAATAAGGAAAAATAAAAATAAATAAAAAAGAGAGAAAATTAAAAAATAAATATATGGATAAAAAAAGATGAGATAAGGATAATAGAGAATAAGAAAAAAATAATGAAAAAATAAAAATAACTAAAAAAATAAAAATTGAAAGGAACACAATAAAAAGATAACCAATTCAAACCAAAAGATTTTAAAACAAAAGAAAAAAATGGAACAAAGGAAAATGGGCAAAAGTGAAAAAGAAAAAAAAGGTATAGTTGAAAACAGAAAGGGTAGCATGTAATTAATGAAAAAAGTATGACATTTTGATGTAAACTAACTACAAAAGTGTCCCAATTTCGTAATTTTCTCTATTTTTTGAACAATGTGATCATTTCATTAGATACTTTTAAAGCATAACAATAGTCATTATGGATATCTAGTGAGATAGAAAATTACATACGAGTAACTTCCTCATCTATTTAGAAATCATTAGCAACTAATTATAAAATAGTGCTTTGATATGATAAAACAATTGCAACAAACTATATTTTATTAGACTTTTGGATTTGAACTTTTATAGCTTGCTCTCTAATCCTCAAGAAATCAACAGTAGGAAATGACAGATGGAAACTCTCCCTATACGCTCTTGAAGTGCTCAGGGTTAGATAAATCCCATTTCTTGCTCTTAGGGCATAGGAGTTACGCACCATTGAGAATCCTAAGACCAATGGAGGAATGCTTATTATGATTTCTAGAACACAAACCTCTGAGCTGGGATGGTAGTGAAGGATAACAAAAATGCTAATTCATGACATCGCAATCTCTAGGAATATGGTCATTGTTGCTTACTGCAAGTGCAGGGGTTGACAAGTAATAAGTAGAGTATCAACTCTACAGGGATTGGGGTCTAAGCACCTATTAATCTCTATTGTATATGTTTAAAGCTATCAATGGTTGGTTATTTAAAGCAAGTAAATAAACAAATTAACAATTAAACTAAAGAACGTAAATGAGGCTATTGTTAATCAAAGTAACAAGGAAACAAATAATATTGAAGGCATGTTGTTAGGATAAATGGCATACCGTATTTTCATTAAACCAAATTGCATATTAGTTCAAGTTCTTATGCACACCTTAGGCTTTCAAAAATTGAATTAACAATCTCTCTTGAGCAAAGTTAATCTCGCTAATAAGGTCAATTAAATCTCATTATACAACTTAATTCTCATTATCATCATACAATAAGATTAAATCTAACTTAGAAGGCATTTAGCAAACTTATGGCGGATTAAATCTAAACAAGCTTTATTAAGTCATTGAAAGATCTAACAAGTGTATGTGGGTTTACTGAATCCACTAACTCTCATTGCATATATTCAAACAAAGGATGCATTTGACCACAATACATCACTTAATAAGCTTAATATACATAATATGCAATTAATAAACAAGAACTAATATATTAAATGAACTTAATTTTAATGGGTTTCCAAAAATCTCAACAACATATTAAAACTTAGCCACTTATGGCTATTAAAACCAATATTCAATATTCAATTACACATAAGAGACTAAAATAATGATAAGAGTAAGAAATGTTATCCAAAGGAGCTTGAATCTTCTAATGGGTCTCTCTCATTCAACTTCTTTTTCTCCTTTTTCTCCTTCTTCCCCCCTTCTTTTGTGCGTGTTTCTTTTTGTGTGATTCCTCCTCCTCCTCTTGAGAATATAAAAGCATGTGTATATAATGTGTCCTCCTCCCCAAGTAATTCATGCCTTTTATCATTTTTAGCCCTTCTAGAACATGTCCTTTCACCTCCCTTTAGATAATTCTCAAAATCAGCACATATTAGCATGTTCTGTGCTAGAGATGACGAAGCCACAATCATGTCGAATCCGCGCTCATATAGGAAGGGCCTCTTGGGAAAAGATCACGATCGTACAACATCCGTGCTTGTGACAGAAGGCTAGATTGATGGACAACTGTGATCGCATGAAGACCGCAGTCACATCAGGCTCGAAATCACTCAGAGGCTAGCATTTTAGCATATCCACAATCGCACATTGAGCCATATTTGCATCAGCAGCTTGCTCTGTTGCACTTTACTTCTTTTTTACTATTTTTGGCTCTTAACTTCACCAAATCACCTCTTTTCCTCTTTTCCCTAACAAAAACAAATATAAAAGTATATTTTTCTATATGATTTCTTATACTAAATGCTATTTAAAATATACAAATGCATGCAAATTAAACACCTAAACTATGCATAATTTGACACCAACAACTATGATGAGATCGAAAAAAGGCAAAGAGACTTGCATCTTCTTCTAGTATTATTGGGAGGATCTTTTACACCATTAATTTTAGAACATGCTCCATTTTTAACGCCATTGTTGAATAGATTTATGTTGAATGTTGCAGTGCTAATAAAAGGAAATGGTTATGCAATAATTAAGTGTGGTGAGCACATGCCTTAGATAGGGTGAAATTTCAAAGTATAACCCCTTATCACATGAAGATTTCCATTCTCATAGATCCATTTGGAATTTTACACATAGCTAAACTATAAATCAATATGTAAAACAACAACCTAGGAAGTCTAAATTTAAGAATTCTTACAATCTCTTAAGTTTGATGTAGACCACAAGTATTCTACAAGCTTTGGATTCTTTGGTTTAACTCTTGAATCAAATTCTTAGCCTCCCAAGTATTAGGCCTCTAGCTTGAAACACCAAAGCTTTACTAATCACCTTCTTGCCTTGATTTGGTTAGTAGCAAGTGCCCTCTCAAATGACCCTCACAAATCTTGCACTAATTTAATCTCCTTGCAAGAACATTAGGGTTTATATTTACCAAATGTTATTTCTATATTTGGTGTCTCTATCCGTTCTTTGTAAATTTCTTAGGCCATATATATATAGAGAAAGCAACCACTTCATGACATCATCCATAACATCACAAGCACACCTCTTGACTCATCCATGACATCATAAACACCCTTCTTAACATCATCCATGACATCATAAGCATACTTTTTGACATTATCTATAACATCACAAACACACCTGTTAACATCAACAATGACATCATAAGCACACCTCTTGACATCATCTATGACATCATAAGTAAACATCTTGACATTATCCATGACATTATCAATGACATCACAAGCGTGCAACTTAACATAGTAAGTATACAATTTGTATAAGTAACTCACTAATGTATAAAGAAGAATGTAAAAAATACATCTTATGTATAATGTCTACATTTATCCTCTCATATTTATCAATGTGATAAGTACATGTAACCTAACCTTTTCTTTTGCCAAAGTCAACATTTTACACATTAACGATAATGTGCCTAATATGCCACTTTTGATTACATCATTTTATATGGACTTAGATTTGGTAATTGGGCCAACATTTGGCCTAAGTCCAATCCATTATACAAATAGGCCAACATTAGGTTCATAAGCTTTCTTATTATTTTGGATTAATCTTTGGTCTATAACTCTTTGTGCCTAAGCCCAAACTCTTGGGCCATTAATCCAAGCCTAAATAAACATAACATATATATTATTAATTTAATACTTTAATTAGTATATCATATTAATTAAGTATAAATTAATAATTAAACCCTTTACTTGAATTGGATTTCATAATATACTAGAACCATAGCTTAAAACATAAATCCAATTCTATTAATCTCAATTATTTGATTAAACACTTTAATCAATAAATAGATTAATATCGATGATGATTGGGTGAAACTCTTTTAGGTGTGACTTACTAGGTTCATGTCTAATTGCCAATAAGAAGATAATATCAACACTTGACATTATTTGAAACTCTTTTCAAGTCTAAATATGAAAATCCCAATTATGCACATTTAGTTCTCATAAGTTGTGAGTGACCCCTAGCATTGATATCACAACAACCCAATTAGAAATGAATGCATGTATTGATTTACATGAATCCTTTGGTCATAACTACCGTGCACTAAAATCCCTTCACTAGAAGATCCCGACATAGCATAGAGCCATGGTTTAGTCAAACTCTAATAGTTATCATATGACCTCATCTCAATTTCTATTCTCGATAAAATATAACCAATACTGAAACTCTTTCAGTTTGTGTCATATTTGTCCTAGCTAGGAACTTATTAATTAAGAAAGAACTTAGATATCATAAGATCTTATCCTGGTTCGCTCCAAGTAATGAATCTCATCTTGGCTAAACACTCATCCCTACATTTAAACAACTAGAGCCACCACACGTTATATACTCATATATGATTAACACAAGTATATAAGCAATAACAAACCCTAAACACTTTAATATGGATGACCGTGTTACCTCAGGTCAAAGGACTATATGCACTATGATGACCTAGATTGTGATTGTTGACTATAAGTGAATATCCACGCAATCATAAATCTAATGTCATGTTTGATCCACCCATCACATAAGTATCCACATGTCTATTATGATATCTTATGTCAAGTAGCACGAGACTCACTACATCCCACTATTAGTATCATATACTAATCAAGAAAAATAGACAGAGGTAATAGCTTAATTAATATTACCCAAATATTAATTAATCAACTATGAATAATTTTATAGTATATGTACTAAATAAATTTGTAGCTCATATTATCAACTCGTGATAATAAATTTATTTAACATTATACTAATGGATAAATATTCAATTAAATAAATACTTTAAATAATAGAATATTATTTTATTGCCATTTGGGATAATTTACAATGTTAAATATGTGATTGGCCTCTGGGGCATACCACCTATGCTAACAATTAACACCATAGCCTTTACTAAAAAGGTTTCCATAACCATAGTGGAGATGGTTGTGTTATTTAAAGTTGGGATTAGGGGTAATAACTAGACTGGGAAGGTGATGAACATGGTGGTTGTGGTGGTATTAACTAGGAGGAAGAAGTAGCGAAAATGTTAGGTTGTGGAGCTATTGAGCACAATAGTGTGGTTAGATATTGAAGAAGCCTCTATCTCTATATTAATACGCATAGACAAGAGCTGCACCACTGTAATGTCTTTAACCATTGAGAGACTTTATAATTTAAAACCTTATTGCAGGATAGTGTTTCTCCAATAAGAATAAAGATAGTTTCTATATTGAACAAGGAAGGAACTTGACATTAAATAATTGAACCAAATTGAATTTTAAACAATTAAAAAAAAAAAGAAAAAACATAATTTTGATGTATGAACCAATGACCTCATGAGACAAAATAGGCAAGCTTTCCATTAAATGATATGTATTTTACAAAATAATTGAAATATATATAGGGAAAATTACAATCAATCCATTGAAATTTGGTCAAACTCACTAATCCGTCCTTATATTTTCAGAAGTTAACTACTAACGCCCTCACATTTGATTTTATTAACTATTTTTCGCTTTTTCTAACTAAATATCCCTTAAAGTTTGATATTTTTATTGTGAACCTAATAGGGTATTTAGTTAGCAGAAGGGGGAAATAGTTAATAAAATCAAACCTAAGAGAGCAATTAATTGAATTTGAAAATGCATGGATGGACAAATGAATTACAACAAACTTCAATAGGGTAATTGTAATATATATATATATATAATTTTAATTAATTCGGTTAATTTGATTTTAACTAAATCTTTTGGTTTGAAAATTTACAAATTGAATTGACTCAGTTCTGTTGTTGCTTACCTCTAGGGTGTGTTTGGATTAAGGTTAAAGAAATAAGGTGTAACTGTTAAGGGAGTAATAATTACAAGTGTAATGATTAAGCTGTTAATCTTGTTTGCAAATTAAGGGTAACTGATAAATTGTAATGTGGTATACTTTAAGGAAAAAAAATTATATAATTAATTAAATTTATTATTAAATATTTAAAATAATAAAAATAACTAAATAAATAATCGCTTAAAATTTTGAATATTTATATTATTATTTAAATAATATATTCTTATGCATTTTAAAAAGTAACATAAATATTATAATAAAAATTTAAATTGATTCATACATTTTTTATAGATTTGATTAGTAGCTTCTTGATACAGATAAAAAAAATTAAAATAATATGATAAAGGTAAAGAAATGAAAAAAATAAAGAATGCTTTTTAAAAACATGTTTTTGTTATTATAGGTGTTTAACCTAGTCTCAACTAGGTTAATAAAAATACATATAAATGAGCTTAATCATTAAGGGGTTAAATGTTAACCCTGAATTTTTAAAATTTACCAAAAAAGGATAAAGGAGGTTAATGTATTACAAGAGTAACATTTAACCCCCTTTAACCCCCATCCAAATATACCCCTAATATTAAATTCTATTCTATCTCTAATAAGAATTAAATTAATTAAAATATTAATTGTAATTTAGATAAAGGTATTTATTACATTTATTCTAAGTAGATTAGCTTCTATTTTATTCAATATAAATTAAATTAGATGATATATATATAATTTTAATTAATTCAGTTAATTTGATTTTAACCAAATCTTTTGGATTGAAAATTTACAAATTGAACCGACTCAGTTATGTTCTTACTTACCTCAAATGTTAACTTCTATTTTATCTCTAATAAGAATTAAATTAATTAAAATATTAATTGTAATTTAGATAAAGGTATTTATTACTCTTATTTTAAGTAGATTAACTTCTATTTTATTCAATATAAATCAAATTAGATGATATAATTTTAGAATTCTTTTTAAATTAAATTTGATAAATAAATATTTATAACTAATTAATAATTTTATAAAATAATCAATTGCAATAAAATTTTTTGTTAATATTGCAAAAATAATTGTAAAATTACTATTAGTGAATATTATAAAAATGTTATAATTAATAAAAAAATTGTATAGAATTATGATTAATTACACAATAATTTTTTTAAAAAAATTATGTAAAAGTATTTATAAAATAAAAAATATTAACATTTCTAATATTGAAAGAGTATTATATAATTATTTAAATAGGAAATTTATTAAAAAAATTAATAAATTATGATATTATAATTCTATCAAATTGTATAGTTAAAATAACACTTTTATTATCTTCAAAAATTTTATTAAATCAAAATTTAGTGAAAAAGAATTAATAATAATTAATTAAAGTTTTAATAATTCACTACAATCATAATTTAAAAAATATAGCATATAACTTTTTTAGAGTAATATTTTTGTTATATAGAAAAAATAGTGCTTTTATATTTTTATTAAAATTTAATAAAAATAACAATTAAATTGATTAAAATTTTGTTATCTAATCATTGACTAACATAAAAAATTATAACTAATTATTTCTAAAATAGAGAACAAAATCAATATAAAAAATATTGTAAAAAAAATGTAGTTTTTCAAGTAGAAAATTTATTAAAATTACAATAAATAATAAATTACTAAGATCAATGTTGAACTGTAATATATAATAAATTATAATAAATAATAAATTACTAAGATTAATGTTGCATTGTAATATATACAAATTAACACTTTTATTATTTTAACAGTTTTATAAAATTTAATTAGAAAATAACCTATAAAATTTAATTAGAAAATAACCAATAAAATTTATATTATATTATAATAAATTAAGATCATAAATTTTTTAAAATATTGAATAAAATTATTTTTATAATAAAGAAAAATTATAGCATTGTCAAATGTTGTAGTGTTGTAATAGTAGTTTAAATAAAAATATTGTTAAATTTATAATAAATTATAGCTCTATTAAGTTTAGAATATTAAATTTCTATGTAAAAAAAATAATTTATTATTTTTAAAATTTTTATTAAATTAAAGTTTAATAATTAAATTAAAAATGAATTAATCAAAACTTTTTATTTGTTTAATAATTAACTATAATCATAATTCAAAAAAAACTATATATAATTTTTTTTATAGTAATATTTATTTTATATAGATAAAATAATCTTCTTATTATTTTTCTATGATTTATTAAAGTTAATGATGAAAAATCAAATTAAATTGAATTAAAATTTTATCATTTAATTATTAACTAAAATAGAATATGTCTGAATCTTAGAAAGGGTGAATAAGGTTAATTGAGGTTTAGAGAAAAAATTAAAAATTAGAGTAACAAAGGTGAATTAGGGAAAAATAAATATAAAGAAAAACAAGAACAAGAAAGATAACAAAAACAAAATCAAGCAAAAGAACATAAATGATTTTAAGGAGCTCAAATTCCTAATAATCTTACGCCTCTTACTCAACTTATTTTCAAGTTAGAATTTTTTAATCTCCCACACCAATCTTATTTTCAAAATTGATTACAAGATAGTGTTTTCAGTGGTTCACAATAAACCATACAATAAGAGTTTTCCAAACTTACTAAAAACCTTCATCTAGTGTTTGTTAGACTCACACTTAAACCTTTTTCCAAGCATTTTCAAGGCTCACATTTAAACCTTTCTAAGTAATTTCAAGGCTCACACCTAAATCTTTATAATTAAGGCATTTTACAATGCACAACATCAACCTAACATAGATGAAAGAATCCTATTAAATAAATATACACCTAATTCTCATAAGAATGGTAAATACAAACTCAAAAAAAGTTTGTATTTACCGTTATGCACTTCTTAACCCTAAGAAAAAATAAATGAAAGAATCCTATTAAATAAATATACACCTAATTCTGATAAGAATGGTAAATATAAACTCAACAAAAGTTTGTTTACAAGAAATGTGAAAGGAACTAAGTTTGAATCAATGAATTTTCATAACAAATTTGCTCCCTCTTTAACTATTTAAATGAAGTCTGAAGCTTGTATTTATAGTGGAGAGTGCAAAACTAGCTATTAGAGCTTTGATTTTTGGCCCCAACAAACCTCCATTTTTATTTAATGTTTCTTTCACTTTTTTGCAGGATTTGACATGCTCACGATCGTAATGATGCATATCAAAATTATGTGGGATAAAAATGTAGTTGTTGCTTGTATGAACAAGTCATTAGGAGTTGTAAAAGAAGGATCATGAGCATGCTCATAATGATGAGTATGATCATGGGTAAAACTACATTAAAATGCCACTTGAAATGCACTTTTTCGCAATCAACTTATTTGCTCATGATTGTAAGGGTGCTACTCATAATCATGAGCGGGATCATGAAGAGGATTAACCACTTTACAAACTTGAGTTCTGTGCCCCATTTTGCTCCATTAAGCTCCTGAGTATGCTCACGATTGTTATGACACTCATGGTCATCCCTCCTTTTTTAACTTTCATAATTAATTTTTGAATGATAATTAAAAATCACTAAGTGCATGTGTATGCATTTGTTTTATAATACCCCCCTTACTTAAGCATATTCTAAGGAGTTGAGAAATTTCTCCCCCTCAATATTTGTTAAAGTGAGTTAAACATGGTAAGGATTATTTAATATATAAAATGTTTAGTTTCTCACCCTTTTGGAATTTTATATACGGTTCAAGCTTTAAATTATAACCATTCAAAATGCCAAAATTCTCTTTCCCTTTGTCAAAGTGAAAAAGGGAAAAAATCAAAAAAGAAAGATACTAAGTGAAAAGCGAGTAAAATAAAATGAATGAAACTAAATGAACAATGAGGATAAAATTAATTGAAAATAACGACACTAATTAAATGGATACCTTGAGAAAATTAATGAACTAAGTGATGAAGGTAGAATACCAAGTGATTCCCAATAACAATTAAATGAAAAATTAATTATTAATAACTTGCTTTTCAGAACTCTTAAGCTGTAACCCTACTAGTGGTCAACAAAGGGCAAAGTGAGAGGTAGGGAGGATCCCCACAAACCCTCTGATGCCTAAGTCAGAAAGTATAGAGAGAGCAAGAGGATAATGAGAATGTAAAAGAATAAAATGAATGAGAATGGAGAACATAAGGTCCTATTTATAGGGATAGTGATGTTCAAACCTGAAAGGAGTAGGACTCCTCTTTATCTAGGAGTCTTAAACCAATTGGGAGAGTGTTCCTTCTTTTTTGGGAGTCTTCTATATTAGGAACCTTTTCCTGAATGTGTTTGGTTGTCTTTCCTTTCTGAGTAACCTGTATAGAAAATAAAGACCTTAATTAAACAGGAATATATATATGTGGGGTATCAAGAGTCCCCCCCATGAGTTTATTCAGATATTTATGTTTAATGTATCCAGATCTGTAAGGTGATAGAAACATCATTCTTCTGTTAAGAGAGAGATTGCTTGAATCATTGCATTTGAGATGGAAGGGTGAGCTAAGGTGGCCAGCCTCAGTCACAAGAAAAGACAAAGCTTGATACCTAGTCTTGAGATCATCGTATAAGAACATTGTTAGAGTGCCAACTAGACTTGAGTGCACAAAAACCTATAATAAAAAAGGATATATATTGGATTAACCTACCAGTATGGAGACAACATGATGGAACTAGTCGTCACAGAAGTTTTGATGCTAGATGCATTAAAAGTGCGGCCAAAGTGTCGAACCTCAGTACTATAGAAGCTACCTGAGGGTGCCAACTTCAGTCATTGGACTTAGATGCTCAGTGCAAGGACATGAGGCTTACATGCTTAAAACTTCAGTACTATAGAAGTGACCTGAGGGTGCCAGCTTTAGTCGTTAGACTTAGATTCTTAGTGCATTAGAAGCATAGCCCAAGTGTTGTATAGTCTCAGTGCCTTGAAAGTGTGGCTCAAATGCCAAACCTCAGTACTATAGAAGCAACCTGAGGGGCCAGTTTTCAGTTACTAGTCGGGATGTTCAGGACAGTTAGCAGTGATTTGTATGGGATGGATAACTGCTATGTCGTTTCGATGCCCCCTTTTTTTAAATTTGGATTGCATAACTGTCGCATTTGTTTGTGTGTCAGAAGATGAGATATTTTTCCTGTCATAATGATGACTACTAGATTAATGGGTTTTTCCATTTCCCAGACTGCCTTTAATGATGTGGGAGGAACCGAAGTATTTATGAGGGTAGTTAATGGTCTTTTCTATAGCCTTCTGTTGTCTTATAAGTATATTTATTTCTTTGATTTGTTGCAATTTTGCTTTTTGCTTTCTTGTTTGCTTCTTAGCTCTATTTGCTTCCTCTTGTTATTGTCATCAAGCTTTGCTTACAGCAACCCTTATGTTCTGTAACCAGATGATCCTTTTCTTCCTTCCTATATTGCTTTTTTTTTTGCTTATTAGATAAATCCATGGTACCGAGGGAACAAGTTAGCTTTGATCTATTCGTTTTTAAAATAGATGAGGAGTTATTGGGGTGGTATCAAAGGCATTTTAGTATTCTCGTCGATTTCACCTTGCACACTATTGATAGGAAATTTAGAGCTCATACTTTAATGCTAGACTTAAATAGGTTAGTTGTGTATTTTAACCAACTAGAGGAGGTTATGAAGTTCCTTCTAGATCCCTTTGTAAAATCATTCTTGAATAGGTATAACATAGCACCCAGTCAAATTTATCCCAATAGTTACCAGATTATGACCGAGTTTATACATTTGATGCACGAGGAGGGTAGGGAGCCAGACTTAGATGTCTTGCGATACTTGTATAGTCTGAATAAGAAGAAAGGGGAGATGATGTTTTTATTATCGGCCATCCCCAACCATAGCCTTTTTGTGAAGCTTTCGAACCTGCATAAGAAGTGGAGGAATAAATTTTTCATTTTTGAGCACCACTCGGACTTTGTGGATGTCCGGCGAATATAGTCTGATGAGTGCCATAGGGTGAAGCGGTCTCTAAAGTTGTCCAACCATGATACCGAGATTTTCCTGAGACTTCATCTCAATGGTCTGGCTGATGCTCGCTTAACCGAAGATGTATCAAGAAGATACCTATGGAGAGCCTATCCAGATCGTGATCAATCTACTGTATGTTTTCATCATAGAAAGGTATCTCTCTGACTTCTATTTTTATCTTTGTATTTGTAGATGGCTGACTTTTTTACATTTGTGGATGGGATTCAGCTTGTAGTTGATGAGCCAGAGATGCAAGTAGAGGCTTAGATCTCCTCCCCATTGCCCGAGCCTGTAGTGCCTGTTGTCCTAGATGAAGCCATAAACAGTCATAAGGAGAAATCTATAGTTAGGTCTTCTCAGACTAAGAAGGGCGGGAGGCAAAAAAAGCGGCTCATAGATAGAGACTTTGATGCTGAGGAACTAGATGAGGAGATATTTATCTAGCATCTGAGGCTCTCTAGGTGTCCAGACATAAGGACTTAAATTTTAAACAAAATGAAACCTCTAAGTGTCTCAAATGCCCAGGTTAGAGATCAGTATGCTGAGTCCTTGAGGTTGCTGGCTGATATACAACATTGGACAGAGGAGGGTCATGAGGAGCTGTTTAGCTCCATAATCAGTCATTCACTAGAAGTAAGTGTTCAATATTGTTTGATCTTTTATGTTTCAAGTTTCAAGGTAATGACACAAGTTTTCTTTTCTCAAATGACTCAGGCTTTGCTGTTGGTGAATGATGAATATTTCTTCTTAAAGAGCCAATATAGCCTAAAAGAGACGGAGGTCAGGACCATAGCAATCAACTTAAAAAAGAAGTTGGACAACGTGAAGGCAACACTGGATATGTTTATTTTTGACTTTTGTAATATAATTTTTCCATCAATGAATGAAAATACTTTAATTTTTAGTACATCTATTAGTAATATTTCCAAAGACAGTCTAAATTCTAATATTTTTGTAATTCTTTGCCTTATCTGTCTCTTATTTTGTATGCCTTTTTAGATGTTCACTTTGTAATCTGATAAGGGCATTCCCAGTTGGGTCCAAGTTTGTCGGTACCAGAGTTACCTTTGTCAATGTCTGCCCTTCTGAGAACCTAGTCTCCTATCTTGTACTGTCTTGGGTAGATACACTAGAGATGATATTGTGTTATCTTCCACTTGTGTGCCTCTACTATAGCAGATGCCCATTCTCTTCTTTCTTCTAGTAGATCCAGGCATATTCGGGTGTTAATATTGTTGATGTCTTGATCTAATTCTCTACTGACCCTATAACTTGGTGATCTGATCTCTACTGGAATCACTGTGCCCATACCATAGGTTAGTTTGAATGGTGTTTCTTCTGTGGATGACCTGGGTGTAGTCTTATAAGCCTAGATAACATTGTTAAGTTCTTTGGCCTAATTTCCCTTCTTTTTATTGAGCCTTTTCTTTAATCCTTGCATGATAATCCTGTTGGTGACCTCTGTTTGCCTGTTTGTCTACAGGTGAGCTACCTAGATAAAATGAAGCTTTATTCTGAGATTAGAGCATAACCTTTTAAACTTCTCATTATCGAACTACTTTTCATTTTTTATGATCAGGTTGTGTGGTATTCTTAACCTATAGATGATTTCTCTCTAGAAGAATTGTTGAATCTGGGCTTATGTGATGGTCAGTACAACTTCCACTTTAACCAACTTAGTAAAATGGTTTATGGCTATAATTAAGAATTTTTTCTATGATGTGGAGGTCAGGAAGGGACCCAAGATGTTCATTCCCCACACAATGAAGGGCTAAGGGCTACCAATCGGATGTTGAGAGTTGGAGGGTCTGTGATTGAGATGAGTGAACTGCTGGCATTTGTGACATTTCTAAGTTAGCTTCTAAGCATCTTTGGACATGGTGGGCTAGTGCTATCCTTGCAGTAAGGCTTTCCTAATTAATATATAATGCGATTTATGTGCTCCATAAATTCCTTTATGGATTTCCCTGAGTACATAGCTCCCTTCATCTGGGGATATACATTTAAACTATAGGTATGAGAGGGATCTTCTGTAGAGCTCCTCATGATGGATAGAGTAGTGGGCTACCTTTATCTTCAATTTTAAAGCTTTCAGCTTGTCTTCTAAAAGTGTCTTATTTTCTAGATATTGGATGATTGATTTCATCCATTTCGGGACTTCCCATGCCTCCATGATATTTGGATCCTCGACGTTGGGTCTTGTCAATATTTTATTAAGCTCCATATCTCTAAATGCCTAATTGTCTTCAACTACTGATTTGGCTAAGAGATTAGCTTTTGAGTTTTCATTTTGAGGTATCTGGACTATTTCCTACTGTCCCCCTTCTTGCTCTATCTTCCTCAAGAGCTGCATGGCTTTTCCAACGTATCTGGCGATGCATGAATCTTTAATTTGGAATGTTCCCTTGACTTGGTTTACTACCAATTAAGAGTCCGAGTGTATTATGAGATGCTTGGCTTTGACTTCTGTAGCCAACTTTAGACCTGTGATTAGCGCCTCATATTTTATAGCAGTATTGGTTGCATTATACTCTATTCGAACTGCATACCTGATATGAACTTTATGTGGTCCTTTAAGGATAACCCCAGTGTCGAGTCCTTGAGTGGAGGATGCCCCATCAACATAGAGCTTCCATTATGGTGCTTTGGTGATGGTGAGATCTTCCAACATCATTTCTTAAACAAAGTCTGCTAATGCTTGAGCCTTCACTTGTTGCTAGGACTCATAGTCGATGTTAAATTCTTCGAGTAATACCGACCATTGGACCAATCTGCCTGAAGTCTCAAGTCTTTGTAAAATTTTTTACAAGGGGAAGCTGGTTCTTACAATAATAAAATGAGCCTGGAAGTAGTGTTTGAGCTTCTCGGATGCATGGATGATAGTTATGGCTAGCTTATTAAGTGTTGGGTACTAAATCTCAGATCCTCAGAGAATTTTACTGACATAGTATACCAAGCTTTGTTAGCTCTCTTCCTCCCTTACCAGTACCAAAGCTATGCATTCTTGGCCCACAGAGAGGTATAAGTACAACGTTTACTCTAGGATCGGCTTATTGAGCAAAGGTGGTAAGGATATGAATTTTTTAATATCTTCAAAGGTTGCATGGTAGTCTTCAATCCAAATAAATTTCTTAGAATTTTTTAAAGCTTAGAATAGTGGTAGGCACCACTTGGCCGAGCAAGAAATGAAATGCTCCAAAGCCATGATCCTGCCATTTAGTTTTTGTAGCTCGTGGATAGTCTTCGGAGCTTTTATGTTGAGAATGGCCTCCATCTTTTTTGGGTTGGCTTCGATACCTTTATGGGATATCATGAATCTTAGGAATTTTCCTACCTTGACTCTGAAGACACACTTTTCTGGATTCAGCTTAATCCTGGACTGACTCAACAATTGGAGGACCTGATCCAGATCTACCGGGTATTGCTCTACATGCTTGCTTTTGATAATAATGTCATCCATGTATACTTTTACATTTCTTCCAATTTGGTTCTAGAGTACATGGTTCATCATCCTTTGATAGTTTGCTCCAACATTCTTTAATCTGAAGGGCATTAGTTTGTAGTAGTAAAGACCTTCGTAGGTGATAAAGGATGTTTTCTCTTGGCCTTCTTCCTTCATTGGTATCTGGTGATATCCTTGTGCTACATTTATAAAAGTGTATAGACCGTGGCCGATAATGGAGTCTACTAGTTTATTAATTATTGGCAGTAGGTAGCTATCCTTGGGACATGCCCGATTGAGGTCAGTATAGTCCACACACATTCTATACTTGTCATTTGATTTCTTTACTAGCACCACATTTGCTACCTAATCGGGGTGTGTAACTTCTTTAATGAATCTGACTTCTAACAGCTTCTTTGTTTCTTCGACTATTATCTTCTGCCTCTCGAATGTAAAAGTTCTCTTCCTTTGGATTACTAGCTTCACACATGGTCTGATGTTCAAGCTGTGTGAGGCAATCTGAGGATCCACCCTAGTTATCTCATATGCCCGAGAAGCAAACCCTCCTTATTCCTCGCTTAGTTTTAGAGTCAAGTTCATTACCAATCTTTACTGTCTTCCTCTTAGCAATCTAAAATATTTGAGTGTCGTTGACTGGTTCAGGTCCAGTACCTTGTTTCTCTATCTCCTAATTTTCTAGGGGGAATGCTTCTGGTTGAGGTTTGATTGTCATCTAGTAGCACTACTTGGCCATGTGCTGATTTTTATGGATTGTAAGAGTTTCACCCTTAATTGGAATCTTTATGGTTAGGTGTTAGATACTTGTGACTGGATCAGTTTCATAAAGTGTTGCCATCTTACGATAATGTTATATGCCAGTGGGAGATCCACTATATTAAATAGGGCTTCAATGACTTTCATTTCTTCAATGTCCCGATTTCCAAATTCTAGACTTAGCTCTATAATTCCCATCAGTTGTATGGTTCCTTTATAAAAGCTTGTAATGGGATTTTGGATAGCTTTTAGGTTAGTGACAAAACCTCCCATTGCTTTGTAAGCATTCCAAGACAATGCATTGATGGCGCTTCCGTCATCGACCAGTAACCTCTTCACCAGATAATTATTAATGTATATGCTTACCACCAGGGCATTATTATGGGGGGGTGCCGAACATGGTCCCCATCTTCAAAATCAAGCACAATGATCTCTTTCTTTTTTAAGGCAGGTCCTTCTTCGTGGCTCCTTTTAGGTCTTTTCTCGATGTTTTCTCCCCTGACTATCATGTTAATGACCCTAGTTAGTTCATTCTGGGCTTTCTTTGGTTCTGGCCTGTCTCGCCCTTACGCATCCGGATTCCTGGTTCCTCTAGGATGTGTCAGTGAAGTTGCAAAGTCTGCCATTCTGTACCAGTCTTTCTATGGCATTCTTTAATTCTCTACAGGCCTCGGTGTCATGCTCGTAGTCCTGGTGATATTGACAATAGTGCCCTCTATCTTGCGTGGCTCTTCAGTTTGGTTTTATTCATCTGGCTGGAGTAATTCCCATCGCCATTCTATCTGATCCACATAAGGATCCTGGATCTAGAGGTATTTAAAGGTGTGTATCTATCGGCTTCCTTTTCAAATCTTTCCACTAGGTTTTTGAAATTTATTCGTAGGAAGCTTGCTCTTCTAGGTCTTGACCTTTCTTTTTTAGCTGGTGCTTTTTTTTCCTCCCTTCGCATCCTTCTATCTTTATCCATCTTTATCATGTTGACTACCATGGCTATCACCTCCGTGAAAGTGCCAAGTTCCTTTATCATTATCTTGTCTTTGAGTTTTCCGAGTCTGGTGCCATTCTTAAAAGCTTTGATAGCAACTTTATCTACAAGATTTTTGATTTGCATGACCACCTTGTTCAACTAATCTAAGTAGCTTTGTAGTGATTCATCAACCTCTTGTCGGCACATTCGGAGGTCATTGATATTTTTGGCTGGGCGAATGTTAGTGACAAACCTAGTTTGAAACTTTTCTACTAGGTCTTCAAAAGAAATGATGGAGTTCTCAATAAGCTTGTGAAACCATTTTTTAGCATTCTTTGTGAGCAAGCTTAGGAAAACCCTGCACATGATTCCATCATTCATGTTCTAGAGAAACATATTTGTTCAAAATGAGGATATGTGGTTAATTGAATCTCTGGTTCCATTATATTGATCTAGTTATGGCATCCTAAACTTAGTTACGATCTTTGTCTAGATTATCCTTCTTATGAAGGGCATTCTACCTTCTACAACACATTTATCTTCCTTTCTTAGTGTCATGCAAGCTTTGTGTATAACCTCTTCAACCTTTTAGGTTAATTTTGAGTCGTCAAGGGCCAAAATTATTGAGTTGGATTCCCCTTCTAGAACTTTACACTTCCCTTTGCTCCCTCTAGGTAATTTCAAAGTTGTGGTGTTATTTTCTGTGTGAGCTGATCAAAGGTTGCCACTTTGAATCAAGGTATTTAATTATTATTGTATTAGGGCTATTTGAGCTTGGATGTTTTGCATTATTGCTTCTTTGTTTGTTGGGTGAGGCTGAGTGTTTAGGTTAGGCATAGTTATGGCTGGTGTATCTGTTAGATTTGGAAAAAGTATGGAAGGTATAGGTCGGTAATGGTGTTGCAAAGGGGCATAATATGGGAAATTAATGCCAAAAGTCGGCCACCCCTGGGTGTTTCCAAGGGGAACATGCATACCACCATATAAAGGTTTGACATACTGAAAAGGGGCGCCATTAGGTGAGGTGCTAATAGATTGATTGGAGGAATGGGGACAGAGAGGTTGATGTGAGTGTCAGGAGTTGAGACTGGCAGCGGGCTGGAAGTCATAGTGTCAATGTCTTAATTTGGCAGGTGCATAAATGGCTTTTACGCAAGAGTCCCCACAGATGACGCCATTTGGTAACTTACTTTTTGAAACTCTTGAGCTGGAACCTTGCAAGTGGTCAGCAAAAGGTAAAGTGAGAGGCGAGGAGGATCCCCACAAACCCTCCGATGCCTAAGTCAGAAAGTGTAGAGAGAGAATATAAAGAGAGAAAGAGTATAATGAGAATACAAGAGAATAGAATGAATGAGAATGGAGAATATGAGGCTCTATTTATAAGGATAGTGATGTTCAAACTTGAAAGGAGTAAGACTCCTCTTTGACTATGAGTCCTAAACCAAGTGGGAGAATGTTCCTTTTTTTTAAGAATCTTCTGTTTTAAGAACTTTTTCCTAAATGTCTTTGGTTGTCTTTCCTTTTCGAGTAACTTGTATAGGAAATAAAGATCTTAATTAAACAAGAATGTATATATGTGAGGTATCAATTATGAAAAGTGAAATATATGCCAAGCATAATGTATATCAAAGGATTTCCAATAGCAATTATGATTCTTAATGTATAGTCCAAAGAGGGCTTTTAAAGAATAAGGAATACCAAGTGAATAATGATGTCACATAAGGCAAACCAAATGAAAAATATTAAAAAACAATGAGAAAATTATATATCAAAGTTATGCAATTATTGATAATTATTTTGATAATGCAAATGGTCAAATTCTCTCTAGACAATTTAATGTTTGCATAACTATTGATAAACCATACAAATTGATTTTATTATCTTATCCACAATTAGCACTAAATAGCACAATAAGCATCAAGCAACCTTTTGAACCCAAACTTTGATTGGTCTAGATTTACGATTTTCAAAATAGTCCATAGATAGAATGTCAAAATGAAATTTTTTATAATAACATACATAACTAGTATGTCCAAATTTCATGCAACAAAAATAATTAATTTTTAAAATCTATTTTGCTTGTTAATATATGCAAGTTTAGTATATATATGATGGTTGGTGGTTTTTCTAGACACAAATAGTTTAGGATGAGCATGTAACTCATAATCACAACAATGCATAAATTTTTGGGGTATAAGGTGCATATTTTGTATCTCTCTTATTGTGGTATATGAATGCATGATGGAGTTTATACTTTTTGAATTGAGCCTTTAGGGATTAACCTTTTGAGGCTTAGCGTTTGGATTTTAAACTCTTAATTTTAGAATTTTAAGCTTTAAATCTCTTATAAGAGATAAGAGGGATGTATCCTTGAGTAAAATAAAAAATTAACTAAAATAATTAAAAAATGAAACCCAACCATTGTAATTAATGAAATAAAAATAAAAAGAAATTATTATTAAAATTTTGTACAAATAGTTAAAATAAAAATTTAACTAAAATGCAATGAAAACCAACAATTTAAATATGGAAATTAAGAAAATAAAAAATAAAATAAAAATAAAAATAGTATTTGATTTTTTAAAAATTTAAATGAAAAAAAAGAAAAATCTTAATTTTTTTCAATTAATTTTTAAAATATATAATTAGAGTAAAATTTTTTATTATAGAAAAAAATATTTAAATTAATTTATTATTTAAAATTTATCATATAAGTACTTTAATCTATAAAATCTAGAAAAAAAGTACTATTTGAATTTTTTTTTCCGATTTTAGACGTTTAATCAAATAAAAAAGTTCAAGTGTGTGATAACCCTGGTTTTAAATTATTTTGTTAAATATTGAGATATGCAGTGTTAATAAAGTTTAAAAGTTATATTTAATTATTTCATCATTTAATGATTTATTATCATTATTTGAAGTTTAATTGAATTTTCTACGTAAATATATTAATTTGGAATTTATTATTTTGGACGTTTAAAATTCTATTATGTAAGTTTATTATTTTCGAATACTATTATTTTAATAATGTTAATTTAGTGCATGGTTATTTTAATATTATTATTTTTAAGCACTAATAATATTTTCTTAGTTGACGTGATTTTGAGCATTATTAATATTGTGAGTACCTCATTATTATTTTATTTTATTAATTTACATTGTTAATATTTATTAATTTTGATAGTGATATTTTATTAATGTTATTTTGAGTGTTATTTTATATTATATTGTGTGTATTATTGTTAATATATGTGTGAGTGATTATATGGTGAGTGTGTGGATATATATCTATATATAGATTAATGAGTGGTGGAGAATAATTAAACTAAAGTTAAGTTATTATATATATATATATATATATATATGTAAATATATACAAAAACCATTTCATTCTTCCCTTTCTTCCCGCAACTCTGACCTCCTCTCATCACTGTGCTTCTCTTTCTTCCTCACGATCTGCTCAGTCATTACCAACACCATCATCTTCTCCTTCTCGTCGTCATTGCCATGGAAGAGCTACAGAAGCCGCTGGTGGACAGCATGCAGAGCAGTAACGACAGCAGCGGTCACCGGTGACTTCCCAGTGGTGAGAGCTTGGCTTCCTTGGCTTGGTCGACTCCTTGAGCTGTGGGGAAGACGATCTCAAGCTCCATTCAAGCTTAAACTTATTCATTTGTAAGTTTTGATTGATTTTAGTTTATGTCAAAATTTTTCTTAATTTTTTTTAGTTTGAGTTTAATTGATTTTTTGATAATTTCTTTTTGAAATATTAATCTATGCATCTTAATCTATTCATAGATATTTTTTTTATGTATTTTTCTGATTTTGTTTGATTTTTGGTTAATTATTAAATATAAAAAAATGAAAAATGAAATGAATGAATTTTCGTTAATTAATTAATTAAATTATGAATTTGGTTAAATTATTGTTGTTATATATTGTTAGTAATTATAATATTGAGAAATTAATTTTTGAGAATTATTATATAATTTTCAGAAATATTTATAGTTTATGTAAATTTTGAAGTATTGAATTAAATGAATATTTTGGTTGAATTTAAAGATTAATTGTGTGTTTGAGTTGATATTAAAATGTTATTTATTTATAAAATAATTTTTATGAATTTATATAATTTTATGGAATTTTATATAGTTTATGTGTATTTTGGGATTAATAGATTAAATATGTATTGTTATAGAAATTATTGGTTAATTAGGTGTATTTGTTGACTTTGGTGAATAATATGTTGAGGAAATAAATTTTGAGTAATTACATAATTTTTTTATTGAAATTTTGAATATTATTAGTATTTTATGTGAATTTTTATATTAGAGGCATTTTGGTAATTTGGTAGTAATTTTGGTTAAATATTAAATTTAATTGGTTTTAATAATTATTTGAAGTATAAAAATGATTTTTTATAAATTATTTACTATTTTAACTAATTAATACTATATTTTTCAATAATTATTTTTCAAATTATATATAATATATTATTTTGTAAATAAATGGGTTTTTAGTAACTTTTAGTATGATTATGGATTAATTAAGTAATTTGGATTTATAAAATGAATTTTTATAAATATTGGTGTATTTTTTGAGAAATAACGATTTTTACTTATATTATATTATTATTAGGGTTTTCAAGTAATTATGGGTAAAGTAATTATTTTTGATGTTTTTAATGTTTAAATTGCCATACTTTGATACGTAAAGGGCATTTATGGTATTTGTTGAATTTATGTATATTTTATTATATCTTGTGATGAATTATGGACCTCGGTCGGGGGAAATTGTAGTTTGGAATCCCGACTGAGGAATTTGGAGAAGGTTGTATTCAAAGTGTGTTTTATGTGCAGGATCGGCCCTACTTTTGTAGGGAGATGTCCGTTTTACAAAGGAGACTCCGTCGAAATTTCAGTAGATTTCTCATAAAACGTGACAACCGGTCCGAGTCTAATTCTAAATTCTTGATTGAATCTGTCTATAATAATCCTAGAATTATAGAGTTAGAAGTTTATCCTGACGGTTATTACTATTTTATTTTTCTAGCTGCGCCGAGACCAAGGCCTATCGGATCAGGCCCGCCGAGTTTGTTTTGTGGGGTGCTAATAGGTGAGTTATTATACTGTATATATATATATTGCATATTGGATGCATTACTTAGGGTTTTTCATTCCATTATATGTATTTTTTTAAAATGATTTAAATTATAATATTTTTGGTATATCTAGGGCTGTATTTTTGTATATATATGCATGTTATTTTGATATATGCATGTTAAATAATTAGGTTTATATTTAACACATTTTAATATATACACATGTTTTAAACGTACATTTAATCACAATTATTTTATTAAATGATTGGTATACTTTAGGTATAGTTTCAATATATTTTAGGTTTATTCTTAAATAATTGCATGCTTTATTGTGAACTTACACTCAAATTGTTTTTAAGTTTACTTTTGGTATATTTTTATATATATATTTCCCAAATAAATGCATATTTTATTATTAATTGAAACCTAAAACAGCAGTGATATACTTAGGGTTTAATTGTGGTATATGCATGCTAGAAAATTAGGTTATTTTGGTAGAATGTGAATATAAGTTAAACCTAAACACATTTAAATGAATATGTATACATAAATGTTTTATTAAGTGATTTGTGTACTTAGGGCATATCTTTTGTATATCTAGGTATATTTTTAAGAAAATGCATGTTATATTATTGATACACACTTAATCGTTTTAACTATATTAATGGTTATCTTTAGTATATTTCATATTTTATTTGATATATATATATATATATATATATATATATATATATATATATACATAAATGTTTTATTAAGTGATTTGTGTACTTAGGGCATATCTTTTGTATATCTAGGTATATTTTTAAGAAAATGCATGTTATATTATTGATACACACTTAATCGTTTTAACTATATTAATGGTTATCTTTAGTATATTTCATATTTTATTTGATATATATATATATATATATATATATATATATATATATATATATATATATATATATGGTTGATTTTGCTATTAGGAATATTGTTCCACATTAATTATTTTCTGAATGAATGATTTATTTTAAGTAAAGGATATCAATAGAACGTGCTTCCTAGTAGGCAGCACTAGGACCGTGTACGTACCGGTGCGATAGATAAATGTTGAATGAGAATTAATTGTAGTGATTATAATTGATTTGATTGATTTGACTAAGATTAATGGTCTGTTAGATAGTGTGATTGCTGTAGTTTGGTTGACCAGGGGTCTCGGGGTCAATCATATTGACAATCAGACTACTGGAACTCGGTTGACTTAGTGTCTCGGGGCCAATCTACTATCCATAGTGGAACAAATGATCTATTGGGTTGATTGAGATGTGAGGCGATAGATAGTGTGATTGCTGGAGCTCAGTTGACTAAGTGTCTCGGGGCTAATCACACTAACAGTTAGACTGTTAGAGCTCGGTCGACGTAATGTCTTGGGACCGGTCTGTTGTCTAAATTGGAATAAGTGTTCTATTTGGAATCAAGTGAGCCTGTATGGCTAGAGTGATGATGAGATTGTTTGAGGTTGCTATTATTAGGGTTCTATGAATCCTTCATGAAATAAACTAAACATTTTCTACATTTAGTATATTTATAAAGACAGAGTTTGACATTTGTGTGAAATGGGTTTATATACATATATATATAAGATCGACTGATTGTTATGGTTTAAATTGTATGTATATATAGTATAATAATTCACTCAATAAGGTCTGACCTCCCTCAATTATTTTTTTTTCTGAAGATCCCATATCGTCAGACCTTAGTTGTAGAGTTCCTCGCTGGTATTCTTCAGTCTCGGCTATTTTATGAAAATTTATATTCTGAACTCTGATTTATATTCTAGAAACTGCAGTAGTTGCGTTATTGTATTTGAAGAGTATTATTTTTTTTTAATATTAAATACTCTGAGAAATTGTATTTGAACACTGTACGAATATGTATTCATGTATGAAAGGATTTGAAGTATTTATTTTATATATTGATTCGAAAAATTTTATTTCTGTCTTACTTTTATTTAATTATTGCATGATTTTATTTCCTAGGGCTTGCTATGGGTTCTAGATTCAAAAAAATTTTTGTTCTCTAGCGCCGGTCATGACTCCTAGTTTGGGTCGTGACAAAGTGCCATATTGAAAAAATTAAAAAGTTAAGATCCTACTTATGTAATTTTTTCAAAAAAAAAAAAAAAAAGGAAAGAAGCTCTTATCTTTTTAGCAATCCACATTATAATTATAATAAAAAATAAAAATAAAATTTAGTTGAATGAGTAAATTAAAAATTTAATTAAAATAATAAAAAATAAACTCAATCATTATAATTAATAAAATTTAAAATAAAATAAATTATTATTAAAATTTATATAAATAGTTAAAATAAAAATTTAACTAAAATACAATGAAAACTAACAATTTGAGTATTGAAATGAAGAAAATAAAAATAAACTAAAAATAAAATAAATATTTGGTTTTCTAAAAAAATTAAATAAGTAAAAGGAAAAATTCTATTTTGTTTCCAAATGATTTTTAAAATATATTATTAGAGTAAAAAAATTTGATGATAGAAAAAAGTATTTAAATTAATTTATTATTTAAAATTTGTCATATAATTACTTTAATATGTAAAATCTAGTAAAAATGCTATTTCAAAATTTGTTTGCCGACTTCATATGTTTAATCAAATAAAAAAATTCAAGTGCGGCATTGAAAAAACTAAAAAGTAAATATTCTTTTATGTAAATTTACAGAAAAAGAAAAGAAAGAAAGAAAGAAGACTCTTAGGGTGTGTTTACTTATAGAAAACTATTTTAGTGTTGTAGAAATTTTTTTAAAATGAAAATAGAAAATATAATTTTATATTTATAACATGAAAATTATTTTCACTATTTTTATAATTTTAAAAGAAAAGTGTAAAATGAATTTTTGTTATTTTAAAAAAAATTTTCCTTATTAAAAATATAAAGTGAAAACATGGTATTTTCATTATGGCCTCTTTTCTATTTTTTATTCATTATTTATTTTAGTATTAGAAGACTAAATAAACTCTTTTTTTCAAGTCATAGATTATCTCTCTATTTTACTATATATCATTATCTTTCTATTTTAAAAAATAAGTTATAAATAAGAATAAGTAAATACATTTTTTGTTTTCAAAAAATGAAAAAATAATTTTCAATTTATAAAAAGTAAACATGTTTTACAAAATTCCTATGAAAATTAAAAGTTTTTATTTTCTTTGAAAATTGAAAAATGAAAACAAAAAATAATTCTCTATAAGTAAACATGCCCTTAAGGTTTGTTTACTTATAGAAAATTATTATAGTTTTTTGAAAAATTTTTCAAAATGAAAATAAAAAATAAAATTTCGTATTTACTTTGGGTGTTTTCAAAAAATTTTCACTTGAAAAATGTTTTCACCATTTTCACAATTTTAAAAGAAAAGTGTAAAATAATTTTTTTTTAAATTTTTTCTCATTATAAATATAAAGTGAAAACACTGTGTTTTTATTTGAAAATATGTTGTTTTCAGTATGGCTTTTTTTTTTTTTTACTTTTTTTATTTATTAATCATTATTTATTTTAGTATTAGAAGAGAAATAAACTCTACTTTTCTTGCCCTAAATTATCTCTTTATTTTAGTACATATTATTATCTCTCTACTTTAAAAAATAAGTTATAAATGAAAATAAATAAACACTTTTTTTGTTTTCAAAAAATGAAAAATAATTTATAATTTTTAATAAATAAACATATTTTACAAATTTTGTATGAAAATGAAAAGTTTTCATTTTCTTTGAAAAATGAAAAATGAAAAATGAAAAATGAAAAGTAGAGTTGAGTGAAAAATGAAAAATGTACAATTGAGTGAAAAATAATTTTGAAAATAGAGTTGAGTGAAAATAATTTTGAAAAATAGAGTTGAGTGAAAAATTTTGTTTTTATTTTCATTTTTTTTTCTTTGAAAAGTGAAAAATGAAAAATGAAAAATGAAAAAATAAAAACAGAAAATAATTCTCCATAAATAAACATACACTTTTAAGTAATCAACATTATAATTAAAAATAAAAATAAAATTTAGTTGTGTGAGTGGAACAAAAATTAAATAACAAAAAATAAAACTTAATCATTATAAAAACAAAATAAATCATTATTAAAATTTTATACAAATAGTTAAAATAAAAATTTAACTAAAATACAAAGAAAACTAACAATTTGAGTATTGAAATTAATAAGAAAAATAAAATAAAAATAATATTTGATTTTTTAAAAAAGTTAAATGAGTAAAAAGAAAAATTTTAATCTTCTTTCAAATATTTTTAAAAAAATATATAATTAAAGTAAAATAAATTTTATGAATTTAATTTATTATTTAAAATTTTATTTGAATCTACTAAAAATATTATTTTAAATATTTTTTTACTGATTTCAGACGTGTAATTAAATAAAAAAGTTCTAAATGCCACAGTGACAAAACTAAAAAGTTAAGATCCTACTCATGTAAGTTTTCCGAAAAAAACAAAAGAAGGGGGAAAGAAGGCTCCACAGGTCGAAAATTTCAAACCAGAAAACTCAAACGGTCTCCAAATTTTGAATTTAATACAATCCAAACCGTCCATTCAAACAACCTCTCTCCACCATCAGATCATCTCTTCCTCTTTTCCCTCAAAAAATATTTCCATTTGAATCTGTGTCTCTGTCTCTGTCTCAGAAAATTTGATTTTCCTTTCTCCATTAACTTCTTCAAAACCCTAAAAGATCTTCGCTTTTCTGTCTAATTTCATTAAATCAATCGTTTCAAGCAAAGTAAACGAAGGAAAATGCCGTTCATCTCGGAGGCGGCGAGCGCCATCAAGAGCCGTTTTGGTTTCCATGACCGTGCTGCCCCGGAGTCCGCGCCAGCGGCGGTTCCAGACACCCCAGATCTACTAAAATCAGCATCTAGAGAAAATTTATTATCTGGTCTTTCTGTAGTTGCAAGGTCAGCAGTTCGGAGCATCAGTCAATCTGAAGAGGAGGAAGAGGAGATTCGTGCTGTTGGAGCCACTGGATTGGTGCCGCCACCACCACCGACGAACCAGACTCAGAGCTTTGAGCTCTGTGAGGATCCTTCGTTTTGGAAGGATCATAATGTACAGGTAAATAATATATATATTTTTAGTTGTTGTTAAATATGTAATTAATAAATTTTGTCATTATATAATTATTGCAAAGTTGAAGGAATCACTAAGAAAATTACGCAAGGCATTTGTGAAGTGATACTGTCGGTTCTGCTTTCCAATTTTTGTAGGTTATTATAAGAATACGGCCACTTAGTAGTCCAGAAATATCTCTGCAAGGTTATAGCAAGTGTGTTAGGCAAGAGAGCTGTCAAACAATCACTTGGACCGGCCATCCTGAGTCACGTTTCACCTTTGATCTTGTAGCAGATGAGACTGTCAGCCAGGTATATCCTTCGTCTCCTTTTTTTTTTTCTCCTTAAAAAGTTTATTTGATTTTGGATTTTTTTTGTATGAATTGCCTTTATAATTTGGTCTTTAATTATATAATTTGATAGGAGAAAATGTTCAAAGTGGCTGGATTGCCAATGGTGGAAAATTGCATTGGAGGCTACAATAGCTGTATGTTCGCATATGGCCAAGTGAGTTTAGTTTCGGATTTTTTTTTTGAAAATATTTGTTAATTTTTTGTTTTTATCCCCACAATCTGCTTTTTTTTTTTTTTTTTTTTAAATAATTTTTTAATAAATATGCAGACTGGAAGTGGGAAGACTCATACAATGCTTGGAGATATTGAGGGAGGCACTCGAAGGCACAGTGTTAACTGTGGGATCACACCTAGGGTATTTGAATATTTGTTCTCAAGAATTCAGAAGGTTTGTGCTGCCTCTATGTTTACAAGTCCTTTTCAAAAAAATGAGGGCCTTTAATTGCTTTTAATTTGGCATGTGATTGTTTATGTTTATGGTCAATGGATTTGTTTTTAAATTTTTTAGGGTTAGAAAATGATTTCTTTTGAAAATATTCTGTTATTTTTATCTTACATATCAATTGCCTCCTAGGGAATTGAACTTTAAAGGTATCCATTTTCATTCAATTTTGATGATTTTTCACTTTGTACTCACAATCGTCAAGCTTGATTTTAATTTCAAGGTGGTAGTTTATCTTGAATAAAACATGAACATCATCTTTTCTGGTTATTAAGTGATTTAAGTGTACATACACTAGGACATTCTTGTTTGTAGATTGGTGACACACATCCCTATGGGGTCTAAAATGTGCATTTTGCTTTTAGACACAGTTATATGCACAAACTGTTGGATGTGTTAGTGCTTATCATTTTGTTGCATTTTTAAGGTTTAGTATCTATATAGCATATATTATAAAGTTCTTTACAATACACTTTTATTTTCTGGTGCAGTGAATCTAATTGCAACTGCCTACCATTCCCTTTTATGCAGGAAAAAGAAGCTCGTAAAGAAGAAAAGATAAAATATACTTGTAAATGCTCATTTTTGGAGATATACAATGAACAAATTCTTGATCTTTTGGACACATCCTCTAATAACTTACAGGTATGGGTCACTTTATGAAGCTTTTAACTCAGAGGCGACCAAGAAAACTGACATGAGGCTCTCAATCTAGATATCAACAAATTTCTTTCTCCATGTTCCTCTTCCATTTGTGCACTTATTGTTATGAAGACATGTTGTCAATCATATACACTCATAGCTGTTCTTTGTTTTATTTAATGGCACATGATATTATATGGTGGTTGTATACAGTTAAGAGAAGATGTCAAGAAAGGGGTTTATGTGGAAAATCTCAAGGAGATCGAGGTGACAAGTGCTCGAGATGTGATTCAACAACTTATTCAGGTATGTTAGTTACCTTTCATGGATGTACTTTCTGATGCTAATGGAACAGCACTATCCTACTTGAGGTTATTGTACAATTTTAGACCTGTGAAGCATGCTTGTTGAGGTATGCAATTTATTTTTCTCTCTATATTTTTTCTTTTTTCTTTTTAAATCTTCAAAGCAGATTATGAAGTTTTTAATGTAAAAAGTTAGTTCAGCATTGAAATATGGCTATTGCTTTAGGAAATGGAAATGTCAGAACAAGCACAAACCCCTATGCTTGTTGACGAGCGAAGAAGTTATTTAATTGGGGTTAAAAACATTATTACTACTAAGAGTTCTAGTAAGGGTAAAGAATGATTTGTCAAGATGATTCTTTCAAATAAATAAGTCTGCATAGAAATTTCTTTCTTTTTATCTCCTTAATATAGGTTTGAGATCAATAATTCTATTAAATATTTCGTCCCTTATCAGGGTGCAGCAAATAGAAAAGTAGCTGCCACTAGTATGAATCATGCAAGTAGTCGTTCTCACAGTGTATTTACGTGCATCATTGAAAGTAAGGTTAGTGGATCTATGTTACATTTCTAATTGAAGATATCTGCTAAGTTTTTTCTAATGAAATTCTTATTTAAATTTGAATCGCTTGTGCTTTGGCTGATATGATAATGCATTTTGATTGTTGTTTTTAGTGGGAATCTCAAGGTGTAACCCACCACCGGTTTGCTCGGCTTAATCTTGTTGATTTAGCAGGATCTGAAAGGTACTATCAGGAACATATGAGAGATATAAGTGGAAGCAAAAATACTTCAATTTCTGTCCATTACAACTGATTTGGTTATATATAATCACAGGCAGAAGAGTTCTGGTGCTGAAGGTGAGCGCTTGAAGGAAGCTACCAATATCAATAAATCTCTTTCAACATTGGGGTATGGTCTTGCTACCTTTTTATCTTAGATCATGTCATAATTTGAGAATTTTGTTGTAGTTATTCTTAGTCTAAATTTTGTTGTAGTTAGTCTTAGTTTATTTCATTCTTAGCTAATCTCTTTTGGTATTGAGTTGGTTTTGATGTTTGCAGACTTGTGATTATGAACCTTGTTAGTATATCCAATGGAAAGTCACAGCATGTTCCTTATCGAGATTCCAAGCTTACATTTTTGCTTCAGGTAGATATTTTATATAGTCAGAATATGGTCACTATAAATTGCATATGGATTTAGGAACATAACGTATAATAAAATACTGTTTTTTGAGTATTAAATACTCAGGGTCTATATGCTACTTTAAGTTATGCTTGTTGCAAATATGTCCTTGTGAAACTTACGGGATATTTCTTGAAATGTGCTTTGTCATGTATAACCTTTTACGAACACAAGTTGTGAACCAATATATGATCCACTTTTTTCTTTGAGTTAGAGAGAGTCTTCTCTTGAGCAGAAGTACATTTGCTGTCTTGGCTCCTAGCATTAGTTGAGTTCTTCCTATCAAGTAAAAATAAAAGCCTTGGTATTGGGAAATAGTCTTAGTACCATGATACTTGTTTTAATTTTCTTTAGGTTTCATATTTTGAAGCAACTGGTAGTACTCTTGGTCGGTGCAGTACAAAATTTGACAGTTCAAACCTGTAACAGTATCAAATTGATGTGAAAAGGCTTTTCTTTAGGTAGTTTGAATATAATGGTCAAGTTAAATTCATAAAAGTAATTTCACTCAAGTGTTTGCAGCACTATGCTGATGTTGTATAATTGGGAGATTGAGTTTTATTTTTTTGTTTATTTTCTTTTAATCCTCAGGACCATATAGCTCGATTTATGTATGCAATTTTGCCTAATCAAATGTTGTTTTTTCCATTTCAGGATTCACTGGGAGGGAATTCAAAGACTATTATAATTGCAAATATTAGCCCATCCCTTTGGTTAGTTGTCATCTACTTTTTACAATATATCCTTTTACATTCTTTGATGGTTACTCACGTAATTGTTGAGAATTTTTCTTCTTCCTATGATTGACTTACATTGTGATATGATTTGAACAGACATCCAAAGATACCTGTCCTTATCTCTTAATTTTAAGTCTTAAAAATATCATCATTGTGCAAATGTAAGAAATTAGGAGAGTATGGGATTTTACCCCTCAATATAAAAGCTTAGATATAAGCCTGCTTCTTAACTTAATTATATGAATGAAACTGAAATATGGATGAACACTGTTTTGGGTTTGAATTTAAAGTATACCAACTAAAAAGGTGTAATTTTAAATTGCGCTAAAAATATTGTCAAAACATATAATTCCCCTGACAAATAAAAATACTTATCTAATAGAATTTGAATTAAAATTAAAATTTTCTATTCAAAGACATACCATTTTTTTTTAATTATAGAAATTGGATTTGAAGATGATTGTATATCGATATCTTCATTTTTCCATTGTAATTTCCGGCAAGATTATGTATTTATGTATGGTAACATATTGATATCTTCAAACTTCTGGCAAGATTATATATATGTTTCATTTGGTAATCATTGCATTTCGGTACGCTTGCAGCTGTTCATTGGAGACATTAAGCACACTGAAGTTTGCACAACGTGCAAAATTTATTAAGAACAATGTACGTTATCTATTCTTGGTCATTCCATCTTATAGCTTTGTAGTGAGATCAACATAGGACATAATGATGTACTTTAATTTGAAAGGCTGTGGAAGGTTGGGACTTCATAATAAACTAATCTAATGTTTTTCTTTGCTTTTTCTTGTAGTGACTATAGCCAATAGATTGTGAAATTGTTTGTTGTGGGGTGCATGATATTATTGGTGGCTTATGCCTTTAACTCTTTTCAATTATTGCTTACAAAAAGTTGCTGCTATTATTTCCTTTAGGCAATTGTTAATGAAGATGCATCAGGAGATGTTATAGCCATGCGAATGCAAATTCAACAGCTTAAGGTGTTGTGGTGGCCTAAATTTAAGATATTCTCTTATTAAAACTTTTTCCCAGCAAAAAATGATCTTTTCTTTGCTTCTACCTTTTGTTCCCTTCGAAACAGTAGTCTACGTAATAGTAACAGGGATTTATATTATTTTCAGAAAGAAGTGTCCCATCTACGAAGTTTAGTTAACGGAGGAGCTGAAAATCTGGAGGATGATACATCAGTTATAAGCTTTCCAGGATCTCCTGGTACTTTTAAATGGGAAGGGCTTCATGGGTCATTTAGTCCACTTGTGTCTGGAAAGAGGATGTCTCAGGTATCTGCTTGTTGCTCTTAATCTTTGGGAAGCATCTGGATCAGACCTGTAATAGTGCCATTTTTTCATTTTGTTGCATTTTATCAGAACAAAGACTACGAAGCTGCCCTCATTGGGGCTTTTAGGAGGGAAAAGGACAAGGACATTGCGCTGAAGGCATTGGCAGCTGAAAATCAGGCAGCCACACAACTGGTATGTGCAAGACAATTCTCCAGTTAATATATTGGGTTTAATTACTGCATACTGTACTATGCTTTGACTGAGTGAAACATTTTCCTTACGTTAGAACAAGTCTGGAAAAGAGATTAATAACTTTTAAAATAGATGAAAATTTGTCAGATTGAACCCTGCTTTTGTTGTTTTTTCCCTTTTCTTTCATAAACTTCCACTTTCACCATTCATGTGATTTGATAAAAGTTGAATTTTGAAGCTTAGTTTTGTTATATTGGGAACTAGGCTAAGCAAAGAGCAGATGAGATACAAGGCCTAAAAATGAGGTTAAGGTTCCGAGAAGCAGGAATTAAGCGACTAGGGGCAGTTGCTTCCGGAAAGATTTCAGCTGAGACTCATTTGTTGAAAGAAAAGGAGGAACATTTGAAGGAAATTGAAGTCTTACAGACCCAGGTAGATAGGAACCAAGAAGTCACAAGATTTGCCATGGAAAATTTGCGGCTAAAGGAAGAAATAAGAAGGCATGTTCTAAACCCTCTGACTGTCTTCTCTTGCATTGTTTTTTTTTTAGCCTCCAACCTCCTTGCTCATTTTTTTAAATAGTATCATTATATAGTGTTGCAATACTTGTGCTTTCTACAAAAATCCGTTAGATATTTATAGAAGATTGATGAGATTGGAGATGAAGTGTACTGTTGTAAAAATTAGTAGGCAAAATTTCATTGCTTAGGAATTGTTTACCAAACCTCATGCTATCATTGAAAATTTGCAGCTAAAGGAAGAAATAAGAAGGCATGTTCTAAACCCTCTGATTGTCTTCTCTTGCATTGTTTTTTTTTTAGCCTCCAACCTTCTTGCTCATTTTTTTAAATGGTATCATTATATAGTGTTGCAATACTTGTGCTTTCTACAAAAATCCGTTAGATATTTATAGAATATTGATGAGATTGGAGATGAAGTGTACTGTTGTAAAAATTAGTAGGCAAAATTTCATTGCTTAGGAATTGTTTACCAAACCTCCTTGCTATCATTGACAGATGTGATAGTTTAGCTTTACTAATTGGAAAGTGGTATTCTTTTTTTCGAATCAGAAGAGTTACCTGTTTATAGCTTGCTTTTGCAAAATTTTTGTCAACTAATTTTTTCTTTTCAAGCTTATGTGATTCATCTGAAACATCATTGTTAAAATTGACTTTCCTCTTCTTGTGTAATCCACAGATTAAAATCATTTTATGAAGAAGGTGAACGGCAGATGATGAGTGAGCAGATCATGGTGTTGCAGAGTAAGGTGTGAAATTTAAAATGTGAAGACATTTTTTGCATCTAGAATTTGTTTCCAAAATATTTTTTCTGAATTGACATCTATCTTTCCAACTATTTATGTAGTTGCTAGAAGCTCTTGATTGGAAACTCATGCATGAATCAGATCCCTTCGCAGTTCAGGTTTTTTCGATGACTCGTTTTATATTTGAATATCAGCTGCAATCATTTCTTCTTTCTTTTGGTGATCTTTTGGTGGCTGCAGAATACAAATTCGGATGTTGAAGTTCATGGTGATCTACTAATTTCTAATCAGGTTAATTATATTTAACTAGTTCTGGTGTCTGCAAATTATCTTACATTGCTGTTCTGTATTTTTGCTTGTGTTGAAAGTTCTATGGGCCTTAAGAGAGTTGGACTATATGTGTACATGTGGACATAAATGAGATTGAACTAATGAAACACAAACAATTTGTTCCACTTGAGGTAACACAAAACCAATTGGTTGTACTTGAACAATGATTTGGACATACCAACACATGGTACATAAGAGTCCAACAACATATGGTCCCACAAATAATCTATCTCATGAGCTCTGATCATGTTGAATTTCTATGGGCTTTTAAGAGTGTTGGCCCACATGTGGACATGTGGACACATAATGGCATTGAATGCATGTAACGCAACCAATTGGTTTATGTTAAGACTCAATCTATACTACTTATATGTCATGTGATTTCTTTATCTATATATATATTTCATGTGGAATGTTTTCCAGCAACTTGCGTTCTAACATGATGTAGAACCTTGATTCTCAAACCTAAAGACTATAATTCAACAATTACCAAGTTATGTCTATTAGGCTACCTACATCCTTAAGACAAAGAAATAAATAAAAAATTGCTAAATTATTCCTTCTGAAAACATGCAACAACTTCTTAGATAACTTACTATTGGAAAGACTACAAGGAGAGTTGTAAAGAGATAATTCTCTCTAGGATGAGCTTGATTCTAGTGGCAAGAGGCTTTTTGTGTTCTGTATTCCCGAAAGATTAATGATATAATAAAAGTATACTTCTATTTGTATAATCTTCATTGTTTGAATTATTTTTGCCATCGTAGTCCTTAAAATACTGTGTTTTCTGCAGTAGGCAATAGCTTCCTTGAAATGTGGATTTGCTTAAGGCTATTGCAGACTAACAACTTTTCTAATTGGCAATTCTTTGCAATTTTGGCTGTTTGAGACTTCTAACTTGATTCCATGCACGCATGTACAATTTATTATAATTTACTAGTCTACATTAAATACTGAATTTTATAGTTTAAATAACTTGCATAAATATGAATATGTAAGAGAGTTGGGAGCGTGGGCTCATCATGCTTATGCTTTGAGTTTGGGATATTAAATTCTTTTAAGCAATTACACAGGATTGGAATAGTAAAACGTTCTTGTAGCACATATGTCAACCTAAAGTAGTAAATGAGGATTTAATTTTGTAATAAACAACATTCTCTCCATTTCAGGAACCTGGAACACCTTGGCGCTTGTTAATTAAAGAGGAAAATGAATTCCTTCGAATTCAGGTAAATAAATTACTTGTGGATTTGACCTCTCCACATCTTAAAGTTTTCTAAAATGATGCAAAATGGAATTCTATTATGCTGTAGGCTATTCAAAACCAGGCGGAAATTGACACACTCCATAAGCAGTTGGGCTTCTGTCTTGAAGAGAAAGAAAAACTGGAAAGGTAGTTTCTTTAAACAAATTTAGAAATTTAATCGATGTCTATTCTTGACTGAAGAGGTCTGGTCAGTATCGTTGCATGTAGTATCTGATGGATATTTAGCAACACTGAGAATCTATGCTATATAATGTTGTCAAACAATAAGATGAGGCTGTTGACCTGAATCATTTTGTAGGTGTGCCAACGATCTGCTATCTAAACTTGAAGCAAAGACATCTCATAGAGACAAAGAGGAAGAAACACGGCAAACTGAGCTTCCTACTTTGTCAAATGATGCACCAGTTATCAATATTGATGGCCAAATGGAGCTCAAAACTATGGTTGATGCCATAGCTGCTGCCAGTCAAAGGGAAGCAGAAGCTCATGAGAAAGCAATTATACTGTCTAAAGAGAATGGTGAGCTACAGACAAAGCTAGACGCTTGTATTGTGGCAAACACTGAACTGCAGACAAAGCTTAAAGACTTAATTGAGGAAAAAAATAGTCTTATTGTGATGTATGAACGAGCGGCTTCTGAAAGCAAACATGAAACACTGAATAAAGCTGCGAGTGCAGAAGAAAATGACATGGAAGTTGATAAACAAAATGATACGGAAGTTGATAGTGATGGAGGTCCTATTGAATTTGCCAAAGTAAAAGATACAGAGATGGAAACAATCGTCAAGAGCCTAAAGCACCAGCTCATGGAAATGCATGAGGAAAATGAAAAATTGATGGGACTATATGAAAAAGCTATGCATGAAAGGGATGAATTCAAAAGAATGTTTTCTTCCAGTGATCAGCACAGAGCTGAATCCAAGGAATTTGATTGCCCAGAAAAGCTTGTTGAAGTTGACGGGGGGATGTATAATGAGTCATATGCACCGCCTAATGATCTTGAAGCAGATATGCTGGAGGGACGTTGTACGGTAGCTGCTAAAGCTGATGAAACAATTATGCATACTAAGCCATTTTCCTTCTCTTGTTCTGATGATATGCCAAATGGACCCAGCCTATTTCAAGAGGATCATCAACCAGAAGTGGATCAACCTGGTCTTGGAGCCAATTACAATTTGGAAACAGATTCATCAAGCCTTACTACTACAGTCAGGGTTTTAGATGATTTAAATTTGGTCCAGATGAAGCTGGAATCAGCAGAGAATAAAGTTTCAGATTCTGTCAAAACCATTGCTGTTCTAGGTTCAGTTGAGAAAGCTTTTCTGGATGTTGATAAGCTTTGGAGGGAAAGTGAAGCAGTAGAAGAGCAGATTAAGGTCAAGCAGCAAGAGTTTAAATCCTTGGAACGACTTTCTTCAGAAATGCACGAAAGAAAAGCTCTCACAGATAAGAAGTTGTCAGCGCTAAAGTATTCTCTTCCAAGCTTTTCCCAATCAGTTTCTTATTTTGAACATCGAGAAGCTAGAGCAAGGGCAAGGGTAAATGCTTCATCAACTTACCTGGACCAGAAGAAAGATGAATTAGCCCACCTTTTAGTCTCTAAGCGTGAAATTGAATCTTCTTTGAGGAGGAAACAAGAAGTAGAAGCTGAGTTAAGAAACAACCATACAATTTTGAAAACCAAACTTGAGGAAGAGAAGCAGAGGCAGGAGAACGAAAGGGTTCTCTTTGCTATAGATAACATCGAGAAAGTAGACAACTCACAAAGACATTGGCATATAGGTGGTAAAAAAGCTACTGATTTGCTCAAGTCCGAGGAAGAAAAGACCAAGCTGCAGATCGAGATAAAGCTATCCCGAGAGAATCTTGTCCTCCTAAGAAGTGAGATTGATGATCTGTGCAGGAAGTCTGGGAATATAGAGAATGAGGTGCAAGCTGTTAAAAAGGATATTGACAAAGGGTCAAAATCTCTAGAAGAATTGGAACTTGCACTTCAGGGTGTTGTCCAGGAAAAGGAGATTCTCTTGGAGATGGGAAGAGATGGAATCTGCCAACTTCAGAGCATGATTGTTGAATATCAACAGAATGTGTTTGACATAGAATTGAAAGAGGAGGAGATCAGAATGATGGAAGAAGAATTACTGCAAGAGTTGAGAAGACAAGAGGAGATAAAAGCAGTTAAGACAGCAGCAGCAGAGAAGCTAACTAGACTGCTACAAGAAGCAAGCTCCAATTCATGCTTCTTATCAGGAAAACTGGAAGAAGAGTTACAAAATGTTCGGGCTACTCTTTTCGAAGCGAGGACATTATTAGTAGGGGAGGAGAATTCAAAGAATAGTTCGCTCTTTGTATGAATGTTGTAAAGAAGATCAGTGTCGTGATGTAGGGTTTGCCAGTAGTTCATGTTACGTTTTCTGTTTATATGTCACGCTCGCTCGCTTCTGTAGTAAACCACACGAGGACTTGGTGTGGAAGTCTGTCTGATTGTAGTAGATGCCAAAATATGTTTGTTATGTAGTGGGCATGCGGCTAATAATATTAAACATTTGCTCCATGATAACAAGATCTAGGACAATTCTTAGCATTCTTAACGTCATCTTCTGCTTTACAAAGTTTACATTTAATCAATACAAAATCTTAACATGATAAAGTTATTACATTAAACATCTATACAATCTGGTAGATGAATGTTTTGCATTTTGTAATATTTAAATAAAATTTAAATACTTGAAGTTATATATATATATATATAGTTTCATTTTATGGTGGAATTTTTAGTGGCAAGAGCAGTTGTCCTAAACTTGTAAATCAAAGTTTTCATCCTGCACATTCTGTGAATTATATTATATTATATTATATTATTTATGTTATATATATGTTGTATATGTCATTGGATCTATCTATTTAATTTCTGAGAGATATTTTAACAATAAAAAGAAAAGAAATGTGTAAAAATCACATGAAACAGTAATTCCATTTCATGAATTGACAAATTCATATAAATTAAAGTACTTTAGTAAGTGATTCCGAAAGAGACTTTTAAGAACCAACATTCCAATTTTCCCAATATATATAATAAAAATAAAGTGGATAATTCCAATTGGACTTAAATCTCAACCTCAAGTGATTGCTAAAAAGTAAAAACATCAAATTTTCGCAATGTGCTTAGTTTTGTAAGGTGCCCTTCTTAAAAAAAACACCTTCCAATGAATTGTAAGATAATTTTATCATCTCCAATTCCACGAGTCCCATATGATGCGAACTGAGTTTATTTAACAAATAAAACCCACAACAAACTATTGATACCCATGCTTGAAATCGTCCAAAAAATTGGATGGAAATTAGAACCCTTAATTATCTAACAATTAAGAATTCTAACTATCAAGAAGTTGTCACAATTAGATATGGATGTTCTAATTGATAAAACAAGTGAACTCAAACAACCTATTTTGTTTAAAAAGTTTAAAAAATAAAACTCCAAATAATTTAAAGCAAAAT
This sequence comes from Mallotus nudiflorus, assembly GCA_947683625.1. Taxonomy (NCBI): domain Eukaryota; kingdom Viridiplantae; phylum Streptophyta; class Magnoliopsida; order Malpighiales; family Euphorbiaceae; genus Mallotus; species Mallotus nudiflorus. The sequence goes on from CANTUR010000198.1 coordinate 1,169,010, forward strand.
TCGTCACTTTGATTTGATTGATAAAAAAGATGTCCAAAATAGGCTACAAAATAAGCTATTTATAAGAATTTTTAATTTTAAACTTAAAATAAAACAAATCCTTAAAAGATAAGGATAATAAATCCTTAAAAGATAAGAAAACTAATTCTTAAAGGTAAGGAATTATTTTGCTTGTCAATTAAGCTAAAGAAAAGTAATCCTAACTGAAAATAAACACTCTAAAAATGTTTTGGATAAGTAACAAATCCAAAATTCATTTTTAAATACTAATTAAACTAAATAGCACATATTTGGACTTCATCTTGGGCTTGGAATATGTTTAGCTACTCCTTTGAGCTTAATACACCAAAATTGGACCCAATAACACTATTTGGGCCTAAATCTTCAATTTGCACCAAATGAATAAGCTTTGGACTAGAATTAATTCCATGTACATCAAATGGATTAGATTGATTCAAATTTGTACTTTGAGCCCAAATTCTTTGAATTAGCATATGTAATGCTTCTTTTATCTTCTTAGCACGTGCCCTTGTGATTAGACCTCCATCATAAGTCAAAGGATTTTGAATCTTTGTTGGATTAGGAGTCCATGTTGCATTAGGATTGTCATCACTCCCCCTTTCTTCAAGTGGATTCGTCCTCGAAGCAGCACCTTCAAAATCAAAAGGACTCAAATCAGTAACATTAAAAGTAGCACTAACATTATATCACCAGATAGATCAAGCTTATATGCATTGTCACTAATCCATGCAAGTACTTAAAATGGTCCATCTCCATATGAATGAAGCTTTGAATGCCTGTGGGAGGGAAACCTCTCCTTGCGTATATGTAACCAAACCTAATCGCCAGGCTCAAACATAACTTATTTTCGCCCTTTGTTGTGTTGTTTGTTGTTTGTGCATTCCTTTTTCAATATTTTGCTTAACCTTCTCATGAAATTGTTTAAAAAATTTTGCCTTCTTTACACCATTAAGATTAGAATATTCATGCATTGGTAAAGGAGATAAATCTAATGGTGTCAATGGATTAAACCCATAAACAATCTCAAAAGGTGAATAATGTGTAGATTACACTCCTATTATATGCAAACTCTACATGAGATAAACATTCTTCCCATGATTTTAAATTGTTTTTGATAATAGCACACAATAACTATCCTAATGTTCTATTCACAACCTTTGTTTGGCCATCGGTTTGTGGGTGATAAGTAGTAGAAAACAATAACTTAGTTCCTAATTTCACCCATAAAGTTTTCTAAAAGTGAGATAAGAACTTAGAATCCCTATCACTAATAATAGTTCTAGGTATTTTATGCAAATGTACTATTTCTTTAAAGAACAAGTTAGCAATATATGTTGCATCATCAGTTTTATGACATGCAATAAAATGCGCCATCTTACTAAACCTATCAACAACAACATAAACACTATCATGACCATGCCTAGACCTAGGTAAACCAAGAACAAAATCCATAGATATATTAGCCTAAGGTGACATAGGAACAAGCAAAGGCATATACAAACCATGAGGTTTAGCTTGGGATTTAGCTTGCAAACATGTAATACATTTAGCATAATATTTTTCAACATCATGCTTCATTTTAGGCTAAAAGAATGCTCATGCAAAACATCTAAAGTTTTAGCATTCCAAAGTGTCCCATTAAACCCCCTTTATGTGCTTTTTAACAAGTAATTTGTGCATGGAACTTTGAGGCACACACAATTTATTTTCCTTAAATAAAAACCCATTGTACTTGTAAAACTTACCAAACACACCCTTTTCACATGCATTAAACAAATTGCTAAAATCATGATTGAATCATATAATTCTTTAACATGCTTAAAACTAAGTAATTTAGCATCTGAAGTGGAAAGAAGTGCATACCATTGAGATAATGCATAAGCCACTATGTTATCTTTTTATTGTTTGTACTTGATAACATATGGAAAGGACTCTATGAATTCGCTCCATCTAGCATGCCTTTTAATTAAGCTTATTTTGTCCCTTCAAATGCTTTAAACTTTCATGATCAGTGAGAATTACAAACCCTTTAGGTAAAAGATAGTGTTGCCACATTTCCAATGCCCTAACTAATGCATACATATCTTTATTATATGTTCAATAGTTTAGAGCTGCTCCATTAAGCTTTTCATAAATAAGTGATAGGCCTTCCTTTTTTCCATCAAAATAGCTCTAATGCAAACTCTAGAAGCATTACATTCAATCTCAAAAGTCTTATCAAAGTTAGGTAAAACAAGCAAAGTTGCATTAGTTAACTTAGATTTAAGCATATTAAATTCCTTTTCTTGATCATTACCCTACTTAAAACCTACATTATTTTTAATTACTTTTGTGAGTGGTGCAGCTATGCTAGAAAAATCCTTAACAAACCTCTTATAGAAACTAGCTAACTCGTGAAAAAATCTAACATCCCTAACATTCTTAGGTGTAGGCCATGATTCAATAGCTTTAACCTTCTCACTATCTACCTCAATTCCATTAGAACTAACAACAAAAACTAAAAACACAACTTTAAGAGTACAAAAACTACACTAAGCAAGGTTAGCATATAATTGTTCTTTGCACAAAGTTTTAAAAACTAATTGCACATGCGTAATATGGTCATTTAATGACTTGCTATATATAAGAATATCATCAAAATACACAATCACAAACTTATGTATAAAATCAAGCAAAACATGGTTTATTAAACGCATGAAAGTACTAAGTGCATTAGTTAAACTAAAAGACATAACTAACCATTCATATAAACCATATTTATTTTTAAAGGCAGTTTTCCATTCATCCCCTACTTTCATTTTAATTTGATGATACCTAGACTTCAAATCAATTTTTGAGAATATAAAAGAACCATGCAATTCATCTAGTATACCATCTAGACGAGGAATATAGTGGTGATACTTAACTGTAATTTTATTTATAGAACCATAATCAATACACATTCGCCAAGAACCATCCTTTTTAGGCACCAATAGAACAGGAACAGCGCATGGACTCATACTTTTCCTAATTAATCCTTTGGATAATAACTCTTTAACTTGATATTGCATCTTCTTAGTTTCTTCGGGATTGCTTCTATAAGCTGGTCTACTAGGTATTTGCACACTAGGAATGAAATCAATTTAATGCTCAATCCTTTTTAATGGAGGCAAACCCATTGACATCTCTTCAAGGAATAAATCTTTATATTTATGTAAAAGAGTTTGAAAAGAACTAGGCAAAGGAGAAAGATTAGTGGACAAATAAGCACCTTTGTATAAAAGAACAAGTAGAGGCTGCCTAGTTAATAAAGCATTTTGTACCTCACCCGCTTTAGCATAAAAATTGCCTTTTACCTCCTTTCTTTCCACTTTTTGCACACTTAGCTCTCCTTTTTCATGCGCATCACACTCATTCTTTCTGCGCATTTCCTTTTTCTCACTTTTTTCCACTCGTTTCTCACAACTCTCTAGGCTTTTCTTATAACTCTCCTTTTGCTTGTGTGCCTTTTCTTTTTCATGCGCACTCTCACACTCATTTAAAAATTTTTGATCTTTAAAAACTTGCTTTGGAGTCAAAGAAATAAGAGTAATAAGTTTATTATTCATAACAAAAGAGTATTTATTAGTAAAACCATCATGTTTAGCTCACCTATCGTATTGCCAAGGGCGTCCTAATAGTATATGACTAACTTGCATAGGAACTACATCACATAATACTTCATCATGATATTGCCCATTAGAAAATGCTATCATTGCTTGCCTAGTAACCTTAATATTCCTATAATCATTCAGCCATTTAATCTATAAGGCCTAGGATGTTTAGTTATTTTTATGCCTAACTTATCAACTAAATTAGCATTAACAACATTAGTATAACTACCACCATCAATAATCATACTACATAATTTATTATTAATTAAACACCTAGTATGAAAGATGTTTTTGCGTTATACCTCTTCTTCCTTAGCTTGCATGTTAAGCGCACACTTTGTGACAAGAGTGAATAATGATCCATCTCCTCTCCTTCATCATTAGATGCATCCTCAAGTGGTGGCATGTCACTTATATCTTCATCTTCATCCTCACTTTCAATTTCACCATTGGTAAAGTAACCATCACCTTTGCATTTGGACATTAGGTAGCCTTATGACCAAAGCCTAAACACCTAAAACACTTGAGATCACATGTTCTAAAGCTAGGATTACCACTTTTAGGCACAAATTTATTATTTCCCACATCTACCTTCTTGCTTCCTTGATCGTCCTTTGGTTTAAAGTTTGATGAAGCGCTGCTCTTTTCATTGCCCTTCTAATTTGACTTGCATAGGGTAGAGGAATTCAAATTAGTATTGCTTCTAGCCCTTAATTGCTTTTCTACCTTGATAGCCATATGTAGCATGTCATCCAATTCAACACAATGGTGTAGTTCTACAAGGTTGGCAATGCCACGATTCAAAACATATAAAAATCTAGCCATAATGGCCTTTCCATCTTCAATCACATTAACCCTAATTATAGCTATCTTCATCTCTTGATAATATTATTCCACACTTTTAGAACCTTGCACAAGTCATTGTAAACCATTGTATGGTATGCGATAGTAATATTGTGGGACAAATTGCTTGCGCATGATTATTTTCATTTTATCCCATGTAGAAACAACATGCTCTTCATTCCTTCTCTGACTTATTACTAGTTGATCCCACTAAACACTTGCATAATCGATGAACTCAACTACGACTAGCTTTACTTTTTTCTCCTCACTATAGTTATGGCACTCAAATATGCGATCAACCTTCTTTTCCCACTCTAAGTATGCTTTAGGATCGCTCTTGCCTTGGAAGCTAGGGATCTTCATTTTGATGGTTCCTATGTTATTGTCTTTGTTGCTGCCCTTATTTAGTCTTGTTGAGGTGTTTTCTTCACTTCCCTCATCAAACTCCTCTTCTAAACTTCATTTGGTACTCCTTTCTTTGCTTTGTGAAGGGGAACTCGTTTCTAGCCTCTAAAGTTTCCTCCTTACATCCTCCATTGTTTGTTGCATAGCCTTAACAAACAACTTTAATTTGGGATCATCCATGTTTTACTATATTTAAACCTGCAAGAAAAGTTAGTAAAACAAAAGTCTAACACTCCCTCACGTGTTTTACTCAATTTGGTGTTTGGACACTCTAGTGAACTCACACGCACACTATTTTAAATCTAAACTAATCAGGAGTTTTACCTTCTACTTTTGAACTACACAATATAAATTGTTAGAATTAACAATGGCTTACCAATTGAACAAATTTGGTAAGTTTTGGCAACTTAAAATAACGAAATTAGGCTTAATTTGCATAAAAAATAGAAGAAGAAAAAAATGAATTTAACCCTAATAGGAAAGGGAAAGGAGTTCTAGATAAGACAAATAAGTTATAGATAAGGAAAAGAAAAGGTAGATAAGGAAAAGGAGTTATTTAATCCCTTTAGGACAAAGAAAAGCTTTAAGATAAGATAAGGATTATGAAAAAACAAGATATGATTAAATCTAGAAAGATAAGAATATAATTTACTCAAGATTTAATCTTTACCACAAAGATATCCATAACAAACAAGAAAAAAATGAATTTGTACAAAATAAACCCAAGAAAATGAATTTGTAACTTAAAATTTCAAGATTTATGATCTTGAATCAAAATTTGAAAAAGAACTTAAAGAAATTTCAAGATTCCAACAAATTTGGTCAAGAATTTTAAGAAAATAATCAAGAAAGTCAAAGATTTTCAAGAAGACTAGTAAGAACTTTAAAGATTTTAAAGAAATAACCAAATTCTTCTTTTCTTTTCTTTTTATTTTCTATTTTTTTATGAGAATTTAAGGAAACAACTAAATGAAATTAAAGATGATAAAGAATGATGTAAAAATAAATTTGAACAAAAAACAAAAAAAAATGATGAATAAATAAGAATATTGATGAAACTAAATAAAAGGAGTAGAGAAAGCGAACATAAAGAATGATAAACACGAATGAAACAAATAAGGATACGTAACCTGGTTCTTAAAACCAAAGCTCTAATACTGAATTGACATGAACTGAGTTTATCTAACAAATAAAATCCGCAACAAACTATTGATACCCACACCTTAAATTATCTAAGAAACAAGTTGGGTGGAAACTATAACCTTTAATTATTTAACAATAAAGAACTCTAGCTATTAGGAAGTCACCACAATTAGATATGGATATTCTAATTGATAAGACAAGTGAGCATTAAATAACCTATTTTGCTTAGAAAGTTCAAAGAAGAAAACTCCAAGTAATTTAAAGCAAAATTCGTCACTTTGATTTGATTGATAAAAAAGATGCCTAAAATAGGCTAAAAAATAAGCTATTTATAAGAATTCTTAATCCTAAACCTAAACTAAAACAAATCCTTAAAAGATAAGGAAAATAAATCCCTAAAAGATAAGAAAACTAATCCTTAAAGGTAAGGAATTATTTTGCTTGTCAATTAAGCTAAAGAAAAGCATTCCTAATTGAAACAAACACTCTAAAAATGTTTTGGATAAGTAACAATGTCATGACCCAAAACAGGGGGCCATAACCGGTGCTAGGGAACGAGAATTCTTTCGAATCCGGAACTCGTAGCAAGCCTTAAAAATAAAAGCATGCAATATAATATAATAAATAAAATATTTGTGTAGCGGAAATTAAATCTCGAATATAAAATAATTTCTCAACTTCTTTAACAGCATAAGTTACATCTCATATCATAAATAAAATCTTTAAATACAAATTTCAGAGTAACACTCTAAAATTAAAATTTCATACAATTATAATAACAAATACAGCTCACGATAAATTTAAGTACAACCACTACTGCAGTGTCCAGAGTACAAAATAAAACTCAGGTAAACAATTTACATAATAAAGATGGAGTGGAAGAAATCCAGCGGACAGTTCTACTGTTGAGGTCTGAAGATGAAGACTCTCCTGAAAAATATCAACAGAGGGGAGTCAGACCTCACTGAGTGAATTATTATAATATATATACATGCATAACTAAGTGTCAAATGCAAACACTCAAAGATATATATAATAAATATATATACAAGCAAATACACACAGATGCAAAGAAAAATCATTTATAATGAAAACCATCGGTTTATGAAGGATCAAATAGAACCCTATATTTTCGCAACCTCAAATATCAATATAACTCACTTTAGCGATACAGACCCACTTAGTTCCAAATAATTCACTTAGTCCTACTGGACAGTAGACTGGCCCCGAGACACTAAGTCAACCGAGCTCCAGCAGTCTGACTGTCAGTGTGATTGGCCCCAAGACACTTGGTCAACCGAGCTCCAACAATCACACTCTCAATCACATCAATCTCAATCATATCAGTCAACAAGTCATAATCCACCAATAGGTTAGTAATTTAACCTAAAATCTACTATCGTACCGATACGTACTCGGTCCTATTGCTGCCTACTAGGAAGCACGTTCTATCGATATCCTTCATTTTAATATAAAACATACATTTATGAAAATAAAGGATGCATAATGGTATTTAAAATAAATAAATATACCATATATATACCAGAAATATATCTAAAATAAACTAAGTATATTTCAGGTATATATACGTATAATCAATTCAAATAAATCATGAAACATAATAAATTAAACCAATAAGATAATTAAAAACAAGCTAGATTTAATTAAAGAGGAAAACATGCTTTTATTTCAAAATATACCAAAAATATACTAAAAGTATACCTAAAATATACTTGAATGTTCAAATAGGCAATTATGCAAAAACTTATGTTTAAAACATAGAATTTATAAAACATGCACCCTAAGCAATGCATATATATTATAATAACTCATAGTTGTGCGCTCCTCGAGAGGGGTCCGACGGGCCTAGTCCACTAGGCCTCGGTCTCGGCGCAACTAAGAAATAAATAATAACACAAAATTAGAATAAATTTAGCTTAATTTCTAGAAACTCAATATAGAATTCTAGACACAGACAAAGAATGAGAATTTGACCGAATGTCATATTTTACGAGAATTCTATCAAAAATTCGGCAGAACCTCCTCTGTAAGATGGACATTTCTCTACTTAAAAAGTAGAGTTAGTCCTCCAAGAAAACACACTTTGAATATAATTCACAAAACATTCTCACAACCCTCAGTCGGAATCCCAAACTATAAATTCCACCGACCGAGGTTCACAATTCACAATAAAATACACAAAATATATTAAAATTCCATAAATACCAAAAATACCCTTTAGTATTAAAATATAGCAATTTAAATATTTAAACATTAAAAATAATTATTTCACCAATATTTACTTAAAAACCTTAATATTAATATAATATTATTAAAAATCCAATTTCACGATAAATACACCAATATTACTAGAAATTCATTTTATAAATCCAAATTGCTCAATTTGGCCAAAAACATACTAAAAACCCATTTATTTACAAAAATAGTATATTATATATAATTTGAAAATAATTTTTAAAAAATAGTTTTAATTAGTTAAAAATAGTAATTAATTTGTAAAAATAATTTTTATACCTCAAATAATTATTAAAACCAACTAAACTTAATATTTAACTAAATTTACTACCAAATTACCAAAATACCCCTAGTATATAAAAATTCACATAATATACTATAATTACTCAAAAATTCAATAAAAACTATATAATTACTCTAAAATTATTTTCTCAGCATATAATTCAATAAAATAAACAATTACACACAATTAACCAATTAATTTTAACAAAATTCACATATAACCTATATTTCCAAAATTTACATAAACTAAATAAAATTATAATAATTACTCAAAAATCACAAAATTATAAATTAACTTATAAAATTAATTTCAACCACCATAAACACTAAAAATCACAATTCCACAATTTATTTAATTAATTTACGAAAATTAGAAAATAATAATAAAATAATAAAAAATTCACAAAAATTAAAATAAATTCCATAAATTCCAAAAAAATTCCAGAGTATAGATTAAGCTAAGCGAAGCATAATTTGTGAAGGAACTAAGCTTGAATCTCAAAGATCGAAGTTCAAAAAAATTGAGAAACATAAAGGGCCGAAAATGGAATCAAGCTCAAAACCTTACCAAATCGAATTTTCAAGCTACAAGGAGCTTGGAAAAGGCTTCTATGGAGTCTAAGGAGTTCAACGGAACTAGAATCACCGGATTTGGTGGCCAGAAAGTCGGTGAACGGAGGAAGGTTGGTTCTCGACAATTCCGGCTTCCACAGGTACAGACGGTGCTGGAGAAGATGATAGGAGGTGGCAGAGCAGCTAGAGGATGAAGTGGCACTCCGGGAGGCACACCAATGGCCTGGGATCGGAGTTGCAGCGGTGAGGTGAGGGGGAGGGGATGTATCGGGAAGAAGAAGAAGATGATAGCTTTTCTTTATATATATATATATATATATATATATATATATATATTATAAATTTATATTATATTAATATAACTTATATTATATTCACTTTAAACATACACCACACAAATATATTTATATGTATATATATACACACATATATGTAAATATATAACACATGCATAAAAATAACCCTATATATATATATATATATATATATATATATATAATTTTACGTTTATTTATAGTTTTCTACGTAAAAATTTTCCAGAAACTTATTATTTTGAAAAATAATATTTAAATAATATTTTATTGTTTAATGTTATTTTATTTTACTAAATTATATTGTTTCATGCATTATCATTATTTTATGTATATATATATTAATACATAAAATAATGATAATGCATGAAACAATATAATTTATTAAAATAAAATAACATTAAACAATAAAATATTATTTTCCAAAATAATCAGTTTCGGGAAAATTTTTACATAGAAAACTATAAATAAACGTAAAATAACATTAATTATTCATAAAATAATTAAATAATCAAATATATATTTTTAAAATTTATTAATACTGCATATCCCAATTTAAAATAAAATCATTTAAAAATTCAAGTTATAACAAACAAATCCAAAATTCATTTTTAAATACTAATTAAACTAAATAACACATATTTGGGCTTCATCTTGGCCTTGGAATGTGTGCAGCTACTCCTTTGAGCTTAATACACCCAAATTAGACCCAATAACACTACTTGGGCCTAAATCTTCAATTTACACTAAATGAATAAGCTTTAAACTAGAATTAATTCTATGTGCATCAAATGGATTAGATTGATTCAGATTTTTACTTTTAGCCCAAATTCTTTGAATTAGCATATGTAGTGCTTCCTTTATCGTCTTAGCACGTGCCCTTGTGATTAGACCTCCATCATAAGTCAAACGATCTTGAATCTTTATTGGATTAGGAGTGCATGTTGCATTAGGATTGTCATCACCATGAAGCTTACAAGCTCCATTTAGATTGTCTATTAACATTCATGCAAAAATGAAATAAATAAATATAGAGAAAAAATACCTATGATAATGAAGATACTAAAAATAGGATGTTCCTCATAGAACTAAGCACGAGACGTTGAAAATACCGAATCGAACTGAAATTCTGAACTGAAAGACATTAAAACTATACCGAACCAAATAATTTTAATCCCAAACGAAAATAACCTGAATTTTATGACTAATTTGGTACAGTACTGGATATTTAATAACTAATGCATAGATATTAATAAATATTATTAAGTAGTAACTTAATTATATACTTATAATTTTATTGTCAAGCAATATACATATGTATAATAATATATGATAAAAAATAATATGTATTGTGATTAAAATATAATAAATAAATAAATTGTTAACAAAATATTTTTATTAATTTTATTATTATTAATATTATTATCATTGTTACTATAACTACTACTATTCAATTAACAAGTCAAAATATGAAATGTTTATTATATTACAATTTGGTATGGTACTAGATATTTATAAAAATTGAACCGAGAATCGTACTGAACCATATCAAAACCATACAAAATTAAAAACCGAATATAGTACTGAATATTAATTTAATAAGTAATGCATAGATATTAATAAATATTATTAAGTAGTAACTTAATTATATATTTATAATTATATTGTCAAGTAATATACATATGTATAATAATATATGATGAAAATTAATATGTTTTGTGATTAAAATATAATAAATAAATTGTTAACAAAATATTTTTGTTAATATTATTATTATTAAATATTATTTTCATTGTTACTACTACTACTATTATTCAATTAACAAGTCAAAATATGAAATGTTTATTATATTACAATTTGAACTTAAGATATAAAAATAAAAAGTTAACATTGTATTAGTTTCAAATAATTTAATTAATAAATAAGAATATGAAATATCCACTACAACACACTTTAAACATAAAATATGAGAAATAAAAAAATTATTATTATTATCAACAATAAATAAAGATGTGGAATACCCATTATATTTCAATTTAAACTAAAAAAATTTAAATAAGAAAATTAACATTGTATAATTTTAAATTTTGTAATTTTAATTAAAATATGTTGTTATTATTATATTTGATAGCTTATGAATCATTATTTTTAGAAAGTAATCTAATCTTATTGATATTATTTAAAATTAATGAGCTAAATAATATTATTATATTCAATAACTTATTAATTATTATTGTTATTAAGTAATATAATCTTATTGATATTATTAAAAATTAATGAGCTAAATAATATTATTATAATTATTATTTTGTTACATAATAATATATAGACATATATTATAGATAACCAAAATAACATAGTTTTGCCTAAAACTAAGTCGTTTTGATTAAAGTAACTAGTGATCTTAAAAAAAAAAAAAAGAAGAGAATATAGATTATTTTTATTAATTAAAATATTTTACTATTATTATATTCAATGATTTATTAATTATTATTGTTATTAACTAATTTAATCTTATTGATATTATTTAAAAGTAATGAGGTAATTATTATTATTATTATTATTATTATTATTATTATTATTATTATTATTATTATTATTATTATCGTTATTATTATTATACACAGATAGAAATAAGGTCATATCTCATACTGATGCTTTAGTAGTTAGACATGTGGTTGAAAATTTTAAATTGAAAAGGATGTTAGTTGATGATGGGAGTGTGGTTAACCTACTAATGTTTGAGCTATATGTATCCTTAAGACTTAGCCCTAACAAGTTTCATCCAAATTATACCCAACTTATTGGGTTAGGAGGAAAGTAGGTGGCTATTAAAGGATCCATATATTTAGTAGTTAAGTTAGGAGATGAGGAGCATATTAACAAATCCAAAGCAGAGCTCATGGTCATAGACATCTCGTTCTCCTATAATGCAATCATTGGTAGGCTAATACTATACGATATAGGAGCTTACAATTCTATAAGATATTTGACCATGAAGATCATTACAAAAACTGGTGTAGTTGTGGTCAAAGTGAATCAAAAGTAACTAGGTAAGCCTATCTTTGTACATTAAAAGACAAATCTCAATCATTGATGGAGGAGACTTTAAGTATTCTAAAGAAAGTTAGTATAGAGTATAGATGGCAAGGTTTAGTGTATGCCCAAGTATTTTGCAACTACGACACTGTTTGAGCTCAAGGTTCTAGTGAACACTCTACTATATCACAAAGACATAGCATGGAGATGATAGAGTTGCCACCCAGGGTAATAACTGGGTCAAATCGAAGATGGTGGTAACTCGATTTTCTAAAAGAAAGTTAGCACCACAACCAGGAATTCTAGATATGGAATTCCAACTTATTTTAATCTCGTGTTCATTTAAAATTAGTTTATGAATTACTATCTTATTCTCTAATTACATACAATTTCATATCAAACCCTTATTTTAATAAACACTCCAGGCAATTAGTCTTATGAAAAGCACATAAAAACTGCATTCATACAAAATGAAACATCTTAAGTTTAGTCTGCATTAATTTTAGTTAAGTAAGCTAATTTTACATGTTTTATTTACAAGTGAAATGGGAACTAAAGGTGGGCTACATTTTTATTTAATTAATGATCTTAAAATCTACCATTTTAATTTTAAAAAATGGACCTAAGTCTACTAATTTAAAAGAAATGAGTTGAATTTGATTAGTGGCTCTAGTTCTAATTAATTTTAAATTAAATAAAGTGATCTTAAATCTATTTATTTTAAAAGAATGCTTCCAATAGGCTGAGCTAAATCTAAGTAAATTTTAACTAAGTTGAAAATAGGCCTATGTCTAAATTAACCTAAATGGGCCTAAATTTATTTTAAGGTAATTAAACCTAAAATGTATTTTATGGGTTTAATTTTTAAGAGCCTAATAAATGGTGAGTTAAACCTAAACGTGGGCTTAAGGCGCAAAACGAATAAAATGAAAATAAACAAACCTAAAGAAACAAATAAACACAAAAAAGGACATTTATACAATGATATATAACCTTAATTCAATTTACATGCAACCTAAATTAACTAAAGCGACCACTGATTTTAATTAGGATTTTACCTAGTGAACCTAATTTACTAATTGATTTTAAAGTGTAGAAAGATAAGCATTTCACTATTTCAACTATTGGGGCTATTACAAGTCCTATGTACAGATTAAAATAATTACATGCCAATAAACCAAATAAATAAACAATAAAAATTTTTAAAAAATAGAAACCTAAAATCTACGTGAGATTGATATAAGATTTAATCCATGACATTCCATGGATCTTCATGGTTTTACTAGTTACATCACTAGTTTAATACTCCACAGTATACATCACTCCCACCATAACCAAAGAAACACAGAAAACCATAAGCAAAAAATTAAATTAAATTCAAAAATAAAAATAAAATAAAAAATAAAATAAAAATAAAGAAAAGAATAAATAGATGAAGTGTGGATGTAGTATGGATAGCTCCTCAGAGTTTCATTCACTGTGTTTAAATAGGATCTGCAGACTTGATTTTTGTTTTCTCAAGCTTACTGTATTCTTTTTAAGAACTAATGAACTAAAAAAAAAGAATTTTTTTTCTTTATGTTTTTGTACTCTACCTCTTAAGAACTCTCTTCATGATTTTTCTTAAAAAAAGTAGAATCCCCCTTCTTATAAAAACCGTAAAGATTTTTTATAAACAGAAGAAAGTCTCATGTAACTTGATAATTATAGGAGATCATTATTATTTTTAAAATTTAATCCCCAAAACCTCATGATAATTCAAGATTATTAGGATACAAAACCATTTATCTTTTCTTTTATTATTTTTGAAATATTTTTTTGACTTATCAAAACTTAAGAAAAGTCATTTAAAAATTAAAGAAAATAAAAAAATAGGGACGAACATTTATCAGATTGGTAAAATTCTGATTGGAATTGTAGATTTTCAATTGGAAATGTGTAATTATGATCAGAATTACATATTTCTGATATTTTCAATAGGAAATATGTAATTTTGATTGGTAATCCTTTTTTTACTTTTAATTACAACATGATCCTTTAAAGAATCAAAACTTTACAATTAGGTCCTTAAAAGAGTTTCAATTAAGCCCTAAGATTCAAAATTCAAAATCTAGAGACCTATTTATAATAAATTTTCATCATTGGATTCTCTATCACATCCACACTTGACTATCTCAAAATTGGGTGCTTACACATAGCCTTTGGATGAAACGATGAGCTACCAATCTTTATAGAAGGTAAAAAGTAGGCAAAATGATAAAGCAAAGGTAAAAGCTATAAAAGTACTCCTAAGGCCTATGAGAAAATGAAGTACTACTAACCAAGGAAGTCAGATGAGTCTGTTTTCCAAATATCTATCTCCTATAAGCATCATTAGTAAAAATATCCTATATGTTGGTGGAAAATTGATGAATAGCTCTATGGGACTAAAAGACTCTAAAATGTCACTAAACTACTGAAACAACCTACCTTCTTAAAAGCCAGTTAGCTTTGATGGGATCCTCTATGTAGCATTGCATTGTCTATAAATGAACAAAGGGAAATAATGGGTACATGACATGAAGCTTAAAATAGTGACATAACCTATACAGCTTATAAGGTTGCATATTGTAGTTGCCTTCAAGGACAAGTCTAATAGGCCTTTGTTAGTGATATGCACTTGGTCAATCATGTATGACCATGTTTTAACTTTATCACTTGATTTAATAAAGAAGCATTTTTCATTATCATTTTGTGTTATGATAATTACTTGAATAGTCAATTCTTACTAAAGTCATCAAGTAAGTGACTTGATAGTAAAACCCTTAGATTAAATATGAGTTCTATTCAAATTATCCCTAGTCATAATAATGTGTTATGGCTAGTATGGTGTTGATTGATGATTATATTTTTCTAATCATGAATATGAGATATTAAGTCAACTCATAGGTACTTATTTAAGAAATAAAGTACTAGATTGACCCATCATGAGAATACCACATAGATAATTGTCATAAGTAATTCTCATCACAGTAATATTGGCTTAGTCCTCTGACCTTGAAATCACTATGGATTTCTACATAACTATTTTGTATTTTGACACAATCTTACATTATCTTTAACCTGATGATAAAATAGGTTATTGTTGGGTATAAAATGAGTTATGTGAGGAATGTGAGTGATTGAGAAGGAATTTTTCCCTCATTTAATATGAGTAAGATATCTATGGGCCCCTTGATAAGATAGACTGAGGAAAATGTATGGCCATGCTAAAGTAAATTGATAAAGAGATATCATTCTCAGTCTACTTGGAATCAAGAAATTATATGACTAAATTCTATAGGATAACATAATCTATGCCTTATATTCAATCAAGATATCATGTGACAAAGGGACTAGAATATTCATTGTATATTAAGTTATGTTAGATTATTGACATCACATGACTTAGGTATCATAATGTCTTGCTAAAGGCCACTTATGACTTGTAGGCCTAAATAGAGATTTAAGGCCCACTGCCAACGTCATGTGAACCTACAGGGTCGTACACATTTTGAATAAGCCCAAAATGAATATGGGTTTAATAAGCCCAAATAAGCTTTATGGAAATAAATAAATAAAATATTTATTTATTTAAGGTAAAGGTTATCTTAAATAAATAGAATATTATTTCTGATTTAATTTTAAATAAAATAAGAATAAGAATAAATGAGAAATTACTAAAAGGTTGTTTGGTAAGTGAAACCCTAATTTAAATGTCTATAAATATGTTATATTCTCTAGGGTTTTATACTCTATTATTATTCTGCCACCAAATTCATTTTTTTTTAGAAAACAAAATGCAGAGTTCTTTTCAATTCTTGATTTATGAGAAATCAAGAGAAGGTGCTAGCATATAAGTATTCATTTTCAAATCAAGGGCTATTCGTGTGGACACTTGTGGAGGATAGATTCTTTTAGAGACGTCTCAAATCCAAACTGCTAAATTAAAAGCTTGAGGTAGGGTGTTACTGGAGTGAACCTCCTATCTTCTTTTCAGATTTCTTGCACCTTTTGCATTTATGGTAAGAAAACAAAAAAACCCTAGATGTAATTAATTAATTAATTGAATTATTTGGATCCGAGTTTGGATTTATGATTCAAGTTTTATTTTTCTGCTGCATATGAAATCTCAAAACCAAACAACCTTAACATATGAAATGATGCTTATCCAAGCACCCCAGTCACTCAAGCTCAAATTTAAAGAAGGGTGATCCCTGATCCTCGTAAGTTATCTCTTTTGATGACTTTCAGGACTATATCTCAAGAAGCTACCAGAAGGTCTCTCTAAGATGCTCAACTTCTCCAGAAACCAAATGTGGAGTATTAGAGGACTACTAATAAAGCAAGAGGACCGCCAGTCCTTATATCATCCAAACTATGGATGGTTTTAGTAAGAAAGAGTGGAAGAGGAGTCAATCTATGCTCCATACTCTCAGCAATCCCCAAAATGTTGTAGTCTCCTAATCCATCAGTAAACAGGAAAAAATTGAAGGAAGAAGTAACAACAAAGTAAGTGTACCTAAGATAAATTGCTATGCTCCTTGACAGCATAACGAGCAGAAATTAGGCGTCTCTCTTGAGTGACCAAGAAATCCAAGTGTCAAGGAGTTAAGTCAAATAGTGCAAAACCATGACTTGGATACTCAAAGATAACATTTATGAAATCTACATCCTTAGTCACAATAGGAGTACACCCAGTAATAGGGTTAAACTCCTTATATAATGGACATAGCTCCCGACAGCCAAAATGGAACATATGCTTACAGGGATCCCAAAATGAAACAACCACTCATAGAAACTCCAAGTCTAGATGAACATGCTGAAAAGTCTTAAAGTATGGCATCCTCATAGGCTATAAACTCTCCCTCTCTATCCTACCTAAACCTTGAAGAAAACCCTTCAACTCTCTAAAAGTAGCCTTATATATGGCTTATAACTTACCTCATTCTCTCTAGAGAAAGAAAAAACTATAGAAAAGACCCTACTAAACACTTAAAATGAGTTAAAATGACCTTGAGAGTGCCTTAAATAGGCACAAGAACCTAAGCATGATTTTAAAAGACCCCATATGCGTGGGTTTTTAACCATACGTGTAGGTTCTCTTGCCTCTAATTTTTCATTCTTCCCTTTACTTTTCTTTTATTTTATTCTTTTATATTTCTTTCCTTATTTTCTATCACCCTTTCATTGGTTAATTATTAAAACCATTAATACTTTAAAACCTCATGAAAAGCCTATGGGTTTATAAATGAGATTATAGGCATCAAATAAAGGTCAGAGAAAAAATGAGCAATAAAAGATGGAAACAAAAGGAAGAGAGTATAATATATATATATATATATATATATATATATATATATATATATATCATCCATCAATACAAAAATGGAAAGATATCCAAAATCAATACAATTCTAAATAAGCCAAAAATACAAAAAATGGGCAAGCCTCATCATCATCATCATTATCCCTGCTAAGGTGTTTGCTAAAAGTAGCATTAGAGCTCTGCATCATCATTTGATAAAGTTCAGACTATAATCTCTTATCTCTTACTAATAGAAGATCTCTTTGTCGATATGCTACTGAACATACTCTATATGTGCACGCTACATTTTGTATACATCAACATTTTTCATATAAGAAACATAAAGGCACATGCATACATGTATAAATAGGTAAAAAAAGAAAAGTCACTCAGGTGTTAATAGAATACTGCACATGGTGGCCCATTAGCCCAGAGGCACACTGGTAAAGATGCTCAACCTCCTCTTTGGAGACTTGAATTCTAAACAAAGATGACAATTAGATACTGAAGAAAATCAATTAGAGAAGTATAAATAGAATACAAAAGAAGCATATATAAGTAATGATCTCCAGGATGAAGGCCATGGGATTCCTATCTACAAGGATAAAAAAGGTCACCATCTGACCTTGAAGATTAAAATCCTGCACAACTCTTAAAGGAATGGCAAAGTCCTTATACATAGATTTGTTAGTCTCTAGAGTAGTGCTTATAGCAAATGCACCTCCCATGGACCTAGCAGTCCTACTGCGAGGTCTCTTATGATGAGGTTGCAAGAAAGGAAAAAAATTAACATCAACAAAAGTATCAGAACCAAAAATATAAAATCATCATAAAAGAAAAGAACTTACTTATTTGGAGGATGAAGTAGAAGCACTGGTAGTCAGAGAAGGATCCTATCTCACAGCCACCATATTAATCAAGTGGGGAATGATGCGAGTCTTATACATAGTGCTTAGTAGCTCCAAGTAATAATGGCTCTCATATCCCTTCAATGCCTCCTAGAGATACTACTTGGTCAACTCCTTCCCTAGAACATATTAGGAACATGCGAAAAAGGGATACAACAAGCATTTAGACCACTCATCTAATCCAGCACCCACTTCTTGAGCTACTAAGCTCCATCCATGGGAGTCTCTAATAAGATCCTTCGGTCAATAATGTAGAGGACATTGTGTATCTTACTAGAGAACTCACATGCAACAAACCCCCACCACCTATGATGAACATGTATAAAGAAATCATAAGAATTAATATAAAACCAAAGCAATAAGAGATTGCAAAAGCACGAAGGCAATACATACCCCCTTAAAAGTCAAGCTATTTAGTATGGCTTGGAGATCCTCTAGTGTGCGCACACTACCTCTCCAGCCCTCAACAACCTAGATGGGATATTGAGGGAATCCCCTAAGGATCCAAGTCTCCATAATCAAAGAAGGGAGTAAGTGAAAGTTATAAGCCCATATCTAAAAAAATGAAAAAAAATGATTATGAATGAAATGAATGATTGAAATAAAAGAATAAAGCAAGTGAAAGGTAAAGAAAATACTCACATCAACTATGAGTGGTTTGCCATAAATCCTAGACCTATCTATGTAGTAGGCATCTTCCAACCTATAATACTGATATTTGAAAGCGAGCGATCCCTAGTCATACTTATAAAGGTAGTCTAGGTCCTTTAATAGTGGAAGAAGCCAAGATCCTCTAGTGTTAGGGGAGCGCACTTAAAAAATAAAAATGAAATAATGGGCTAGCCTCTCTGTGCCCTCTGGTCCCTCCACCAAGGCATTTATGCAAGCATGTTATAACTACTTATATGAGAAAAAGGCTATTGGAACACTAGTGAATGACAACCTAATGATGGTAGCAAAATCTAGTGGTGTGATCATCAGCTCTCCAAAATGGAAGTAAAAGGTATGTGTGCAATCCAACCGCCTCTTGATCATGGAAATCATTGTAGCTTGCCTGCTCTTAATAAAAGTAGGCCTAGTAGTCAACCTTTAGATAAGGCTGTCGAATCCTAAACTACTAACTCGAGCCCTTACCTCTAAGGGAAAATCCCTGTAGAATTATTTTACACTAGTGTAGCTATAGGGTAAAACAAAGTGCACTACCTTAGCTTAAGAAGGAAAATCAACTAGTAAATTTGATTAAGAATAATTCTAAAATAAATAAGCAAAAATAAAATTTCACTTTATTTATTTTACAGGTAAAATAAGGTGCACCACCTCAACCTAAAAAGGAAAGTTAACTAGTCAAGTTTGATTGAGAATAATTCTAAAATAAATAAGCAAAAATTACTTTTCAATTTATTTTTGGGTAAAATAAGGTGCACTATATCAACCTAAAAAGGGAAGTTGAGAATAATTCTAAAATAAATAAGCCAAAAATTAATTTTCAGTTTATTTGCTTATTTCATAGGAAAAAGCTAGCATCAACAAGAATACAATTTCATCATGATAAAAAGGAAGTCAATTAAATATAGTAGCTAACAATAATTAATAAAGCAAATAAAAGCTAATTCCTAAATTTTATTTATTTTTAGGTAAAGCTAGATACATGTAAAGGTAGATGGTAGAAAATATGAGATTATAACTCTAATTTAATATGAAAGCCCTAAATTACTACATTGATGGCTAAAATCTAGTTCAAGAAAATCATAATTAATTCTAAAATATTTTTCTCCTATTTTGCAAGAAATAAAAAAAGCTATAAAAGAAAGTAGAAAAACTTATAGATTGTCAGTGAAAAAGCTAAATGTGTCACCAAAGGTTAGAGACCAGTGGAACTAGCTGCCAGCACTGTACACCATGATAACCCTGAATGAAAGGATAGGTCTCCTAAAGGTTAGCACATCATTGCCATGGTCCTCATAGTCCTCCTCAATGCCCTCGAAGATCTTGAGCTCAAACTTGCCTAGTAGGTCCATTGTTGCACAGGGAATTATGATCTAAAGTCCATAAGACTAAAGCCTAAATGAAAAGATCTAAAAATATAAAAATAATGAAAAGGAAAAGAAAATGAAGAATGAAGAAAAAAATAAGAAATAACCCCTTTTATAGTGGACCAGGATATGGGTCTTAAGGGGTCCACATGCGTGGGTGGATTCCAGGAAACCACGTACATGGTTAATGCCCTGAACCCATTAAAAAGTGATTCATGCTTCATTTGACATGCGAAAAGGCATTTACCCTCATATAGACCTATACAAACCTAAGGAGAGTCACAAATGAACAAATAACACACCTAATATGTATGTACGCAAGCCCTACTCGATAAGAATGAGAGTATATTGTCTCTTTTTAGATTTATTTTATTTTATTTGTCTCATATATAGGAAAATACATAATGATGATTCTTGTATATTTATTTCTCATTTGAAATTACTTTAGCAAATAAAGGCAAAAGATGCAGAAAAGGTTGAAGGTTATAAAATCAAAAAAACCTTGAAAAAATCCTCTTTGACCTCAAAGGAAAAATAGGAAAGCCATAATACATATAAGAAAATACACCATACCCCTAAGTGAGTGCTCTTTTTCCTAAAAATTTATACATCTACATCCATGTTAATGTATAGAACTTCTTGCAACTTTTAAGAATTTATCTATGCTATAAAAGGCAAGTGTTAGGGGTGAATGAATCGGCCTTGGTTGCCTTAATTCTCTTTTAACTATATTTTCATAAACCTTAGACATGGTTGATAATTATGAACTGAGATTTCTAAATTCTAATCAACCTAATGCTTGATAACCATTTAAGTAGGGAAAGAATCCTACAAATTCTAGTTCAAGAAGAACCATGACACACAAAATAACTTATGACTGCCAAAAATTTCTTTTAAATTAGGATGAATGTCATATCATACTTAATATACTCCAATTCTCGAAGTGTAGGAAAAGTATCCAAAGGATCCTTTAATAGAAATCATAGTGAGTAATATAAGAAAGCGAGGAATACCTAAGAGGGAAACCAATACAGGAAACAAAATATTCATTTACTCCAATGCTTAAAATGAGTAAGAGTATCCAAAGGACTCTTTGATGGTATTTACATTGAGTAATACGAGAAAGGTGAGGAATGTTAAGAAGGGATAAATCTTACAATAAGTGTCTAGTCGACCTTTATACTTATTAAAAAAGGATTTTCTAATAACACTATCATATGGGATGCTTGCTTTACACTTGGTAACAAAATAATCTTTGGCCAAAAATTATTAATCATGCTTTTAAGATACTAAAAAAATGTTAAATTGAGATTACAATGATCAAGGTTAATTAAACTCTTGGACGCATGTCATTCTCAGTATTGGTAAATTTATAACAAGAAAGATATTTACATGCATTGTGATTTTGGAAAACTGGATAAACACTTTTGCTTGATGATGCACATTAGCTTCATTGCACTTTTTGCCTAACATTGCACATAAACTACACAATGCCTTTTGCTTGACATTGTATCTCTCACTTAATGTCACATATCAGCTACATAGCAGTCGCTTGATGCTACATATAAGCTACATAGCACTTTTTGCTTGACACTATATATTGGCTATATGGCATTCTCTGCTTGACATCGCACATCAGCTATATAACATCTTTTACCTGACTCCTAAATGGTTATATGGCATGATTCATTGAGATGTTGCAAATTGATTACATAATGACTACTTAACGCTTAAGGCTTTACCGTATAAAGCATAAGGTTAAAAATCATATGGCCCTTTATTGCTCAAAACTGAAAGCTATATAACATTTGGTAATTCAATATTGAAAATATTTAGTACTGCATATGGCTGCATGTCACAATAATTATGACTCGATTTTGGCAGTGTGTTTCAATTTGCTTGGGCACGTTTTACTTGCTTCCTATGCATTGACCCCTCAATACATGTGAAGAAGGGGGCAACTATTGATACTTGATTTTCAATAGTCCAAAATGGTTAGATGATGAAAGTATTTTATTAACTAGACTGAGTATAACCTTGAAAATGGCTATCCATAACATGTTAATATAGTTGCAACCTATAAAACCTTGAACCAAACATTTGAATTAATGAACCAGACATTCAAAACCTTGAACTAAGAGCCCGATTCCTTAATTAAAAGCTTAAAATATTAGAATTTTTTATAATCCTAATGAGGGTTATACTTTAAAAATTGAATCTTAGGTGAAAATCGAGACTCGAAAACCTTGAATCAAGGCCTTAAATAGATGAGCCAAAGCTTTTAAAGTTTGTTGGCCAGTTTAGAGGCCAAATTATATCTAAATGCCTGAAAAACCCTAATAGTCCTAAAAAATTCAATGAACTGGACCTAGAGGACCCAAAAGACCCCTTTAAGTTTAAAGATTTCTAAAATGACCCAAAGACAACCTGAAGCACAATGGAGCTAATGAATGCACATGGGTCTTAAAAACCCATGCAATTTGTCAATCCATAAGCATGGATTGATAATTCATGCACGTGAATAATGCAAACCATGCAAGTGGATGGGGATTCCTATCCACACACGTGGATTTTTATTTAGGTCCGAGTTTTGTATAAATTTTAATATTTTGATTTTCAAAGGACTTTTGGTATTTTTTTTTCAATTTTTGGATATTTTTTAAGATTGATTTGGAGACTTGATCAAGCCAAAAGTATTAAAAAATCATTAATTTTAGCTTTAAACCCCTTAAAATTGAATGAATTACTCGAGGAAACCCATCGTGTTTTCCAAAATACTCAAATCACTAAATCTCAATTTGTTTAGGATTTTAGAACTAAAATCCAAATCGAACTACTTCTTTATCAAAACACGCATCAAGATTAAGCCCTCTAAGGACCCATTTAATCATTTTCATAAACATTGTATTTTTTAAATATATTTTGCATATTCTTGTCTTCTCCAAAATTTTTGTATCTTTATTTATTTATTTATTTTCTTTGCTTATTTATAATTCTAAGTTTTATTTTTTTTTATTTTCATTTCAAGTTATTTTTCTTATTTTATTTTTATTATTTTTGTCTCCTATTTATTTTATTTTAATCTTTCTTAATCCCTTCATATTTTGTCCATTATTTTCTTTATTTATGTATTTTTATCATTTTTACATATTTATTTTCTTTTATTTTTACTGTTATTTTTATTTTACTTAAACCTTTATCAATTTTTATCATTTTTAGTATTTTAGTATTCTCATCATCATTCATGCATTCATATTGTCATATTTACTTTTTATTATGTTTATATATGATAAATTGGTGATTTTGTGAAGTAGTGTGATGATGATGATGAAGAAGTGGAGAAATTAAAATCCGTAAGGGTTTGATCTATTTGATTAGTTTAGCATATAAATTTGCAATTTTTATATGTTGTGTGACATCATTTTCATCATCACTATCACAAAAGCATATTTTTGCTTATTTACTTTATTTGTATTTATCCATTTCCTTAAAGTTTTCATTTTTTCATAACTGAAGATTCTAATTTGACTATGGTCTTAGCATAAAGATGAAATTCTTTGCTTACTTTATTTTTCAGTACTTTTTTTTTTATTTCCTTGAGCAATATCTTGTTTATTTTGTTTGTTATATATTTAATTTTTTGTTTTAAATACACAATAGTATTTATCTTCACCTTCCTAATTAAAGTTTATAGTTTTATTCAAAATATTAATGTTTTCCATTAAATATCATAATTTTAGTATTTTTAATTATTTATGATATAATTTTTATGCAAAATGATATTTTAATATACAAATGTGATTTTTGTTGCCATAATGTGATAAAGGTGTATTTGTTACCATAAAAATAACATTTTTATCATAAAAATCCTTGGGCCTTAATATTTAAAATAGTTATTTTCTTAGTAAAAGACATATGGTTTTCTTCCATTTTACATGTTCATTTATTTGGACACTATTTTAGGAAATACTGATGACATCATAATTAGGTCCCCAATTTAGGGGATTTCTTTGGAATTTACATAAGTTATGTCCTTAAATACATCATGCAATTTATGCACTTGCACTCATAACTTTTTTTGCTATTTGATTTGGTGCTTATTTCGTTAATTAATTTTCTTTATTTATTATTTGGTAATCAATTAATTGTCATGTTGATGGGTATATATATTGGTTGTTATAATTATGATGTGTGCTTGCATGTGTTTGTATACTAACATTTGTTTTGCAGTGATTATTAGAATAGAATTTTCTTTTATTTTCCATTTTGATGTATTTAATAGAATAGACAATTCTGAAAGATGTAATCCTTTATCTTCATTCCCTTTTATTTATTTTTCATTAGGATGTATTTATTAGAATAGGCTATTCAAGGGTTGTAATATTTAATCCATTTTCTTGCTTTCTTTTCTTTCATTTTATTTTATTTGTCTTGATTTATTATTTAGATTATTTGCATAAAAAAAAGACTTTTAATGCTTTTGCCAAATTTAATCACAATATTTCAATTTTGGCAGATTATAACATAAATTTTTTAAAATTTACAATTAAAAACATCGATCAATAATTCAGTGCACTCGTACTAGTGTGGCAGGTGAGAGTTGGGTGTTGCATTTCAAAAAAGAGGGAAAATAAAACATTAAATTTATACCTATTATTATGTTCATCATCATTGTCTTCATCTTCTTTGTCTTCTTCTTCAGCCTGTTCTTACTCTTCATTTAGGGTTCAAAATCAAAATTTCAAGTAACTTAAGATCAGTCTCAAATGGATGGTATCCTTCCTATGGAACATCATGTCACTCAACTGTTCCCTATTCAAGCTTAATTCTATGAGAAGCATGTGGACATGATCTCACTATAAGTATGCATACATCAACAATAGACTAAAATCCTGGAAGACGATTCTACTGGTGTGCAACTCCAAAGGTAATTATTTGATTACTTGATGTGAGTTTATGTTTCAATTTGTTCTTATTTTACTTATATAAAATTTAAGGTTTCAGTTTGTTCTTATTTTGGTTATATAAAATTTAGGGTTTATGATTTTTTGATAGTTAATGATACAATTTTTTTTTATTTTTTCAGTAGCATGATGATTGTGGATATTTGAAGTGGATTGATTTAGAAATTCCATAATATTAAAAAAAGTATTTTTATGATTAAAGGTTGCAAGAGATTGTATGAGGAGATAATAAAAATATTGTCTAACATAGAGTTAAAAATGTCTGAGAAAGTAAAGTTAGCGAAAATCAAAGTTAAGAAAATAATGCAGAGTATGCAAAAACTTTAGAGGAGTATGAGGTCTTACATGACAAGATGGATAGGAACATCGACCAGTATATAGGAAAAGAGACACTTTTGAAGGTTGAGAGCAACATGCTCAAAGCATATTTAAAGAAAAATGAAAGTTTGGTTACTAGTGATAGTGACTGTTATGCTTGTAGTTTGTTATTCTGTCAAATGTCCAGTTATAGGGACAAAAAAGAAAATGCTGCCTAGTTACTAAGGAGCTAGGTTTTGAGTTTAAGTCATTTGTTAGTGTATTTTATGTTGTGAATTTATGTTTGATGCCTATATAGGCTAAACTTTGTAACTAAATTGTGGTAACATAATATTTACAGTAACATAAGTTACTTACTTTTATAAGCTTAACACTCATTAAAGATTTATAAGCTTTGAGTGACTTAATGAACTGAATTGTGTTATTGTATTATATAAGCTATGAGTGACTTAATGTATGAACTGAGAATAATGGCATCCAAATAAAAAATAACATCCAAACTAAAAATGCATCAATATAACTTGGTATAAGTGATATCACCAAGCTTCAAAAAGATATTAAACTTGGTTGAGTTTGCAGCTTTTGTTTATTTTTGAAAACATAAGCACATAAGGGTTCACAAAACATTAAAAATAACAACTTTGAAGTTATACACCAACTATGTGCAACTACAATCATATAGAGTACAAAAAATTCATAAAATGATTATCTTCATTATTCTTGATGTGCAGTACTCTCTTGAGTACTGACAACTTTTACAAATATGGTGCTGCCTTACTTTGGTCTTCCTTTAACTCTTCCTATTGTAAATGCTAGTACATTTGTCGTGGATATAGCAAATGATGACTTTTGGCCTACATTAGAAGAAGAAATTATTCCTTTTCGTCTCCCAAAGCTTAAAGGTTGCATTGTTTTTGCAATTTTTTTTGTAGATTATCATCTAAAAATAATTTTGACTTTATTTTCATAAATAAGAATAATGTATTTCTAATAAATACATAGAGTACAGATTGCCATACCCTTATATATATATATTTTGAATGCCTTAAAAAACTCTGATACTATATCCTTGCCTTACCAGTCTTTACCTCTATTTGCTTAATGCGATCAGAATTTTTAGTTAATCCAAAGGTAAAATTAAATTAGTTGAGGTTATCCCAGACTGATACTATTACTTTCTAGCTAGATATTTTCCAATATGATACTTGCTAGCCTGATTCTTCATGGCTTGGTCACTAGGATATTATTGAGCAGCTTATAGTTGACTTGTATACAAACTGTGATGTTGAGTAGATTAGTGACTTGCATGTTGACTGGGCAACTGCTGAATAGCCTGGTGACTTGTATGTTGACTAAGCTATAACTAACTGACATGCTAAGTAGGTTGCTACTCATTTGATGTTGCAGTAACCTTTTGTGGCCTTCCTTTATAACTCTTTTCATCTACAACTCCAACCAAATATTCAAAATGAACATCAAATAAAATACATATCATAAATTACTCCTAAATAATGAATAAAATGCATCTTTTTTGGTCTTTTGTAAGCTAGATTATTGATATTTTTACATGTACGTTTGTTATGCATAACTTACATACATGCTTAGCATGTGATTTGAATTCCATGCCTTGATAGCTTGTTTCCATTACTTAGTTCTTCATCAATAGCTTACTTTCTACTAACTTTTAGCTTACCAAACATCTTTCTGAAGTGTAGGGGCCTAAATGCAATTCCAATTGCCTTGGGCCATATGTTAGGCATATTTACTTGTTAAATTCCAATAGCATAAATGATAATGTCATTTTAAACCCTATA
Source organism: Mallotus nudiflorus (assembly GCA_947683625.1). NCBI lineage: Eukaryota > Viridiplantae > Streptophyta > Magnoliopsida > Malpighiales > Euphorbiaceae > Mallotus > Mallotus nudiflorus. Next base: position 1,196,878 of record CANTUR010000198.1, read on the forward strand.
ATAAGCATGTACATATTTTATACTGTCCTTATTCATGAAATGAATACTTGCACATGTATGTATACATGGGATCCCAGTTAGCTGCCATATTTTACAGCTATATGTCAAGTTGTTTACGTCCATAACAAATTTGTCAATTGCACTTGCAACTTAGAAATTATCCCCTATATTAGGCTTCACTCTATATAACATACTATTGAACTTGATTTGCTCTAATTTCATTCTTACTCTTGGGTAAATATTATCAGTCACTTTACTCATTTCAATCAATTTCTATGCATCCTCTCCATCAAAGGCTCTCTTATATCTTCTAACATATCTATAATGGGTGTTGCCCTAGCTTTCACAATATACCCATTAAAGGTTTTACATACATTATTATCAATCATGTTTGATTTTGGCAACTCACTAACATGTAACTTATAGAACTTTGTAGGGTCTCTTTGCAAAAAGTTTGAATGTGCCATATGATCCTCCTCTTTTATGACCTTAAGTTCATATGTGCTTTTAGCTACCTTCCAAAATATATTCTTCAATGTTTTCCCTTTGTATTCCTTCTTCTAATTGCAATAGACATGCATTGCATGGTATTTATGTTTAACATTTGGTGCCAATTTTAGAATGGCATTGACTAATCCCTACTAATAAAAAATAAATTTATAAATATTTAAAAAAATTAGAATAATAGTCCAAACAAACAATAAAAATTCTATATACAATAACTTAATCTCTTGCTGGTCACTGATGAAACTCCACCCAAGTCCATCAATAATGTTTAGCTCTTCCATAATCAAATGTAGAAACAATGTCCAAAAAAATTCATTATCTAACTGTAATACTACTTAAAAGATAGGGAACATTTAGTTGTTCTTATATTTGGCAACATTTGAAAATAGAGCACCTCCTAGAAAAGTCTTAAAAAAACATCCATTTAACCCAATTAATGGCCTACATCCATTAAGAAAACCTTTCCTTAGTGTATTGAATCCAATGAAGAATCCTTTCAATGAACTGTCATCATTTAGTGAGAACTTAAATCTACCTTCTGGATCCACTTAATTAGTTCAACTTTGTATAACCTTAATCTACTATAATGATCAATTACTAACCCTCTTAGCATCTTAAGAGCTTTCCATTTTGCTTTATAATACTTCTAATTTGTAACTTGAACAAAGTACTTCTCAAGCAAGTCATCTTTAAACCCTTTACTAATTATTAGGATTTCTTCTAAATTTATGTACATACCCTTGGGCAATCCAAGTGGATGTTGCTTGCATATTACTCAATTTTTTGTTGTATTTATGCTTAACAAGTACAGTTTTGATTGCAAAAGTCTTCTCAATATTTATCAAACTACCATAGAGCTTCCATGGGTAGTTCTTAATACATCTTACCTCAATTGATTGTATATTACTCCTTATAATTTGCACATTATGCCCATTGGGGATAGACCACTTATGTATAGCTGCTTTGCACTGAAATGCATCCTCAAACCTCATACCAAACACCAATTTTGAAGTTTTATGATCACACTTACGGTCATATACAACTCTTCTCTTCCTCAACCTTTTTAAATTCTCAACCACATTCTCTTCCTTGGTTCACCATACTCACAAATGCATTTATAGAGTTTAAAATTTATATTAGGAGATTAATGTCATTAAAGTAATTTTTAAAAAAAATAATAATGCATAAAATAAAGTATTGGGTGTTAATATCACCACATTAAAAGTGCTTATATTTTAAATTTTTGACAAAAATAAAAAAATTATTAAAATAAAATGATAAACTTGTTTGATGATAGTTTGTTTTTGAAAAAGAAAAAATGTAATGAATGAACCAAACAGAAGAATCGGGCTAGGGAAAATATCTACGTATTTATATAAATTTTAAGATATTTCGATAGATTTCTTTTCATATGATATTTCTTTAAAATTTAAAAAGTTAAAATAAAAATAATTTTATTTTTAAAAATTATATAATTAATGTATATTTTGTTTTATTAATTAATCTGAATTATGTATTATATTTTAAAATAAAAATATATTAATTTGCACTTTGCATATCATACGACTTTTAGTCTATTTAAATTATTTTATTTTATTTATATCCTAAAATAATTAAATGAAATATATAATCAACTTTCTTATCTTGCAATTATAGATTAAATTTATGAAATTTTAAAAAAATTATATATGTTGTGGCAATACTAGAACCCTTCTTTTAAACATTTTTATATAGTATTTTATGATTGTTTAAATATATAATAATAAACTTTGATCCAATTATTAATTGAATCATACTTTAAAATTTATTTTAATTTAATCCTTCAATTTTATAAATTGTGTTAATTCTATCCAATTTTATTTGAAGTATATAATTTGTATTTTTAAAAGTTAATTTTAAATTCTTACAAAATAAATTTGACACCTATTAAATTTTTATCCTCTTTTTCCTATAAAAATAAAATGTATGAATACGTTTTTAAATTCTAATTTTGTTACTCTTGACATAAATTTTTAAAATACTTTTTCATAAATTTTTAATTTTCACTAAAATTTTTTAAATTTGAACCATTTTAAAATTTACTTCTTAACTTTTAACCATATTATTTAAAAAAATTCTGATAGAGGCTAGACCAAAAAAAAAATTAGATAAAAAAGAAAAAAATTTGAGATACTAAAAAAATTAGTGAAGAATATGCAAAATTATATAATTTTTATGAAAAATATGAGAAAAATTAAAAAAATAAATTTACTATTATTTATAGTGATTATTAATAGTTCTTACTTTTTTTAATTTGTATTTTTATTAATATTAGTCTTTATAATATATTAATTCACAAATTAGTTATCACTTTCTTATTATTTTTAATTAATGCCTAAAAAGTTAAAATTTTATGTAAAAATTTAAAAATTAATTTTTAAATATATTTCAAAAATAATAAAATTAAAATTTGAAAATATTTTTTAAAATTTATTTTTCTTAAAAAAAGAAGAAAAAATGGAATATAAGTCAAATTTATTTTATATCGGGATCTAAAAGTAATTATTAAAAAATATAATTATTTTTTTAAATAAAATAGGATAGAATTGATACAAATTATAAAATTAAAAGAGCAAATTAAAATGATTTTTTAAATATAATTCAATTGATAATTGACCTAAAATTAAGGATAGAAAAAATTATTTTTCCTAATAATAAACTCCATTTGGTGTGCTGGAAGAAGCGGAAGGAAGGATGGGTAATGTTGATGGAGCTGTCTTCCATGGTAGAAATGAGAAGGGTGTGGGATGCTTCAGGGTGCTTCATCATGGCGAAATCAGGTGCTTTAATGGTAGAAGCCATGGGAGTTAGAGAAGCACTAAGTTGGGCAAAGCATATGTAGCTGGATGCAGTCATCATATACAAATGGATGCCTTTAAATATTCGAAGGCATCATAGCTGGATGCAGTGCTTTTAATGGTCTGCTTGATCGATCTCCAACCGCATTAATTATTGATGATTGTAATTGCTTAGCTAAATAATTGAATTGTGTAATGTTCAACAGTAATTGTTCGGCATTCTGCAAACATGGCAGCTCACAAATTAGTTAGGAACTATCGTTCTATGTCGGGTTTCATAGGGTGGTTTTATGAACCACAGAATTTCTGTTGTCAACTCATCATTTTGATAATCAATTAGAAGTGACCTACTTTTACTAAAAAAAAAAAAAAATCATCAAATATTTTTGTTATGTATAATGCTATTTAATTTAATATAATTTTACCAAATTTTTAATCCCGTCTCATTTGATATTAAATTATTGGTAAATATTATTTCGTAATTAGTCAATATTATTAGGTAGAACGGAGCACAAATTAGAGAAATCTAGGTCAAAAAGTATCTAAAATTTAAAAAATAAAGAAACCAAAACTGTATAGGTTTGGAAAATATTTTTTATTTTTTTTCAATATTTTTTATTTTCTTTGTTTTCTATTTTTTAAAATAGAAAAAGAAAAATAGAAAATTGTGTTTGTTTGTTATCTTCTCATTTTATTTTCATATTATCATAATTTTTATTTTTTCTAATAAAATTTATTATAATAGTTTTTTTTAATTTATATAATAATTATTATGGTGATTCAAATATATATTTGAATCAAATAATGCACGTTGATCTATATATATATTTGCATATTGATCAAAAAATGCATCCGTCATGTCTTTTTTAATGTGAACTTCAATGGGAATTATAAACTACATGACAATTAAAAATAACCATAACAACATAGATGACACTAAAGGATGTATTTTTTCAGTTTTTTTTTTAAATTCTGAAAAATAAGTCTTATTTTCTAAAACTAAACAGGCTCTAAATCTCTAACTTGAGCCACTCCGATTTTTAAGATAATCTTGATCCACCATTCTGGATTTGAGTTAAATGAAGATTATATTTATAAAATTTTAATAATTTTTATAATTGTAATTTAATTTAACTTTATTACATTTTTAATCAATGTAATACATTTGATTTTTATTGAATATATTCTAACTAACATGGAAACCACTTTGATAAATTAATGCTATATTACTTTTTAGTATTAATATTATTAACTTTTAGCTTTAATTGGCCATGTAAAGTCTTTATAAACTACGTAAATTTAACAAAAATTATGTAATACTTTAATTTTCTTTGTCAAATTTATATCAAGAAAAGTAATACTTTCATCTTATAAAGTTTTTATAACGTAGTTTTAGATAAATGAATTTAGTCTCTTTATCTATCACTTATCTTATAAAACTATACATGTTTAAAGTTTATTTTTCAATTTATATATTTGAAATTAAATATTAAAATTAATAATATTGTTAATAACTATTATATATTTTATAATAAAAACAATAATATTGTCTTTTCTTTTATAGAAGCTGTTTCAAACTATATCTTAATACTTATATTGTTTAATTTGAATACATAATGTTAAATTACTTCAAATTTATATAAAATTTTTATTTTGTAAAATTAGTTTTTATTGACATGTATTGAAAATTAACTATAAAAATAATTTAATCAATGAGTGCATCTTTTATATTTCGACTGACTAATTATTAGGATTTTATATATTACGCACTAGAATAGCACTTAACAAACTATTTAAGATCAATGACCTAAATATAATTATTGAAAAATATTAAATTTTATTTATAACATATAATTTTAAATTTCTAATGTTATCAACTATTAAATTATCAGTTATCTCATTTTTAGTTTGGGATATTTTCAATTCAAGTTTTTTTTTAATGATTTGTTATCTTCGAAGCTCATGTTCAATCCTGATTTCAGGTGATAGAAAATATTAATATAAATATATGGTGTTAAATAGTAATTTTTAATAATTGGTGGAGGCATCATTGATGCTACCATTCAATTTCAAGGATGAAAATGTACATATTGGACTTTGGAAGTACCAAACTGCATTCATATATGGATGGATGGATTTGGATTTGATAAATAAGTTAAAGAGAGAGATGGATGAAATTATCTTTGGCGACAAACAATACAAGTTGCTGTCAAATAGCCAGGCCCACTCACTTATCCACAAAGAAAGTTAGCAACCGCCAGCCTAACTTGTCTATCATTTGGATTTCTTTCTCATCTTATTCTTGGTGCCCGTTTTCATGTGGTCCATGCAACAAAATTAGTGATTCTCTTTTTTCCTCGTCATTCATGTAAGAACTAAGAAGTGAATGGCCAATTATAAAGAGAAAAAAAATATCATGAGTCATTTCTTTTTCAATTTGATACTGAAACCTCACTTTTATATATTTTAGAGAAATTCTTTGGGATCTGTTTTAAAATATACTTTGATACATGTTATTCTAAACTATTAGTTACTGAAATTAAGGAGTTAAAAACATCTTATAATATGATTTAAGAGTTAAGGTATTTTAAAATCTAAAGTATGATATAATTTGAATTTTTTTTGTTTTACTCATTGATTACATACAGGAGTGTCAAAACAAGTTGATCGGTCATCTTCATGTCGGGTTGATATACTTTGTTGACATGATTAGGATTAATATGGACATGACCTATTTAATAATCGTATCAAATATTTCAACTATAATATGATACGAAAATTAAATAGATTACACGAATACGACATTTATAATCCATTTATTGAAATGGGTCGTATAAGTTATAAAATTTAACACGACTCATTTAACATGTATAGCATTTGTAAAATATTATTTTTATAAAAAAATTTGTAATAAATAACTTATTTATTAATTAAAATCATAACAAACTATATGAATTATGAATTTTTAATGGGTTATGTCACGTCGTGTAGGGTTAATACGACCCAATATAATACGTTTAATTAAACGGGTTATAAACGAATTTATATATCAATTCACGACACAATTTGATTAAACCATGTCATAAATAGGTTGATCCGTTTCTGACACGAATCCATTTAACCTCAACCCTAATTAGCTAATTTTGAGTGTTAGATGAATCGTGATCACATATTATGACCCATTTTGACACTCCTAATTACATAATTAACTAACTGAAAGTATTGAGTTAAACTGCAAAAAAAAAAAAAAGGTCTATTTTATATAAATTAATCATCATAAAAGACTGAAATACCTTCATCAATTTATCATATTTGCATAAACCATGTCAGGAATGGACCAGATTTTGATACAGAGTTCATTTCCTACGTACCATGATTTTAGTTCATCCATTTCCATAATTTTATTTCATCTATTTTTCCTATTAATTTGATTGTGAGAGAAAATAAGAAAGTTGTTAATAAATTGTGATTTTGTTGTGGCGTTGAATTGTGAGAAAGCAGTAAAACTTTTTCATATAATGCCCCAAGAGATATTACAGTGTTAATACAAAAGAATTCATGCGTGACCTTGGCACATGTTATTTTGAGTTCATATGCATTATTTTGAGTTGGCCTTGATTTAATACTGCTTTTGTGGCCCACACTGAACCCCAAAATGTCTAATCAAATGTTGCACATTAACGCATTTTGAGAAGAACAAGTTGGCTTTCAGTTCGAGTAGCATTTCACCTCTCACCACAGCTCATTCGTTGGTTCTTCAACATTAGTCAGTTCCAGTGGATTCCTTAACGAAGCCACTGTCTATGGGCCGTTAAATTATCATTAGTAATATATATATACATAAGGATCTCTTATTATTATTATTATTATTTTTTTCTCCAATTTTAAAAGACAACGTCGAAGAAAAATAAAATCAATTTTATTTTTTTTCTGTATTTTTCCGCCTTTTCCTAATTAAAAAAAGGAACTGTCCTCTCTTATTTTAAATAACATAGTGTTTAGTTTCACCATTTGAGCCAGTCATTGTAGACTATGCCGTGAGTCATTAATGTATAAAGCTGCTAGGAAGACAAAATAAGAGGTGGTGGTTGCTTCTGTACCTCAAATTTTAATGTACAAGAAAAAGTGTTTGATGTGTGGATCAAGGCTGTTTGGTTTGTACGGCACACGTGGTCTACACCAAGCCTTTCAATTTTGAGTATGTTTTTTCCTAAGATAACTGTTCTTTTTGGTCGTGGGTTGTAACGATTACAAAATCATCGTAATTTGTAAAAAATCATTAGCCATCGTAAAAAGATAATTATACCTCTTTATCAATAAATAGTTCTCTTGTATTGAAAATAAAATAGATAATTTTATTTTTTATTTTTTTAAATTACAATAATATTGTAACCATTACGAGCCGTGATGCTTATAAGCATTCTTTTTAGTATTCAACCATCCTATTAAATCTTCTTCTTTTATTAATTCTCATTCAATAATTTATATCTCTGCCCAAAAATGGGACTATTTGAAGCAACAGACCTATTTTCCATATCAAATGTATTTGATATCAATTTTCTTCTCAGGTTAACTTGTAAAAATTCTTTTGTATTTAGATAATCTCGATTACAAAATATTCTTTCTTCACAATGTATTTTGTAATATTTTAGATTAAAAAGTAGTAAAATTTAGTTCAATAAGCTTCCGTACATTTATATATTTTTATTAAGAAATAAATAGTTTTGATTTTAGCTATCCTACATGCCAATAATATTTACAATTTTTTTTTATCTATAGAATCTCCAAATATACAATTTAAACATCTTATTACAATAGGTCTTCAATAATTTTAAAAAAAATCATATTATGTTTTATTTTTAAAAATGCTACAAATCTTAATTTGTTGTTTCATATAGCATCTTAGTTAATTTGCTATTTCATATAGCATCTTACTCTCATTTAAAAAAAAAGAAAATTCTACGCAATATATAAATATTTGTCTCCAATTATTCGTGATATAATACAGCAGAACTTATAAGACTCTCCTAATATTTTTGGCATTACTATTCTAAAATTCAATTGATATCCAATTGATGTTAATATAAATTTTAGAATATCATGGATAAAAAAATATTTTAAAAAAATTAATGTTAATATTTTTTATGTTTATAAGAGAGTGGTCTATCAACTACTTCTCTTAAAAGTGTCATGAAGTGTAAAATTCAAAATTTTCATTAAATTAATTTTTATATAACTTAAAAGGAAAGGGCTCCCATAATATTTATAGTTATTCAACAAAGAACTAAACTTGTATGAAATTATTCAATACAACTTTTGAAAGCTTTTTTTTAAAAAAAACACATAAATATTTTGATAATTTCGTATATATTGTGATTCACTATTCACATTACATCAAGGATTACCCATATATATATATATATATATATATTCTCTTCCGAAAATGGGCAGTTGACTTCATATATTAATGAGAAGGGGAAAAGAGAGAGAATCACTAATTTATTAATTGCATGGACCAATTAAAAAAAAAGCTGAAAGCTTTTATAAGTTTCCAAGCCAAGCACAAAAAAAGAAAAGAAGAAAAAAAAAAAAAAGGGAAAAGGAGAATAATATAGCTGAGATATAATTGTAACTCTTAAAATCAGCTGTTGGTTAGCAGATTTATGGCCCAAAAAAGGCAAAAACAGGAAGAACTTTTTTAATTAATTAATGATGGCGTTTCTTTTCTCAACCGGTAATAGTGTATGGCTTCTTTTTGGCTTCAAAAACATTTAAAACTCCATTCGATCCTCCTGATACAAGTGTGCATGTGTCCTCGCCAAGTTGCCTCCAGCAAACACTGTTTACAAACTCATGGTTAACCACTGGCTCGGACCCATGCACCCATACGGGTTCGCACCACCTCTTGTCGTACACAAACACTTGGTTGTTTTCTGATCCGCAACACAGCAAGCCTCCATTTCTCCGCACGGATAACCCAACAAAGTTCCGGGTATTAAAATGCCCTTTGTAGGTGCGAATCAATTGTGAATCATTCAAGTTCCATAGCTTTAAGCAACAATCAATGCCTGCAGAAACCAGTGTAACATCATCTACAAACCTAACATAAGTCACGGTCTTTCCATGCCCATCTAGCACGAATACAGGTTTGGTCACCATACGAACGTCGTACCCATATATCTTATTGTCAGCGCATCCAACGGCTATAATCGATCCACCAAACGGATTAAACTCCACAGAACACACGGCCTTGCCAGTCACGCTAGGTTGTACTGTAGCCACACATCCACCATCCTCACATCTTGGATCCCACATTTGCATGGTCCCGTCATCGGATGCTGACGCACCTACAACCGGCTCCCAATGCGAATAATCGACGCTCCATATCCGGCGGCCACCATGCTCGTCCCGTTCAAAGATTGGTACTTTAGTTTCAAGATCGTACTCCATCACCACTCCGTCATAATCTCCGGATGCTATTACTCGGCTACCTGACCCGGGTTTCCATCGGAGACTGCTGAGCTTAGCTGGGGTGCATACATAATACTCACATGCATCAGAATGGTCCAGCAGAGCTACATCATTTTCGTGTTGTTCTGGTAGCAATGTTTTCATGCTATAAACTCTTATCTTTCTAGCTATTCCACCTGTAGCAACGATGTTTTCCGATTGGTCAAATTCGATTACACCAAGGGCATCTGATATGGCTCCACTACTGCTTGAAGAAACAACACTCTTAAGACTGATATCCCATTCACATCTAACTCTTTCTTCTTCTTCTGGCCTTTTTTCTTGTTTATCTTGGCTTTCTTCAACTTGTTTTTCATCTCTTGGAGCTTCAACACTAGTTGTTGCAGGACAACGGAATTGATTACAGGAGAAGTTTTTCATAGCCCATTCAGGGTATTTTGTGTGAATATTTATGCTGCAGGCTTTTCTGCGTTTGAACCAATGAAAAGTTCCCATAAAACTTGCAAATTAATTTTATAGTTGCGGTGGTTATATAAATACGGCAGTTAATTAGTTATATATCAAGAATTTTTTCTTTGTAACTAATTTTTTTAAAAATGTCTGGAAAAAAGTACAAAATTATGCAAAAAAAATGTAAAAGTTAATTTTCAAATTAAGGTGTTGGCCCTTGGACGAGATGGATATTTATATACGGTAAAAGCAAGAATAGAAAGAAAATAATTTGTTGCATAGCTAGGCTTTGTATAAAGACAAAAAGAAGCAGTGGTGGTCTCTTTTGTACCTCAAATATTTATTTGGAGCCTTTCTTCGTCTTCTTTATTATCGTGTAGGTACCCATCGCCTCCATAACAAGATCTGAGCGTTTCTTTTACCTTAATTAGTATGAGAAAGCTTTAAAGAAATCAAGACGTTCGTTTGATAAGCAGCTTTTAGATGGTGAGTTAAAGCCTTGTGAGCGAGTACGGACTTCATTTTGAGAGGGAGCTAGGGAGGGTTCAGTATGCATTGAGCCGTATTCGTAGTGCTGCAAGAATGCTTCTCGCGGTTGATGAGGAAGACCCACGTCGTATTTTTTTTAAGGTAACAAAAAGAAACTTCGGCAATGTTTTGGCCTTGACTGTTGCCGGACCACTGTCTTCAAAGGCTTGTATTTAAATAGCTCAGCGTATTCACCATGCCAGGGTGTGATCACAAAGGCAGAGACACGTATTAGGCTTCGAAGACAATTGATCAATGTTCCCTCTTTGCTGGTGAGAATCGACTCACAAAAACACAGTGATTGCTCAATTGCAAGTCCTTTTGGTAGTGGATAGCCTGCCAAAGTAAAGAGAAAGAATCAAAGTTCAGATAGTAAGAAAAATTCTGGTGATGGGGATGAAGAAGATGAAAAGTGAGCTATGCAAATTAGAAGAAGGAAAATATTATGTAGCGGTGTGTGGATATAGGCTCTTTCGTTTGTGACATACGTGGTCTAAGCCAAGCCTTTTGTGTCTACTTTTTCTTGTTGCGCCATTTGAGCATTAATTAATATCTTTTTTTTAAGAGGAGTTAATGTAATCTAAATATTCATATATTGTATAGTTGCGATAGTTCTTACATTTTAAATTCATAATGGTAATACACTTTATAATACCTTTAAAAGATGTTATTATTTAACTATTTTCACACTAGCTAACAACTATCTTTACTGGTATGATTAATAGAACAAAATTAAAGAATAAATTTTCATTTTAAATAAAATTTAAATTCTATATTTAATGATATCCTAAAAAGATTATTATTTAATTATTCTCACACTAGTTAATAACTACGTTTTTCTGGTATGATTAATAGGACAATATTTCCATTTTAAATTTTAGTAATGCCAAATTTAATTTTACGATTCATCATAATTTTTTTTTTCAAAATTTTATCCTAGATTGCAATAGCCTGCATCTAGTTTGTTTTAATTTGATAATCTCAATTTCAAAACAAAATTACCTCGTTACACGCTGTTTTCCTAGTTGACATTCTAAATTAGATGTCAATTTCATTTAGTGGGATTGATATCATTAGAAATTAAATTAGTTGAACTTAAGAAAGAAATTAACGGTCCTACTAGGTTTAAAATGATAAGAAATAGTCATTCTTTTGTTATCCTAACAGCAAGATATCTAAGATTTATCATAAAGTGAATATATATTGTCGGGTTGATATTATTAGAAATTCAATTAGTTGAAACTAGATAAGAATTAACAATCTACTAAATTTAAAATTATTATAACTAGTAATTTTTTTTTGGTAATATATATATATATATAGAAGCTCCAAAATCATTAAATTTAAAAGAATGTCATTTTTCATATTTTAGCATTCATTTCTAAAACCTAACATGTAAAATTATTTAAAATTCTATTTTTTCTTAATAAAAACATTTGAAAATAAAATTCTAGTTAGTATTTGATTTTAACTAAAACATTATTGTACATATCCCGGTAAAAGTGAATAGAAAGAGAACAATTTTATATTGTATTTTTGATGAATAATGAAGTTGTATACAAATAGTGTTTATACGGTGATAAGTTACTGTAGACACCTGGTATGATCGATCCATGAATTGAGGATGGACCGCGGGTGCTCGGTTTGATCGACTTGTATTAAAGCCCGATAATGAGAATACTCAAAACTCAAATGTAAGAGAAGGGTAGAATCCTTGTCAAAAATGAGCTAAAAAAATCCTCTTAAACCAGGCCTAAAGCCCTTCTAAACTAAGCCCAAGTTGCCCTTGGCCCACCAAGCCCAAGGCAGGGCAGGCCAAAGAGGCGACGTCTCTGTGAATAGGTGATCGCCTCATTGGCTTCTCATCGTATAGGTGTCGCCTCTGTGGCAGCCATTTGCCTTTGCATTAAATGCAGAAGTGACAATGGTGGTTGATGGTGGGTCCACCCCGACTAAAACTCAGTCTCTGAGAGGAAGAAAAAGAAAATTTTTAAGGAAGAGGAGAGCCAGAAAAAGCAATGATGAAAGGGAGGTAGTAGGGGCATAGCCTATGTGAGGGAATAAAAAGAAGAGAGGAGAGAGAAAGAAGGGGAGGTTGGCAAATATAAAAAGAAAAGAGAAAGAAGAAAAGCTCTAAAACTAGAGAGGGAAAATGAGGGATGTTTTGAGGAAGGAAGAGGAGAAAACCAAAGAAGGAGGATCATTTTCTAGAGGAAGAAAGGAAAAACTTGTATTCAAAGGAAGCCTAACTCACATCCATCTCTGAGGGCCAATTATTTTTTATCAAAAGCTTCTTTTTATGATTGAGCTTTTAGCTTACATGCTCTTTTATTAGTTAGCATAACTTTTAAGCTCATTATTTGTTTACTTATTTTCTTATGTCCATTATATATGATTTGCGATGAATTAGCATGATTGGTTGAATCTTAAGCATAAGAGTGTATTTAGTGTCTTCATTTCAGTAAAGCTTTTGCTTGAAATATAAGTTTTTGTCATTTTGAGAGTTGTCCAGGCCTATTAATCGGGCGATCGCCGTCGCCCCACTTTCCTAAGGCAAATGCCTATTCATAAAGGCAATCGTCACTTTGATAAGCCTTTATGTGGTTTTACTACTTCTTGTACATTATAGCCATTCGGCCTGCTAATTGGGGTGATCACCTTTTCAAAGAGGCATCGCCTCATTGTCATGAGGTGATCACCTCTTTATAGTGCCGATCACCATTTCAATAAATCGTCACATGTTTTGTAAAGCATTATATGACTTATATTTGAGTTCTCTATGAGTATCATGCATTGATTGCTGATTGAGAGATAATGCTATTATTTACGGAAGATAATTAATTGGTGTTTGTTGCAGGGAGTGTTTGGTGACCTTTAGCCGCTAAATAATCGTTTAACTAATCGATTTTAGAGGACTTTTACTTGTATAATTAGTTTATTATTGGTTTATTTTTGGTATATGTATGATTTATTTTCTGTATATTATACTTTTATCACTCTAAAAACGTTGTAATACTTAATCCTTTCCCCTTTTGATTTTGAGTGAATGGTTGTAAATATTGATTATTTATTTTATTTGTAATAAATGTTAGGACAAAGTGCATGAAAAAGATTAATGTGCAAATCCGGATTTAATTATAAAACTTGGCAATTATCTGAAGGCAATTACAATCCGTGTGGTAGTAAAGAGATAATTAAATAATTAAAGGTAATAAAACACAAAACACAAACGGAGGCCAACTGTAAGGTTAGGATGAGCATTCAAATGCTCATACCTAGTTTTTGAACCTGTTCTCTAATGATGGCTTCTGGGAACCTCCATAGAATCTAGTTGCTGTATAAGTGTGTCACAATTTTCATCCGGGTGGCGATTCTATCTCCGACTAGGCTTAAGGCCTATCTCGTATTTCCAAGTAGGCCTCGAGCCCATATAGTACTGTGGTCGCCAACACTTGAGCACGTGTTAAACCCCACTGCCTACAATGATGACTCCACTAGGGATAGAGAAACTAATTCCAGTGTTTTTTTATTTTTAATTCATTTCTTATTTCTTTTGCATTTGTTGCATTCACTACACATTTTCACACAATAAGCATTCAGTCCTAAATTAACCTGATAATAATCGTTATTTCGCTACCTATGTTTCACTCAAACCTGGTGGTGGAATATTTGGTTATTACCACCCACGACATGTACCAATTCGCACTGCTTGACCCTTGAGTAGGGAGACATAATGGACATATGTCGTTGTGGGAGTCGAAGCTTAATAACCAAAGACTTAAGCCCACATAATGGCTTAGTAATTTTCCTTAGGAATTCTCCTAAATGTGTGTATATTTTTCCATATAATAGATCCTTAAAATAAATCCTAAGCCCATTAATAAATGACCCAAGGTAAGATGGTCCCTCATGCCAAATCCAAGCCCATTATAAGTAAACTATGTTGAGATGGGCCTTTCATGCCTATTTATAACCCATTCCAAATGGGCCTTGACAATGTAAGCTTACGATGCTAAGGACCTTGGCCTTTTAGAAATGGACTTGGGCTTTATTTAAAAGGATCCATTACTTGTTTGAATCATCATTTTGGGCTTTATTTAAAAGATCCATTACTATGGTTTTATTATCCCCTGTTGATAATTAAAACCTAAACAAAAAATCCTAAGACAAGATACTCACTATTGAATATGTGTGTGGGAGAAATAAAGGTGGAGGTTATCATGATTGAGCTTCGCATTTTGATTTTCGTGTTACATGCTTGTTTAAATTTTCTTTCTTTATTTCCTTGAATAATAAAATAAACTTGTATATCATGCATACATGCCATGCATCATCCTAACATATGGTTTTATAGCACTATAGATCCTTCAAGATCATCTGAGTAGGTCTGAGCTAGTTCTGGCCGCCTAGTAAAAAAATCAGAAGTATAAATGGTAGGTGGTTTTGATCTTGAGGCTTTTAAGGCACAATTAAAAGAAGAGGTATTTACTGAAACCCGTTCTATAATGAGGGAGATGATGGGGAAATAACCAAGCCCATTAGAGAAATCAGCCAACATAACCACCCAATGTACAACCAGCCAATCTGATAGATCTTGATGAGGAAATCCCAGTCAGAGAAAGGGAAGAAGATGATGTGACGATACTAGCCAACCTAGCAAACCAGAGAAATGTAAATCCAGTTGAGGATATGGAATAAATTAAGTGGGCAAAGAGTATAACCAAGGCTATAAATTAAATCCAGATGATGATGAAAAAGAAGGGTATGGTTGCTCCTTTGGATTACGCTAACCTTAATATGAAGAGGGAAGATGAACCGCTACCTTGAAAGTTCAAATTCCTCGACATGAGGAAGTATTCTAGCACCGAAGATCCCCACTTACATCTAAAGCAATATATGACTTATATGAAGGCCACTGAACTAATTGAGGCTTAGGTTATCCAATAGTTCCCCATATCATTGGACGGTGCATCGATTCGTTGGTATTATGCTTTGGAATAACATGTGCAGTCCGATTGGAAGGAACTATGCACTACTTTTATGAAATAATACAGCCTCAATATTCAGTTAGAGGTGTCTCTAAGGGATTCACAAAACACTAAGTAGAGGTTTAATGAGTCATTCATTGACTATCTAACTTGTTGGAGAGGGAAGTCATCCTTAATGAGGTATAGGCCTTCTTAGTCAAATTAATTGGTTTTGGCAACAGAAGGATATGTCGTGGCATTATCTAGAAATCTGAGGGACTTAGGGATTCAAAATTTCTAAGAGTTGTATAGATTTAAGGTCTAGAAAGAGTTAGACTTAGCCCAAGAGAAAAGGTTATTCGGAGGGAGATCTGGGGTAAAAAAGGAGTCAGTTCAAGCATAAATGTCTAGATCAATGCCATTCGACTACTAAGTAGCAGGTTACAAATTAATGTTGTTAGGCAACCCTAAAGATTCCTAGATTTAGGATGGCCTTTATCTATAGTCCTTAAAAAAATTATTAAGAAAAACCTGCTATGACCTTTACCCTCACAACAACCTCTGCCCGGTGCCAACCTAAAGCTTTTTTGTAAATTCCATCAGACCATCGGATATGACATTAATAGTTGCGCCTGATTAAAACACAAAATCCATGACTTGATTGATGCGAGCAAAATCATCGATCCAGAAACCAAAAAACCAAACACTCAAAATAACCCCTTACTTAATTACCGAAACATGCTACCACTAAATGCATCCATCTTGATGGTCAAGTCTTGAACTCCTTCATCTTTATAGATGTTGCCTATAGCCCACCAAAAATTGAACTCAAAAACCCAAACCCAAGCAAATAACCCATAAAACTTCATGTGCATGTCTTGGACATTTGGAGCTCTGATAGTGAGGATGAGGGGAAGATTGATCTATGGGGTGATGAGAGAAGCAGGTTGGGCCAGTCTATAAGGAAGGTCGAAGAGAAAAAGGAAGAAGCCAAAACTGCCAAGTTTGAACCAGATAAGATAGAAAGTTTAGAGAAAGGGGAAGAGGTAAAGAAGAGTGAGGAAATTATTGCTAGTGTGTGGAAACTACTTATGCACTCCAGGGATCATAGGGAAGCACTAGTTTTGGCTTTAGATAAAAAAAAGATCTCCATATGTTGCACTCTCGAGCAGATGGTCAGTTCATTGACGGAATTCCCCAAGGCACCATAATGTTCACTGATAATGATTTATCCTTAGAGGGGAGGAATCACTATAAGGCTTTATTCATCAAGGCCAAGGTGAAAGGAAAGATGACTTGTTATGTGATGGTGGACAATGGTTTTGCCATTGATGTATGTTCGTTAAAGATCTTACCAAAGTTAGGGCTGATTGTGGCTAACCTAAAGCCTTATTAAGAGGCCTGTTGAAGGGACATTTAGGGCTTTGTTCAAGACAATACCTATTGAAGCTTGGGTCGATTTGCATGTGATTGACATCCCTATGACCTTTACTATCTTATTAGGAAGGTCGTGGTTTTATTCTTTGGGTGGCGTGCCCTCTACTATTCATCAGAGGATTAAGTTTTTGCGTAAGGGAAGAGTTATCACCATCTAAGCTGAGACTGAAGCTGCTGTGGCCACCTTAAAGTTAGCTCCTAAAGAGATCTCCATAAGCTTGAGCTTTGAGGTTTGAATAATCTACAAAGATGAAATAGATGAAAATGTTTTGAATATAATGTGCAATATGAAATTTATGCCAGGGATGGGTCTGGGAAAAGATCAAAGTGAACCTTTAGAATTCATAGAATGCAAGGTACCTATTCTAAAGCACATGGTAGGATTTAAGGAGGTTAATGATTCTGAAGAAGAGATGGGTATCTAGGAATGGCCTGAAAGGAAAAAGAAAGAAGTTATGACCAAGAAGAAGACTTTATGGGAAACCTTTATGAGGGAAAGCACCGAGTATCCATACAATAGAGCTCCTGAACCTTTGTTAATGGCTAGAGAAGTGATTCTTGGGTTTGAAATCTTTGTTGAATTTATGAATAATATTAAGGAAGCTACTACTGAAGAAGTTCCTATGGAAGAACTGGTACTGGCTGAAGAAGAGTCTAAAGGGAATGAAGCTACTCCGGAGTTGAAAGACGCCGATGATCAAAGCAAAGAGTTGGATCTCAAAGCCTATGTCCTCAACTCCTTCATAAATGTTTTTTTTTATGATTATGATGTTTCTCTTGCTTCTTTATTTGAAATTGATGATTTATTATTTTTAAAAGTGAATGCAATGAAGTCCAACTTTGATTATTTGTGTGATGTGCTTCCTAATGGTTATTCTATTTGTGATGATCATTTCATACATATGTTTGACATTAATTCCACAGAAACTGAATCATTTAATTTAGGCACATATGAAAATCCTAAAAATATACTGCTTGCTTTTGACTTAACTCATGATGAGAGAGAAAAAATGAATGAAGTATTGATAAAAGGTAAAAAGTATTTGCTTGGACTAATGAAGATATGCTTGGAATTGACAGGGAGATCTCAGAACACAGAATCCCCATGTATCCTCACATATCACTAATAAAGCAAAAACAAAGGAGGCTGAGGTCGTAATGGGCTCTCTTAGTTAAAGAAGAAGTTAAAAAATAGCTAAGAGCAAAGTTTTTAGAGGTAGTAAAAGACACCTAGTGGTTGGCAAATATAGTCTTGGTCCCCAAAAAAGATGAAAGGGTTGGAGTGTGCATGGACTATCGAAATCTGAACAAGCTTTGTCCTAAGGATGATTTCCCATTGCCATACATTAACACGTTGGTTGATAGTGCAGCTTCTAGCATGATGTACTCCTTAATGGATGGATTTTTGGGGTACAATCAGATCATAATAGCAGTGATAGATAAGTTAAAAACATCTTTTCCCATCGAATGGGGCGTCTAATGCTATTGGGTAATGCATTTTGGATTAAAGAATGCATGAGCCACTTACTAGAGGATGGCGACTGCTCTGATGCATGATATGACCCACAAGGAAATAGAAGTGTATGTGGATGATATAATGGTAAATTCTATAGAGAAGCAAATATGAGGCAAATTATAGCGTTGTAGAGAAGACATGCCTAGTGGTGATTTAGGCAACGAAAAAGCTCCAACACTACTTCCAATCCTATAGAGTACAGGCGGTTTTTAAGTTAGATCCCCAATAGTATCTCTAGCAAACCCCATCTCTTATAGGAAAATTGGCTAGATGGTTGGTTTTACTTATAGAATTCGACATAGACTATATAGTTAAGAAAGTGGTAAAAGGGATAGTGGTAGCAAACTTTCTGGCCCAAAGCCCAGTAGACAATGAACAAGAATGGGAATTAGAGTTTCCTAATGAACATTTAAGGGTGATAAAAATACAAGGATGGGTAATATACTTTGACAAAGCTGTCAATAGCAAGGGAGCTGGTGTTGGTATAATTCTAGTCATGCTAGAAAGAGAAATGATCTTGATAGCAAAAAGACTTGAATTTGAGGTAACAAAAAATCAAGAGAAATATTAAGCCTACATTTTTGGTTTAGAGGCACTATTCAGTGTGGGGGTAGAGAATGTTGCCTTATATGGGGATTCCATGTTGCTTATAAAATAAGCTTCTAAGGAATGAGAGATAAAGGAAGACATGTTATGCTTGTATTAGGATTATTTGGCTACTGTTTCACTATCATTTACTTAGTGCAAATTCATTTGTCTACCAAGAGAAGGAAACCAAATAGCTGATGCTCTAGATACTTTGGCTTCCATGTGGGAAAGTGGGAAACAAATAGAAGTCAAGCCTTTAATTCTAGCAAAATCTTGAATTCCTTACTACGAGGAGATAAGGGTTATGCAGTTAATACTAATAAAAGACCTTGGTTTTATGACTTGTAAAAGTACTTAGAAATAGGATAGTTCCCTAAGGATATTGATAAGAAAGAAAGGATGTCCCTTCAAATGTTATCTTGATAGTTCATCAGCTATACAGGATGTTGTATAAGAGAATGCTGACGGGAGTGCACTATAAGCTTATAGAAGTAGTCCATGAAGGAGTATATGGGCCACACATGAATAGGATAGTCTTGTCAAAGAAGATAACTCATCAGGGTTATTTTTAGCTCACTATAGAAACAAATTGTGTCAAATTCATAAAAAAGTGCCATAACTATCAAACCTATGGAGATGTTAGTTATATGCCTTCTATGGAACTTCAAGGAGTGACCTTTCCATGGCCTTTCACTATATGGGTAATTGATATCATAAGGGAAATAAGGCTGAGGGCTTTTAATGGCCATCGATACATTATTGTTGCCATAGACTATTTCTCCAAATGGGTTAAGGCTGAGTCCTATGCTATTGTTGGCTCGAAATAAATGTCGAGGTTCATTGAGAAAAACATAATATGCAGATATGGGTTACTGCACCATATCATTATTGATAATGGGGTTCAGTTTTAGCAGAGATGGCCGTACTATTGAAAGACTACAAAATTGAGCATCATAGATTGTCTCCATACAGGCCATAGGCAAATGGGGCAGTGAAAGCTATAAATAAGAATATGAAGAAGATTTTGGCTAAGCTGATGGAGAATTAATAGGATTAGGTAGAATACTTGTAGTTTGCATTGTGGGGGTATTGAACCACCACTAAAACATCAACAGGGGTCACTCTATATTCCTTGGTATATGGATATGAAGTTGTGTTGCTAGTAGAAGTCAAGATCAAGTTGTTAAAGGTTCTGTTAGAATCTAAAATCCCCATATACCAGTGGGTGGAGAGTCGATTAGCGCAGTTGGCACTATTGGACGAAAAGAGGGTGAAAGCAATGTACCACTCCCAATTGTACTAAAAAAGAATAGCTCAAGCTTATAATAAGAAAATCAAGCCAGGGAATATCAAAGCAGGGGATTTAGTACTAAAGCTTACAAGGCCAATCATGATCGATCCGCGAGGAAAATTCAAACCAAGTTGGGAAGGATCGCATTTGGTAAAGAAATTATTCTCCAAAGGTACTACTATCTTATTCGACATGGAAGGAAATGAGTTTAGAGAGCCATAAACCTAGACAAGCTAAAGAAATACTTTTTGTAAAAGTCTCACTAAGGAGAAAACCTCGCAAAGAGGTTGTCTGGGAAAAAGTTAGAGACAAAAATACAAAGGATTAAAGAGTCCTGCTGGATTAAAAACCTCACAAAGAGGTAGTCTAGGCAAAAGTTAAGGATAAGACAAAAGGAGAGGGAGAGATAATATGGTTAGTTGGAAAACTTATAAGGGCAAGCTGACTAATGACGTGAGATGTATCAGAAGAAAAATATATATGCATATTGTGCTTAAGTTAAATGAGAGGATTGCTTTAATTACTATTAAACATTGTATAAAATGTTTATTACAAACTTTTTTACTGGAAAGGAAACACCATCTAATAAAAAGGGAAAATGATGACTTGATTTCATGAACTAATTTTGTCTTCTCTTCTTTTATTGACCACCTTGGGCACTCAATGCTTATAACTCCCTTGTTCTTTTATTTCTAATGAACTCATCTCTTTCTATTTATTGCAAGTGGACCCATGCTTTGTAATGATCATCGGTAATCTAATCTTTATTGTAGTCTAAGTTTCTCTTAATGATTCTGTGAGGCTAAGTAGCCATTAAATGATCCAAGAAGTTTGGAGAGAGGGGTACTGGTTGAAACTTATAAACCAACCCCACAATCAGTTGCTTATGACTATGTTGATGGTAGAGGCAGGTTGGGTTGTAAAAGGTAGAAAAATGGAGGCTGGTGATTGGAACATAGTATGTATAGGATCAGATAGTCACGTGCTATAACCTTCACCAAGGGCACATCCAGTGGATTAGGCTATCGAGAAATGTCAATAGCCAGCTATGAATATCTTCTAGTAAGGGGTGCAGCCTCCTGGTCTAGTAATGCTTGGCTTTATAACTATTAATATCTCGAGGAGGTTCAAGTAAGCCCAATTTCTTATAGGGCCATATCTGCAAAGTTTTAAATGCTTGACCATGATGAAAAAATGATAGGGGAATGAGGATTTAATACAAATGAATTTACCTCCAACAGAAAAGGACTTCTAGAAAATCATCTTATTTTTATGAAGTCCAGTTAGATGAAAGTTTTTACTAGAATGAGAGGAAAAGGGTTGAGTACTACTTCAACCTAATTGAGGACAGAAAGGACTTTTGAATCATAATTTTTAAAAGGGGAGACGAGCAAAAATTAGGTGTATAAGTAGAGGGCCATCATCTGGGGCCAATGAACTTCTCCCTTATCTACACCCATGATGGTTTCGAGTAAAGTTGCTAGTATGATTTTTGAGTCCATAATACAATGAAAGGAAGATCGAGGTGGAAGATTGAATATTCGGGCCATCTGGTACTGAATGGAATGAGGGTTTGGAATTGCAAGGTTAGGAACTACAAGTTGACAAGTGGAGTCTATATGATAGCCAAGAAGGGCCTCAAACTCCTCTAGTAGGGGGCATATTTCAACTGTATTGAACTTAAAGATGTGTTTCTGAGGATCCCAGAATTGAGCCATAGCATGAAGGAAAGGGAAATTAATTCTCCTAGCATGTAATAATCTAAAAATCAAGAGATGAAATGGCTCAAGTTTGGCCCATGATCCATTGTCTAGGCTCTTCAATTTTGATTGTAGCAATTTAAGGCTTTGTTCAGTCATAATTCAAGCTTTTAAGGGTGTTTAGAGAGAGAAAATAGAGGTCAGGGATGAAGGTGTTTCAACAATGGGGCTGAGATGAGGAGGTTGAGCTTTTAAAGAGGAGGGATCACCTTAGCCATGAGGCGATCGCCTCATCACAAAGGCATCACCTTAATGCCAAGAGGTGATCACCTCTTCAGAAGAAGGTAATAAGGCGATCGCCTCTTTAGTAGCGGCAGCTAATAGGATTTTGACAGAATTATATGGTCTTAGTAGTGTAAATCAAAACCTAGTAGAGTAGACGTACATCATGCTTTCACTAGAGCTAAATCGCATGTAAAAAATGAAATCAATTGAAATAAAAAATCAAATTCTATAAACATTCATCCAAGACAAAAAAATATGTGTTCATCATCCAAGTTAAATAAATGAAAAATTGTCAATCAAAAGAGTAGTTCATGGGCCCTAGCCTATCAAGCATCTGATTTGGTATCCTCAGGGTCATCTCCTCCTCCGATATCATTGCCGCTCCCATCCTCATCATCATCATCCTTATCAATATGGAACACATCGACTTGGTGCTCAAGAGTGGCAATCCTCGCCTTACTAGCCTCATTATGATCTTGTTCAAATAAACTACATGTTAGTAAACCATACGAGCATGTACACATATAAGTGTAAGAAGGTCTTTACCCTCCACTGTTGAGTGATGTCCCTTTAGGCCTCTATTATTTGATACATGTATATGCCTTGCTCTAAAGGAATCTGCATCATTGAATGAGTGTTAGAACTAACAAATATGTCAAAAATGACTACAAAAATAGGTTAAAAGCAGACTCACATGAGTGGCACCACTAAGAACACATGCAGGGGTAAGATCCTTGTCCAAAGTCAGGAACTGACAAGATAACTCTCCAGGAGGGACCTAATAGTGAGCTAAGGGGTTAGGAATGTGAACAAAGCTGCCATCGATGAAATGAGAGCTACAAGTGGTAAGAGGTCTGGTATGTTCAACAGCAGCTGAAGTCCCCTCTTTGCTTAAATCAAGGCAGCATCTCAAGGGCTCCCTTTCCTACACCTGAAGCTGGGCATGAGGTGCAGGTCTAGTAGTTGTAACCTAAAAATAGAGGGAAAGATTATGTAAGAACATGATAATTCTAAAGAAAAAGGGGAAAGCGATGAAGATATACCTGAGAGGTAGAAGTGGTGTGAAAGGGAATCATCAATAGAAGATGAGTCCGAATGAACTGCATATATTGGCTTTTGACCTAAACTGTTTGATCCATGGCCGGTGAACCAGCAAGAGCTTGGGTGAGGTCATCACCCTCCAACTCATATGTGCAAAGCATACTATCAGTAAGAGACTTGGAAACGCACCTTAATCTAGCACCCCACGCCAATTTATGACCCGCTCCTCGAGGTACCAAGCCCGATAGCCTAGTCCATAGAGAAGTACCCTCCTTTGAGCTAGAGGTCTAGACCGAGTCATCTTAACATTTCACCTTTCCTCAGGGCCCCACAAGTCATGTAGGATCTTCAAAAGTAGAGGCATTAGCAGGTAAGTGGATTAAGTTCATGTAGGTTACTAATAAATATAAATATGTTTTTATAGGTATCGCGTTCTGTGTCAAGGAGTTCAGATGCTGCTTATGAATGTGGACCTAGGCAAGATGCCTCTTTAGGACCTGGTTGCCATTGCATCTGCCGATGGCAGGAAGGTGGTGCCCTACTCGCTGCATGCTGAGAAGCAGCTCCAGCTCCAAGGCCCATACCTTTTAGGAAAATGGTTAGCCAATGTCAATGAATAAATATCGAAATAAGTCAGGAAGAGAGAAGGGTCATACCTTACTAGAACAATATGCTAAAAGTTACAGAATCTCTTAGCCCCATGGACTACCTCATCCATGCTCCAGTATAAGTATACAAGGGCGCAACTGCCCTAGTTGAAGGTAGACACCTGGTCCAAGTCCTAGAGAGGTAGCAGAAACATCATGTCTATAGAGTTAGCAATATCAACAAAGAAAGTGATGCTGAGTAAGTAAAGCAGAAAGGCCCATACAACCTAGTTAACTTCACATGGAGTGACCATTACCGCAGCTCTCTCCTGAGTATAAAAACTCCATATCAAGCCAAACTTAAAGGTATGGATCCCCTTCATGTCCGAGATTATACCCAGGAGGTGCTTGATGAACACGACCTTGTCTGGAGTTAACTAATGTAGGCTCACATCAAGAGGAATAAGATCCCCAACATATGCTATCCCGATGACGGAAGTAAAGGAGACCGAATCTAAAGTGAGCTATCCAAACAGGAGGTGGAAGGTATAGTCATATCAAACCACCTCTCTATCAGCACATAAAGCGGCTAGTAGTCTATTTGACCCTGCTTAGCAGGAAGTGAGAGGATGAAGTCCTTAAACCCAATCTCTTGAATCTGGTCCTTTTGGTCCTCAATTAGTTCATTATAAAAGACCTGAGCCCTATGGAAATTCCCAGCACCTTTGAACATTTGTGCATCATGCTGTAGAGGAAATCAAGGAAGTTAAATTAATATAATGTATTTTGTTGTCTTTTTTAAATTAAAACTAAGAATAAGAGAGAATGGGGCTTTTAGCTTGCCCTATCGATAAGGCGTGATGCCTCAGTAACGAGGCGATCGCCCCATCACGATGGCAACTGCCTCAGCATCAAAGGTGATACTCTTTGCGTGTTGTCAATGGAGTGATCGCCTCTTGTGAAGAAGTGATCATTTCTTTAGTGAGGCAATTGCCTTATTAAAGAGGCGACTGTCTCATTAAAGAGGTGATCATCTCTGCACAACGCAGACAATGACTGGTTTCTTATTTGTTTTATCAAATCCATGAATGTAGTAATTAAATAACCCAGTTTTTTAATCATAAATGATAAATAAACATGAATTAACATTGACCCATTTTGATTTATAGAAAAAATAAGGAAGAATCAAGTACCAACCTTTCTAGATGCTAATGAATAGATATGGGTTCTTAGATCCACTAGAAGAGGAATCAAATCTCCTTTTGTCAATCCAAGACTTCACGGGGTGTTAGCAAAAGGTGAGACATGATCCCATTCGAGTATGGGACGCGATCTCTCATTGTCCATTTTTGAAGAAGTGAAAGCACGGGAAGTGGTGAAGAAAAAAGAAAAGAAAGAAAAGGAAAAAAGGAAGAAGAAAGAAAAGTATGCTTTTATAATAAACAGTGGGGTAGGGTAAAACAAAGATGATTAATGATGAGATTCCCTTGGGCGCCTCTCAGGAATCAAGGTTGAGAAGTGAAAGTTTTAGTCAATGTTTTTAGTTAAGTGATGTTTTGGGGCTAGGAAAACCCCAAAGAATGTGCTACGATAAAGAAAATGGTTATTCGGGTAGTATCCTCGAAGCTCAGGATCAAGAGAGGGTTGTATCCCTGAAGCTTATGATCAAGAAAAAGGCTATTCAGGTAGTATCCGTAAGCTCGGGATTGAGAGAGGGTTGTATTTCTAAAGCTCATGATCAAAGGGAGGGCTATTTGGGTAGTATCCCTAAAGCTTGAAGACTAAGATAACTGTTCAGGTAGTATCCTTGAAGTCAAGGTTGAGTGACAATCGAACTAAGAAAATCCAAAAGTCACATCCTCAGTTGAGTGGTAATCGAGCTAGGAAAACTCAAGAACTAAAGTCAAGTGATGAGGATTAGGAAAATCCAAGAATCACATCCCCAGTTGAGAGATCAACGGGCTAGGAAAACCTAAGAATCACATCCCCAGTTGAGTGATGAACGGGTTAGGAAAACCTAAAAATCACATCCCTAGTGGAACGATAGTCGGGCTAAGAAAACTCAAAGATCACTGTCTTCGTATAATTTACTAAATATTAATGAGTGGCTAATCAGGCCAGGAAAACCCAAGGAACATGGCCACATTTTAAGTCAAAGCACTCACCTCTCAAGCGAAGTTCAAGATTTAGGTATGTCACCTACCTTTTGCTTTTGTTTGCATTATGCATGTGATTTTCTTGAAAAACTGATTTGCATGTGTTTGGTTTTTTTAAAAATCAAGGGAAAACTATAGATACCTGATCCGATCGGCCTATGAATTAGGGGCGGACTGCTAGTGCTCGGTTTGATTGGCCCACACTAAAGCCCAATGATGAGAAAACTCAAAACTCGAATGCAAGAGAAGCCTAAAATCCTTTCAAAAATGAGCCCAGAAACCTCCTAAACTATGCCCAAAGCCCTTCTAAACTAAGCCTAAGTAGGCCTTGGCCCACCAAGCCTAAGGCAAGGTAGGCTAGAGATGTGACACCTCTGTGAAGAGGCGATCGCCTCATCATAGAGGCACCGTCTCTATAGTAGCCACTTGCCTCTACATTAAATGCAAAAGAGATAATGGTGGTTGATGGAAGGCCCACCCCAACTGAAACTCAGTCTCTGAGAGGAAGAAAAAGGAAATTTTTGGGGATGAGGAGAGTTAGAAAAAGCAATGATGAAAGAAAGGTAGTAGGGGCATGGCCTAGGTGAGAGAATAAAAATAATAGAGAAGAGAGAAAGAAGATGAGGTTGGCAATTCTGAAAAAAGGAGAGAAAGAAGAAAAGCTCTGAAACTATAGAGGGAAAATGAGGGGCATTCTAAGGAAGGAAGAGGAGAAAACCAAAGAAGGAGGGCCATTTTCTTGAGGAACAAAGGAAAAACTTGCATTTAAAAGAAGCCTAACTTATATCCATCTTTAAGGGCTAATCATTTTTTATCAAAATCTTTTTTTTCAATAATTTTCTTACTCCTTTCTTGTGATTGAGCTTCTAGCTTGCATGCTTTTTTATTAGTTAGCATAACTTTTAAGCTCATTGTTTGTTCACTTATTTTCTTATGTCCATTATATATGATTTGCCATGAATTAGCATGATTATTTGAATCTTAAGCATAAAAGTGTATTTAGTGTCTTCATTTCAGTAAAGCTTTTACTTGAAAATATAAGTTTTTATCATTTTAAAAGTAGTCTAGGGCTGTTAATTGGGTGATCACTTCTTTAAAGAGGCGTTTCCCCACTATCCTAAGGTGAATGGCTCTTCATAGAGGCAATCACCACTTTGACAGGCCTTCACATGGTTTTACTACTTTTTGTACATTATAGCCATTTGGCCTACTGATTGGGTGATTGCCTCTCCAAATAGGTGTTTCCTCATCGTTGTGAGGAAATCGTCTCTTCATAATGGTGACCACCACTTCTATAAGTCATTATATGTTTTGTAAAGCATTCTATGACTTATATTTGTGTTCTCTATGAGTATCATGTGCTGATTGCCAATTGAAAGATAATACTATTATTTATGTAAGAGAATTAATTGGTGTTTGTTGCAGGGATTATTTGGCGTCCTTTAATCACCAAATAATAATTCGACTAATAAGTTTTGAGGGACTTTTGCTTGGATAATTAGTTTATTGTTAGTTTATTTTTAGTATATGTATGGTTTATTTTTTATATATTATACTCTTATGACTCCAAAAGCATTGTAATCCTTATTCCCTTCCCCTTTTGATTTTGAGTGAATGGTTGTAAATATTGATTATTTATTTTATTTATAATAAATGTTGGGAAAAAGTGCATGAAAAAGATTAATGTGCAAATTTGGATTTAATTATAAAACTTGGCAATTATTTGAAGGCAATTACAATCTGCATGGTAGTTAAGAGATAATCAAATAATTAAAGGTAATAAATCAAAAAACAAAAATGGAGGCCAACCGCAAGGTTGGGTGAGCATTCAAATGCTCATACCCAGTTTTTGAACCTGTTCTCTAATGATGGCTTCTGAGAATCTTCGTGAAATCTAGTTGTCATCTAAGTGTGTCCCAACTTTCATCCGAGTGGTGACTCCATCTCTAACTAGGCTTAAGACCTATCTTGTATTTCCAAGTAGGCCTTAACCCACACAGTGCCGTGATTGCCAACACTTGGGCACACGCTAAATTGTACCATGCACAGTTACATAAGATAAACTCATATTGTAACAAACTAGTAACAATAATTTTATGATAATAGTTTACTACGTTAATACCCTCGGTCAAGTTGATGGAGAGTGAGCCAAAAGATGCAGCTTGGAGGATATGTAGTCAATTTGACTAAGACCCTTAGCCACATGCTCGTGAAAAAAATGAAAATCAAGCTCGATATGTTTGGTTCAAGCATGGAAGATGGGATTGGAGAACATATAAATTGGTCCAATATATCACACCATTAAATGGGTTTAATAGGACAAGAAAATCCAATATTAGATAATAACAATTAAATCTAAATTAATTCAATAATGGCTTTAGCAAAAGCTTTATACTCACTTTCAAATGAAGAAAAAGCAACAATAACTTATTTCTTAGCCCTCTAAGATATGAGGGAAGTCCTTAGATAAATACCATAGCCACTAATAGACCATCGCGTGTCTGAACACCCCCCCAGTCATTGTCAGAGTAGCATTGAAAAGAATGATTGTTAGTGGGGGCAAACTAAAGAGAAAATTAATGGTGTGCTTAAAATACTGTAGAAGCTCTTCACACATGCTTAATGGACTTTAACTGGGGAGTGCATGAATTGACTGTGGTGATTAACTATAAAAGCAATGTCTGGATGAGTGAAGGTTGCATACTGTAAGGTGCCAACAACATGTTTATAAAGATTCAGTTGATCAAATGGCTTACTGAGATGCTTGGATAAGACAAGAGTAGTAGCCATGGGAGTCAGGCAGCCTTTGGCACCTTGCAACCTAGTTTTGATAAGAAGATTAGTTAAATATTTTTATTGACTAATGGAAACTCCAACAGTCTAATAATTATTTAAGTCACTTGGATGGCAAGAAAAGACTGTAAACTCTAGACATCTTTAACGGGAAATATATATTGAAGCCAAGAGATGGCCTACTAAATGAGCACTAGAGAAGAACCTGTAATAATAATATCATCAATGTAAATGATTAAGATTACCAAGTCATTGCCTTGCTAGAAAAGGAACATGGATGAGTCAACCTTGGAAGAAGAGAAGCCATGTTGCAAAAAAAAATGTGCTTAGCCGAGAGAACCATGCATGAGGTGCCTGCATTAAACCATAAAGAGATAATTTTTAAAAGGCAGACATAATTAGGATGTTGTGGATTTTTGGAATCTTTGAGGTTATTCCATATAGACTGTGTCAATATGGTCACCATAAAGGAAAGTATTAAAGATGTCCAACTATTTTAAACTCTAGTTTTTTATTGCAACCAGAGATAGAATAATGTGAATTGTTGTCAATTTCACCATAAAACTAAATGTTTGATTATAGTCAACACCATCTAATTGATTATATACCTTAGCTACAAGTCTAGCTTTATAGCAAGAGATACTGTTATTTAGGTTCCTTTTTATTCAAAAAATCCATTTGTTGCTGATGTGGACCAGATAGCCCTATAGTTCATAGAGTGTTTGGATTTTGATAAAAGGGCTAAAGTGCATAATAGTGGTTCAAAAGCCCATAACTTTTGACATTAGTGGAGTTACGGGGCCCACAATATATCAAATCAAAGCTTATTCAGAGATCTTTACTTTTGATAGGATTTACTATCATTACCTAGTTTTTGGCCTAAATTCAGCCATTTAAAGTACCATTTTAGGGTTTAAAGTTTTATGTTCATTTTTTATTGTTTTCGAATTTTGTTTGGCCTTTTTATCATTTTCTTTTTAAGGTTTTATCATTAGCACTATTTATTCATCATGTTATATTATATAAATAGCTTTTAATAATTTCTAATAAAAAAAGACCTATTTTCTAATTTTTGGTATTCGATTGAATCAACAAAATTAATGCTAATTTCCTGGTATTTTTGAATTAACAGGTTATAAAAGGTTATATTTCTAGTATTCTCCTCCCTTCAATAGATTTCTAATAGTTATCCCATTTAATTACAGCTTCCACTATATCAGTTGCCCACTATATTATGATTCAAAGACCTAGGTATAAGTTGCCAGGCATGCTTTTGAAGAAGAGCATTAATTTCATCCTACATTGTATTGTGCCACTTAGGATGTTTATTAGTAACAAAGAAGGAATGAGGTTCAATTTGAAGAAGGGAAGTGGTGGATTGGGTTTTAGGTTAGATGGGCTTAACAATGGGCAATAGTGGAGGACCATAACATTATAGAATAAGTGTAGGTAGAAGGGGGAGGCTGAGTGGTGTTCGTGTTTGGGTTAAGAGTGGAGTGTTGATTGGGATATAATAAGAAGTCGACAACTAGTTTCAATTCAAAATTAGTTAAGGATGGGTGAGAAGATAATGGAAAGAGATAAAGATAAGGGAGATGGGGTTGGGGTATCTGACGTTATTGTGGAAGTGGGAAGAAATTAGGTTGGAACTAGAAGACATACCTTAGGGATTCAGATAGATATGACTTATAGTCAATTGCAACCAATCTATAGGAGTAAGAGTTGAAGAAGAGGACGATGGTGATAATGTTTTACAGGAAATAAAGATTCATCAAACTTGACATGGTGTGCCATGAAGACTCGGTTACTAGAAGGATCAAGTTAATGTATAAGAGATGGTCCTAAATAAATGCATGGTTTTTTCTAAAGAATAAATTTGGAATTATTATATGGTCTTAACAATGAGTAACCACAATAACCAAAAATTTTAAATTTGTGATACTTGGGGTCAACACCATACAATTTGGAATATAGTGTGTGAGATTAAAAATAAGTGTAGGCATTGCATTTATAAGAAAAATAGTGGTGTTAAAAGCATATGGCCAAGACATGAAGGGAACACGACCATGAGCTAGCAATGTTAAACATGTATAAATAATATGTCAACATTTTCATTTTGTAAGCCCATTTTGTTCATGTGCATATGGGCTGGTGATGCAATGTAAAATTCCTAGAGATTTGAGAAATTGATTAACTTTTAAAATTTGCCACTCAATAGGAATGAAAAGCTTGGATGGTAGAATGAAATTGAGTTTTAACAAATTGATGAAAATTAATAAAAACATTATAGACTTCACTTTTATTTTTAAAAAAGAAAAATCCATGAAAATCTAATCAAATTATAAACAAAATGAACAAAAGATTTATAATTAACATTAGAAAGAATAGGGGAAGGTCTCGAAACTTTAGAATGTATAATTCGAAAAGGAGTACTAGATTTATGTTCTATAAAGGCGAATGGTAACTTGGAAAATTACCTAAAAGACAAGATTGATAAGGGGAAGTAGGTGTTGTTGAAACATTGAAGTGATGTTGTTTAGCAATGCTAGAGAGCACTTGATGATGAGGATGACTAAGGCAAGAATGCCGCAGAGAAAATGAGTTAGAAAAGTCTGTGAGAAATGCTTTATTAAAATTGGATGGGAATTGATAGATGCCATGTCTATTTTTGCCCTTCAGTAGTATTTGTCTGATGTCCCGATCCTTAACAACAAAAGAGTAAGGCCAAAATTCAAAATAGTAATTATTATTAATAAAAAGTTTATGTAAAAAAATTAGGTGCTTAGAAATATAGGGAACATGAAGAGTGTTAGGCATAATTAAAGATTTAGATGGTGTAGTTAAATGGCATGTACCCATATGAGCAATGTCCAAACCTTTGCCATCACCAATGTAAAAGCTTATTGAATTTAGAGAATGGTTGAGGAAGGTGGAGAGAACCTAAGTCTGGAGTAATGTGCGGTGAGGCACCAGTGTGGACTAGCCATGGTTGAAATGAATGATGATAGGTAGTGTGTGCTTATAGTGAGAAGGTAAATGAAGGTTGGGAAAAAGAAGGACATTGATATTTGTATTAAAACACTGATGTAGTGTGATTATGCAATCCATAAAATTTGGCATGAGATGCCTTTATGACTATGGTTCTGCCATAGAGGTCTATAAGTTGGAATTTTAAAGCTGGATGAGGCATATGCTTGAGAATAAAGAGAAGATTGAATAGGTGGTGTGGGTAGTAATTATGATTTATGAGCAAAGTTAGCCATATATGAATTATAATTACTTTTGAGAAGTATTTCATATGACACCAGTTGATTATGTAATTCATTAAAAGTAACAAGTTTGGTTCTTATATTCAAAGAGGGAATAATACCTTGATATTCAAGGCCAATATTGTAAAAGATGATGGTATTGAATTCAACGGTAGACATACTTCTTCCTATGGCTACTAGTTCATCAGAGATGGCTTTGGCTTTGTAAACATATTCAGTGACTGAGAGGTAGTTTTTTTTTTAACTTTTACAATTCAATGTGAAGTTAAAATTGCTGGTTTTAGGACACTACTCCAAATGCATTGGCAAGTGCAGTCCAGGCTTGAAGAGAAAACATCACTCCAATATTTCGGGAAAAGATATCGTCGGTGAGGGAAGAGAAAATCTAGGACAATAACATCTAATCCTTTTTAAACCATGTTTGAAATTTAGGATTGGGAATTGGAGAAGGATAATTATCAGTGTTCATAATTGTTGCAAGTGCTGGTGGTTTAGATCCATTAACATATCCTATGAGATCTTGAGAATTCAAAGAGGTATAAATTGAGTCTTATAAGCAAGGTAATTTTTTAGAGTTAGTTTAATAGAAAAATTGATTTAGGTAAAGGTTAAAAAAGATGCTGAAGAAGAAACATGAACAACTAATTGAGTTTCAATATTTGATGGCATTATGTTCTGATTCCTTCTAAAAGTGAATAGAAAGAGAACAATTTGGTATTGTATTTTTTTTTATGTATAATGAAGTTATTTAAAAATAGTATTTATATAGTGATAAGTTACATAAGATAAACTCACTTTATAACAAACTAATAACAATAATTTTACAATAATAATTTACTACGTTAATAATCCCAATATTAACCTAATAATATTTAAAAAACTAACTATTTAGTTGATTAGTCTTTACAAACTTCTTACTAACAATGACTGAAACCAAACTCTAAAATCTTAAGTTCCTTTTTTTTGGAGTTTCCTCTCTACGATGTTTTAGGGTTTCTAAAATTTAGTTGCTAAAGTTCTCTTTATTAACCTTAGATTTGATGGCTCGAGAACTTGAGCTTTAATTTTATGCTTACTCATATTAAAGAGGAGGCTATTGATTTATGAGTCAGTGAAGTGGATAAAAATAACTCCTCTCTTCATGCTTACTATATTGTAAGGAGAGTGGTATCTAGAAAACCATTCAATTTGAGGGCTCTTTCAGGCTCTCTTCAAAGGGCGTGACATTTGAATAAAGGTTTTAGACTTTAAAAAGTTGACTTTTATCTATTTTTCAATGATTTTAAGTTAAAGTCTAATCATGATAGGGTTTTGAAAGAGTTTCTAAAGCATTTTGATTGTCAATTAATTATCCTTGGTAAATTAAACAATAAGGAATAACCATTTAAGATTATTCTCAATATGTGTCCTTTCTTAGTATGAATTTATAATATGCATCTTAATAGAAGGATCGAGATTCTATTCACAAAATTACTTTTAGGGATGGGACTTTAAATGATATTGATTTATAGGGCAAGTTCATTAGGGTTCATATTTCTATTGATGTAATATAACCTTTGAAAAAGAGGAATGATGATTATTAATAGCAAAGGTGAGCGATTTTGGGTGTACTTTAAATATGAATGGTTACCAAGCTTTTACTACTAGTGTGGGATTCTAGAACATACGTAGGATGATAATGATATGAAATTGGATGATGTGGATACTTCCTTATGACTCTATGATCCAACTCTAAGGGAATCTCCATTCTAGAACCATTATGTGTTCCATATAGTAACTTCTAAAGGAAAATTTCAAGGATCTTTGTCTAATGCTCATTTAAATAGTGTTTTTAATGTAACTTTTTATAAAGACAATTAATAGTGGAATACTATACTTTTAAATCCTCCTTATACCTTTGAGTTGCAGGATCACACAAAGGAAGGTCATGTGCCATAAGCTTGTAAATAGAGGAATAAATATTAAAATATGTTAATTCAAGCATGAATGCTATAAATCAATCTTCTAGGACCTATTAAATCTAGGATTGATAGGAAACAAGCATTGAATTCATAAGGAATACTAAAATTTAAAGAGGCAAGAAGATTTTTGTATTAAAATTCCAAAACAAAATTGTCTTCAAATTAGAATAAAATAAATATACAGCTTCACCAATGCAATCATAAAAGAGAAGGCCCAATTGAAGATAAAATCGATCATGAAAATAGATATAAGAATGACTTTCGATTTGATATAATGTGGGCCCAGAGTCAAAAGTTATAGCCTTTTAAAGAACTGTCGCATGATGCGATGCTTTTACCATTTACTTGTTCTATAAACTATAGAGCTAGCTAATCCACACTATAAGTTGATATTGCTCATAATGATTTGTTGCTTAATATGTGTTAGAGAATTAGGTTATAATGACATATACAGAGGCTCCAATATCTTCTTTTGATAAAAAAAAAGGTTAGTTAGTTCACATGCTCATGCAAGTACACATCACACTTTCAATAATTTCATATATTCCATCCATAGAAAATAAATAAGAATAATAATAGAAAGGGAAATAATTAAAATAACAAAAGCATTGAAATAAACCAACAAATAGGGATGCAAATGGGGATGCATGATGCAAGATTAACAATTTAAATACGTTGGTGCCAAAATATACTTTTATTATGAAAGCACAAGCTTTAGGATGAAAAATATAAAATTTATAGGAAAAAGGGAAAAATCAACAAAATTGCATTTTTCAACCATAAAAATATGAAATTTATGATGAAAATTGTAAAAATGTAAAATAAAAAGAGTAAAAATAATAAAAACACAATTTTCACCATAAAAATATAAAATTTATGATGAAAAATGCAAAAAATTTTAACATAAAAGAACAAAAATAATAAAATCCACTTTTTATCCAAAAAATATGAATGTTATGATAAAAAAAAGTAAAAATATAATTTAAAAGGAATAAAAATATTAAAAATGATAAACATGAATCTATCAACACAAAAATATAAATTTTATGACAAAATGGAAAATTTATAATAAAAAGAACAAAAATAATAAAAATTCAATTTTCACTATAAAAATATGAAATTTCAAAATAAAATATAAAAATTTAAAATAAAAAAGAGCAAAATAATAAAAACAATAAAAATACTATTTTTACCATAAAAATATAAAATTTTATGATGAACATGCACAAATTATAATAAAAGGAACAAAAATAATAAAAATGCAATTTATGATGAAAAATGCAAAAATGCAAAATAAAAAGAATAAAAATGCAATTTTCACAAAAGAAAAAAAACATTATAATGAAAAATGCAAAAATTATAATAAAAGGAAACAAATAATAAAAATGATAAAAATACGATTTTCACCATAAAAATATCAACTTTATGATGAAAATTCCAAAATTTGTAATAAAACAAAATTAAAATAATGACAAAAATAAAAATGAAATTTTTACCATAAAATATGAACTTTATGATAAAAATATAAAAAATTAAAATAAAAAGAACAAAAATAATAAAAATACGATTTTCACCATAAAAATATGAACTTATCATGAAAGGTGCAAAGATCATAATAAAATGAATAGAAATGGTAAAAATAATAAAACTGGGGTTTTTATAATGAAAAAACAAAAATGATAAAAAGATGCCATTTTTATTATTAGAACATGGATTTCATTATGAAAATATATAGTTTAGCACCAAAATGCCCGCTTTACTAAAAATAAAATATGATATCACATGCGATACAAATATGATATAAAAAATGTGAAAAATCATAATTAAATGCAAAATATTTAACAAATACTCCCAAATTTTACTCAAACTTCCTACACTATCCACATATCATATACTACTTTCAAACATCACCGAAATCACATTTTCACACCAAATTAATAAAATAAATAAAATGAATGCAAATTGATGCAAAAATGATACAAATAAAAAATAGAATTAGGAGAAGAAGACAAAAATGATATGCAAATGTAAAAATATAATTTTTATAAAAAATAATTTAAGCATCCTTAAAGGGATTTACTGTTGTAGTGCGCTTTGACTAAGATATAGTTTGGTTTAATTAAAAGAAAGTATTGAAAATCCTAAAAAATAAATAAAAAAGAGGCTTGTAGTGTTTAGTTGATTGGTTTTTATTGACCCTTTGTATGATCAAGGTCATGATCAATCTCTACTCCACCTTGGTTTTAACTTTAACAATCAATTTTAGTTGCTAACTTTTACATTTGAGTTAGGTTTAAGGGTACAATTAATAGGCCTTGAATTAAAGTCTAAACAAGGCC
This sequence comes from Mallotus nudiflorus, assembly GCA_947683625.1. Lineage (NCBI taxonomy): Eukaryota > Viridiplantae > Streptophyta > Magnoliopsida > Malpighiales > Euphorbiaceae > Mallotus > Mallotus nudiflorus. Next base: position 1,233,601 of record CANTUR010000198.1, read on the forward strand.
ATTTGAAGGTGAAATTGCCCCTCGCTAATTCCTCACGATCGTAAGGGTAGCCATTGGCATGAACTAGATGAAGAGTTGAGTGTGAACAACTCTGCATTATTTAGTAGCACTGCTCATGGTTTTGAGCGGCTTGTGAGGAGCAGGTCACAACTGTGAGAAGTCCTCCTAGTAGCTCTCTAATGGCTAGTTGAAGCTCCAACAGTCATATCTTTCATGGCTCATGACTATGAGCTCCCCCTTATGACTGTGAGTGGCTTTTCAACTGTAAAAAGCTATTTTTTATTAAATAAAGAATGGTGGAGCTTGGGGATGCAATAAATGGCCTTTAACAGCTAGATTTCAAGTCCCCTCATTTGAAAACTTCATTTTAAATACACCTTTGAAAACTTCATTTGAGTAGTTACACACTTTGATTAAGCATTCAATTTGTTTTTAGAATTTGTAGAGTCATTAATTCTCTTTTATATTTCAATTTATTAAGTGTGGTTGTGTAATGGGCTTAGGTTCTTTTTCTTTATTTCTTAGGTTGAAAAAGGAATTGAGGAAGTAAGTTTAGAAGGAATTAGTTTAAGTGTTAGCCATTGATACACTTAGTTTTGGTTTTAAGAGTAGGCCAAGAAAACTCTTTGTGTAAGGTTTAAGTGTGAGCCTTAAAAACACTTAGGAAAAGGTATTGAGTGAGCCTTAAAAACTCAAGTTGTAAAGGTTTGAGTTGAGCCTTGAAAAACTCTCTTGTAAACTCAATCTAAGAGAATAAATTGAAGTGGGTGATTGAAAACCCTAACTTGGGGATAAGTTAAATGGAGATGTGGGATTGGTTGAGAATCCAAACTCTTAAAATACCTTGTGTCCATTTCTCTTTTCTTCATCCCTTAATCTTTCTCTTAATTTATTTTAGTCTCTTTTAAATTTCTAAATCCATATTTACCACCCCTCTAGGGCATTTTTTTTGGTATTAGAGCTTAACTTCTTAGAACTTAATTATAAGGAAAGATCATGGTGAGTGAATTTTTTCTTTTCAAACCTTTAGACCTTTTTTTAATAGAAGTGATTACCCCTATTAGAAGCATAAAATGGACCTTTATTTAGATAATGGTCTTTAAGACTATGGGATGTAATTTTAGATGGGTAAAATCCTCCTATGGAAAGAGTAGAAAGGGTTGAAGCTCCAAAAGATAGAGGGAGATGGTCATAAGAAGAAAAGGAAGAAAATTTCAAAATCAAAAGAGCCATGACCATTCTCCTTAGCTCTATATTGAGAAAGGAAGGAGGCAAACTTCAACAATGCATTTCGACTAAGGAGATGTGGGAAAGTTTGGATAAACATTATGAAGGCAAAATCTAAGTTAGATTAAAGAAGGTTCAAATCCATGTCTATGAGTAGGAACTCTTCAAGATAAAGCCTCATGAGTCCATAATTGAGATGAACAATAAATTGAATACCCTCTTGACAACCTTAAGAAAATTGGGCAAGCACTACTCCAAAGAAGAAGTCAACAATAAAATCTTAAGAGTGATACCTAAGAAGGATTAGGAATCAAGATTAACCTTCATTAAGGAAGTTTATGATCTTTCCTTGCTTTTGATTGATATTCTTATTGATAAGCTTCTCACTTATGAGCTTACTTTAAGACAAAGGAAAGAGGAGCAACAATGTACAGAAGAAAAGAATAAGGAGCTTTGCATTTAAAGCATCATTAGAGTCAAGTGATGAAGACGACGTTGAAGACTTAAGTGAAGATGGTAAGGATATTACATCATTCACTAAATACTTCATAGAGTACTTAAGAAAGAAGAACTTCAATAAGCACAAGGAATCCAAGAAGGGTGGATTCAAAAAGGCTAAGGAAGTCATATGCTTTAAATGCAAGAGGCCTAGTCACATTTAAGATGAATTTCCCAAGCTTAAGCATAAGCACAAGGAAGCAAAGAGAGGAGAAGAGCTTTCAAAGCCACTTGGGTTGACTCATCCAAATCCAAGATGGAGGAGCAACAAGAGCCATTAAACCATTGCTTCATGCCCTTAGAGGATGAATTTATGGTACCCCTCTTATCTAATTCTTTTTATAATAATTCTAGTGATGCTTTATATGATGATAAGGAACTCAATAATGAGAGCTTTTTAATAAAAAAAAATTAGTTTTGAAATGTCAAAAACTACTTTTAAATAAAAAGTTTTATTAATAAAAGTTTTTAAAGTTGTATAAGAGTTTTAAGGATTTAAAATTAGAATTTTCATATGTTAGTTCCTTAACTTAATTTTGATTTGAAAGCTTCAACTTCTTTGAAAAATGATTTTAATAAAACGAAGAAAGAAAATGAGTTACTTTTGAAAGAAATTTTAGAATTAAAAGGCATCATTTCTAAATTTCAAAAAGGGAAAGAGACTCATGATAAAATATTAATTTCTCAAAAGTCTTATAGTGATAAAAATGGAATTGGTTTTTCTAATAGAGCCTTTACATTATTAAGTTACTCCAAATTTATCAATGCTACTCTTTCCTCATCCCCCACTCCTTGTGGGAGCTCTAAAACTTATGATTTTAAGACCAAGAGTCTTATGAATGCAAGTGAAAACAGAAAGCCTTAAAAGGCTAATGTTACTAAGGCTCACATTTTTAAAGCTAAAGGTAAGAAACTTCAACCCCATTATGCGTTCATGTATCACAATAAAAGGCACACATATATGCACCTTAGATCTAAAAAATTTATGGATTGTGTGATTGTGAGATGCATAATTATCCTAGAAATTTTTATGTCTAGGAAAGCAACCAACCATCTTAGCAATGAATTATCTTTAAAAGTTGGTAGAAAAAATAAATTTACGAAATTAAATTTTTTTATTGCATGAAATTTAGGCACACTAATAATGTGTATTACTATAGAAAACTTCATCTCAACCTTCTATCTATGCACTGTAACAAACCTAGACTAAATAAGGTTTGGATTTAAAAGGTTGTTTGATGATTTTTACCATTAGGTGCCAATTATTAATAAATTAATAAAATTTATTTATTTAGCTTATCAATAAACTTGCACATATCAAAATGTTCAAAGAGAATTTGACTCTTTGCATGATTGAAATGATTCTCATTGTTATTCACATTTCATTTTTATTTAGAATCGTTTGTTTTACTTAGTATTTTATATTATACACTCTTTTTGAATTACATATTTACAATCATAATTGCTATTGCTAATTCATTGTTGTATGATTATCATATGCTTCATTTTTTTTCATTTCTTTTAATAAGAATTGGTATTTGCAACTTGTTAATAAACCAAACTCTATGGTTTATTAATAAATATGCTAACTTCAAGTTATCTAAAAAGAATTTCACCTTTGCATAATCAAAATGCTTTTTAAACTTTACTTAATTTTGATATGCTATTCTCTCATCCCTTTTCAATTGGTATTAAAAGCCTTTAGTATCAATCCTTTATTTTAATTAATATCATTTTTCAAATGGTATCTTATTATTTAATTGGTATTTTATAAAGGGGGAGACAAATTGGCATGATTATTCTTTTAATGCCTTGTTTTATGTTTTATAAAGAGTGATAGAAATTGATTTTTTAATTAATATTCATTTGACTCATTTTTTATATTTTACTTCCTCCCTTTTTAACATTGTTAAAGGGAAGAGAAATTTGGTATTTTGAATGATAATGAACATGATTGAATTATGAGTAGAATGCCAAAGGGGGAGAACTTAAATAATTGATATATTTAAACTTCTAAGAATATATTAAGGGGGAGAAATTTTTAAACCCCTTAGAATACGATTGAGGGGGAGTATTATGAAAAAAATGCACACATTCACTTAGTTGCTAAATTACTTTGGTTTTAACTTTAACAATCAATTTTAGTTGCTAAATTTTACATTTAAGCATGTTTATAAGTTAGGCTCAAGGGTACAATCAAAAGGCCTTGAATTGAAGTCTAAACAAGGCCATTTAAAGGTCAAATTACCCCTCATAATTGTGAAGAGGGTCATAGGCATGAACCAGATGAGGAGCTAAGTGTGAAGAACTTTTCACCTCTCACTAGTGCTACTCATAGTATTGAGTGGCTCATGAGGAGTAGGTCACGATCATGAGAAGTCATCCTGTAGATCTCTAATGGCTAGTTGAAACTCACACGGTCATATATTTTATGGTTCAAGACTATGAGTCTCCCCTCACTACCGTGAGTGGAGATTCAACTACAAAATCCTATTTTTTATTAAATGAAGAATGGTGGAGCTTGGGGATGCAATGAATGGCCACCAATAGCTAAATTTTAAGTCCCCTCTATAAATATACCTTTGAAAACTTCATTTAAAGTAGTTGTACACTTTGATTAAGCATTCAATTTACTCTTAGAATTTGCAAAGCTCATTAATTCTCTTTTTTATTTCAATTAACTAAGTGTGGTTATATGATGGTTTTAGGTTCTTCTTCTTCTTCTTCCTTAGGTTGAAAAAGTAATTAAGGAACTAAGTTTAAAAGGAATTAGTTTAAGTGTTAGTCGTTAAAACACTTGAGTTTTGGTTTTAAGAGTGAACCAAGAAAACTCTTTGTGTAAGGTTTAAGTGTGAGCCTTGAAAACACTTAGGAAAAGGTTTTGAGTGAGACTTAAAAAATTAAATTGTAAAGGTTTAAGTTAAGCTTTAAAAACTCTCTTGTAAACTCAATCTAAATGAATAGATTGAAGTGGGTGATTGAAAATCCTAACTAAGGGATATGTTAAGTGGAGATGTAGGATTGGTTGAGATTATGAACTCTTAAAATACCTTATGTTCATTTCTCTTCTGTTTATCCCTTAATCTTTCTCTTAATTTGTTTTAATCTCTTTTAAATTTCAATTTCCATGTGTTTTCCCCTTGATAGTAAGGGTTTGAGGCTAGAAATAGTTTAAAACTAGTATTTGAATTAATCCTAAATAGTGTCCCTAAATCTATGTATACAAGTCCCAAAAAAAAGTCCCCCAAAATAGGTAAATTTTGGGTTTGATAAGTTCTAGACTCATGCCATATGAGTGGTATGTATAACCCATGAGTGTCTATAATTTCCCATGTGTGTGGGTCATTCAGCACAACCTATGGGTGTGGAATGTTATCTCATGCATATGGAATCATCCTATGCTCATAGGAAGTGCTGAATAGGCACACCTTGCTTTGGTTCTTCATTATTTCTCATTTTTGAGCCTTTCTCAGGTGGTTTTTAGGGTTTAGGTAAGTACTTTTGGGTGTTATGAATATGTTTTTGGGTTTTACATCTTATAGAATTGCACTCGATATGACTTTTAGAGAAGTCATCATTTGTCTTGTCAATAGAGACCATCATCATCAGATCATTTAGAGGACCATTGCAATTTGAGTATTAACATATGGCTTAAACTAAATTAAGGGAATTAAAGATACAATTTTAAGATTTATTGGATTAAGGATTTAGTTGACCTCATTTCTGTTCATGGGGTGCACCTGTGCTATTTTTCAAGAAGAAGGATGGATCATTGTGATTGTGCATCAATTGTACATAATTGAATAAGGTTATAGTGTGAAATAAATATCCTTTTACTGTGAATAGATGATCTATTTGATCAATTATAAGTAGTAGCCATGTTTTCAAGGATAGACTTAAGGTCTAGATATCACTATGATGTGTGTTTTTTATTTGTTCATGAGGGGCTTAAAGGATATAATCAATGGGTTATATCGGGACACACATGTTTAGGTAACTATTACTGATTATTATTGATATAGGAGGGTCTGCCTAAATAGGCTATATAAATTAGAGTCGCCACCTGACCATGGCCGAGAAATGGGAAATTAAGTGGAAACCCACTTTCCCTACTAGGGATTCCAGGATTGGAGGGTAGCATCTACTTATCCTTTTTCTTATTATACATTGCTTAATTACTCATTTATTCACCCTAGTTTTAAATTTTAATAATGTATTTCCCATACTTAATCATTAGTGAATCTAAAATTTTATTGGAATGGAGATTGGAATTCGGGATAATTGAGTTTAGCATGTATACATTGACAAATAGAAATGAAAATAGGCAAATAAGCAAACATTAACTAATCACAATCAACCAAATAAAAAATGATGCAAATAAGTGAGTAGGTTGCAAACAAAATATAAGCGTGCAAGAGATAATAAATAAAAGAAAATAAATAAAGCAAATAAAATAATAAAAAAATAGAGAAAGGGAAAGATTACAACCCTTGAAATAGCTATTCTAATAAATACATCCAAAATAGAAAATAAAAGGAGAATTGGGATTAAGGATTTCATCATTGTGACAATTTCCTATTCTATTAAATACAAAAATAAAAAAATGAAATAAAAGAAAACTCTTATTCTAATAAACCTGAAAAACAAAGGATAAATTATACTCACATGCAAGCACATATAATATTTATAATAATTTTATATATTCCATTCATTCATTCACATGACAAGTGATAATAAAAAGAAAAATAATTAAAGTAACGAGAGCAATTAGAGAAACTGATGTATGACATTTATGCATATGATTTTAGGGACATTTTAATTGGTTTTATGCTATTTTAGATTATAGTTTTATTTAATCATTATTAATTTTATTTTCATTTAGTAGAATTTTATTAATTACATCTTAGATTAACTTTGCATATTTCAAGTTTTATTCTTTGTTGATTACGAATATTTTAAGTTCTTTTCTTTGTAGTTTAATAGAATCATATCTCGACACATCTTACTATTTATAGTGTTCCAAGAAGTTTACATACACTTTCTAGTATGGCCATGCTAACTTGCACATCCAAGCACATGACCATGCATCTAATATTGCATAACACACTCATGCACACACCCTATGCAAGTTCCCATGCTAATCATTAGCACACCACACATATGGCCATACTATAAGCTATGCCATGAAGGAATCATTCACATACTCACACATGGCCATGCAATGGGCCATACCATGAAGAAATAACCTGCATACTTATGCATACAGGCGTATTGTTTCCTATTCACTTTTTTGGATGAAATTAAAGTTGATCAAGAGTATGCATAGATTATAGAACAAAGCTCTATGAAAGGTCATGCAACCAATATTAGCTAACACACTTGTGAGCATGAGCATTCTCTGGCTAGTGTGATTGACATGCCTATTCAACACGGTCATGCTCACTGCTGTGCTCACTTCTCGTAGTCCACATGACTCCAAGCATGGCCTCAAGCCATGCCAATGTAGAAAATTTTGCTCTTTCATTCTAAATTATAGAATTAGAAGAGTACATAATTGAAAGAGTATAGAATTGGAAGTTTTAGGGCATGGAATGATTATAAAAGCAAAGATTTATGAGTTAAGGGATCATTAAGCATTAACGTTAACTACTAGAGCTGGAGAAAAGGAATCGAAGCATAGTTACATTCCATTAGAATTAATACCCCAAATTAGTATCCCATTCTAATAAGGGTTATATTCCTCCAAAGAGCAGGATTACTTGAATAAGAAGAAAGCTTAATAAGGAAGTCTATTTTAATTAGGAAGATCAATCTACAAAGGAAGTTTACTTCTCTCTTAAACAAGGTAATCCTACAAGACTAAGGATTCATATTCCTAAGAGGTTTGAGCAATACTTTCTCCTATGAATACATCTCATGACATCTCATGTCTTTCATTCTTATATTCTCATATTTTTTTATCACTCTACATTAAGCCATAATATCATCACCTCATGATCATTATGCAAACATCCATCCAAAACTCATTCTATTATTTTTTTTATTCTATATATGCTCTTTATTATTATTTTTTCTCTATATGAGTACTGACTTAAGCTTCAGAGTGTCTATGGGGAAACCCTGCCCTTTTACCCATTCTACTCGTTGATGCAGGTTCCATAAGTAAAGATACGATTCAAAGTTATCAAATGGCATAATCTGTGGGAAACACCTAGCTCTTATTATTTATTTCAAAATAAGAAAATCAAGAGCTAGGCATGACCAAATTAAAACTCTAGTTATCTTTGATTGTTAGGAACCTAGCTCAATAACTTTACTATAGACGGTGGGGTTTAGTGCGCGCCTAAGATTTTAGCAACCGCAACACTGTTTGAGCTCAGGGCTCTAGAGAACACACTAACCACTATCATAAATACATGGCGTGGAGATGAGGAGTCACCACCCAAGGTAATAATTGGGACAAATTAAAAAATGGCGATATTCGATTCTCTAAAAGAAAGCCAGCACAACAACTAGGAGATTCTAGATATGGAATACTAACTTCTTTCAGTCTTGTGTTCATTTAGAATTACTTTATGAATTATTATCTTACTCTTCATTTACATGCAATTTTGTATAAACCCTTATTAGAACAATCAACTCCAGGCAAACAAGTCATGAAAAATACACATATACAATGAATTCATTTAAATTAACAATCCCTAAGTTAGTCTAATCTAAATTGATTTTAATTAAATGGGCTAAATTTACATGTTTTAATTTACAAGTGAGCCTAAAGACTAACGAACCTAATTCCTATTTAATTTTAATTAAATGAACCTAAGTATATTTATTTTAATTCTAAAAATGGGCCTAAATCTATATATTTTAATTCTAAAGTGATCTTAAATCTACCAATTATGGGAAAGGCTATAATTTAATAGGCTAAGTCTATTAAATTAAATTAAACTAAGTGAGCCTATGTCTAAATTAACTAAATGGGCCTAAGTTATCTCTACACTAAATCTAATTAATTATGGGCCTAAAGATGCATTTTTATTAATTAAACCTATAAAAAACCTAAATTCATGTAAATGGGTTAAAGCCTAATATGGGCTTAGGGCCCAAAACACATAAACATAAACAAATAAACCCAAAAAATAAAAATACCAAAACAATCAATTAAATCTAATCTAAAATAAAACCTAATTTAGTTAATGTGACGATATCAACCAACCTTAATTCTATCCACTTAAATCTAATTGAATTTTAACTCAAAACCCTAATGATTTCTATAGCCATTAATTTTAATTAATTACCTAATTTTACTAACCAATTAATTAAAATAAAACACATAATCACACACACATTATTTTATTATTCCTACTATTATGGTTATTACAACGATCTACTGAAAATGATAAGAATAAAATTAATACAATCCCAAAAATAATAAAAAAACTAAATAAAAAAACCTAGAAACTATATTTGAATACAAAGTCCTATCCATGACATTCCATAGACCTTCATGGATTCAATTCTCTAAGTGAACTCATTATGTGATCCTCTCTATAATCACCAAAAAAAAAAATAATGATTAGTGAGTAAAATAACAATAAAAATTAAATAAAATTAAAATTTAAGAAAACCAAAATAATAAAAAACAAAAATAAAAAAAAGGTAGGAAAGAAGATAATGATTATGGATGCAGTATGGATTGCCCCTCAAACTAGTAAAATCACCGTTCCTTGCTAAATAGATCTTCAAAAACTTGTTATTCTTCTTCTCAAAATTCTGTTGCTTCCTTGCTAAAAAAAACAAACAATTCACCAGAGATTATTTTTTGTGTATTGAGAGAGAGCCGTCTAAAAAAAGTCACAGGAAGAAAAGAAAGCTCCTCCAAAGAAAGTCTCCGAGCCCCTTGGAGAAGTCCAAACTAGGCTTTTATAGAAAAAACCCTAGCTAAAAACGTATCCTAATGTGACTTGCTTTTCTTAGAGTTTTGATTTTAAAAGGACTTTAATTTCTTGAAAATTCAAATAAATATTATTTAACCAATCAAAATTTAGGAAACCAAATTTTATTGACTGTAAAAAAATAAAATAAAATAAAATTAAAAATAGATGGAACATGTTTAATTCTAATTGGAATTGTGTAATTTCGATCAAAATTACATGATTATGATCGGTATTATAGAATTCCTATCTTTTTTAATTATAAAAAGACCCCTAAAAGAATTTAGTCTTTTCAATTAGGTCCTAAAATAACATTACAATTATGTCCTTAAAAATCAATTAAAATCTTTTAAAAATACCTTTAGACTTTTATGGTTTCAAACTTCAAGTGTTGAAGACCTAACATTTTCATCATTGGAGAACTTTGTTGCATCCACACTTCATCATCCCAAAATTAGGTGCTTACATCTACTATTTAATTTATTCTCAAGGTCTATTCATGAAAATAAAAAAATAAAAAAACCTAGTAGAAAATTGCATGGCACATGAAAAGAGGGTGTCTAATTGGTAGTGGTGAGTTATACTTAAATGGATTTTCGGCAATTGGCAATTGTATTGCCATTTGGAATTTTTTGGTGACATATGCATAAGCAACAATGATCACGGAATTGGTAAATATGCCTTAAAGACATTGGTAACCATGTTGAAGAAGGTGGTCAAGGAAAGTTAAACTTCACAAAGATAAGATAATATTCTTATGGAAAGTAGGCATCAAGCACAACACTTTCCTAGTTTAAAAAAAATGCATTCGAGTTTCAAAGAAATTTTTACAGTTGATATAGAAATTCCCATGCCTCAGTTTCATTTCAATTGCTAAATCTTGAACCTTTCATTCTTCAAAACTAAACATGGTAGTTACAATTTATATTACTCAGTCCAAAGCATTAAACCCATACCAGAATTACCAAATCAAGAGAAAACTTTTTAAACCCATATCAAAATAACTGGGGGCCAACTTCATGAGCATCCCTGAGCTTTGACAATTGATCCTTAAAACCCTAAAGTCTACCAACACTTAAACATCTGAGAATCTGAGTCTTTATTATCACAGCCATGGATATCTAGGTAGCATCAAATGTTGATCATTCAAGTACCCAAATATTAGCATCACAACATAAAAGACTAGAGCCAATCAATAATTATTAGGTAACTAGAAAGAGGTTAAACTCAAAAGCTGGACATCTAGAAAAGAATTTAAGATTCTCTAAGGTGACGAGTATCAAAACTGAGCATCGACATTGATTTTTTGATCACTTAGACTTTGAGCACTAAGCATCCACTGAATCACCAAGGACCATTCATCAATGCCTTGGATATCCAAGTAACTACCGAAACATTGAAACATCTACTTTAGGAGCACCCATTGAGCTCTGAGCATAAGAATCATCAAGCACCGAACACTAAAGAACTAAGCATTACAACATAGAGACAATCAGGAGCTGGGTATCAAAGTTTGAGCATCAAAGAGTTTAGGCATCCGAGTTTGAGCATCATAGAGCATGAACAATTCCACTTGTTGAAGAGACCAACATAGTTTTTAACAATCAAATGTCTGATTTTGATTCTCAAATATTAAGCTAAACATTGAGAACTAAGTCAATAGTTGAATAGGAATCTAGTTATTCCCTTATTGGTGAAGATGCACTCATCTAAAAGAAAGCTATACCATTAATGTAGCAGCTCCTAAATCTAAAATTCTAGATAAACGCCCAAAAAATTATACCAAAACTAGTAAATTCAGAAAAGCTAGAAACTTAAAATAAGACAATCATAAAACTCAGATTAGGAACATCATTAAATTTAGACCAAGATGTAGAAAAACTCATGGTGGATTGAGAAAGTTGATAAACACATTAAGGATGGTTCTTTGGTTAGAAGATGAGCTCCAAATGTTGACCATTGAAGCACCAATGCCTAGAAATAGTCAAACATTTAAGTGTAGTTCTCAGTCCCATTTTTATTTAAAGAATGCATTGAGCTTAATTTCTAAAGTCTAGATTCTTCATTATCGAAGATAAAGGCCATAAAGGTTAAATATGAGCACAAAAAATCAGGTACAACATGACCAACACCTAATTTCTATTCTTTTAAAGATGATTATACCCTTTGATGGTAGTTTAACATTGTTCGAAATTCTTGAATCATGAGCATTGATTTCCACCAAGCATTAAATGTCATGAAATGACTTTAGAAGCACCGAATAAGATTCTTATATAGCTAAATAAAGAGGGAACTTAAACATACACAACATCATACATTGGTAAATATGATAAACATGTGAAATTCATGGTGTGGCCGAGTATTAACAAAGAAAAAGAAAAGATGATGCAAAAATAGATTACGTCCAAGTGATATGGAAAAAGATAAGTTGAATATAGAAATAAACAAAAAACATAGAAAGAGATTCATCTAATTAAAGATTCAAATGCATGCTAAGGTTTGGGTTTAGGCAGTAGAGCATCACCTCTTCGAGTCCGCCTCAATTTCAATTTTTCAAGTAGGAGCATGATAGCATAGAAAGTTGTCATGTACAAGCAAGTACTGGTATAATTAATTGCTACAAGTACACTTATTTAAAGGATGTAAATTAATAAGTTGTGTCCTATATTGAAAAGCTTGTGATCCTAGACCCAAATAAAATATTTAGTGGCCAACCTAAGAAATGACATAATTGAGTTTTAAAACAAAGAATTATTTTTGACTAAGTAATTAAAAGTTCAATCCAAGAGCAACTTTAAACTCAAAAAATGAGAAGCTTAGTATACATATAGAAAAATTAAGGATTACAAGAAAGACATCGAGGATCAATATGTAAAGAAAAGAAGCAATACCAAAAAGCCTGTGACAAGCGACATTAGAACAACTTCAATATTCTAACAAACAATACAAAAAATTAAAGACTGAACCTAGAGTTTTAGTAAGGAAACTTTGATTTCAACTCACTCAATAGTAACCAATAGATGAACATTAATATTCACTAAACTCAAAGGCTGGACAAGAGGTCATTAGATATAAGTTTTCTCTTCTTTCTTAGTTTTTTACTTTCACTTTTTAATTATTTATTTTTATATGAAAATATATAGCTTGTCAAACAAGCATGCTTACACATCTACATATAGATGCTCATCCATATATATATGATTATTATTAATGCAAAACACACATACTGTGCAATGCCGATCGGTATTGTGTAATGCCGATCGACATTGTGTAATGCCAGTAGGTATTACACCAATGCGGATCTAAAAAATATTTTTTAATTACCAAAAGACCCCTGAGAAATGACTTATTTGCAATCAAATCCTAAAAAATATTACAATTTAGTCCTTAAAGTCCAGAAAATCAACAACCAAGTTCAATTTTTGAATAAATTTCATGATAGGGGCTTACGTCATAACTGTGCACAATTGCATCCCCAAATTGGGTGCCTACAAAGGTGCCTAATTGGTAGTGGTGAATCCCGCTCAAATGGATTTTTGCAGTTGGTAATTGTATTGCCATTTGGAATTTCTTGGTAACACATGCACAAGCAATAAAGATCATGGAATTGGTAAAGATGCCTCAAAGACATTAGTAAACATGCTGAAGAAGGTAGTCAAGGAAAGTTAAACTTCACAAAGATAAGATAATATTCTTATGGAAAGCAGGAATCAAGCACAACACTTTCCTAGTTAAGAAAAAAGATGCATATGAGTTTTAAAGAAATTATTGCAGTTGATATAGTAGTTCCTATGTCTCGGTTTTGTCTTAATTATTAAATCTTAAAACTTTCATTCTTTAAAATTGAGCACGAAAGTTAAAATTTAGATTACTCAGTCCAAAGCATTAAACCCGTGTCAGAATTAACAAATCAAGACAAAACTTATCAAACATATCAAAATCACCAAGCGCTAACTTTGTTAACATCCACTAAGCATCAATAATTAAGCCTCAAAACACTAAAGTCTAATAACTCTCAAACATCCAAGAATCTGAGTCTCTATTATCATAGCCTTGGATATCTTAGCAGCATCAAACGTCGAGCATTCAAGTACCTAAATCCAAGCAATAATCTAGATCAACTAACTAGAAAGAGGTTAAACTAGGAAGTTGGACATCTATAAAAGAATTTAAGATTCTCTGAGGTGACAAGTATCAAAATCAAGCATCGATATTGATTTTCTGATCACCTAGACTATAAGAGCATACACTGAATCATCAAGAACCATTCATTAACGCCTAAAATATCTACTTTAGGAGCACCCATTGAGCTTCGAGCATAAGTATCATTAAGAATAGAACACTAAAGAACTAAGCACTACAACACAAAGACAATCCAGAGCTAGGTATCAGAGTTTAAGCATCAAAAGTTCAGGCATCCAAGTCTCAGCATCATAAAGCATGAACAATTCTACTTATTGAATAGACCAACACATCTTTTGATAATTAAATACCTTATTTTTATTCTTGAACATTAACCTAAACATTGAAAACTAAGTCAAATAGCTGAATACAAATCTAGTTATTCTCTAATTGGTGAAGATGCGCTCATCTGAAAGCAAGCTATACCATTAATGTAGTAGCTCCTAAATCCAAAATTATGGATAAATGCCTAGAAAATTATACCAAAACTAGCAAACTGAGAAAAACTAGAAACTTGGAATAAGAGAATCACAAAACTCAAAATCGAAACATCATTAAGCTCGGACTAAGATGTAGAGAAACTCGTGGTGGATTAAAAAAGTTAATGAACACATTAAGGATGGTTCTTTAATTAGTAGATGAGCTCCAAATGTTGAGCATTGAAGCATTAATGCCTAGAAACAGTTAAAAATCCAAGTGTAGTTCTCAGTCCCATTTTTATTTGAAGAACACATTGAGCTTGATTTCTAAAGTCTGGATTCTTTATTACTAAAGATAGAGGTGATAATGGTTAAATATGAGCATAAAAAATTAGGTACATCATGACCAAGACTCGATTTTTATTCTTGCAAAGATGATTATACCCTTTGATGATAACTTAATGTCGTCCAAAATGCTTGGATCATGAGCATCGAGTTCCACCAAGCATTGAGTATCATGAAACAACTTCATAAGCACCGAATGAGATTCTTATGATAGTTAAATAAAGAGGGATCTTAAACATACATAACATCATACATTGGTAAATATGATAAACTTATGAAATTCATGGTGTGGCCAAGTATTGACAAAAAAAAAAAAGATGACGTAGAAATAGATTATATCCAAATGATATGGAAATGGATAAGTTAAACACATAAATCAATAAAAAACACATAGAGAGATTCATCCAATTGAAGATTCAAATGCATGCTTAGGTCTGGGTCTGAGCAGCAGAGCATCACCTCTTCGAGTCCACCTTAACTTCAATTTTTTGAGTAGGAGAACGATGGCATAGAAATTTGTCATTTACTAGCAAGTACTGATGTAATTAATTGGTATAAGTCCATTTATTTAAAGGATATCAGTTAATAAGTTATGGCCCATATTGAAAAGCCTATAATCCTAAGCCTAAATAAAATATTTAGTGGCTAACCCAAGAAATGACATAATTGAGTTTTGAAACAAAGAATTATTTTTGACTGAGTAATTAAAACTTCAATCTAAGAGCAACTTTAAACTCGAACCATGAGAAGCTCAGTATGTGTACAGAAGCCTTTAGATAGAAAAATCAAGGATTATAAGAAAGATGTCAAGGATCAACATGTGAAGAAAAGAAGCAATATCAAAAAGCTTATGACGGGTGACATTGCAACAACTTTAAAGAACTCATACTCAACATGCTAACAAACAATACAACAAATTGAAGACTAAACCTAGAGTTTCAGCAATGCAACTTTGATGTTAACTCACTCAATAGTAACTAATAGACAAACATTAATATTCATTAAACTCAAAGGTTAAATAAGAGGTCATTAGAGATAAGTTTTCTCTTCTTTCTCAATTATTTACTTTCACTTCTTAATTATTTATTTTTATATGAATATTTATAGCTTGTCAAACAAGCATGCTTACAGATATATAGATGATTATTATTAATGCAAAACACACATAAATTATATTGATATATATATATATAGAAAAGAATTTAAGATTATTTGAGGTGACGAGTATTAAAACCTAGCATCAACATTGATTTTTTAATCACCGATCATCCACTGAATCACCAAGAACCATTCATCAATGCCTTGGATATATGAGCAACTACTAAAACACTTAAACATCCACTTTAGGAGCACCCATTGAGCTCCAACCATAAGAATCATCAAGCACCAAACACTAAAGAACTAAGTATAACAGCACAGAGACAATTGGGAGCTGGGTATCAAAGTTTGAGCATCAAAGAGTTTAAGCATTCGAGTCCAAGCATCATAGAGCATGAACAATTCTAATTGTTGAATAGACCAACGCATCTTTTAACAATCAAATGTCCAAGTTTGATTCTCAATCATTAAGCTAAACATTGAAAACTAAGTCAAATAGCTGAATACGAATCTAGTTATTCTCTAATTCGTGAAGATGCACTCAGCTAAAAGCAAGCTATACCATTAATGTAGCAGCTCCCAAATCCAAAATTCTGGATAAATGCCCAGAAAATTATACCAAAACCAATAAATTGAGAAAAGCTAGAAACTTGGAACAAGAGAATCACAAAACTTAGACTAGGAACATCAATAAATTCGAACCAAGATGTAGTAAAACTTGTGGTGGATTGAGAAATTTGATGAACACATTAAGGATGGTTCTCTAGTTAGACGATGAGCTCCAAATGCTGAGCATTGAAGCACCAATGCCTAGAAACAGTCAAACATTCATGTATAGTTCTCAATCCCATTTTTATTTGAAGAACGCATTGAGCTTGATTTCTAAAGTTTGGATTCTTTATTATCGAAGATAGAGGCCATAATGGTTAAATATGAGCATAAAAAATTAGGTATAGTATGACCAAGACCCGAGTTCTATTCTTTCAAAGATAATTATACCCTTTGATGATAGCTTAACATTGTCCAAAACTCTCGTATCATGAGCATCGATTTCCACCAAGCATTGAGTATCGTGAAATGACTTTATAAGCACCGAATAAGATTCTTATGATAGTTAAATAAAGAGGCATCTTAAACATACACAACATGATATGCTAGTAATATGATAAACTTGCGACATTCATGGTGTGGCCAAGTATCGACAAAGAAAAAGAAAAGATGACGTAGAAATATATTACATCCAAGTGATATGAAAATGATAAGTTGAACATAAAAATAAAGAAAAAAACATAGAGAGAGATTCATCAAATTGAAGATTCAAATGCATGCTAAGGTTTGGGTCTAGGCAATAGAGCATCACCTCTTTAAGTCCACCTCAACTTGAATTTTTCAAGTAGGAGCACGATAGCATAGAAAATTGTCATGTACCAATGAGTACTGGTATAATTAATTGGTAGAAGAACATTTATTTAAAGTATATACGTTAATAAGTTTCGGCCTACATTGAAAAGCTTATGATCTTAAGCCCAAATCAAATATTTAGTGGCCAACCCAAGAAACGCCATAATTGAGTTTTGAAACGAAGAATTATTTTTGACTGAGTAATTAAAAGAGCACCTTTAAACTACTAATAACCCTGATTTTTAAATTATTTTATTAAATATGAAGTATTAACAAAATTTAAAAGTTAAATTTAATTATTTAATTATTTTGTGATTAATTATTATTATTTTATGTTTAATTGAATTTTTCTACATAAATATATTATTTTGGATTTTTAAATTTCATTGTGTATATTTATTATTTTCGAATACTATTATTTTAATAACGTTAATTTAGTGCATGATTATTTTAATATTATTTTTAAGTATTAATATTATTTTCTTAATTAACGTGATTTTGAGTATTATTAATATTTTGATTACATCATTATTATTTTATTTTTATTGATTTACATTATTGATATTTATTATTTTTTATAGTGATATTTTATTAATATTAATTCTTAGTGCATTATAATTTTATTATCATTATTTTTATTAATATACATTATTGGTATTATTAAATTTTTTAATAAAATGCTTTATATTAATGTTATTATTGAGTGTTATTTTATATTATATTGTGTGAGATTATGTGTGTGTGTATATATATATATATATATATATATGAATGATATATTGTTCATTTTTGTGTGGTGGGAAATTTTTAGACATAAAATAATATTATTTTATAACCTAAAGTCTGATAAAAGTATATATATACACACAATTATTTAGTAAAGAAACAAAAATGCAAAACCAATTTTTCTTCCCTCTCTCCTGCGAAGTCCGATCTCCCCTATATGTGTGCCTCTCACCGGACCGCCTCTCACCATCACCAGCATCTCCTTCTTCCTCTGGATGCCGGCAACCACTGGAGAGGGCTATTGAAGTCGTGGGACAGCAACACCAGCAGCTCGCGCGAAGACCACCAACTGCAGCCGCCTTCCGCCGTAATGCCTAGCTCCGCCACCACCACCACTTGTTATCACCAGAGATGGCATCAGCTCTAGCACTTGCAGAATCCCTTTGTCCTTGATCTTCTTGCTTGGTAAGTTGTGAGTTAGTGGTAGTTAGTGTTAGTTGTTAGGTGGTTGTTTTTTATTGTTTTTAGGTTGATTTTGGGTTTTAGTTAACTTAAATATTATTTATTTAATTATTCAGAATTTATTTTAATTATTTGATTAATTTTGAGTTGATCTAGGTATTTTGGTTAATTTTTTATTATTTTATATTTAATTATTAAATTTTTGTTAATTAATTAATTAATTATGAATTTGGTTAAATTATTGTTGTTATGCATTGTTATTAAAATTGCTGTTGAGAAATTTATCTTTGGGATTAGTTTACAAATATTTTTAGTTTATGTAAATTTTGAGTTAAATGTGTATTTTGGTTGAATTTAGAGTTTAATTTTGTGTTTTAGTTGATATTAGAATGTTATTTGTTGATAAAATAATTTTTATGAATTTATATAATTTTTATGGAATTTTATATAAATTATGTGTATTTTAAATTATTAGATTAAATATGTATTTTTATAGAAATTGTTGGATAAATATGTGTTTTGGTTGATATTAGTATAATATATGTTGATTAAATAACTTTAATGATTTTATAATTTTGAGGAAATTAATTAGTATATTGGATATTTTATATTCTAGGGGTAAATGTGTAATTTTGTGTTAATTATACTTAAATATTATATTTTAGTTGATTCTATAAATTATTTAAGGTATTAAAATGATTTTTACAAATTAATTACTATTTTTTACTAATTAATCCTATTTTTTTAAAATTGTTTTCAAATAATATATAATATATTATTTTGGAAATAAAATGGGTTTTAAACTAATTTTATTATATAATTAAACTATTTAAGCAATTAAATGTGAATTTTATTATGTTATGTTGCATAATTATAAAAATTGAATTTTTATTAATATTATATAATGTTTGAGATTTTATTAGTTAATTGTGATAATTTTAGAGTATTATGTAAATAATAAGTGTATTTATTATTTTGAGACTAAACGTATATTTTATTATTTTTGTGATATTAAATTGTGATTTTAATATTATTTACAATCTATGTTAATTTAATTGTAAAAATGAGAATTTTATTCAATTTGTGAATTTTTATTATCAAATATTATTTAAATTAGACTTTTATGTTTTAATTGGAAAATAAAGGTTTTTAAATATTTTAATGGGTTTTTGATGATTTTTATTATTTTACTGTTTAATATTGTTTGTTTGTGTATTGTGAATTTTGGTTGAGGATTTGTGGAGTTTGGGGTCTTAGCCCGAGGTGTTGTGCTTTGAGATTTTAGAAGTGTGTTTTTTATACAGAATCAACCTTACTTTTGTGGGAAAATGTCCATTTTACAGAGGAGACTCTATTGAAATTTTGATAGATTTCTCGTAAAACATGACAACCGGTCCAAGTCTAGTTTTGAATTTTTGATTGAGTCTTTCTATAGTAATCCTAGAAGTGTAGAGTTAGAAATTTATTGATGGTTGTTATTATTTTATTTTTCTAGCTGTGCCGAGATTGAGGCTTAACGGACTAGGCCCGCTGAGTCACGTGAAGCGCAAATCAGTGAGTTCTTATACTGTATATATATATGCATTGTATATAGGATGCATGACTTAGGATTTTTCATTTTCATTATATGCTTTTAAAAGTAATTTAAATTATAATATGATTTGGTATAATTTTATTTTATTTTTAGTATATTTTGATGTATATGTCTGCATATTTTCTATATACATTTACGATATCTTTGGTATATTTAGAGTTTATTTTTGATATATGCATGCTAGGTAATTAGGTTTATTTTTAGTATATTTTAGTATATACATACATGTTTTAAATGTGTATTTATTCATAATTGTTTTATTAAATGATTAGTATACTTTAGGTATATTTTTAGTATATTTTAGTTATATTCCTAAATAAATGCATGCCACATTATTGATTTATACTTAAATTGCTTTTAAGTATATTTTTGGTATATTTTTTTTATATATTTCCAAATAAATGCATGTTTTATTATTGATTTAAACCTAACATGTTTTTAGTATATTATGGGTTTATTTTAGCATATTTCATGATTGATTTGAATTTATTTTACATATATATACTTGAAATATGCTTAGTTTATTTTAAGTATATTTTTGGTATATATACGGTTTATTTTGTTAGTATGAATGTCATTTTACATTAATTATTTTCTAGATGTATGATTTATTATAAATGAAAGATATCAATAGAATGTGCTACCTACGTGGGCAACACTAAGACCAAGTACGTACCGGTGCAATAGATTTGGGTTTGTGTGAGGAATTTCTTATGGTAATTATGATATGAATGAGATGATTTGATTGAGATGTGATATGAATGATGGTGTGATTGTTGGAGCTCGGTTGACCAAGTGTCTCGGGGCCAATCACACTGACAGTCAGACTGCTAGAGCTTGGTTGACTTAGTGTCTTGGGGCCAGTTTACTGTCCAGAATGAAATAAGTGATCTATTTGGATTTAAGTGAGCCTGTATGGCTAGAGTAATGATATGGTTGATTAAGGTTGTGATTAATAGGGTTCTATTTGATCCTTTATGTATTAAAATAAATGTTTTCTGCATTTATTATATTTATAAAAGTAGAGTTTGGCATTTGTGTGAAATGCGTGACTATATATATATATATATGAATGCTTGACTGGATATGGTTTAGATTGCATGTACATATAGTATAATAATTCACTCAGTGAGGTCTGACCCCCCTCAATTTTTTTTTCAGGAGATCTTATACCGTCAGACCTTAGCAGTAAATTTCTTTGCCGCTGTTCTTCCATCCCGGCTATTTTATGTAAATGTATATTTTGAACTATAATTTGTATTCTAGAAACTACAGTAGTAGTGTTATTGTATTAGAAGAGTATGGTTTTGTTTTGATACTTTGTACTCTGATAGTTGTATTTGAATATTGTATAAATATATTTGTTTATGAAAGGATTTGGAATATCTATTTTTATATATTAATTCAAAAAATTTTAATTCTGTCATTTATTTATTGCATGATTTTATTTTTTAAGGCTTGCTACGGGTTCCGGATTCGAAAGAATTCCTGTTCCCTAACGTCGGTCATGACTCCTAGTTTGGGCCGTGACAAAACTCAAACCATGAGAAACTCAGTATATGTGCAGAAGCCTTAATATAGAAAAATCAATGATTAAAAGAAAGACGTCGAGGATCAACATGTGAAGAAAAGAAGCAATACCAGAAAGCCTATGACAAGTGACATTGCAATAACTTTAAAGAACTCATACTCAATATGCTAACAAATAATACAACAAATTGAAGACCGAACCTAGAGTTTTAGTAAGGAAACTTTGATTTCAAATCACGCAACAGTAACCAAGAGACCAACATTAATATTCATTAAACTCAAAGGCTGGACAAAAGGTCATTAGATATAAGTTTTCTCTTCTTTCTCAATTATTTACTTTCACTTCTTAATTATTTATTTTTATATGAATATTTATAGCTTGTCACATAAGCACGCTTACACATCTACACATAGATTCTCATCCCATATATATATATATATATATATATATATATGATTAAATGATCCCAAAATTCTTGTTCCTTTGTATATCGTTACAAATAAGAAAAATGTATTTATTGAATATACTACTTTAAGCGACAATCTGTCTAAGAAATCAGACTTTTTGATCATCTCACTCAACATTAACATACAGAAATTGTCAAATGACATCTAACACACTATCGAGCAATAATATACTACGCTTAGGTGTTGCTTCTAATACACTAAGAATCTAAGTCGAGTGACTAAAGCTGGCACCCTCAGGTTGCTTTGATAGTACTAATGTTTGACACTCAGGTTGTGTTTTTAATGCACTGAGATTATACAACACTTGAGTCATGCTTCTAATGTACCAAGAATCTAAGTCTAGTGACTGAAGTTGGCATCCTCAGGTTGCTTTAATAGTATTGAGGTTCAGCACTCGGGCTGCACTTCTAATGAACTAAAAATATATGGCACTCGAGCCGTGCATCTAATGCACCAAGAATCTAAGTGCAATGATTGAAGCTGGCACCCTCAGGTCGCTTTTATAGTACTAAGATTTAGCACTCGGGCCGTACTTTTAATGCACTGAGAATATATGACACTCAGGCTATGCTTTTAATGCACCAAGCATCAGAACTCCAGTGATGGCTGGTTCCATCATATTGTATCTATACTGGGAAGCTAATCCCTCGGGTCATTTTTATAACACTGAGCATTTTATTATTACAAGTTTTGCGTACTTAAGTCCATTTGGCACTTTGATGATATTCTGATACAATGATTATAAGACTTAGTATATCGAGCATCTCAATGTTCAAATGACTGAGGTTGGCCACATCAAGTCATCTTTCAAACAACACTTGAGATTTCAAGCAAGGTTTTTATCTTAGCACATTAATTATCTTTGTATGATTTTTGGAAATTCAGAAATCTCGAACATAAATATCCAAACAGATTTTCAGGGGGGACTTTTGATACCCCATATTGATATCCTATTCTAATAAGGGTTATATTCTCCCAAAGAGAAGAATTACTTAAATAAGAAGAAAGCTTAATAAGGAAGGCTATTTCAATTAGGAAGATCACTTTACAAAAAAAGTTTACTTCTCTCCTAAACAAGGCAATTCTACAAGACTAAGGTATTATATTCCTAAGAGTTTTGAGGAATACCTTCTACTATAAATACATTTCATGACATCTTATGTCATTCATTCTCATATTTTCATATTTTCTCATCACTTTACATTAAGCTATAATTCCTTCACCTCATCATATAAGCAATCATCCTTTATTCCTTTATTCATTTATTTTCTACTCTATTATACCCTTTGATTAAAATAAAACACACAATCACACACACATTATTTTATTATTCCCATTATTGGGGCTATTACAATGATCTACTGAAAATAATAAGAAAAGAAAAATTAATACAATCCCAAAAATAATAAAAAACAAAAAAAAATCAAAACAATAATAAATAACTAAATAAAAAATCCCTAGAAACTATATTTAGCTACAAAGTCCTATCCATGGCATTCCATGGACCTTCATGGATTTTATTCTCTAAGGGAACTCATCATATGATCCTCTCCATAATCACCAACAAAAAAGACAATGATTAGTGAATAAAATAACAATAACAATTTAATAAAATTAAAATTTAATAAAATAAAAATAATAAAAAAATAAAAATAAAAAAAGTAGGAAAGAAGATGATGATTATGGATGCAATATGAGTTGCCCCTCAAACTAGTAAAATCACTATTGCTTGTTAAATAGATCTTCAAAAACTTGTTATTCTTCTTTTTAAAAGTCCATTACTTGCTAAAAAAAATAAATAATTCAATAGAGAATTTTTTTGTGTACTGCGTAGGGACAAAAAAGAAAGCCTCTAAAAAGTATAGGAAAAAAAGAGAAAGCTAAGAGAGAGCCATCTAAAAAAAGTTCCAGGAAAAAAAGAAAGCTCCTCCAAAGAAAGTCTCCAAGCCCCCTCTAAGAGAAGTCCAAGCTGGGCTTTTATAGAAAAAACCCTAGCTAAAAATGTATCCTACTTTAACTTGCTTTTCTCAAATTTTTAATTTTAAAAAACTTTAATTTCCTAAAAATATATATAAATATTATTTAACCAATCAAAATTCAGGAAACCAAATTTTATTTACTGTAAAAAATAAAATAAAATTAAAAATGGATGGAACATGTTTAATTCTAATCGGAATTGTGTAATTTCAAATAAAATTACATATTCTAATCGAAATTATAAAATTTTGATCTTTTTTAATTATAAAAAGACCCCTAAAATAATTTAAACTTTTCAATTAGGTACTTAAAAAATATTATAATTAAGTCCTTAAAAAACCAATTAAACACTTTTAAAAATACCTTTAGACTTTTGAGGTTTCAAACTTCAAGTGCTGAAGACCTATTTATAACATTTTCATAATTGGAGAACTCTGTCGCATCCACACTTGATCATCCCGAAATTGGGTGCTTACATTAACCATTTAATTTTTTCTTAAGGTCTATTCATGCAAATAAATAAATAAATAAACCTAGTAGAAAATTCCATGGCACATGCAAGGAGGGTGTTTAATTGGTAGTGGTGAGTCCCACTCAAATGGATTTTTAGCTGTTGGCAATTGTATTGCCATTTGGAATTTCTTGGTGACACAAGCACAAGCAACAACGATAATGGAATTGGTAAAGATGCCTCAAAGACATTAGTAACTATGCTGAAGAAGGTGTTCAAGGAAAATTAAATGTTACAAAGATAAGATAATATTCTTATAGAAAGTAGGCATCAAGCACAACACTTTTTTAGTTAAAAAAAA
Organism: Mallotus nudiflorus; assembly: GCA_947683625.1. Taxonomy (NCBI): domain Eukaryota; kingdom Viridiplantae; phylum Streptophyta; class Magnoliopsida; order Malpighiales; family Euphorbiaceae; genus Mallotus; species Mallotus nudiflorus. Next base: position 1,258,274 of record CANTUR010000198.1, read on the forward strand.
AGATGCATATGAGTTTTAAAGAAATTTCTATAATTGATATAGTAGTTCCCATGCCTCAGTTTCATCTCAATTGCTAAATCTTGAACCTTTAATTCTTAAAAACTGAGCATGGTAGTTTCAATTTTGATTACACAGTCTAAAGAATCAAACCCATGCCAAAATTGCAAAATCAAAAGAAAATTTATCAAACCCATATCGAAATCACCAAGCGCCAACTTCGTGAGCATCCATTGAGATTGGATAATTGAGCCTTAAAACTCTGAAGTGTACCAACTCTCGAACATTTGAGAATTTAAGTCTCTATTATCATAGCCTTGGATATCTAGGTAGTATCAAACGTTAAGCATTCAAGTACCTAAATCTGAGCATCACATCACCAAATAGTAAAGCTAAACAATAATCCAGATCAACTAACCAGAAAGTGGTTAAACTTGAAAGCTGGACATTTAGAAAAGAATTCAAGATTCTATAAGGTGACAAGTATTAAAACTGAGAATCAATGTTGATTTTCTGATCATTTAAACTCTAAGCACTGAGCATCCACTATGTCACCAAGAACCATTCATTAATGCCTTAGATATCCAAGCAACTGTTGAGACACTGAAATGTCACTTTAGGAGCACCCATTGAGCTCCGAGGATAATAATCATTAAGCACTACAACACAGAGACAATCTAGAACTAAGTATCAGAGTTTGAGCTTCAAAGAGTTCAGGCAGCCAAGTTTGAGCATCATAGAGCATGAACAATTCTACTTGTTAAGGAAACCAACATATCTTTTAACAATCAAATGTTTAAGTTTTATTATAAGAAGACCCTTAAAAGAATTTAGACTTTTCAATTAAGTCCTAAAAAAACATTACAATTAAGTCCTAAAAAAACCAATTAAACTCTTTAAAAAACACCTTTAGACTTTTAATGTTTCAAACTTCAAGTGTTAAAGACCTATTTATTACATTTTTATCATTAGAGACCTCTGTCGCATCCACACTTCATCATCCCAAAATTGGGTGCTTACAGTTGCCCCTCTTTATCACCATTTGTTGATAAATTATGGCAAAGCAAAAAAGCACACAATTTCTTAAGAATAAAAGTTTGGATACTTACTTGTGCTCCTTGAGGCTTTTGCCTATAGGTGATTGTCAGTTCACGATGAATGCCTGTGTTGCCATGCAACACTAGGCAAAATCCTAAAACATATAAGGGAGCACTATAGTCAAACATATAACATTGATTTGAAAAGACACATTATACTCAGTCGTATAATGTTGACTATACTCAGTTTTATAGTACTAGTTAGAAAGATACATTGTACTTAATCGTACAATGTTGACTATACTCGGACGTATAGTACTGATAAGAATACACTACACTCGGTCGTGTAGCATTGATTTCTTTTATGTTGACAATTTAATAATTTAATGAATTATCAAATCATATAGCTTTGCAATTTAGGACTAAATTGTAAAAAAAAAATTATTAGACTTGAATGCAAACAAAGTCAAGGGACTCTAAAATGGACATTTGCCACTTTAATATAAACTTTGTATTTTGCCGATTCATTTATTCATTTTCTATCCCTTTAAAAACTATATTTCTGTTAGTATATTCATACATGCAATTATAAAATCTTTGCTATATAAATTAAATAAAATTGCATGAAATTGTCAATGTAAAAATAAAATTTTGTAAAATTAACATTTGTATGTTACAGAGGACAATAAAATTATAATCAGAGATCTGGATTTCCAATCAGAAATCTAAATTCCATATTGGAATTTTAGATTTTTGAATGGAAATCTAGAAATTCGATAAAAAGTCTTGATTTTTGATCGAAAATCTAGAAATTCGATTAGAATTCTGGATTTTTGATCAAAAATCCAATCGTCCGATCCTTTTTTTTTTTTTCAAAGAAAAAATAAAAATAAAAATAGATAAAAATGAAGACTTTATAAAGAAAGTGATATTGTTATTTTCTAAATTTTATTTAGAAACCATTGAAGTTCTCGGGTTGCTTTCACTTGGGTTGGGAACTCTTTCATGATTTACATGGAGAGGTAATACAACATATTTGGGCATTTAGCTTTTGACTCTTTATTGCTACTCTACTGACTAATCGAGGTAGGTCAAACCACTACTCGCTTTTTGCTCTTATCGAGAGGTGGATGGACACCACTCACACCTTTCACACACGAGTGGGTGAGCTGGCTATTTCCCCCATGAGTTTCTCTACTATTACTGAGATCACCTTCGGGGGTGCTCTGGTTCCTTTTAATATCCATTACTGCACTCTTCTAGAGGATGCTAGGAGTCACTATGTTTATGACTTACTAGGGTTCATCTCAACATGAAAGAATAAAAAGAACGTGCTTCTTTATTTTCTTATTTAGGGTTTCAGGATATAACCTACCACCACACCTTGTCAGATCCTTCAGAAGGCGAGATGTTTCTTATTAATACTGCTAGGAATTACCTTCTTCTATGGGATTAGTTATGAGATTAGCATTGCTCTTCTTGGTACCCTTCAGGATCTTACTAAAGTTGCTACCTTCGATTGGGGATCTGTAACTCTTGCTTATCTTAACTACAAACAAGATACTGTCTGTAGAGGTGCTGTGATTATGTGCAACTTTTGGCACATCTTGCATGTATGTCTTCTACCCCCTTTTAAACTTTCCTCTTTTACAAGCCTCTTATTTTCATCTCAACCCTTTTTTCCTTTTTTTTTTAGATTTAGGTCATTGAGATTGGGGTGATCCAAGGCTTCAAGGCTATTAGCTTTGATAGGGATTTTCCTCTGATGCAGAGATGGGGTTCTTCTCATCTAGCTATCATCAAGTATGATTTGTAGACTTATTGAGATCAACTAAACTCCTTAAAGTGGAACCTAGTAAGATAAATTTAATTTTTAGTATTTAACCAATTGTGAAAGTTAAATAAAATTTATCTGAATGAATATGCAAGTTAAATTAGATTAGCTAGTCAGTGTTGAAGACATCTAGTGATATGATTTCATGATTGCATCTATGAGGCTTGAGACTATGATGATTTTTCTTTTCGGTTATGGTTTCTAGACATGGTATCTTAGTGAGCGTGTTTATCATTGGCATATGGGACCTTCCAGGAGGGATGTTCCTTCTTCTATTCCCTCTTCAATGTTGAGGAGATACAATATGACTGGTCCTGAGCTTAAAGCAGCACTTGAGGGATATGACGCTTTGACTATGGTCAAGCGTTCTCGTCACTATCAGGAGTATATTTGGGAGAATCTTTTAGAGCAAGTTCCTACAAAACCAGTTAAGGCATGCTTTCTATCGCCATTTTACTTTGTCTATTTTATCACTACAAATGGCATTTTCCCTTTTTTGTATAGATTGAAGAAGCTACTAATGTTGCTATGGAGGAGGATACTGAGGGTGATGTTCAGAGGACTAAAGGTGATGTTGAGGGGACTGAGCAAGAGGTTAAGCATGCTCAGCATAGTGGAGTTTTTCGAGGTGATACTTCCTCAAGTACCATTATAGGTGATGTTCCCCCACTTGATAGGTCTATGTACTATTGGGCTCCTATAGTGCACACTTCCATTGATCAGCACATGTACTTTGATATAGCTCAGATTCCTAGCTTTTCTCCTCCTGATGCTTCATATGTAAATGCATTTTGCATTTCCACCAATCCTGTACAAAATAACACTTATTGATGAATTAGTATATGTTATTTTATAGATCCCTCAGATACAAGCAGAGTATTAGTATGGACTTGCCTCATTCCAGAGATTATTTGCTATGCAAATCACAAATAGTTGGAGGGTTAGTATTTATAACAAGTATGATAATGTATGCATGTTATTCATGATTTGCATGATTCGAACTATTGTTAACGCAACAAAGTTATGTTGAGGATCTTGAGCATAAGAACGAGAGGCTTCATAGATAGCTTGCTGGTCTCGAGTTTGATGATCATGACGCTGGGATTTCTATGCCCCTAGATTAGAGCGATGATCCAACTAGAGGGTGGAATCCTTGGTTAGACACTAGAGCTCAGGATAAATGATCTTTTTATTTTTAAGGCTTGTGTTTTCATGACTATACTTTGAATGTTTTAAACTGTTTTACCTCTTATGAATGGATTATGGACTTTTGTTTTGGATCAAACTCTGAAGTCTTTTTTTTTGTCAGAAATTTGGGAAGTTTGATTAGAATTATAGATTTTCGATTGGATTTCTAGAATTCTAATTGGAATTATGGATTTCCAATCAGATTTTTAGAGTTTTGATCAGAATTTTGAATTTTTTATCAAAAATTTGGCTCCCATTCTTTGCTCTTTTCCATCTTGATTCCTAACTTGAATCGATCCAAAAACATAAAATCCTAATTCCATCTATATTAGCCTTTGTGTCTATATAAGGAGCTTACTAAAAGAATTGTTTCTCATCCCTCTTTTTATTGGCTTTAATAATGACATAAGCCACCCTTAATTTGATGAAGAAATTCCTCAAATGCCTTAGTGGAGATGATTGGAACAGCCTGCTACCCTTTTATGTCAAATCCTTGAAGTCCCTTCAACATCTAAAAATAGACCCAATTTTCTTCATGTTGTTGTCGCCTTATAGGATGTCAAGGACCATGAATTTAGATTCAATGGACAAGAATTGTGTATATTAATCGAAGAGTTTGCTACTATTCTTGGCTGTTCTTTAAACTCAACTGTTGTGATTGCTCTTTTGAATCTTAAGATGTAGTTCCCCAGTAGACTAATAATATTCTTTAATATGCCCCCAGGTGACATTTACATGTATGTGCATAACCTTGGGACTATCAGTCTTTTTTCTCTGATTACTTCTTGTGGGACTATGGACAAAAATAATGCTGCATGGATTAGGACTATCTCTTTCTACTTGTATGCCCAATTCCTATCATTGGCTCCTCATGGAGATGCTGACACAAGGATTGTCAATGTCCTAGAACAAGTGGAAGTTGGAGCTAACCTTATGACTGTCATACTTGCTGAAACTATTATTAGATTAGATAATTTTAAGATTCAGAATTGATTCTTAGGCAGTTTATTTCTCCTTCAGGTATGTAGCCTTTGTTTTTTTTTTTTTGCCTAAGCTACCTTTTTAGGTTTTCAACTTAGCTCTTTTTTTTTAGAATTGGCTATAAGAGAAATTGAGTCTACTTAATGCCCCTAACAATGCTTTAATTTATCAACCTCATCATCTACAGTCTCACCCATTGAAGATGAAGGACAAACACACTATAGATCAATGGATTGATTAGATGACAGGCATTATTAATATTGAGATTGCATGGGTCTGTCCTTGGTAGAAGTTGAAGTTTATAACCATCAACCTATATGACCACTATGTTTATGTTCCTGAATTGCACTTTTCAACCTTCATTTCCCCTTCGTGCCTTTGTCATTAGTATGGTCTCTCACAATTCATTGTGGCTGTTGTACCTAACTTTGAAGGCTTCCCTCTGAGACAAGATTTCTTGGATAAAGTAAAGAACTTGTGGCTTAGTAGAGCATTAGAGCAAAACATCCACTTGGATGCTAATATGACTACTGATGACAACTATAAGGCCTGGGTTACCATGCAAGCTACAGAGCCACTAGGATTTGCTAAGTACAAAAGGACTCAAGTATTACTAGATGAGTCATATAAGAAAAAACAAAAACAAAAATAGTGATTCATAAGTCTGGCTTTTTAGATTGTCATGTTTTATTTTTTTTCTTTAAGTCTTAAAGCTTTATAATAAAGATAGAATGTGCAATATCCAACAAAAATTCCATTTCAATTTGATTCATTGATTAGGGCCAAAATGAGTACATTTATTACACCACATAAAATAACTCTTGTTATCAGCTAGTCCTTTCAGATTTTCTAACTGAATATTTCCCTCTCACTTTTAGTTCCTTAATTTCTACTTGACTAGCCCTTTATGTGTTTTCTTATCAGCGGGATCACCTCTTTTCTTTTATCCGCTAATTTTTACCTGCCACCCATTTACGGGTTCTTTGAACAACGGGAATGTCCTAAATTTTGCCTGACTAGCCTTTTTAGGTTTTTTAGCAAGCGGACCTTTTTTTTCAAAAGTAGTATTTCTTGAGGCAATCCAAGTTAATTGGCTTAGTGAACTCATTCCCTTCGAGATTTTATATCTTTGTAGCTCCTTTGGGTAGAATCGTCTTGACTAAATATGGCCTGAATTTTCCTCTTAGATCAAACACTATTGCCCTTGACTGCTTTAGCACCATATTTCCAACCTTTATCTTTATAGGTTTAACTTTCTTATTAAAGGCTCTTGCTATTCTTCTATGATAAATCTAAGTGTGAAATAAAGCATCCATCCTTTTCTCATTTAGAGATATGAGGTAGTTGTACCTCTTTTACATCCATTCACTCTTAGGTATTTTTGCTTCCATAACAACCCTTAAAGCTTTGATTTTTGTCTCTATAAGTAAAAGTGCTTTACAACCATATATTAATAAGAATGGCATCTGTCCTATAGCAGTGCACGTTGTAGTTCTATATCCCCACAAAATAAAAAGGAGATACTCAAACCAATATTTATGCATTTTCACCATCTTAGAAAGGATTCTCTTTATATTCTTATTGGTTACTTTAACTGCACCGTTAGCCTAAGATCGATAAGGTGAGGATTTATGATGCTCAATCTTGTATCTCTACAATAACTCAACCATCTTTGCCTGAAACTGAACACCATTATCTATCACAACATGATGTGGGATCCCATTTTTGCAAATGAGATTCTTCTTAATGAACTTTATCATCTGTCTAGCCTTTAAGGTACCAAAGGATTTTGCTTCTATCCATCTGGAGAATTAGTCAATTGCCATTACTATATATTTATGCTCATTTAAGGCAGTTGGTCTTATCTCCCCTATTACATCTATCCCCCATGCTGCAAAGGGCTATAGAGATGTTAAACTGTTTAACACTGTAAAGGGAAGATGATTAAGATTCCCATGTATCTAGCATTGATGGCATTGTCTCACAATCTAGATACAGCCTTTTTCCATGCCCATCCAATAGTGCCCATGTCAAATTATCGTTCTTGCTATAATCATCTCATTCATATGAGATCCACAAACCCTGCATGAATCTCTATTATCACCTGTTCTGCTTCATCCTTCTTAAGACATCTCAAATGTATTCCATTTGGAATTCTTTTATATAATACCCCATCATGACTTGCATAATGACCTGCAAGAACATGAAGGGCATATCTTTCTTTTGAAGTCATTTCATCAGGGTTCTTTTCCTCGATGAATCTCTAGATGTCATAAAACCATGGCTTTTCTTTTGGCCCTATCTAAACATTCATTACTAGTTCTTCACCATAACATGGAGCTTTCATTTTCATTATCACCACAGGCTTCATCATCGACCCCGTTGGTTTGTCCTACATTGAAGAAAGTGTTGCTAAAGCATCTGTCGTTTGATTATCATCTCTTGGTAAACACATGAAGAGACATTTAGTAGAATTTCTCATTAACTTCTTCAAATAGCAGATGTAAGGTTTTAACCTCTCTTCTTTCACTTCCCATTCCTCATGAGCCTGACTAATAATTAATAGGCAATCTCCATAAACCAATAGGTCTTTGGCGCCAACGACTAGTACTACTCCTACCCTATAGATACATGCCTCGTGCTCAGCCAAGTTGTTTGTAACTTTAAAGTCTAATTTCTTAGCCATTGGGATCGTTTCTCCTCTTGTCATGACAAGAATCACTCCTAGCCTTGCTCCTCTATTATTCACAGCTCCATCAAAATAAAGCTTCCATTTGCGTCTTTCTATTACTTCTAAGTTCTAATCTGGAAAATCTAAATTCCACTACTCATTTCCTTTTGACTACATTCTATGCTAAGAATTTGGCTACTGCTCTTCCTTTGATGACCTTGGTAGTGATTTACTCAATATCAAACTCGGTCAAAAGTACCAACCATCGAGACATCTTTTCAGTTAAAGCTGGTGCTTGAAGCAGGTACCTTAAAGGATCTATCTTTGAAACAGCTTGTACCTTGTAAGACTGAAAATAATGCCTTAACTTCTTTATAGCTCATATCATAATCAAACATGACTTCTCCATAATATCATATTTTTCTTCATATGGTAGGAACTTTTTACTAAGATAATACACTACGTACTCTACCCCTTCTGGTCCTTCTTGTGCTAACATTGCCCCAATTACCTTTTTCCTCTAAAGCTAAATATAAGATTAAGGGTTTAACTTTTCTTGGTGATCTTAACATAGGTAGATTAGTAAGGTATTCTTCAATCTTATCGAAGGCTTTCTAACACTCTTCATTCTATTGCACCGGTTAATTCCTCCTTAAAAGCTTGAGAATTGGATCATAAACCATGGTGAGTTTCACAATAAACCTACTAATGTTCTGTGGCTTTCCCATAAATCCCCATACTTCCTTCTCTATTCTTGGTGCTTCCATCTCTTGAATGGCTTTGATCTTGTTTGGATCAACTTGTATTCCTCTATTACTGACTATATGCCCCAATAACTTTCCAGAAGTGACCCTAAAGATACATTTCTTTGGATTAAGTCTTAGATCATATCTTTTTATTCTTGAAAAAAAATTATCTAAAGCCTCAAAATGTTCTTCCCTTATTTCTGACTTAACCATCATGTCATCGACGTACACTTTCACTTCTTTGTGTATTATATCATAGAATAGAGCGGTTGCTACTCTTTGATAGGTTGCTCATGCATTCTTTAATTTGAATAGCATCACTTTGTAGCAATATGTCCCCCATTTCATGATAAAAGCAGTCTTGATCTTGTCCATAACTACCATCATTATCTGATTATATCCTGAGAACCTATCCATGAAAGAGTACATTGCACTAAATGCTGCACTATCAATAATCACATCAATATGGGGTAAAGGAAAGTCATCCTTTGGGCATGCTTTATTCATATCTCTAAAATCTACACACATTCAAACTTTTCCATCTTTCTTGGGAACTGGTAGTACGTTTGCCAACCATTAAGGATATTCTACCAATTCTAGAAAATTGGCATGGATTTGCTTAGCAATTTCTTCCCCTATCTTTTTTGCCCACTCTGGCCTTAACCTATAAAGCTTTTGCTTAACAAGTTTAACCTCTGGATTTATCAAAATGCAACACTTTGTAATTTCTCTATCTAGATATAGCATGTCCTTATAGGACCAAGCAAATACTACCTTTATTTTTGTTAGAATTCTCTCTAATTTTTCCCTCTCTTCAGGAGTTAAATCATGTGATATAGAAATGTGCTTTGGTTGTTCATTTGTGTCCATGTTTAATGAATCTAATTGAATAGAATTAATGTCAAATATGCATGAAAAATCATTATTAAAATGCACAAGACCATTAGAATTAACATCATACAAATAAGCAAAACCAGAGTTCATATCATTAATCACAAGAAAAATAAGGTCATTGTCCTCAAACAAACTGGACATTATTACATTAGTTTCTTCATAAAAGACATCATTAAAATTATTATTATTAATGCTAGCTAGATCCTATGGTAGTTCTTCGTTAAGTGGTAGACAAAGCAACTCTTCAATGGCCTCAGTCCCCATCTTCTCAGCAACTTTTTTCATCACTTTGTCTTTATTGTCTTGTATTAGACTCTCAACTATCTACTTCTTGAAGATCTCAAACCTAGGAATATTCACACCAGCTACTTGGATAGCCTCTTTCTCACCTAGATAGAGCTTTTCTTTTCTTTTTTTGGATAAAGCTATCCTTTAGTATTCCTATATTTTTTAAGAAGTTATTCTCATCGAAAAATTTTCTTTTAGCCCCTTTACTGCTAGACCTAACTCCTGTATAGCCCAATCCTCTTATATCATTTTGGCTTTTAAAATCTGGGAGTTTTAGACTTCCTTGCTCATTCTTTCTTAGTCTTTGTCCAAGCTGATATTTCATCTTCTTAATCATGCTCATAGCCCCTGGATACATCTTAATTCCATCGAAGATCATAGCTATTTGGAAACCAGGAGGGGTAACTACTTGCTTCTGACCATCCATGACTGTGGACACAGTCTTGCCTGTACTAGCATCTAAAGTCATAACTTCTCCATCCAATAGGAATTTCACCTTTTAATACATTTTTGAAGGCACTCCTCCCAAAATATGATACTAAGGCATACCCAAAAGTAAGTCATAGGTGATAGGGATATATAGCATAGTGAATTCTACCATTTCTTCTATAGGTTCAATCTTTATAAAAGCCATAAATGTTCCTTCTACATTCCTTGTGTTATCATCATAAGGTCTGATTAAATGGTCAGATTTTGTTAAATCTTCTACCTTCACTCCTAGATTAGGTAGGATCTGTAGTGGGCAAACATTAATTACAGACCCATCATCCACCATTACATAATTGGTCCTTTTCCCTCTTACTTCAGCTAGAATGAGTAAGGCTTTATTATGATTCCTCCCTTCCATAGGTAAATCCTCGTCAGAGAAGGTATTAACACCATACTTCTTCTTAGTAACCCTAGCCACCATTGCATTAGGGTTTAGCAGTTTCAATGTTCATCTTTGCTAAAGCCTTCATGTGGCTACTTGAGTGCATCAAGAGCTCCCAAATGCTCACATTTGCTTTTGCCTTCTTAAGGTGTTCAAGGATCAAGTCATCATCATATTCATCTGATTCTTCTCTTTTAGTAATTTCTTCTCTCTCTATAGTCTTCTCCATCAGTTTATAACCCTTACCACTTTTAGTAACATGACAGACTTTTGGATTATCAACCCATACATTATAGCCTTCAGTGCCTTCTTCAGCAAAACTATACCAGATGTTAATAACCCTAATAGTCTTATCCTTCTTTCCATCTTTCTACACTTTAACCATGCATTTTTCTTTCTTACCTGGCATCTTCTCATCATTAAATTCATCATCCCATCCTGTAGGCATGATTGACTCAATGGATATATCAAAAGAAAGTGGTTTGGAGTAAAACACCTTATAATCAAACTGGCCTGAAGGTTATCCCAATAAGTCTTCCACTTTTTCCTCATCTTTGGGCATATTAAGAGATTTCTCATTGGTTTTAAGTTCTAGGTCCTCCAAGGAGTTTAACACTTCTTCCTCACATACTCTTAAGTTGATCATCATGGTGGTTGAGGGTGGCATGTTTCAGTAATTTGGGAAAGGATTTTTTTGGTGTTTGGGTTTGGATTTGATTTCTTAAAGTCTGTGATTCTTTTAGTGTTTATAAGTTTTTTGAATTTCATGTTTAAGGTACATGCAAGAGCCAGTGGTATGGTTAGCAACTTGGCAAAATTTACAATAACTATTTAGGTCAAAGGTAGGGAGAATTGGGTTCAGAGGTCTAAAGGGGGTTAAGGGTCTAAGGAGGCCTTTTTGGATTAATTAGTCTAGGACTTTAGATAGGGGATGGTTAAAATTTTAGAATCTCTTGGGTTGTTGAATAGCATGGACTCCCACAATGCAACTAGCACTTTCTTGATGTGTGCCCCCAGTTGGGTAGTTTCTTGCTCTAGTGATTTTAGCAATCTTATTTTTCTCGCTTTTGATCTCCTCAGCTTGCAACCCATTATTGTAAAGGTCCACAAACATCTTGGGATTCATTATCTGTAAATTCTCAAGTAAATTAGGTGACACATTTTGAATAATCATCCTAACCTGATCCTTTTCAACCAACTTGTTTTTCATTAATCTTGCCTTATTCATAAATCTAGTTAGAAAATCTAAAAAGGACTCATTAGGCTTATGCTTGGTCAATTTTAAATCCCTGATGGACACTTCAAGCCTGGTATTATAGTCATATTGCTTCAAAAAAGTAGTACATAATTCTCTCCAGTCCACTTAGATAGACTTCTCCAACCCATGATACTAATTAACAATCATACCCTCCAAGGATAGTACAACTAGTTTGGTAACTATAGACAAAGGAGCCTTAGTGGTGCTCAAAGTAGTTGTATATTGACTAAGGTAGATCTTTGCGTCTCTAGTACCATCAAACTTCTACAGTTGTGGCATCTTAAACTTACCAGAAAACTTATCTTCCTCAAATTGCATCACATTATCAAAGTGAAATGAATACTCGATGCATTGTCCTCTCATCAATTCTTCCATTTTGGACATCTTCTGAGTCAGTGCTTTTATCTGCTTGGATTCCAGCTCTTGAATTTGCTCAAGTGATTCCCTTTTTTCCTTTTCAACCATATAGCTCTCAACATTCTCCAATTTCATTTCCATAACAAGCATATTCCTAGCAGTATTGTCATTGTTAGCAAGTGGTGCACCTACAACATATGGATTGGCTATAATGGGAGGTGCAGTAGCAGCAGGTGGTGGCATTAATCTAACAGAGCTTGTCTTAGTTCATCTTGCATCTTTGCTCTCATATCATCCATCAATGCTCCTTTGATGTCCTCTAAGGTCCAGTTTCCTCCCTCTTATTATTCCATTTCTTCTACTTGTTTAGCTTGTGTAACTTCTAGGTAGAGTGGATTGATAGGACTACTTTCCAGCATACTAAGGTTCTCTTTTGCAATTGATCTTGAATCGGTTCTCACTAGTCTGCCACCTTTTTGACTCCAAACACAGGAAGACCCGAATAAATCTATGATAGTTGAAAAACAAAGTGTTAGTATGATGCATGTATGCATATATGTGTGATGCACGTGCCATGCAACAAGTAGCAAGTCAAGTAATAAGTTAAGTGTATATACATCCTTCCAACCTTTTTCCTCCCACACACGTATTCAATGGTGAGTCTCTTTTCCTAGGATTTTTTGTCTTGGCCTTAATATCAATGGGGGATATCAAGAACCAACGTGCATACCAAATCTCTTAAAGTAGTAGAGCATAGAAAAAATATTTCTAGGTATAAAAGCATAGCCCAATCTTTATTAGCCCAAATGGACTTCTAAAGTGTGGGCTTAGGCCTTTATAGATAAAATACCTCATGACAACAAACACAAGCAATTTGGGTAATCCTAAGGGAAGTTACTAAGCCATTACGTGAGCTGAGTCTGGTAAAAAGGTCAAGGTTCCCTTAGCAAGATGCCCTCCTTTAAGACTTGAGTTACGAGCCAAGGTCAGTGGGGCCCGACATCCTTTGTAAACTCAAGAGAAGACTACTCCCCCTTTAAAACTTGGGTTACAGACTTTAGTCAGATGAGCTTAATAATATCTCTTAAATTGAGTTAAGGCTAAGAGTGATGGTTAGCCAATTTATAATCCCATTAAGCTTGTGGAATCATAGAACCATAAACCAACGCCATCTGTTAATAGGCACATGCAGAATGAATGCAAGACTAAAATAATAATTAATAAAATAATTCTAAAGAGCACAAGTAGAATCAGTATTTCTTATCCCTAGTGGAGTCGCCACTGTAGATCGCGGGAATTTAGTGTGCGCTCAAGATTTTAGCAATCGCAATACTATTTGAGCTCAGGGCTCTAGAAAACACACTAACCACTGTCGCAAAGACATATTGTGAAGATGAGGAGTCACCACCCAGGGTAATAACTGGGACAAATAAAAAAATGGTGATACTCAATTCTCTAAAAGAAAGCCAACACCATAACCTAGAGATTCTAGATACAGAATACTAACTTCTTTCAGTTTTGTGTTCATTTATAATTACTTTATGAATTACTATCTTACCCTCTATTTACGTATAATTTCATATAAACCCTTATTAAAATAATCAACTCCAAGCAAACTAGTCATGAAAAATAAAATTAAACAATGCATTCATTTAAATTAACAATCCATAAGTTAGTCTAATCTACATTGATTTAATTAAATGGGCTAAATCTACATGTGTTAATTTACAAGTGAGCCTAAAGACTAATGAGCCTAATTTCTATTTAATTTTAATTAAATGAGCCTAAGTCTATTAATTTTAATTCTAAAAATAGGCCTAAATCTACATACTTTAATTTTAAAATGATCTTAAATCTACAAATATGGGAAAGGCTTTAATTTAATGGACTAAGTCTATTAAATTAAATTAAACTAGGTGAGCCTATGTCTAAATTAGCTAAATGGGCCTAAGTTATCTCTATCCTAAAATCTAATTAATTATGAGACTAAAGATGAATTTTTATTAATTAAACCTACAAAAAACCTAAATTCATTTAAATGGGTTAGAGCCTAATAAAGGCTTAGGGCCCAAAACACATAGACAGAAAGAAACAAACCTAAAAAAATGATAAAAATACCAAAAAAATCAAATAAAAGATTAAATAATCAATTAATATATTCTAAAAAAAACCTAATTTAGTTAAAGTGATTATATCAAGCAACCATAATTCTATCCACTTAAATTTAATTCAATTTTAACTCAAAACCCTAAGGATTTCTATAGCCATTAATTTTAATTAATTGCCTAATTAAAATCCTAATTTTACTAACCAATTAATTAAAATAAAACACACAATCACACACACATGATTTCATTATCCTACTATTAGGGCTATTACAATAATCTACTGAAAATAATAAGAAAAGAAAAATTAATACAATCCCAAAAATAATAAAAAAACAAAAAAAATCAAAACAATAATAAACAACTAAATTAAAAAACCTAGAAACTATATTTAACTACAAAGTCCTATCCATGGCATTCTATGAACCTTCATGGATTTTATTCTCTAAGTAAACTCATCATGTGATCCTCTCCATAATCACCAATAAAAAAAATAAACAATGATTAGTGAATAAAATAACAATAAAAATTAAATAAAATTAAAATTTAATCAAACCAAAATAATAAAAAAATAAAAATAAAAAAAAAGGTAGGAAAGAATATGATGATTATAGATGCAGTATGGGTTGCCCCTCAGGCTAGTAAAATCATTGTTGCTTGTTAAATAGATCTTTAAAAACTTATTATTCTTTTTCTCAAATGTCTGTTGGTTCTTTACTAAAAAAAAACAAATAATTCACCATAGAATGTTTTTTGTGTACTGCATAGGGACAAAAAAGAAAGCCTTTAAAAAGTATAGCAAAAAAGAGAATGCTGAGAGAAAGCCGTCCAAAAAAAGTCCTAGGAAAAAAAGAAAGCTCCTCCAAAGAAAGTCTCTGAGCCCGCTTAGAGAAGTCCAAGCTGGGTTTTTATAAAAAAAAACCCTAACTAAAAATGTTTCCTACTGTGACTTTCTTTTTTAAGAGTTTTGATTTTAAAAGGACTTTAATTTCTTGAAAATTTAGATAAATATTATTTAACCAATCAAAATTCAGGGAATCAAATTTTATTTATTGTAAAGAATAAAATTAAATTAAAAAATGGACAGAACATGTTTAATTTCGACTAGAATTATGTAATTCTGATTGAAATTACGAAATTTCGATCGAAATTACAAAATTACGGAATTCCAATGAGAATTATAGAATTTTGATCTTTTTTAACTTTTAATTATAAAAAGATCCCTAAAAGAATTTAGACTTTTCAATTAAGTCCTAAAAAAATTACAATTAAGTCCTTAAAAAACCAATTAAACTCTTTTAAAAATACCTTTAGACTTTTAAGGTTTCAAACTTCAAGTGTTGAAGACCTATTTATAACGTTTTAATCATTAGAGACCTTTGTCGTATATCCACACTTCATCATCCTGAAATTGGGTGCTTCCACCTACCATTTAACTTTTTCTCAAGGTCTATTCAAGCAAATAAATAAATAAATCTAGTAGAAAATTGCATGGCACATGCGATGAGGGTGTCTAATTAGTAGTGGTGGGTCCCGATCAAATGGATTTTCAGCGATTGGCAATTGTATTACCATTTGGAATTTCTTGGTGACATATGCATAAGCAATAATGATCACAAAATTGGTAAAGATGCCTCAAAGACATTGGCAACCATGCTGAAGAAAGTGGCTAAGGAAAGCTAAACTTTACAAAGATAAGATAATATTCATATGGAATGTAGGCATTAAGCATAACACTTTCCTAGTTAAAAAAAATACATTTATGTTTCAAAGGAATTTTTGTAGTTGATATAGCAGTTCCCATGCCTCGGTTTCGTCTCAATTGCTAAATCTTGAACCTTTCATTCTTCAAAACTGAGCATGGTAGTTACAGTTTAGATTACTTAGTCCAAAGCATCAAACCCTTGCTAAAATTACCAAATCAATATAAAACCTATCAAACCCATATCAAAATCACCTGGTGCCAACTTTATGAGCATCCATTAAGCTTCAACAATTGAGCTTTAAAACACTAAAGTATACAAACTCTCAAACATCCAAGAATTTGAGTCTCTATTATCATAGCCTTGGATATCTAGGTAGCATCAATATTTGAGCATTCGATTACCCAAATCCAAGCATCACAATACCAAAGACTAGAGCTAAGCAATAATCCAAATCAGCTAATGAGAAAGAGGTTAAACTTGGAAGCTGGACATCCAAAAAAGAATTTAAGATTCTCTGAGCTTACGAGTATCAAAATTGAGCATCAACATTAATTTTCTGATCACCTAGACTTTGAGCACTAAGCATCCACTAAATCACTAAGAACCATTTATCAATGCCTTAGATATTCAAGCAACTGCTAAAACACTAAAACATCCACTTCAAGAGCACCCATTGAGCTCAAAGCATAGGAATCATCAAGCACTGAACACTAAAGAACTAAGCGTTACAACATAGAGACAATTAGGAACTGGGTATCAAAGTTTAAGCATTAAAGAGTTCAACCATCTGAGTCTGAGCATAAAAGAGCATGAATAATTCTACTTGTTGAAGAGACCAACACATCTTTTGACAATCAAATGTCCGAGTTTTATTCTCAGACATTAAGCTAAACATTAAAAACTAAGTCAAATAGCTGAATACGAATCTAGCTATTCTCTAATTGGTGAAGATGTACTCATCTGAAAGCAAGCTATACCATTAATGTAGGTTCTCTAAAATCCAAAATTTTGGATAAATGCTAAGAAAATTATACCAAAACTAGCAAACTGAGAAAAGCTGGAAACTTGGAACAAGAGAATCATATAACTCAGACTAAGAACATTATTAAACTTGGACCATGATATAGAAAAACTCATGGTGGATTGAGAAAGTAAATGAACACATTAAGGATGGTTCTCTGGTTAGAAGATGAGCTCCAAATTCGAGCATTAAAGCACTAATGCCTAGAAATAGTCAAACATCCAAGTGTAGTTCTCAGTCCTATTTTTATTTAAAGAATGCATTGAGCTTGATTTCTAAAGTCTAGATTCTTTATTACTAAAGATAGAGGCCATAATGGTTAAATATAAGAAAAAAATTAGGTACAGCATGACTAAGAGCTAATTTCTATTCTCTCAAAGATGATTATACCCTTTGAAGATAACTTAATGTCATCCAAAATTCTTATATCATGAGCATCAATTTCCACAAAGCATTGAGTATCGTGAAATGACTTCATAAACACCAAATGAGATTCTTATAACAATTAAATAAAGAGGGATCTTAAACATACACAACATCATATGCTGGCAAATATGATAAACATGTGAAATTCATGGTGTGGACGAGTATTAATAAAGAAAAAGAAAAGATGATGCAGAAATAGATTACGTCTACGTGATATGGAAAAGGATAAGTTAAACACAAAAATAAATAAAAAACACAGCGAGATTCATCCAATTGAAGATTCAAATGCATACTAAGGTCTAGGTCTGGGCAGGAGAGCATCACCTCTTCGAGTCCACCTCAACTTGAATTTTTCAAGTAGGAGCACGATAACATAGAAAGTTATCATGTAACTGCAAGTACTAGTATAATTAATTAGTCCAAGTCCACTAATTTAAAGGATATAAATTAATAAGTTGTGGCTTGTATTGAAAAGTCTATGATCCTAAGTCCAAATCAAATATTTAGTGGCCAACCCAAGAAATGACATAATTGAGTAATTAAAAGTTCAATCCAATAGCAACTTTAAACTTGGACCCTCAGAAGCTCAATATATATGCAAAAGCTTCTATATAGTAAAATTAAGGATTACAAGAAAGACGTTGAAAATCAACATGTGAAGAAAAGAAGCAATACCGAAAAGCCTATTACAAGCGACATTACAACAACTTCAAGAACTCATACTGAATATGCTAACAAATAATAAAACAAATTAAAGACCAAACCTAGAGTTTTAGCAAGGAAACTTTGATTTCAACTCACTCAACAGTAACCAATAGACAAACATTAATAGTCATTAAACTCAAAGGCTATTGGACAAGAGATCATTAAAGATAATTTTCTCTTCTTTCTCAATTATTTACTTTCACTTTTTCATTATTTAATTATTTATTTTTATATGAATATTTATAGCTTGTCAAACAAGCACGCTTACACATATATAGATGATTATTATTAATGCAAAACACACATAAATTACATTGATATATATATTGATATATATATATATATATATATATATATATATATATATATATATATATATATATATATATATTCTAAGTGCATTAGAAGCACAGCTCGAGTGCTAAACCTCAATACTATCAAAGCAACCTAAGGGTGCCAACATCAGTCACTAGACTTAGATTCTTGGTGAATTAGAAGCATGGCCCAAGTATCATATAATATCAGTGCATTAAAAGCACGGCCTAAGTGCCGAACATCAGTACTATTGAAGTAACCTAAGGGTGCCAGCTTTAGTCACTGGACTCAGATTCTTAGTGCATTAGGGCATGACCTAAGTGTTGTATAATGTGGCTTGACAATGTGTCAAATGTCATTTGACAATTTTTGCATGTTGATGTTGAGTGAGATGATCAAAAAGTCCGATTGCTTAGACTGATTGGTGCTTAAAGTAGTATCTTCAATAAATACATTTTCCTTATCTGTAGTGATAGACAAAGGAATAAGAATTTTGGGATTGTTTGATCAATCTTAATTGATGGTTAGTCATATATGACTAACCATCAATTAAGATTGATCAAACAATCCCAAAATTCTTATTCCTTTGTCTATCACTACAGATAAGGAAAATGTATTTATTGAAGATACTACTTTAAGCACCAATCAGTCTAAGCAATCGGACTTTTTGATCATCTCACACATGACTAACCATCAATTAAGATTGATCAAACAATCCTAAAATTCTTGTTCCTTTGTCTATCACTACAGATAAGGAAAATGTATTTATTGAAGATACTACTTTAAGCACCAATCAGTCTAAGCAATCAGACTTTTTGATCATCTCACACATGACTAACCATCAATTAAGATTGATCAAACAATCCCAAAATTCTTGTTCCTTTGTCTATCACTATAGATAAAGAAAATGTATTTATTAAAGATACTACTTTAAGCACCAATCAGTCTAAGCAATCGGACTTTTTGATCATCTCACTCAACATCAACATGCAAAAATTGTCAAATGACATTTGACACATTGTCAAGCCACATTATACAACACTTAAGTCATGCCTCTAATGCACTAAGAATCTGAGTCCAGTGACTAAAGCTGGCACCCTTAGGTTACTTCAATAGTACTGATGTTCGGCACTCAGGCCGTGCTTTTAATGCATTGATATTATATGATACTTGGGCCATGCTTCTAATTCACCAAGAATCTAAGTCTAGTGACTGATGTTGGCACCCTTAGGTTGCTTTGATAGTATTGAGGTTTAGCACTCGAGCTGTGCTTCTAATGCACTTAGAATATATAGAACTCGGGCCATGCTTTTAATACACCAAGAATCGGAGTCCAGTAACTAAAGTTGGCACCCTCAGGTCACTTCAATAGTACTGAGGTTTAGCACTCAGACTGCACTTTTAATGCATTGAGAATATACAGCACTTGAGCCATGCTTTTAATGTACCAAGCACCAAAACTCCAGTGATGGTCGGTTCCATCATATTGTATCTATACTAGCGGGTTAATCCCTTAGGTCATTTCTATAACCAAGCATTTTTTATTGCAAGTTTTATGCACTTAAGTCCAAATGGCACTTTGATGATATTTTGATACAATTATTTTAAGACTCGATATATCAAGCATCTTAATGTTCAAATGACTGAGGCTGGCCACCTCAAGTCATCTTTCAAATAACACTTAAGATTTAAAGAAAGGTTCTTATCTCAGTGCATCAATTGTCTTCATGTGATTCTTGGAAATCTAGAAATCTCAGACATAAATATCCGAACAAACTTTCAAGGGAGACTCTTCATACCCCATATCAATATCCTATTCTAATAAGGGTTATATTCCCCCAAAAAGGAGGATTACTTAAATAAGAAGTCTACTTCTCTCCTAAACAAGGCAGTCCTATAAGACTAAGGAATCATATTCCTAAGAGGTTTGAGGAATACCTTCTCCTATAAATACATCTCATGACATTTTATGTCATTCATTCTTATATTCTCATATTTTCTCATCACTTTACATCAAGCCATAATTCCATCACCTCATCATATAAGCAATCACCTTTTATTCCTTTATTCCTTTATTCTCTACTCCATTCTACCTATTTGCTTTATTATATTTTTTTCTTATACCATTACTGACTTAAGCTTCATAGTGTTTATAGGGGAAACCCTGTCCCTTCACCAAGCTCTTCTTGTCAATGCAGGTTCTATAAGTAAAGATACGATTTAGAGTTATCAAGAATTCTTATCATTGTTAATGCTTAAATTTGATTCTGAATATTTCTACCATATGTAACTAATTCATTTAGGGTTTGGATTCGTGTAGCCAAACTACTTCTCATTTGGATTTTTATTTTAATTCAATAAGTTAACATTCAGTCAATTTTGCAAGTTGTTTTTATTTGTTCTTTATTTGATTTTAGGATTGATTGAATGCATGTTTATGGATAGATTAGAGAAAAAAAAAGTTGCATAACCTATTAGCTTATAGACTTGTGAAACTTAGGAACCTCGATCATAAAATAAATAAATCCTTCAAGGAGTGTTAAATTGCTAAAGAACTCAATGACTATAATTAATTGTCTTAACCATGAAAATAGGCAGTAATTAGTTTTGGCTTGCTTGAATGATCACAAAAAAGACTTTAAGTAATTTACACTTGACTGTATTAAGAAATTGAATTGAGATTTATTCTTATGATTTGCGTAGCAGCTAGTCAAGCAAATTTAGACTCTAGCTTTTGCATATTGAATTTTAAGGGGATACTTTAAATTTAGAATTTATTTTTGTTAGTTGACATCATTTCCATTTCAATTAATCAATTTTGTTAGCTTATGGAAATAAAATTAAGGCTAGTACTTAGTATTAATCTCCTTATAGGAATGATACTCGAACTTTACTACTTATTATAGACCATGCACTTATAAAAATTGCCTAATAAGTTTTTAGCGCTATTATGGGGGGAGATCGATAATACCAATATTAGCACACTTTTTATTTCTTCTTGACTAACATTTTGTTTTTATTTTTATTTAAATCATTTACTTTTTCTTTTCAGGTACTTGATTTTTTTATGCAAATAACGTCATGACGTCCTGAGCTAGAGAAAATAAACATTGAGATTGAAAAATCTTGCAAAAAGAACTGAAAAGAGAAAAGAGAAGGAGATAGACGAATGGCTAACTAAGAAGCTTAAGTAAAAGCTTTATAAGAATATAGGGTGCTAATTCTCACAGAAAATCAAAATTGGCTGATGCCTTTGAAATTAAGCCTATATATATACAAATAGTTTCACAATATCAATTTGGAGGGCTACCAACAGAGGATCCAAATGCTCACCTAGCTTCTTTCCTTGGCATATATGACACATTCAAAAAGAATGGAGTGAGTTCAGATGTTATTCATCTCAGGCTATTTCCATTTCATTGAGAGATAAGGTGAAGCTATAGTTGAGTTCATTGGCACCTAATTCCATCACTTCATGGGATATACTTTCTAAGGAATTTTTAACTAAATATTAATCACTTGGAAAGACAGCAAAGTATCACCAAGACCTTGTTGTATTCAAATAACAGCCTGAAGAGTCTCTCTATGAAGCTTGGGAGAGGTTTAAAGATTTACAAAGGCACTATCCTTACCATGGTATTCCAGATTGGCTTTAATGCAAAATTTCTACCAAGGATTGTCTGAGTCATTATAAATCACCATTAATGCTACTGTACAAGGTTCTTTTATGAGCAAAATGCTTGATGATGCCTATACACTCTTGGAAAAAGATGGTGTCAAATAATTACTAGTGGCATGAGGAGAGAAATTAGCCTAAAAAGGTAGCTAGAGTATATAAAGTTGACAACTTAAGCTTGGTAAATGCTAAATTAGAGTCTCTTATAAATAAGCTAGAAAAATTCAATTTTACTAGATTCCCATCCCATGTACTTTTCATGTGAGGTGTATGAAGGAGGACGTTCTATTACTGAGTGTCCATAAAGTGATACTTACAATTAAGGGTGTTCAATTAAATAACTCATTACTTTAAATAATTATAATGGTAGACCTCAAGGGAACCCCTATTCAAACACCTACAAGCTAGAATAGAGAAACCACCCAAATTTTTCATGGGAAAATCAAAGAGGAAACTAAACTTTAAGATTTAATTAAGGGTACAAAGCACCACCTCCACCAAGAATACCTATCCTTAACCAGAACCTAAGTAAAACTTTGAGATGATAATGGAAAACTTCATCCAATCATAGAACAAGACAATTCAAATCAAGGATAGAATAGTTAACCACTCACAATAAAATGCTAGAGAACCAAATAACAAAATAATCTAGCTCCTTAAATTTTTGCTAAATGGCTCATTTCCCAAGTTAGCCAACCTAAGAGAGCAAACATAAGTAGCAACTTTAAAGAGTGGAAAGCAATTGCCTGAGGTTGAACACAAGGTTAAGGAATTAAGAGTTGGGTCTAAAAAAAATTCAAAAAGAAGTTGAGAATTCAAAGTATAATTAGGTTAATCAAGAGCCTAAGTAGACAAAGATAACTTGTTTACCTTTCCCTCAAAGGATGGGCAATGCAACACTTGATAAAAAATTTTAGAAGGTCTTAAAGGTATTCAAGTAATTAGATATCACCATTCCTTTTTTGGAGGTAGTCACTTAAATGCCAAAATATGCCAAATGCCTCAAAGATATTATATCTAACAAGAGGAAGTGGGATGATTATGAAACCATACCAATGAATGAGGAATGCAGTGATGTGATTAGAAATAAGCTTCCTCCAAAGCTTAAATATCCAAGGAGTATCACTATATAATGTGTTGTTGGTAAATTTTTCATTAGTAGAGATCTTTGCGATTTGGAGCTAGTGTAACCATAATGCCTTGATCCTTGTGTTGGAAATTGAATATAGGTGAACCTAAACCTATAAATATTTTCTTACAACTAGAAGACAGATCCATAATCTACCCTAAAGGAATTTTAGAAGATATATCAATAAATGTTGGAGAACTTTATATGCCTTATGACTTTGTGATTCTAGAGATGGAAGAAGATCTCAAAATTCCCATAATCTTAGGATGATCTTTCCTTGCTATAGACCAATAATTGATGTAAAAATAGGAAAGATTAAGTTAAAAGTTAGGGAAGAAACTGTGGAGTTTGATGTTTTAAAGATGGTAAAAGATCCTTTCATGGTAATGACATGTTATCGAGTTAATATGCTTAAAAGTTGTATAGAGGAAGTTTTCCAACACTAACATCCCCAAGATCTATTGGAAACAAGTTTAGTCCGAGAGGTAGACTTTGAGAAAGAGAACAATGAGGTAGTAGCTTACACTAACACTTTAAATGCAAATCATGTGCTTCCATTTGGTAAATCCCTAAGGTATGAGCCCTTACCTTATAATATATGTCCTATTTATGCTTTGAGAGAAGAACATGCACTAAAGGTAGAGCTTAAATAGCTCCCTCCTGACTTGAGGTATACTTTTCTTGGACCTAACTCTACTTATCTTATTATTATTAACATGCAACTAAATGGTGAATAAGTGGATAAGTGGATAAGTTGCTTAGATGAGTTAAGGACCATAGAAAAATCATAGGGTATACTATTGATGACTTAAAAGGGATTAGCCCTTCTTTTTACATGTATAGGATTCACTTAGAAGAGGGATGTACTATTTTTATTGAACATCAATATAAGTTAAATCCTAACATGAAAGAAGTGGTTAAAAAGGAGATCATGAAGTTATTAGATGTCAGAATCATATATCCTATATTAGATAATAATTGGGTTAGTCCAATTCATGTGGTTCCTAAAAAGGTTGGAATGATGGTAATTAAAAATGAGAATAATGAATTGATATTTACTAGCACTGTCCACGTGCATTAACTATAGGAAATTTAATAAAGCTATCATAATAGACCATTTTCCCTGTCCTTTATAGACCAATTGTTAAAGAGTACAACATTCTTTATTCTATTATCTGGATGGGTATTCAGGATTCTTTCAAATCCCCATTCACCCTAAAGACCAAGAGAAAACTACTTTCACTTGTCCCTATGGAACTTATGCTTATAGGCGCATGCCCTTTGGGTTGTGTAATGCCCCTGCTACTTGGACAAAGCCAATATTGAAGTAATTAAGAAGCTTCCACCACCTACAAGTGTGAAAGGGATTCATAGCTTTTTTAGGTCATGATGGTTTCTACAAAATATTTATTAAGGATTTCTCAAAAATTGCTACTCCTCTCACTAACCTTTTAGTGAAGGATGCTACATTTATATTTAATAAAGAATGCTGAAATGCTTTTTGCATGTTAAAGGAAGCATTAATCTTTGCACCAATTTTGTAACCCCCTAATTGGAAGCTCCTTTTTAAAACCGTGCGATGCAAGTAACTATATTGCTGTTACTATTTTATGATAGAGAAGAGACAAGTAAGCTTATGCCATCTACTATGCTAGACACACACTTGGTGAGGCTTAAATGAATTATGCTACTACTGAAAAAGAACTTTTAGCAGTTGTATTTGCTATTGATAAATTTTATTCTTACTTGACAGGTAATAAGGTGGTTATTTTCACTTATCATACAACTTTGAAGTATCTTCTCTCTAATAAAGATGCAAAACCACTCCTCATTAAATGGATTTCCATTTGTAAGAGTTTGACATGGAAATTAGAGACAAAAGTGGAGCTGAGAATATTATTATAGATCATCTGTTAATACTAGGGCTACCAAATAGAGATAATGAGCTACATGTTGATGACTACTTCAAAGGTGAACATCTGCTGTAGGTCAAAAGTATAGCACCATGGTATGCAAATTTTTTAAACTACTTAGTTTATGGTGTTTTGCCTCCTAACCTTTTATACTAGTAAAAAAATAAATTCTTCTCAGACATCAAATTCTATTATTAGGAGGAACCTTTGCTCCATAAAAGGTACAGAGATGGACTAATTAGAAGTTGCTAACCTTAAGATGAAGTCTAAGATGTGCTTTTGCATTGCCATTCTCTATAATATGGTGGACATTTTAGCTCCACCAAGATTTTAGCAAAGGTACTTTAGAGTGGGTTTTAATGGCCAACCCTTTTCTAAGATGCTAGGGACTTTGCTTTAAAGTGTGATAAATTCCAACATACTGGCAATATCGAGAGGCATAACAAAATGCCTCTAAATGGCATCCTAGAGGTGGAGATCTTTAATGTATATGGATTAGACTTCATGGCTCCTTTTCCAAGTTCATTTGGTAATAAATACATTTTGGTAAGTATGGACTACGTATCCAAGTAGGTGGAAATAATAGCATCCCCAACTAATGACACTAGAGTTGTGATTAGGTTCCTTTGAAAAAACATGTTCTCAAGGTTTATATTTTGCAGTCTTGGAAGGAGAAGCATTGATTGGGGTCTTGAATATAGTCCTGTATGCCCATAGAATCAGTGATGGTACTTCTCCTTTTGAAAAAACATATTCCCAAAGCAATAATTAATGATGGTGGTATGCATTTTTGCAACCACCAATTTAAGAGCTTATTGAAAAAATATAGTGTCACCTATAAAGTTGCAACTCCATACCATTCTTAGACTAGTGGTCAAGTTGAGATTTCAAATAGAGCAATCAATTCTATGCTCGAAAAGACAGTGAATACTTCAAGGAAAGAGTGGTCCTCTAAACTTGATGATGTTCTATGGACATACAAGACTGTATTCAATACCTCGATCCATGCTTCTCCTTTTAAACTACTTTATGAAAAATCATGTCACTTACTTGTGGAAGTAGAGCACAAATACTTCTAGGCAACCAAATTCCTGAACTTTGACCTATACTAAGCTGGTGAGAAGAGACATTAAGTAATTCAAGTAATTTACCCTTGATTGTATTAATAAATTGAATTAAGATATAATCCTGTAATTTGAGTAGTGGCTAGTGAAGTGAATCTAGACTCTAGCTTTTACTTATCGAATTTTAAAGGGATACTTTGGATTTAGATTTTATTTTTGTTAGTTGATATATTTTTCTGTTTTAATTAATATATTTTGTTAGCTTGTGGAAATAATGTTAAGGCTAGTACTTAGTATCAATCTCCTCATGGGAATGCTACATGATACTTAAACTTTACTACTTGTTATGAGCCATGCACTTATGGAAATTGCCTAATAAGAGATTGCTTCAATTGAACGAGCTTGATGAACTTAGACTAAACTCTTATTAAAATGCCAAGGTCTATAAAGAAATAACAAAAAGATGGCATAATAAGCACATTATAAAGAAAGAGTTTAAAGAAGGAGATCATGTACTTCTGTTTAATTCAAGGCTAAAGTTATTCCTAGGGAAGCTTAAGTCTAGATAGTCAGGTTCTTTTGTTGTCATGCAAGTGTATCCTCATGGAGCAGAAGAAGTTTAGAGCAAAGACACTAGAGCATTAAAGGTTAATGGATAAAGACTGAAGCTTTACTTCTGCAATGAAGCTATCCCAGTAATTACATCATTTGCACTCCTCAACTCCCTTTGATCCATTAGTAAAGGAAAGTCAGCTAATGACTCTAAACAAGCGCTTAGTAGGAGGCAACCCGTTCTACTTTAAATTATTTTTATACATTTTCCTTTCTTTTACCTCAATTACTTTATGTCTTTTTCTTCTTTTACTTTTCATTATTTTTATTTTTATTTTTGTTTTTATCTATTTTCATTTTTTTTACATACAGAGAGTAAAGAGTTAAAGGAGATTGAGCATTATCATTACACTAGCAACACTATAGGGGTGACACAGGTTCAGACATGGCATGTCAATGGTTGTCTCTAGTTTATTTTTCTTTTTTTCAATTCCCATTTCAATTCATGGTGTGCTCTCTAAGTGCTTAAGGAAGTTGCTCTTCTTTTTGTTATTTATTTTAACTTTTATTTGTGTCATTAAGGACACTAACTTGTCTAGGTGTAAAGGAGGGTTTATACATTTTTTTTGCATTACATTATGTTTATAAAATTGCATTTAGCACACTCAGACACTAAAATTTTTGCAGTTTATCCTTGTGATGAGCATAAGACATTGCATGTGATTTTAGTGTACATGTCTCATAATTTTTTGTTAATACTTAATTTGTAAACTTTAAGTTAGGTTAATAATATTTATGGTTAAAGACTTCTAAAATTTTAATGAACTTAATGCTTACTTGCTTTTAAATATATGAATCTTGTGAATTGATAGTTCAGAAAAGTGCTTGTAAGTGATACTTAATTGTCAACTCTTAATCAAAACTTGATACTAGTACGGGCATTGATAATAATATATTTAAGTAAAAATAATAATAAAATAAAATCTCTCTTTTCTGGAGCAATGCTTAAATCTTAATCTTGTATGCTCTAAATCTATTCTAATGCTTTGACCTAAGTATGAGTATCCAAAGGACTCACTTAATGGTATCCACGTTTAGTAACACAGGAATAGTGGGGGATTACTGAAAATGAGAAGAGATTAGAGCAAGATGGAGCATGAAATGCACTCGCTAAAAAATAACAGTGTGTATTGCTATCTTTTATGTAATGGAATTAAGAGGTCGTTTGAGGTTATAAGAATAGTATCACTTGCTTTCATTTTTCTTGATTATCAACATATAATTTTTGAAAATTCAACCATTAAGTTTGCTCTTCACTTAGTAAAACTTACGTCTTTGACCTTGAATTGTTAGTTTAATTTTTACTTATAAGTTTTATATTAACTTAAGATTATGGTAGATGGACATTTTAAAGTTTGTTAATGTGCTAGGTTCATTACATTGATAAATGTTCTTGTGAATTTTGCTTGAGGATAAGCCCAGGTTAAATATGGGGGAATTTAATGTATGACATTTATGCATATGATTTTAGGGACATTTTAATTGGTTTAATGCTATTTTATATTATATTTTATTTAATCATTATAATTTTATTTGTATTTAATAGAATTTTATTAATTACATCTTAGACTAACTTTGTATATTTTAAGTTTTATTCTTTGTTAATTAAGCATATTTTAAGTTCTTTTCTTTGTAGTTTTATAGGATTATATCTTTTACTATCTACAGTATTCCAAGAAGTTTACACACACATTCTAGCATGGCCATGCTATAGGCCATGCCATCTTGCACACCTAAGCACATGGCCATGCAAGAGGCCATGCATCAAAGATTGCCCAACACACCCACACGCACACCCTATGCAAGTTCCTGTGCTAATCTTTAGCATACCCTCGCACATGGTCATGCTATATTCCATGCCATGAAGAAATCATTAGCACACTGATGCCATGAAGAAATAACTTGCACACTCATGCATATGGGCATGTTGTTGCCCGTGCACTCTTTTAAATGAAATTGAAGTTGATCAAGAGGATGCGCATATTCTATAACACAGTTATGCGAGAGGTCATACAATTAGTTAACACACATGCGAGCACAAGCATGGTTTGGCTTATGTGATTGACACCCTTATTCAATATAGTCATGCTCATTGTTGTGCTCACTTTTCACAGTTGACACGACTCCAGGCACGACCATGACAACGTAGAAAAATTTCCTCTTTCATTATGAACTACAGAATTGGAAGAGTATAAAATTGGAAGTTTCAAGGCATGGAATAATTATAAAAGCAAATATTTCTGAGTTAAAGGATCATCAAGCATTAACGTAAACTATTAGAGCCAGAGAAGAGGAATAGAAGTGTAGTTAAATTCAATTACAATTCTTATTATTGTTAGTGGTTAAATTATCTTTGATTCTGAATATTTCTACCATGTGTAACTAATTCATTCAGGGTATGGATTCATGTAGCTAGACTATTGCTCGTTTGGATTTTTATTTTAATTCAATAAGTTAACATTTAGTCAATTTTGCAAATTATTTTTATTTATTCTTGTATTTGATTTTAAGCATGATTGAATGCATGTTTGTAGATAGATTAGAGGCAATGAAAGTTGCATGACCGATTAGCTCATAGACTTGTGAAATTTAGGAACCTCGATCACAAAAGTAGATGAATCCTTTAAGGAGTATTAAATTACTAAGGAACTCAATGAGCCATAATTAATTGACTTGACCACGAAAATAAGTAGTAATTAGTTTTGGCATGCTTGAATGATATCGAAAAAGACTTTAAGTAATTTGAGTAATTTACCCTTGACTGTATTAATAAATTGAATTGAGATTTAATTATATAATTCGAGTAGAGGCTAATGAAGTGAATATGGACTCTAGCTTTTATTTATTGAATTTTAAGGGGATACTTTAGATTTAGATTTTAATTTTGTTAGTTGATATATTTTTTCATTTCAATTAATTTGTTGTGTTAGCTTGTCGAAATAAAGTTAAGGCTGGTACTTGGTATCAATCTCCTCATGGGAACGATACTTGAACTTTACCACTCGTTACAGATTGTGCACTTACAGAAATTGCCTAACACAAATAAAGATGCATATGAAGATGCATAATACAAGATTTAAAATTCAAATATTTTAGTGCCAAAAAATCATTATTTATCACAAATCATTAATTTTAGAACAAAGAAGAATGTAAATTTTATAATAATATATAAAAATCAAAATTAACATGAACATATTGTCACCATAAAAATATGAACTTTATGATAAAAAATAAAAAATAAACAATAAAAACAAAGGCAAAAAGATAAAATAATAACAAATAGAGAAAAAATTATAAAAATATGAACAAAATAATAAAAAAGCAATGTTTACATTAAAAAGGAAATTTATGATGAAAATGTGAGAGAATTAAAATAAAAAGAACAAACAAAAATAATAAAAATATAATTTTTACCATAAAAATGAGAGTTTTATGATAAAAAGAAACAAAAATAATAAAAAAAATAAAATACTAAAAATGCAATTTTCACCATAAAAATAGGAATTTTATGATGACAAATGCAATGAAAAAAATAAAAACACAAAAATTAACAAAAGTGACAAAAACAAAAAAAAATGACAATTTTTATCATAATAATGGGAATTTTTATGATAAAAATGCAAGAAATTAAAATAACAAAAATAGTAAAAATGCTAAAAATACAATTTTCACCATAAAAATAGGAATTTTATGATGAAATATGCAAAAATAAAAATTAAATCATAAAAAATAATAAAAATAATAAAAATGGAAATTTTATGATAAAAATGCAAGAAAATAAAAATTAAAAAAATGATAAAAGCAATTTTCACCATAAAAATAGAAATTTTACGATGAAAATCCAAAAATAAAAACATAAAAAATAATAAAAATGCGATTTTTACCATAAATGGGAATTTTATTAAAATAATGCAAGGAAGTCAAAATAAAAAGAAAAAATTATAAAAATGCTAAAAATTATTAAAAAAAAAACAATTTTCACCATAAAAATATGAATTTTATGATGAAAAATGCAATGACAAAAATAAAAAAAAATAATAACAAAGGTAATGAAGAATGATAAAAATGCAAACTTTATAACCAAAACACCCATTTTACCAAAAGAAAGGAAAATAATAGAAAAATGATGTAAATATGATGAGAAATTCATAATTAATACAAAAATTGTAACAAACACTCTCGGATTGTCAACCCAAACTTCCCATTACTTTAACATATTATACACTACTTCAACATCATCAAAAGCCACAATTTCATCACAAGATAATAAATAATTAAAATAAATGAAGAAATGATTAAAAAATAAAAGAAAATGGTCGGAGAAGAAGAGAAAATGTTATGCAAATGCAAAATTTTATATAAAATGATTTAGAGATCCTTAAAGGGATTGGGATATACCCTAGATGTGTGTGCAATGATGCTGCTTGGTTTGGGTAGTAGGTCTCAACATGTCGATCACCTTCTTTGCAAGGGTTTAATAGTGGAAAATAGTCTAAAAGCTGTCCAAAATCAACATCATTTTCTCTCTCTAAAAATTATCAAGAGTTGTTGTAGACGACGGGATTTAACGTATACTCAAGTTTTTAGCAACCACGACACTATTTGAGTTCAAAACATTGGGGAACACATTAACTATTATCACATATATAGGATGTGAAAATGAAGAGTCGACACCCATAGTAATAACTGGGACAATTTTAGTAGTGGTAACTCAACTCTTTAAAAGAGTTAGCACCACATTGAAATAATTATGAATACAAAATACTAATTTATTTTACTTTCATGTTATTTTAGAATTACTTTATTAATTGCTATTTTATTCTTCTAATTACATGAAATTCTCATTTTAAACCCATGCAAATTGACAACAAATGCATTAATCATAAGGAAAATAATGTAAAAACATATTCATTGAAAACACATAAATCCCTAAAATTAGTCTAACATACACTAATTTTAATTAGATGGGTTAAGTCTACATGTTTTAGCTTACAAAAGAGACTAAAAGCTAATAGGTTTAATTCCTATTAATTTTAAATTAATAAGTCTAAGTCTACTTATTTTAATTCTAAAAATGGACTAAAGTCTACCAACTATGAAGGGTTCTTTACACAAATATATCAAAAACTAAAAAAACTTCAAAACTCACTTCCTTAACTTTTTTTTTTTTTTTTCAAATATAGACCACCCCCTTGTCACCTTTATTTTTAGGGTTATTTTTTTTTTCCAATTTTTTCCTTTTTATTGGTTTTTTAACTTTTTTTTGCTTGATAATTTTTTTCTCAACATTTTATTTGTTTTTTTTAATATATATTTTTTTGCTTTATACTGTCTTTATCTATTTTTTCTCAATGTTTTTTTGCTAAACTTTTTTTTCTACTTTATTCCTTTTTTTTTCTTAACATTTTTTTGCTGAACATTTTTTCTATTTTTATGATATTATCTTTATCTTTTTTTTCTCAATATTTTTTTCTAGTGTCTTCATCTTTTTCCCAACTTTGTTTTGCTCATTGCTATTTTTTTAAGATACTGTCTTCATTTTATTCTCAACATTTTCTTTTTTTTTTCTCACTATTTTTTTTCTCTTAATACCTTTTTTTTCAAATGAATATTTATTAAATAAATATCTTCAATTGTTGTTAAACCAAACAATAAATATCTTCAGCTGTTGTAACAAAAATAAATAAAGAAAATTTTCTCCTTTTATATTCTTAAAAAATAAGGATTTTATTTTTTTACTTTAATTTATTTATTAAAATGTCTAAATTTTTAAAAAATTATTTGATACTTATTGATCATTAATATGTAACAAGTTTACAATCCTTATGATTTAATTGTAATATCAACAACAACAAAAACAAAAAAAAAATAAAAAAAATCAACAAACATAAACAACAAAAAATAACTAAAAAAAAAACAACTGAAACAACAAAACAACAAAATTTTACATTTGTTGATTTTTGTTGATTTTTAAATTATTTTTTCATTATTGATAACAAAATTAATGCCATAAATAAAATTTTTACTTTTATTGGTATTAATGATAAAGATAATAATTTTTTGATATATTTCATAATTTTTATTTTTTTGTTGTTATTTTTTTTATTTTTAACAAAAATCAATTAATATAAACAAACAGAAACAATTGAAACAACAAAACAACAAAAGCAACCAAAAATTGGAGCTATTGATGTTTGTTAATTTTTCCCTATTTGTTGTTTTTTCAGTTTTTTCATTATTAATGATAAAATTAAGACCATAAATATAATTTTTACTTTTATTAGTATCAATAATAAAATAATAATTTTTTTGATATATTTCATTATTTTTTTTTGTTTTTATTGAAAAAATAATTATGGAATGCTATAGGTAATTTTTAATTTAATTTCTAAATTCTAAATGATTATGAAAAAAAAATGAATATTGAAAACTATGGATAATTTTTAGTTTAATTACCTTAATTTTTATATTCTAAATAAATTTTAAATTTTTTTAAAAAAATTATTATTTAAAATATAAAATTATAATTATTTAAAATATACAAATTAAATAAATACATATAATCAACTTCAATTAAAAATGAATACATATATTAGGGCATGAGATGCTGCTTGAGAAGGAGGCTGGCAAGGGCCAGTAGCAACATTAATATAGTGTGATCGCAACAACCCTCGTTGAGAGGGAGGAGCAGACTCTCTAATAATGACATGATCAACAAGCTGGGGAATTAGGACCTCGACAAATGAAAGATCTAGGGACTCTAAGTATACCTTAACTAACTCTCTAGCTTGCGCCAGAATGAGCTCATCACTAGTTAGCTCACATCCTATTGCATAGAGCCAAGTGGAGACATGGGAGCTCTCCTCCTTTTAGGACCATCCCACCATTGGAAGATGTGTCCCCCTAAGTACCACAAGCAATTAATGGCCCCAATCAGCAAGATCCTCAAACGGGTTAACTTCCAAGTACTAATCATCTCAAGACACCGTGAAGTCCCAGGAAGAGGCCCCCAGGAAGAGCTCAAGTATACCTAACTAAAGGCCAAGCTCCTCAGATGCCTCTAAGCCACAGTCCACTTTAATTAGACTCTGTATTAAGGAAAGCCCTCTTCCATCCAATGTTTCACTATAGGGCGAGGAAGGGCATTGAACTCATAGGCCCAAATCTACAGGATCATAAATTAGCAAAAGGATAGAAAAGTAGAAAATTTCAAACCAACAAGCAAAAAGCATAACTCATATTAACCACCATCTGGCAGTCGTACAGCCTAAAGGCACCCCAGTTGGCTGCATCCAAGTCCTTACAAAGACAGACAAGGGCTACAATTCTTTAGTTGTACTAACAAAGTCTATCCATATGTCAGAGGAAAGGCACCAACTACAATGCACCACTATGTGAAACCTTTGGAAAGACCACCACACTTAGCAAGTGGAATATGAAGTAGCGTGCAAGCTGCTCAATAGTTATAGCCCACTTAGTATAATCCTCGTCAACATTCTCAATGAACATAGCATAATGAGGAGGGAACTACACCCATCCTTTTTTTTCATCGCCGCCTAAAAAGCTTAAAAGCCTACTCGTTAGCAACACTAAAAGTAAAGTAAGCTGTTGAATTAAAGGCATCGATAAACCACTACAGCTCAATCTAATGATAGTTGTAAAGTTAGGTGGGGTAATCGTCATCTCTCTTAAAGGAAGATGGGAGGTGTGAGTAGAATCAACCCACCTCTTGATTAATGTAGTGGTAGCAGCCTGACTAGACTTATAGGAGCCCTCGTGAAGAATGACAATAATGTCATTAAAACCAACATCAACTACCATGTCTCTCACACAAGTCGGTAACCTTTAATATTATTGGCACAAATAGTTGATGCTACCAGGAGGCATAATCATCTTCTTAGGCTACAAATATAAAAAAAAATTATAACAAAAGATAACATAAGACTAACATGATTCTATATGTTGCCTTATTGAAAATGAAAGAACAATAAGCGCACAGGCATGACCAAACTATATGACAATGTAATAGAAAGCTACATTAAAAGCTACAATCATCATAATCAGAGATACAGAATTCGAATATAGTTATTACAATAAAAGCTATATTCATAAAGTTACATCAAGAGCAATATTCATTAAAGCAAGAGCTACAATCATTACAGCAAAAGCTATAGTCATTATAATAAGAGCTACAACTATGATAATAAGAGCTACAAAATTCAACTAGAATTACAACAAGAGCTACATACATAACTATAGTCAAAGTTATGATTGCAAGGATATAACAGTAGCTAATAACAACAATAGTAACGATAATACCAATAGTTAATAGAAACAATAACTACAGAGAAAGTAGAAGTACAAAATAAAATAGAAGCAAAAGAAACCTACCTCAGCGTTGAGCAGCCCATGTGTGAATATCCAAGTAGTGAATGATAGGGATTTGCCCTCCTTAAGAAAGCCCCTATTCCCACCCCCCCCTCTATATATGGCAAGGGAAGTAGAACAGGATGAACACCCTCATTGATAGCCTTAAAATTTAGGTCCTCTAGATCATTCTCGATGTCCACAAACTTGACCTTAAAAGGAGAAGAATAAGAGGTAGCCAAAAAGGAAAAGAAAGAAAAGTACTTTGCAGCTGAAAGAATGATATAGGCAACTCAGTAAAAGCAAAGTCTTTTTAAAGAAAAGAAGTTTACCTACCTATAAATGATATAACACAAGCCACAAACAACAAAATCCAAATATAAAAATAAAAGGACACTCATTTGCAAGTGACAGAATGAAGAAAAAACACAATAGAAAAAACTATAAGTATCCAAAAATCCCTCATGCTAAGAAAAATGCATGGAATGACCAAGAAAGCATGAAAATGCATTTTTAAAGTCTCGAATGTGCCCTTATGGGCCTAAATGCAATCCTCATATGTGTATGACATATGTCACATGAGTATAAAGAAACATAAAATTATTGATGCGCACTTATGACATCCTTTTTCACATTTTCTTAAAAATATGCACGCACGTGTGCTTAGAGACATGCATACATATGCATTTGACATTGTGTTTTTCAAATAATCACAAACCATGTCCAGAGTCACACAAGCACAAAGAAAGAAAGAATTATTAATTTTCAAAAATTGGAGTTGAATGGGCATCACAATTTAATGAAAATTTAAAAAGAATCTATTTTCTAAAAACTTTCAAGACTCCCTTTATGACTTTGAGCATCCTGTCATGATCATGATGCTCCTCATGATCTTGAGTGTCTATATATTAAAGATTATATGTAACAATTATGACAAAAATTCATTTCAGTCTCTAAACTTTTAAAAATTTTCAATAAGTTCTAAAGACTTCTGAAAATTTGTTCAATTGTGTCTGAGAGTGTTGGATGGTTCTTTTACTTAGGTTTTAGCACTTTGTAATATCACATTTGATAGAATTGTGACAATGTTTATGCTATAGTCATTAAAATTTTATTTTTTCCATAAAACTTATAAACAACAACAACTGGCTACCACATATTAGGCTTTGGTTATGGATAAGGAAATCAAAACTTACTTCTTGGTAACCAAGATATTTAGCATGGACTTAAAAATTTGCAAGTTCTACAAGTGTTTTTCCTATCTAAAAGACTACTAGCAAAATCTGCATCTAAATAGCTAATATATTTGAAAGATGTGTTTATAAGATAATAAAGTCTTAAGTCAATTGTTCTTATGAGATATTTAAAAATTCTCTTAATGACATTCAGGTGTGCTTCTTTAGGATAATAGTGTAATCTAGCATACAAACAAGTAGCAAGCATAATATTGGGTCTGCTAGCTGTTAATTAAAAAAAGAACCAATCATACCTCTATATCATTTTCATTAACCATGTTTCCATTTTCATCAAAGGATAGTTTGGTGGTGGTGGTCATTAAAGTCTTACTTGCTTTAGCTTTATCCATCCCAAACTTCTTGATGATCTCCCTTGTGTACTTAGATTGGTTGATGAAAATCCCTTCCTCACTTTATTTTATTTGGAGGCTAATGAAGAATTCAAACTCTCAAATTAAGCACATCTCAAATTCTCTGTTAGTAGCACTAAATATTATGTCATTAATATTTATTTGAACTAAAATAAGTTATCATTGCATCATTTGATGAAGAGTGTTGTATCAACCTTGCCTTTTGAAAATCCCTCTTTCAAAAGGAAGTTGCTCAACCTCATATACTAAGCTCTTTGAGCTTGTTTCAAGTTATAAAGTGTTTTAGTTAATTAGGAA
Organism: Mallotus nudiflorus; assembly: GCA_947683625.1. Classification (NCBI taxonomy): domain Eukaryota; kingdom Viridiplantae; phylum Streptophyta; class Magnoliopsida; order Malpighiales; family Euphorbiaceae; genus Mallotus; species Mallotus nudiflorus. Next base: position 1,295,338 of record CANTUR010000198.1, read on the forward strand.
ATTCATGGCTTTCAAAACTAGAGGTTGTTCAATATAAACCTCCTCTTGTATGTACATATTCAAGAAAGAAACTTTTACATCCATTTGATAAAAGCTTAAAGTTCATAGAAATTGTAAATGCAGGAAACATCCCAATAGCCTCCAACCTTACAATGGGGGCAACAGTTTCATTATAATCAATACCTTCCTTTAAATCATAGCACTTGGCCACTAACCTAGCTTTATTCCTAGTTACGATGTCTTATTCATTCACCTTATTTCTAAATACCCATTTAGTGCCTATAATAGGATGATTTCTAGGCTTAGGAACTAAGTTCCTAAATTTATTTCTTATAAATTCATTGAGTTCCTCTTACATAGCAAGATTCTAAAACTTGTCATCAAAAGACTCATTAATACACTTAAGTTTCATTTAAGAAGTAAAGGCTAAATTAAATAAAGGTTTAATAGAGGATCTATTGGTTACCCCCTTTCATATGTCACCTATGATGAGCTCTTTGGGATGATCCTTCTTGTTGTGCCAATCCTTTAAAAGTTCCTTCTTCAAGGTTGATTGAGATGACTCCTCACTTTCTTCCTTGCAATAACCTTTTAACTCCAAAGGTTTGTATGCATCACCTTTTTGAAGATTCATCTTCATGAAGTTATCTACCACAATATCAATATAAACAAGATCATTTCTTGGATCAAGTGGGTTAGATTTATAAAAAACAATATGCATTAACTCTTATACCACTATAGTTATTTTATTAAACGCCCTATATGTTTTGCTAAAGGTTAAATAGCTTAGAAAAATGTTTTCATCAACTTTGGAATCAAAAATTCCAAGGTTTACTTTGGTATTTAACATAATCATTTGTAACTAAATACTTTTAGATATGAAATCTTAGGTTTCCTATTATTCCATAGCTCATAAGAATTTTTATTTAAAATGGGCATTTTGAAATCTTAGTTTGAAATATAGCAAGTAGTGTTAATATCTTCTACTTAAAAGTATAATGGCATGTTATACTCACAGAGCATGGTTCTAGCTATTTCTACCAAAGTTCTATTCTTCCTCTCAAAACCTCCATTTTGTTGAGATGTTCTATAGGAGGAATAGGTATGTAAAATACCATTTCATTACAATACGTTTTGAAATTTTCATTTTCAAATTTGGTTCATGGTCACTTTTTATAGTTAAAGTACCAAAAATCTTTTTTTTTAACTCTTTTTGCAAACTTTTAAAAATATTAAAAGCCTAATTTTATGAGCCAAGAAGGTAACCCAAGTAAATCTAAAGTAGCCATCAACTAGTACAAACATATAATGCCTTCCATATAAACTAACAACCCTAATAGGACCAAACAAATCCATATGGATTAGTTCAAGAGGCTTAGAAGTTGACTCTCTATTTTAAAGTTTGAATGAGGACTTAGCTTGCTTTCCTTTTGACAAACATTATAAATCATGTCCTTTTGATGAAGATGAGTTTAGGCAACCCATCCATAGGTTCACATTTGCTAAGATTATCTAAAAGCTCAAAATCAATATGTCCTAATCTTTTATACCTTGTCTATATGTTATGGGAAATAGACATTAAACACTCGAACTCTTTGTTATCTACTTTATTTAAGTCAACAACATATACATTATCTAACATTTCACCATTAGAAACTAATTTCTTACCATCTAACCTACTAATAAAGTAATTCCTAGGATTATGTAAGGTAACCTTTCATCACTAGAAAATAACCTTATATCCTAAATAGGAGAATAGTCTTAAAAATCAAAATTTTTGAGTCTTAACAATGAAGAAAAATGTGAATAATGCAAGTTCATTAATTTATTAGATTAAAGAATTAAGACTCCCGATTTTTAAAACTATTCACCTATTTCCCTCATTTTTAAAACCAAACCCTGTCTTTGTCAAAGGATGCTTCAAACGTGTATAAACTTGCATTATTCACTTTATTTTCATAATTTCGATGAGGACAGCTCTACAATTACATTTGGAGCAAGAGATTCTAGCCTCTAAAATAATCTCAATCGATAATTTGAGGACCAAAATAATAATTTTTGCACGTTTAATTTTCAATTAAGTTTGAATTTTCTCTTCTACTCCAATTCTCTCTTTTATTTTTTATGCCGCTAGCAAATTGAGAAATTGTTGTGATTATGTGGTGAGATTAGCAATATTGCTTACTACTTGAATATATTTCCTTTGTTTTACATTTTATTAAACTGACATTTTGTATTTTTCTAGCCTTAGAAATGTGAATTTCATAAAAACAACATTTTCAAAATAAAAATTGCATTTTTACAATTTTTACATGTATTTTACATTTTCACTATTTAAAAAGCATCTTCATTATATAAAAAAAAACCCATTTTAACATTAAAAATGTATTTTTATATATTTTTTTTATTTCATGTGAAAAATCATTTTTCATAAAAAAAAATTTCATTGCACTTTTAAAAAATATCAAATTAATCATCTTTTGAATTTCTCTACATTTTATTGTCAGAATTATATTTTGGCATAAATTTCTAATTTTTAACATAAATTTTGCATTTTAAATATAAAAAATTGCATTTTGATATAAAAATAATATTTGGACATAAATTGTGCCTTTTTACTATATTCTTGCGTAAAGTTTTTTTTTTTTTTTTGAAAAGTCATATTTTTCACATAAAATTTACATCTTTAATCCTAAAAAAAATCATTCTTACACTAAAAATCGTCATTTCTACATGTTAGTTGCACTTTCATCATTCATTATGAGTTGCACTTTCATCATTTTATTATGAAATTTTAATTTTTTGAGTTCAAAGTTGCATCCTTGATGCTAAATTTGTTTTTATGGTTCTACATAAAAATCATATTTTTTGACTCTTGTCAACATAAAATTAATGTTTTTATCATTTCTACATAGAATTCACATTATAATCAATTATATACTAAAGTTATAATGATTGTATAGAATTTGCTCTTCTTGTCAACTTTGCAACTATTATAACTTTTAGTATAGAGTTGATAGGAGTCAAACTCCAATTTGCAGCCATTTTGCATCATATTAATAATGTCATGCATGAGCACCCCATGCATATATGCTCACCATATTTAATAAGTGCTAAAAATGATAGATTTGAACACTAAATAGTTGTATTTCATTATTAGAATTATAGGGTTTTATCTTTTAAAAGCAGGATTTAGGACTATCTACATTAGAAGTTAAACTAGTTAGTCATTTGTGTTATTTTATGCATTTTAGTTCATCATTATACTTTTTACATTGCTTTTGTATTAATTTTATTAGTTCTTTTTATTGGAACTCATGTTGGATGAAAACAATGAAGACATAAAGCTATGAACTAAGACAGTCAAAGAAAAGGGGAAAGAATTAAAGCATAATAAGGAGAAGAAGAAGGACATGACTATGTGCCTAAACAAACATAGTTGTGCTTGATTATAAGATTTTAAGTCTGTAAGAATTGAAATAGACATAATTATGTCATGTTGGACATACAACCATGCCTGATCCGTCACTAGCTAGTGAAGATGAAGGCCATATAGTTGTGTCATGTTGGACACACAGCCATATGTGCAGATGCTGCTTAATTTGGAAAGAAAATTTTAAGGTTTCTATTAACAATATTTAAGAGGAATTTTTAAAAAAAAATAAGAGAGGTTGCTGCTCTCAAGAATAAAAAAAATTCTATTATCCTTTGCATAAAATTATATTTATCTTTAGTTTGGGGTTTTTATTTATGTACCAAGATATTGGAATGAATAACAAGGACTGAGAACCAGTAACATAATTGATAAAATGAATAAAAGAGGTTTTTCTTCTATTATTCTCTTACTTAACAATCTTATTTATTCATGAATATGTTGGGATTTTTCATATTTTGTGTTTCTATTTATATTTCTATAAGTAACTAAGTAGTTAGGGTTTTAATGGATTTGGCTCAATATGAACATAATTGAGTTAATTTCTTAATAAAAGAATATGTATTTCATTACAATTATTGGACTTAATGCTTTTTATTGGTTTGATAACCCTTTTAATTGAATTAGACACTAGATTTATATTGAGAGATTGATCCTTAGTGAAAAAAGCAATAATAATCTATTAATTTAAATTGATATAGTCGAGAGACACTTTAATGTTAATATTCTATAGAATATTAGTTGAATAAATTGATTATGATTAGTTAATCATGCTAGTGAGAGCTAGGGAATCGAGTAATTGTCTTAGTTGATTAATTGTAAGCGTACTTGAAAGAGACATCATAATTCTAAAGATGCTTGGCAAACGAAATGTTATTCATAACAAATAAGAGTTTAGCATTATCTTTAGACAAATTGAGCTAGGGGAATTAAACCATAATGTCTTTAACTATATAAATTTAGTGACAAAAATTCATATTGTTTTAGATTTCATTTACTTTGCTTTGTTTATTGAAATTTTCATTAGCCTAGACAAGTAAAACATTAAGGGTAGCTCTATAATTAACACTATCTCCATGGGAATTATATCTTTTTATTTCTACTTGTACGATTATATGCACTTGCAGATGCACATCATTAATATTCTTTTACAAGCTCACATCATGCACACATGTTCACTTTATTTCTTTCTTCTCACTAATATGCATAATCATAATTTCACATAGGCCTTTCAATAAAAGGTAGAAAAGGGACACCACTTGACACATATTAGTCTGACGTTTAAGCTAGAGTAATAATTCCAACATAGATGAAGCAGATGCTAGTTTATGTTGGTAGTTTTGTATAGATTGCAAGATGAGATTTAGATTGATTAGGAGGGTCATTCTTTCTAGGAATGAAATTAATAATCTCGCCATCTTCCTCAACTAATGCTAAAGTTTAAACTTAATGGTTGCTTCAAATGAGAATTCTCTAAAGGAAAAAATGGAATAAATAGAAGAGTCCATTCCTACTTCAAATTCTATGCCGATAGTTGAGATGCCTAAATAAACACACATTTAAAATTCTCTTTATGGGCCTTTTTTGCTTACCTATAATATACAACCAGTTGAGGATAATTTTCCTTAACCAATAGTTGATCATTCATTTATTTTTACAAAAAATGTTTCTCTTCCTTAGCCACTAACTATCCCCTTATATCCTTTTATTACTGTTAAGACATGTAAAATTAGGCCTCTGCCTAAGAAGGCATATTAAGTTATCTTACATAATACTTTTTTATAAAGTCAAGAAAATATTAGAGAAGAGACATTACTTTGTTCTTAATCATCATCAATCCTCTTTAACTATTTCTAATGGTTATAATTTTTGGCAACCTACGAGTAGTGATATTCAAAGAATTAATTTTCATTTCATAAATACCTATTTTTATGATAATAATGGAGCTTTTGCTACTCAAGTTAAAGCAACTTTTCAATTAGGAAAAGCATTAGGATTTTCTTTTAGTGGTTTTTATAAGGAAGTTGTTTCCATGATTCAACTTGGACTTTAAACTGACTTTAACTAATAGAAGGAGTTCAATAAACAAGTTTAATCTTATTTAGCTTTTTTCTCTATTACTTATGGTTTCTTTTCTTTCATTAATCTATAATGGTCTTAATGGCAGTTCTAAGAATATCCATCCTAATTAGATAAATGGTGTTGGCATACAAAGTTGACAACTCTTTTTTTGTATATTCTGGGCTTCTTCACCTCCTTATAGTTTCATTTCAGATATAGATGTCTGGTTTGATTCCTTTTAGTTATGAAATTTATCTTAGAAATGAGTTCTTTTAGTAAATGAGTTGTTATTAGTTGAAGAACTCTTATCAATTGCATAATAGGTTGAATTAAGTACAAATCTTAATGTAAGATTCTTTTGGTTTGGATCCCTTTAATTCACTTGCTTGTATAAATGGTTTTCATAAGAAATAAGAAATGTTGATGTTGTTTTCTTGCCTATAATATGGTTAATTCTTATTCTTATAAAATATTGTCATTTTCATATTTTTCTTTGTTAATTGTCTTTCCCACATAAGATTGTTTATTTACCTTTGTAGTTTCTTCATCATCCATATTCGGTATCCATTTTATTCGTCTTCCAAAAAAGTTATCAATCACTTTTAGCCCATCTACCCTTTCTCTTATAATGGAAGTCAATTTCTCATGCTCCTTCATTTTATCAATTTATAAAGCTCATCTTTTTTCTAATTACTTATTGGATGAAGGACTCAACTCTTTAATTTGAATTCTCTACTTTAAATTTATTAATCAAACATGATGGTATACAATGTTGATCTATTGGCTTTACTCTATAGTGTTGCTTCTTCTTAGTTTGATTTCCTTTTATTATTGTTTCAGCTTTGGCTTTTGGTAGTTAATTTGTTTTCATATTTTTGTTAGTTCTTTGGTTCATTTTCTTTTTCTTGTTGCTTAGTTTAGGGAGGGGTTTTAATTAGTGATGTGCCTTAGACGAATAGATAGAATTAACTATTCATGGACTTTATTAGAATTAATATATGAGAATGAAAATGTCTTAAAAAAATTAAAATGTAGTTGCCTAGACCAATTATGTAACAACCACAATTTAGTTTTATTATATTTGCATTTTATTAATCAAAAGACATTTTCATACTTATATATTAATTCTAATAAAGTTCATGAATAGTTAATTCTATCTAAGGTCATCAACTATGTGACTTGACAGTAAAACTTTAAGGTGAGAATTACATTCTATTCTAAATTATCCCTAATTGGTTATTATTCTTGGAACAATAATAAATAGAGACTAGTATAAGGTGTGATTGATAATTATATTTTACAAATCGTGCATATGAGATACTAAGTGATAAACTTATAAGTATATATTTTAGAAATGATGTGTTAGGTTGACCAAATATGAGAATACTGCATAGATAATTATCATAAGTGATTCTCATCAAAACAGTATTATTTTAATCATCTGACCTATAGTTACCATGGTTTTCTACATGACAAAAATTAAAAAGTACTAAAAAGACCAAATTTATGATAATTAATTGGTCAAATTAAAGTCTTTAATTTATAATGTGTATAATTCATCAAATTAGGCCTCAAGATATAAATCTTGTACCTTGGATAAATTGAATGCACATCACAAATTATTGTCTTATTATCATCCCAACAATCATCATAAATGGTTTTACAAGAAGCAGATGAACTGATTAATTTTGAGATCTTGGTTGAATTTCAACAATATGAGTGATCACATAAAATGCAACATAAAATGACATAAACAAATATTCACAAATGAAACAAAATAAAGGCAATTTTGAATGAAATAAAATAAAAGGACATAAAATAAGAAATAAAATTGAGTAAAAAAAGGAGATTAATTAATAGAAACATCCTTTAAGATGTAGTAAAAAGGAAAATCAAGAAATTTCAAAATAAAATAATAATAAATTTTATTATGATAATAATTCTTAAAATAAAGTGAATAATAAGGAAATTGTGGTTATAATCAAGGTAGAGAATGAATATTAGAATTATATTAGTGTTTATATTAAAAATTTTATTGATTAGCTAAAATTAAGAATTAGTATAAATAAATTGGAAAATGAATAAAAGAAATAATAAATATTAGATATGTAGTAAAAAAAAGTCAAGAATATTATAAAAAAGAATTAGAAAGGGAGATGAGAATCGAAAGTTTAATAAGATGAATGATAAATTTATGAAGAAAATAAAATAAGAAAAATAAGGAATCAATTACAACTATAAATAATAAATAAAGAGACTAAATAAATGAAAAATAAAATTGTAGAGACATATATGAAAGAATAGGTAACAAGTATATGACTTAAAAATAAAATTAAAAATTAAAAAAACACAACTCTTTTTAGCAAGTAACTATAGCCTCCTTTTCTCTCAATTATCTCTTCTTTCTTTTCTAGCCACTCATCTTTCTTAATCAAGAAGGGGTGAGTTATTGCCATTCTTGGCCTGAAATCACCCCTCAACACCTCTTTTTATCAATTTATTTCTTAAATAAGTGGTTATTCTATATAGATCTAAGTTTTATTTTGTTTTTCGTTATTTTGTCTTATCGTACGTTTGGTTTTGTCATAATGTTACGATATTTTATTTTTTGTCATTTTATTGTGACTTTCTATTTATGTGTGGGCGATTCAAATGAGCAAAACATATTTGATCAAACATAGACAACAAATTAGATTACGATCATCAATATGTTTAGGGGCGGAACTAGAATTAAAAGTGTGGGGGACCATAATTGAACTATAATATAATAAGGATAAGGATAAAATTTTAATAGAAATAGAGGGGTTAAAGTAAAAATATATATAAATTTTTATGTGTGTGTGTGTGTGGGGGGGGGGGGGGGGGGGGGGCGGCTGGGGGAAATGGACATGGCCCCCTAACCCTTAAGGTGGTTTTGCACCTGAGTATATTGTAGAATTGGAGTCATAGGTATTCTAGTCACTATATATTATCAAATTTGTAGGCTTTTAACTAATTTATTATGCTATTAATATATGTGCAGTTTTATTTTCTATGGTTTTTGGCGAATTTGTATATGAGTTTCTATCGATGTATTGCTAGTTTAAATCAATAAAATTATTTTTCTTTTCAAAAAAAATAAAATAAAAAATTAAAGTAGAAATAGAAGTGTAGAGATGAATTATGCTAGGAACAATAAACAAATATCAATTAATATATAGAAATAAGGCAATATTGTAGAAATACATGAAGAAATAATAAGGAAAGGAAATTAAAAACTAAATGAAATAGAAAGGAAAATGAGACGAGAGTAGGAAGTAAGACATTAATTAATTAACAATAAATAATAAACAAAATATTAAAAGAAATTGGTTGAGAGTAGAGAAATAATATGGCTATGGAAATAAATAAATAAAAGATTAACAACTATAATAAAAGAATTAAGGCAAAGAAATGATAAATTAAGTATAAAATTGTAAATTAAACATAAAAATGAAGAAAGTAAGATTAGAGATAGATAGAGTAGAACTCTAGAAATTAAAGAGATGACGAATATGATAATATAAAACTGAAAATAAAGAGAAATAAATCATAAATAAATCATAAAATAAATAGAATTGGAAGTAGAGATTGCAAGTAAAGAAAAATGAGCAAATAAATGACAAATAGTGCATAAATTAAATAGAAAATAACATTGAGAATAGAGACAATAATAATGAAATAAAAGGCATATTAAAGGAAACAAAAAATGAACATGAACATGAAAATACAAATTAGATATAAAAATGTAGAGAGTGAGATTAAGTTGTAATAACCTGAATATTTTTAAAATTATTTACATATAAATATCGAGATTTTTAGCGATATTAAATATGTTATTATTACGTTGAATTACTATATCTAATTATTTAATTTAAAAATTTTATTTGGGAATTAGTATATTCAAAGATATTAAAGTTATTAATAATATTATTGTCACTATTATTATTATTATTATCCCATTATTATTTGCATGCATGTACATTATTTTATTTTAGTTGTCATTATTTCTAAATAGTATTGTTATTATTATTATTTATTATTATTAATAGCATTATTTAAAAATAGGGTTTTTTTTATTATGGTTATGTGTATTTGTGTGTGTGTGTGTGTGTGTGTGTGTTTGTGTGTGTGTGTGTTGGGTTGGTTAACTAAATAATTGAGTTGGTGGTTGAGTAAACTTTTGCATTATTATTATTATTATTATTATTATTTCATTAACCTAAAGCTAGTGTTTAAGTCAAATTTAGGCCCCATTTTCTTCTTCCTTATCTCTTTCCCAAATTTTCCTTTGCCTTCCTCTCTTGGTGCCCCTTCTCCTCACCGGACCATCACCTCACACCATCTCCAGCTTGCTCTCTTCCTTGCTATCCTTGCACAGAGCCATTGATCCAGCCTTCCCCTTCTTCTTTGTGAGAGGACAACAGCCAGCAGCTTCCAGCTCCTGTTATGATGCCTAGCTCCTCTGCCATCTGCAGCCACCAGAGACAGCAACAACTCCGACACCAGGTGATAGCTCCACCTTCCCCTGTCCTTAAATCTCAGCTTCGGTGGGGTTAAATGGGTTAGGAGTTAGTTAGTTTTTGGTTGGTTCTTAGTTGATTTAGGTTGTTTCTTAGTTGTTTTGTTAGTTATTTGAGTGATCTACATGATTTAAGGTTGATTTTAATTTTTGATTAATTAATATAATATTTATTTAATTGTCCTAACTTTATTTTTAATATTTGGTTAATTTTTGAGTTGATTTATATATATATATATTAGTTGATTTTAAATTATTTTAGTTGATTTTAATTATGGGGATATAAAAATGATTTATGTTGTTTAATTAATTTGGTTGGAAATTTGAGTTATTAGAGTTAGTAATTTTAGTAATAATAAAATTATTTTTAGTAAATTTATATAATTTTTGAGAAATTATTATTTTTATGTGAATATTGGAATTGTGGGATAAATTGTGTAATTTTATTGAAATTATAGTTATACATTATGTTTTAAATGATTTTAGAATTTTATAGGGTATTAAATTAATTTTTATAAATCATTTACTATTTTTAGCTAATTAATACTAATTTTCGAAAATTATATTCAAATAATATATTATTTATTATTTTGGTGATTAAATGGATTTTAAATTACTTTTATTATATAATCAAGCTATTTGAATAATTAAGTGTGAATTTGACTATTTTATATTGAATATTTGAATATTTTGATTTTTATATATTTATATATATTATTTGGGATTTTTATTAATAATTATGAAAAATACTTATATTTGGTGTTTTAAGGTTTAAATAAATTATATTGTGGCATTTTAATTATTTTTATGGATTTTTAATAATTTTAATATATTATTATTTAATATTTGTTTTATTGTGTATTGTGAACCTCAGTTGGGGATTTGAGTAGTTCGGGGTCCCAACTCGAGATGTTGAGCTTGTGTGAAGTTTAGAAGTGTGTTTGCTTGCAAGATTGACTCTACTTCTATAGAGGAATGTCCGTTTTACAAAGGAGACTCTGTCAAATTTTTGATAGATTTTTCGTAAAACGTGACATCGGGTCAATCTTAAGTTTTGAATTCTGAATCAAGTCTTCCTTAGAAATTCTAGAAGTTAGGGTTTTTGCTTTCTCATAGTCATTTTATTTTCTCTCTTTTAGCTGCCTTTCCAATTGCATCTACCAGTCGAGGTCGAACACGACATAACAGAGGAGGGCATCCATCTTGTAAGTTAATATTTGATTTACATGTCAGTTTTTAAAGTAAATACATAAAGTTCTTATGAATATAAATTTATGAGAATTCAAGTCGGTATTCTTTATATGTTATTGCATGGTTAATTTTATAGTTGTTTTATTTTATTTTTAATTATTGTAATTTTCCTTATTTTATTTATTTTTATTTATTTTAAATAAACGACGGTAGAACGGGCTACCTTATGGGTTTCATTGAGACCATGTGCGCATCGATAAAATAATTGGTTATATTAATTATATTATTGGGGCCAAAGGTCTAGTAATACTTTGCTCTCGGACACTGCCAGTAAAGTTGGATTTATTTTTATTAAATCACTAGGGCCGATGGTCTGGTGATGCTTTGCTCTCAGACACCGCCAGTGATATAGAATTAAGTGACATGATTGCAGTTGTGCATCTTTGTGATGCTTTGCTCTCGGGATCCGGCAGTCTTGGATATAAGTGAGCCGATTGACTGTTAGAATTGAGGACTAGAGTTCTACTGAGTTTTTATACTGAAATGTTTTAAAAGCATTTGAATATTAATTCCTCCTTTTGAAAAATGGGTTTCTTATATATATATATATTAAAGGATTTGAAAAAAAATTATAAATATATTATATTTTCTTAAAAACATATTTTAAAGGAGATTTTCAAACTGCATTCATTTCTTTTATTAGCTTACTCAGTGAGGTTTAACTCCACTTAATTCATTTTTTTCAAGAGTTTAGGAGTCTTCCATTAGGCCTACTTCCCTACACCGAGTAGCTTCCTCACCAGCTATCTTATTTAGGTCTATATAATTGTGCTTGTATTAATATTCATGCACCACAATAGAGAAACTGTATAATTGCATATTTTAATTTGGATATTATGTATTGAAAATTATGTACTAAGATACTATTTTGTATAGCTGATGATGTTCATTTATACATGACGATGGCATGGTTTGTTTAAATTGAGAAAAATTAGTTTGATAATGTGCATCATGATTAAATTATTTTATTGTAAGGTTTTAAAGTTGAAATGTTTCGTGTTTTTCTTTTAAGGCTTACTATGGGTTTCAATAGCTTTAAGCTTTCCCATTCCCTAATGCTGGTCATGTGCCCCTAGGTTCGAGTCATGACAAAGTTGGTATCAGAGCTTTAGCTCATTTTTCATGCTTTTGACTGTCGATGTATGTCTTTTCTCATGTTACTGCGGTACTTAGGTTGTTATCTGTTACTTGTAGATTTTCTTTTCCTTAGAATTTTATGTCTATGTATGTGTTCTTGTTTGGTTTTAAATTTGGGTTTTCTTGTCTTTTTAGATTAAGGCATGCTCAGAATGCCCCTACTGCTGATGCAGAGCATGATGATGGTGAATAGTCATTTTAGGATGAGATTCTTCCTCCTGCGCCTCGACCTAGAGGTAGGGGCAGAGCTAGGGTAGCAGCAGCTCAAAGGTAAGAACAGCCTCAGGTAGAGCCTGAGATTCCAACAAAGGATCCTATAACTTTTGCAGTTGGCATGGTAGGTATTAATTAGGGCCTGGTAGCTCTTAATCAGGCGATGCCCATAGTACAGCAAATGCTTTAGGGACAGAATTAAGGCATGTTAGATGTAGATGATGCATTGTTATACTCTAAAGTGGGATGAGTTCATTTTGATAGTACTAGAGATGCACTGGATTTCATTAACACCATTGAGTCCAGGACCATATCAGGTTATTTTGATTATTAGTGGATCATGGTTGTAGAGTTATCAATCTCAGCGACAGCTTAGGACTGGTTTATGCAGTCCATTCAGCCCTTCATGACCATGATGACTTGGTTGGGTTTTAAAGAGCAGTTTATGAGGTTCTTCTGTCCTTCATCTACAAGAGAGAACTATAGATGGCAACTGCTTAATATTGACAGGAGAGATTGGTCGGTTGAGGACTACACTCGGGAGTTCTACAAATTGATGAGACATGTTGAGGATGTAAAACAAGATGTTGCTAAAGCAGTTGAGCTTTATGTGACCGGGTTAGGCCTGGCTTATATTGGCATTCGACCAGAGGGTCATAGTTTGACAAGTACAATGGAAGAAGCGAGACTGCTAGAGTGAAAACATATCCGACATGGTGCCATACATGACCCCTTATGATAGTGGCATTATCAAACCTATTCAGAGAGTGCAGCAGCTAGTGTTTCATATAAGTAGTATGAGTGCTCAATCAGTAGGTCCTTCTCAATATAGCAAACATTTCAAAGCACATCGGACTAGTAGGCACCATTTTGCTCAGGATTGCAGGAGTAGTAGGGCTGCTAGATTTGGGGGTAGTGCCAGCAGCAGTAGTGGACAGAGCCCCAGACATGGCAGTTCTAGGTTCGGAGCCCATGTCCGGAGCTAGTGCATGTGCCATGTGTGGGTGAGTGTATTAGGGTCCTTATCACTTGATGCCAGGAGCATGTTTCAAGTGTGGTTAGTTTGGACACTTTGCTAGAGCCTGTCTGAACTATGGATTCTAATCGTCCTTTGCTCAGGGATCTTCACCTTCTATTTTCCAACCTTTGCAATAGGTGCCTCAACAGTATCAAACACCTATGTACCCTCAGCAATGTCCGATTGAGTTTATGAGTCAACAAGGCCAAGGCAGAGGACATACTCAGTTGTTCACCTCACAGCAGCCAGGATATGGATAGGCTAGGGTCTTTACTTTGACTCCTTAAGATGCATAGGCATCCAATGAAGTGATAATAGGTATTATTCCAGTTTATTATTATGAGGCTAAAGTCTTATTTGATCTATGTGCTACTTATTCCTTTGTGTCCCCTTTATTTATTGCAAAAGTGGCTTGTCTTCCTTTTAAGATGAGTTTTCCTTTGTCTGTTTTGACTCCGCTTAATGATGAGTTGGAGACAAACATTTTCTTTCCATCTTGTCCTGTGTTGGTAGAAGATAGAGAGCTATTGGCAGACTTGGTCCTTCTGGATGTGATTGAGTTTGATGTGATTTTAGGAATGGATTAGTTGTCCCAGTATTATGCTTTTGTGGACTATCGAGCGAAAGAGGTCATTTTTAAAATTCTAGGTGAAGAGGAATTCAAATTTAGAGGTAATGAGAGTTCCATGCTTTGTAACTTTATTTATGCTATTACAGCTAGGAAGATGCTTAGTAGAGGGTGTTAAGGCTATCTAGCTATAGTAAGAGATGTTTGAGCTGAAATGGGATTAGTAGAAAGGGTAGCAATGGTATGTGAATTCTTGAATTTTTTTCCAAAGGAGTTACTTGGATTGCCGCCGGATAGGGAGATAGAATTCTGTATTGACGTTGTGCCTGGTGCAGATCCTATCTCTATGACACCTTATAGGATGGCACCTACAAAGTTGAAGGAGTTGAAAGAGTAATTGCAGGAATTATAGGATAAGGAGTTTATTTGGCCTAGCATATCTCCTTGAGGTGCTCTGATTCTTTTTGTGAAGAAGAAGGATGGTAGTCTTCAACTCTGTATTGACTACAAACAATTGAATAAGGGTACCATCAAGAAAAAGTATCCACTCCCCAAGATTGATGATTTGTTTGATTAGTTGCAAGGAGCTCAGTATTTCTCCAAGATTGGCTCTAGGTATCATTAGCTAAGGATTAGGAGTGAGAATGTACCCAAGTCAGCATTTTATACTAGGTATGGCCACCATGAATTCCTAGTGATGTCCTTTGGGTTGACTAATGCCCCAGCAGCCTTTATGAACTTAATGAACAGGGTGTTTAGGCCATTCTTAAACCAATTTATGATCGTGTTTATTGATGACATTTTGGTCTATTCAAAGAATAAGGCAGAGCATGCGATGCATTTAAGATTGGTGCTATAAACTTTGAGAGAGCACCAACTGTATGCGAAGTTTTCAAAATGTGAATTCTGGTTAGACCAAGTGGCATTCTTAGGCCATGTGGTATCCAAAGATGGCATTCAAAAGATAGAGGCAATCACTGAGTGGCCAAGACCCATAACAGTTACATAAGTGAGAAGTTTTATGGGTTTAGCGGGCTATTATAGGAGATTTATGAAGGATTTCTCCAAGATTATTGTGCCTTTGACCAGACTAACCCAAAAGAATGTTAAGTTCATATGGACCAATATATGTGAGAAGCATTTTTAGTTGCTTAGGGATTTATTAACTTCGGCTCTAGTGCTGACTTTGCCTTCTAATGACGATGGATACATGGTATATTATGATGCTTCCCAAGTAGGATTGGGTTGTGTGCTAATACAAATAACTGATGATGTTTATTTATATATGACAATGGCATGATTTATTTAAATTGAGAAAAATCAGTTTGATAATGTATATCATGATTAAATTATTTTATTATAAGGTTTTAAAGCTAAAATGTTTCACGTTTTTCTTTTAAGGCTTACTATGAGTTTCAGTAGCTTTAAGTTTTTCCATTCCCTAGTGCTAATCATGTACCCCCAAGTTCGGGTTATGATATAAGCAATTGATAATAAATTAACAAGATATAATATTTGGACAATAAATGAAATATGTGAAAAATAAATTGCAATAAAAAAATATTAGTAGTTAGCATAGTTAATAATGTTATATTTATATAACATTACTAACTATAACATTATTAACTATGGTAACTACTAACATTTTTTTATTGCAATTTATTTTTCACGTCCAAATATTATATATTACACACACCCACACACACACACACACACACACACATATATATATACATATATTAAGAACCTCCAAGGATTAGAACCACGAACCCTAATGATTATGAACCCGTGAATTACTATCTTGAAAATCCAAGAACAAATTGAGTTTCAAAACTCAAGAATTGCTTAAATCATATTGCAAGGTTTAGTTGATCAAGATTAGAACCTAAAGAAAACTAAGTTCTTTAAACCCTATCCCTTAACATGCCACAAGGATAGATTAATTCCTTAATAAGTGGTTTATGCATTCAACAAGACTTCAAGCAAATATGAAAAAGGACTAATTTTCATTCAATTTCCAATCTGTTTAAAACACACCATAAGGAGGGTTTTTATAACATCCTAACATAAGAAACCCTAATAAAACTATTAAGCATAATAGTAAATAATATAGTTATGAACTTAAATAAGGGATTTGAGCCTACATACTAGTCCACATTAGTCTTCATGTGTTTAGAATTTCCAAACATTAAACAAAGCCCATTCAATTGTGTCTTCACTTAGGCCAAACCTAGCATGACCAATTGAACTTCCTTGACTAGCCCATTCTTGCATATAACCAATTAAGGCTTCTTATAGCTTCTTGAACCTTGACCTTGTAATTGGGCCTTGTGGCATGCTTAATGGATCCTTAGCTTTATCTTTGGTTTTTTGGTTGTCCTCTCTATCAAGCCCATCCTTTGCTTTATCTCTAGAAATACTGCCACCATTAACATTCTTAAGCTTGGCCATGTTCATATCAACAAGTGAGGATAGTGACAATGATGATGAGATACCACAATTAGAAGATGGTAGCGATGATTGCATTGAAGGTCCTATAAGAGGTGACCTTTTGGTGGCAAGGCGCACACTAAGTATTCAATTAAAGGAAGAAGATCCCCTGGAGCAGCAAAGAGACAACATTTGCCATATAAGATGTCATGTACAAGGTAAAACTTATTTTGTTATTATTGATGGTGGTAGTTGTACAAATGTTGCTAGCACTTTAATGGTTGAAAAATTAGGTTTAAATCTGATTCCACATCTAGGCCTTATATATTGTTATGGTTAAATAATTATGGTGATATCAAAGTCAATAGGCAAGTTGTTGTACCTTTCATAATTAGTAGGTATTCAGATGAGGTGCTATATGATATCATGCCAATGCATGCTGGCCATGTCTTATTAGGTAGGCCATGGCAATTTGATATAAAGGCTATCCATGATGGCTTTCTAAATAGGTACTTATTTATGAAGGATAGGAGAATAGTTATATTAACACCTCTTTCTCCTAAGGAAGTGTTTGATAACCAATGTAAGCTAGAAAAAGAGAGGAGTCAGGTTGAAAATAACAAAAAGGAGAGTGAAAACCCAAAGGGTGAGATTTGGCCTAAAGAGAAAACAAAGGCAAATGGTAGTTTTTTGGCTAGGGAAAGTGAAGCTAGGCATGCATTGCGTTCAAGTCAAATGTTATTTATTATTACTTATAAAGATGCATACTTGAACACTACTGAACTTGATCTTTTCTTGCCGAGTGTGTTTGCTAATCTTTTGCAAGAGTTTGCTAATGTCTTTCCTGAGGAAATGCTAAGTGGATTACCTCCTCAAAGAGGGATAAAACATCAAATAGATTTCATACCCGAAGCTGCCATACCAAATAGACCAGCCTATAGAAGTAATCTTGAGGAGACAAAAGAGCTTCAAAGGTAAGTGGAAGAACTAATGTCAAAAGGGTATGTGCGTGAGAGCTTAAGTCCTTATGCAGTTCAAATGATTTCAGTTCCAAAGAAGGATGGCACATAGGGAATGTGTGTGGACTGTCATGCAATCAACAAAATAACAGCCTTGCAAACATGGCAACACTATTTATGGCATAAGGAATTTGTCATACACAAAGATAATGAGAGTTTGAAGCATCTCAAGGGGTAAGACAAGCTGAATCGAAGACATGCTAAGTGGATGGAGTTCATTGAGACATTCCCATATGTAATCAAGTACAAGAAAGGTAAGGAAAATGTGGTTGTTGATGCACTCTCTCGCAGGTATGCTTTACTTACTACTCTTAATTCTAAATTCTTAAGCTTTGAGTTCATAAAAGAGTTGTATGTAAGTGATAATGGTTTTAGCAATGTGTTTAAAACTTGTGCAAATGGGGCTATTTTTAATGATTTTTATGTGTTTAAGGGTTTTCTTTCCAAGAAAAATTGCCTTTGTATTCCTAACTATTCTTTATAGGTTGCACTAGTTAAAGAAGCATATAGGGGCAGTTTAATGGGTCATTTTGGGATACAAAAGACTTATGATACTCTGATTGAGCATTTTTATTGGCCATGCATAAAATGTGATGTGCATAAGATTTGTGGTCAATGCATTATTTGTTTGAAAGCTAAGTCCAAATTGCAACCCCATAGGTTATATACACCTTTACCTATTCCTGATGTTCCTTGGATAGATTTGTCTATGGACTTTGTGCTTGGTTTGCCTAGATCTAGGAAAGGTAAAGATAGTATCTTTGTTGTTGTGGATAGGTTTAGTAAGATGGCTCACTTTATACATGCCATAAAAGTGATGATGCTATTCATATTACTAATTTATTTCTTAGGGAAGTTGTGGGTTTGCATGGAGTACCTAGGACCATTGTTAGTGATAGAGATGTTAAATTTCTAAGTCACTTTTGGCATCTGCTATGGGGTAAGTTAGGCACTAAATTGCTCTTTTCTACTACTTGGCATCCACAAACAGATGGACAAATCAAAGTTATGAATAGGACTTTGGTTCAATTGCTTCGTGCTTTGATTTCTAGGAATTTAAAATCTTGGGAGGATTTGTTTCCATTTATTGAATTTGTATACAATAGGGTTGTTCATAGCACTATATACACTTCACCATTTGAAATTGTATATAGCTTTAATCCTTTAACACCTATTGCTTTGATTCCTTTATCCCTTAACAAGCTTGTTAGTGTTGAAGGTTCTTCTAAGGTAAATTTGGTTAAAAAGTTACACAAGCAAGTTAAAGAGAGAATTAAGAAGCAAAATGCAAAAGTGGCTGAGAGGGTTAACAAAGGACAAATTCCAATGATGTTCCAACCTAGAGATTGGGTTTGGGTTTATTTTGAAAGGAAAGGTTCCTAAATCAACGAAGGTCTAAGCTAAGTTCAAGGGGTGATGGTTTATTTCAAGTCCTTGAGAGGATCAATGACAGTGCCTATAAGATTGATTTGAAAGGTTAGTATAATGTGAGTGGTATATTTAATATTGCTGATCTAAGTCCTTTTGATGTAGGTGATGAGCTTGATTCGAGGATGAATCATCCTAAAGACAGAGGGAATGATACGGACATGGCCAAGCTTAAGAATGGTAATAATGGCAGCATTTCTAAAGATAAAGCAAAGGATGGGCTTGATGGAGAGGACAACAAGAAAACCAAAGATAAAGCTAAGGATCCATTAAGCATGCCACAAGGCCTAATTACAATATCAAGGTCCAAGAAGCTACAAGAAGCCTTAATTGGCTATATGTAAGATTGGGCTAGTCAAGGAAGTTCAATTGGTCATGCTAGGTTTGGCCCAAGTGAAGACATAATTGAATGGGTTTTGTTTAATGTTTGGTAAGTCCAAATACATGAAGACTAATGTGGGCTAGTATGTGGGCTCAAATCCCTTATTTAAGTTTAGAACTATATTATTTGCTATTATGCTTAATAGTTTTATTAAGCTTTCTTATATTAGGATGTTATAAAAACTCTCCTTATAGTGTGTTCTAGACAGATTGGAAATTGAATAAAAATTAGTCCTTTTGCATATGTGCATGAATTCTTGTTGAATACATAAACCACTTATCAAGGAATTGATCTATCCTTGTGGTGTGTTAAGGATTAGGGTTTAAAGAACTTAGTTTTCTTTAGGTTCTAATCTTGATCAACCAAACCTTGCAATCTGATTTAAGCGATTCTTGGGTTTTGAAACTCAATTTGTTCTTGGGTTCTCAAGATAGTAATTCATGGGTTTATAATCATTAGGGTTCGTGGTTCTAATTCTTGGAAGTTCTTAACATTATATATATATATACACACACACACATGTATATATACAATCTATACATAGCTTTTCATCCATTATTTATTCTTGAAACAATTTTAAGTCCAAAAAAACAAAACATAAATATTATAATTTTATTTTCATTCAACAACAAGTATAATTGACTGTTAGTATTTTTCTTGCTAAATAGCTCATGTGTATTTTTATTGGCTTATATTTTTACTATTTTATTAATTTTTTTGCGTCCATATTTTATTATTAATTCAATGATACATATATATATACATTTATCAAAATTATATTTAAGTTAATTCCTTTTAAAAAGAAAAATGAATTGCGAGAAAAGGGTTTTTGTCATTCATGCATTCACTTTTCTATATGTTTTTTAGAAAATAATACGACAGAACACATAGGAAGTAGAGAAAAATTGCGAGATAAAGGTGCTAGCATAAGAACATTTGTTCTTGGATATACTATTCATGTGAATATTAATAGAGTTCATTATTATAACAGTGACGAATATATTTAATCACTCATATGAAATGTTTGAGATAAGGTGTCATTAGTGTAAACCTCTCTCTCATCTTTTTAATATTGCAGTTTTGCCCAAATTTTACGTCTTTGGTAAAATTTTGTACCCTTTTATTGATTTAAAACATGAATTTTGTAAAATTTTTGTATACTTCAAGTTTTTATTTTACTGTCTGTATTGATTCATGAAATGCAACAATTTTTCCATAATTTGGTAATGGCCTTGTTTATACATCGTATGCCTATGAGGGTAATCTTGCTCAAGACGTTAAACAAATATTGTCAAGATATATATTTTGGAGCTATAAAGGATTTTTAATACATATTTATACTAAAAAAATAGAAATCAATAATTGATAAGAGAGATCCAAAGTATTTATTGCATCATAAAATGCTATTATATCTTACCACACTACTTTGTCATATTCATGTTGATAAGGTTATTTGATATTTATGACTATGGATGGTCTTGTGCTATTATGATGTCTAGAATTCTTTTAAATCCAAATTCATGATATATCCTTAAAAGGAAATTTTATCCTTAAATACTCCCAACCAATATCGTCAAAGTAGGAAAGTAAGAAATATTCCATTGGACTTTATAGCTTTATTGGACCTAATTAATGGGTTGTGAATAGGGATATGCAATACTTCAAAACGAATCCAACGTAATTTTAATTAAGTTCGATTTGGTTCTATACTTAAAAAATTTGTTTTTTTTAATAGTAAAATAATTTAATAAAAATATTAAAATTAATAATATTGTAAAAATTTGATTTGGCTTTTATTTTAAAATTTTCAATTTGGTTAGATTTAATTTTTTATTTATTTCAATTCGATTTAGTTTCGATTTCATTCCATTCGGTAAAAAAAACTATAAAACTGGTCAAATGCACACCTTTAATAATGATAACTTGATTTATTGAAATATTTTTTTATGGCAAAGATTTATTGAAATATTGATCAAGCCCAATTAATATGATTTAATAAAGTAAGTTAGACTCCAATGTGATGAGACTGTGGGTCGATTAGAAAAGTATAAGTTACAACTTTCATTTAGAATTAGGGACTTTTTTCATAAATATATATAAAAATAAATAAAAATACAGTGGCTAATAATTCCATTTCAAAAACACTTAACAAAACAAAATTTTTTTTCAAAAATATAGTCCTCTTCTTATACTTTCTTCATCTTCTTCTCCTCTTTTTTTTTTCTCTCTACAAGTCATTTTTTCTTTTCCTTTTTTTCATTCTCTACTCTTGCTTAAGATCATTAGCATCACCTCCACAACAAAACTAAACTAAAAAAATTATTTTTTTTCATGAATTCTCTCATTTCTTCTATCCATGGCTTCCTCTACTTTCCCTCTTTCTCCTTCTCTTCCACTACCACCATCACCACTTGTTAACCTCAAAGGTTCAATCTCCACCATTTGATTATAATCACTGGGGTTGCTATTTTTTCTTTGATTTGTTGATCTAACTTTTTCTTTTCTCAATCTTTTCCTTTCAATAGCTAGCAAAGATCTTAAAGACAAAGGGAGTTAGAGATAAAGTAAAAGAAAAATAGGAGTAAAGTGAGTGACTTTGAGAGTTAAATTGTTTTTATTTTTTTAAAAGAAGAGTTTTCATGGTTAAAGACTTGAACTTATAATTGTTTTGGGCGTTGGAATTTAAGAGTTGTAATAGTTCTGGTTTAATTTGTTTAAATTGACATGAGCGTTTGTCTTCTTTTTCAAAACAACTAGAAAAATAACCATGAAAACAACCAAAAAAACCAGTACAAAACAAGTTCATAAAATTGAAAAGAACCAATAAAAAAATAACCACCAAAATAAACAAAAAAATAATTGTCAAAACAACTAGAAAAATCGCTACAAAACAACCTCATAAAAACTTATAGCTAAAGCAACCACAACTACCAAAAATAATCACCAAAAAAACCAAAATAAACTAGAAAAACAACCTCATAAAACTAACAATTAACCAACCAAAAAAATTGTCAAAACAACAAGAAAACAAACAATGAAAATAACCATAAAACCACTACAAATCAAGTTCAAAAAATGAAAAAAGAACCAATCAAAAAAATAAAAACAACAGCCAAAATAACAAAAAAAAAGAAAAACAGCCTCATAAATATTGATAGCTAAAACAACCAAAACAACAAAAAAAACAACTAGAAAACAATCAGAAAAATAATTTCATAAAACATAAAGCAAAAGCAACAAAAAAAACTGCCAAAACATCCACAAAAATGTTGTACAAATGAAAAAAAAATTTAAGAAAAAAGAAGTAAATAAATATAAAAAGAAAAAAGAGAGAAATAAAAAATAAAGAAATTGTGAATTTTTAAAGGGAAAAGGGCCAAATTGGACCCTCAACTTTAGGTTAAATCTTGGTTTGGCCACTATTATTTTTTTGGTCCAAAATGGACCTTAATGTTTCAAAACTAGCCTAAATATGACCCTCTGTTAACATTAGTAAAAAAACAATATATTTTAGAGTAAGCTTTAATTAAAAAGTGAAAGGTTACATTGAATGACCATGAAATATCTTATTAAGTTGTAAAGAGAGACTATCAGACATTTCCAGTAGATTTGCAACATTAAGCAATTAAGGTATTCCCGTAGAAACTAAGAATAGACTATTTGCCATTTTGGGGCTGAAAAAAGCAATGTTATTTAATTCGATTTTCTGAGAGTTTTATTTTAGAGCTATTAACGGACTTAGCAGGTGAGGGTAGGTCCCATATGCCACATAACATCATTCAACGAAGTCCTTTTCCACGTGTTTTTTTATTGATGTCAACAGAGGGTCATATTTGGGCCAGTTTTGAAACATTAAGGTCCATTTTGAATAAAAAAATAATAGTGCCCAAACTAGAATTCAGCCCAAAATCGAGGGTCCAATTTAGCTCTTTTCCCTGGATTAAATAACATTGCTTGTTATTCAACTCCAAAATGGCAAATAGTTTGTTCTTAGTTTCTACAAGAATACCTTAATTGCTTAATGTTGCAAAATCTACTATAGATGTTTGATAGTCTCTTTTTACAACTTAATAAGATATTTCATGGTCATTCAGTGTAAACTCTCACTTTTTAATTGAATATTACTCTAAAATATAATTTTTTTTCTTAATAATTTTAATAGAGGGTCATATTTGGGCCAATTTTGAAACATTAAGGTCCATTTTAGACTTAAAACATTAGTGGCCAAACAAGGATTTAGCCTAAAGTTAAGGGTCCAATTTGGCCATTTTCCCCATATTTATTGAATCTTACATATAGATAATTATTGGGCTTATTAACCTAAGTCTACTTTGGGCTTGTTCTAAGTGTTTGACCCTGTAGGTTCATACAACATTAGTAGTGGGCCTAAAATTCCCATTTTAGCCCACAAGTCATAATTGGTCTCTAGCAAAACATTATGACTATCTAAGTTGTGCAAAGACTGATAATCCGACATAACCTAATACACAACTTGTATCATAGTGCTTTTGTCATATGATATCCTGATTGAATATAAGGCATAGATTATGTCATCCTAATATTATTAAATCATATTATTTCTCAATCCTAAGTAGACTAATACTTATAAGTCTTTATCATTCTAGCATGGCCATGCATTTATCTTTAGTCAAACTCATTGAGGGGCCTAATAAATATCTTCTCAAAATAACTGAGGGAAAAATTTCATCTTAACCACTCCATATTCCTCATATAACTCATTTTATATCTAATCATAACATGTTTTACGATCCGGTTAAAGTATGGTGTAGGGATGTATCAAAATACATAACTTATCATGTAGAAAACCATGGTAATCTCATGTCAGAGGACTCAAATAATACTACTATGATGAGAATTACCTATGACAATAATCCATATGGTATTCTTATAGTGAGTCAATCCAGTACATCATTCCTGAAATATGTACCTATATGTTTGACTTAATATCTCATATAAATGATTAGTAAAACTTAATTATCAATCAACCTCCTATTACTCTTTATTCATTATTATTTGCACAATAATAATCGACTAGGGATATTTAGATTAGAATTCAAGAATCACCTAAGAGTTTTACTATCAAGTCACGTACTTGATGATATTAGTAAAATTAACTAATCAAGGATGATACTAGAATTAGCCATTAACAATAAAAATACCTCTTTATTATTGAAATAGAAATATGATAATGTTAAAGTCTGGCCATTACATAATTAGCCTATAGCATATCATTAACAATCTCCCACTTACACTAGGCCCAAACAACATTGTATCTTATATCCATGGACCTAGTGTGACTCTCATGCTTGGCCTATGGAAGAGGTTTAGTTAGCGGATCAGCAACATTGTCATAGCTTGTACCATAGTCCTTTTATCACATGATTGTAATGACCATTTATTTTAAATTATTAAAATATATATATTGAGATATGCAGTGTTAATAATATTTTAAATATTATTTATATATTATCATTATTTATTAATAATATTCATTATTTTACTTAAATATTTTCTTATGTAAAATAATTACTTGGAAGTTTTGTTATTTTAAAATATTAAGGTTGTTATTGTTGTTGTTGTTGTTATTATTATTATTATTATTATTATTATTATTATTATTATTATTATTATTATTATTATTATTATTATTATTATTATTATCATTATTATTATTATTATTATCATTATCATTATGATTATGATTATTATTATTATGATTATTATTATTCATCATCATTATCATCATCATCATCATCATCATCATCATTATTATTAATTGTTATTATCTTCATTATTAGTGCATGTGTTGTGTGTGTATTTGTGTTAGTATGTGTGTTATGTGTGTGTGTGTGTATATATATATATATATAGGAAAAGGGGGGTCAAGATAGAATCGGGTTTTTGCCATTATTTCCCCTTCCTTCCTTTTTTTTTTCTTTCTTCCTCTTTTTACATTTTTTCCTTCCCTTCCCATAAGCTTCCTGCAGCCAACCACGTTGCTAGAGCCACCACCATCAGCCACCCCTCACCTCCATCACTTCCCCATCTTCTCTTCCTCCTCCTATTACCATCGATATGCCTCTATCACCAGGAGGAGGAGCAGAAAACCAAAGCAGCAACAACGGTGTTCGTTGATCGTCGGTACCATTTCTGATCACCATAGCTCATGTTCTTAAGTTTGCTGGAATCCTTGAGCTGTGTAGAACTTGTTTCCAAACTTGGTTCAAGCTTAAACTTCATCAATTGTGAGTTTTATCTAAATTTTAGTTTATGTCAATTTTGGTTTTCTATTTTTTTAAGCTTGATTACTTGAGTTTTAGGTTAATTTCCTTTAGGAATGTTGTTTAGGGTAGCTTAAGCTTCACAAATTTAATTTTTGTTGATTTTTTTTTAATTAATTGGATTTTTGGGTTTTGAGTTTTCCAGTGAGTCACTATTCTAGTGACCCTCGCCGAAATTTTTTTGTATTTTTAATAAATAGTATGGATTATTTGAAGTATGGTTTGTGAAGGAAGTTTATTAAAATTCTATCCCGATTATTTACTATGAATTTTTAAAGGTTTATGTAAGAAAAATAATTTTGGAAAAATTAATATAAATTGGTGAATTTTGTATTTTAATTGATATAATTGTTAATTAGTATGTTTTAAATAATTTTGGAATTATAAATAGTACTAAAATGAATTTTAGTAATTTTTAGCAAATATTTAGGTATTATGTGATTTTTAGATTTATAGGTAATTATGTATTTATATTGAAATTATAGTTAAATAACATGTTTTAAATAATTATGGAATAATAAATAGTATTCAAATAATTTTTATGAATTAATTACTATTTTTAACTAATTAATCCTAATTTTTAAAAATATATTCAAATAATAATTTTATATACTATTTTTGTGATTAAATAAGTTTTTAACTATTTTTATTATATATATTTGGACTATTTAAGTAATTAATTATGAATTTTATGATTCTATGTCAAATAATTGAAAATTTGGATTTTTTTTAATATTATATAATTTATTTGAGATTTTATTTAATTAATACGAAAATAATTATATTTTATGCTTTTGATGTTTAAATATATTATATTGTGATTTTTTTATTGATATTTATGGATTTTAATGATTTTTATTATATTTATTATTAAATATTGATTTATGGTGAATTGTGAACCTCGGTTGGGAATTTGAGTAGTTTGGGGTGCCAACTTGAGGCATTGAACTTTGTGAGTTTAGAAGTGTGGTTTCTTATGGGATCCGCTCTACTTTTCAGTAGAGAGATGTCCATTTTATGGAGAAGACTCTGTCGAGTTTTTGGTAGAATTCTCATAAAACGTGACGTCGGTCGATTCCGAGTTTTTGTGTTTTAACTGAGTTTCAATTCCTAGATTAAGTCTTTCTTTAGAATTCTTAGAAATATATGTTAGGAATTTATTCTAATGTTATTATTATTTATTTTTCTAGCTGCATCGAGACTGAGGCCTATCGGACCAGGCTCGTCAAGTCAGTCTCGAGGAGCGCAAACTTGTGAGTTATTATTTTATGCATTGCATATAGGATGCATGAATAAGAATTTTCATATTTTCATTTTATGTTTAAACATTATTTATTTCATTAAATGATTTAGTATAGTTTTGATATATTTCGATATATATGCAGTATTGATGCATGTTGTAATTTTCAATATATACCTAGTATATTTATGGTATATTCATGGTTTATTTGGGTATATTTATGGCATATATATCTAGTATTGTTAGTATACATTTAGTATATTTTCAATTTACATTTGGTATACTTTCGGTATATAATTAGTATATCCCTCTTTAAATGGATGTTATCATGTTTATATCATGCTTTTTATTATTTTTAATAATTGTAAGAATGATTTGAAGGATAGCAGTAGAACATATCAGTCATGCCGGTAGTGAGATTGCAGAACCTTGATTGACTTAGTGTACTCGGGGCTAGTCTACTACCTTAAGTTGGACAAATAAATACTTGGAGTTTTGGTTAAACCTATTGGCTAATGATTATTATGATCGAGGTTGAAAACTATTAGGAATCTGCTCCGATCCTTCAACTAAAATAATTTTTATGCATTTATTATATATAAAAATGAATTTTAGCATCTGCGTGACATGTGTGTGTGTGTGTGTGTGTATATATATATATATATATATATATATATATATACTGCTGCTTGAATGTATATGAATTTAAGTTGCATGTATATATATTATAATAATTCACTTAGTGAAGTCTGATCCCCTCAATATTTTTTTATAGGATCTTCATCTTCTTCAGACCTCACCAGTAGTATTTTACGCTGGTCTTCTTCAACCCAGCTAGATTATGTAATTTATTTATCTGAAATTTTATTATACTCTAGAAAACTATAGTAGTAGTGTATTGTATCAGTAGTATGTTATTTTAGGATAGAGACTTGTCTCTGAATATTGTATGAATATTTTTATTTTATGAAATGACATTGAGCATTTATTTTATATTGATTAAAATTTTAATTCTGGAGTATTTTTATTTATTTATTGCATGTATTTTTATTTTAAGGCTTGCTATGGATTTCAGATTCGAAAGAATTCTCTTTTCCTCGCGCCAGTCATAACTCCCAATTTAGGTCGTGACAAAGTTGGTATCAGAGCCTAGGTTATTAATATTGTGGACTTAGGTTTTCAGAGTTGTGTTTTCTTTGAAACTACTATAGTAAATTAGGTTCGGTTATGTCTTTGATAAGTTTTCCTTGATTTAGTTTTCTATGTAATCATTAGGTTTTCTATATGTTCTCCATTTTGTCTAAATCATTTTGGTTTTTGTCTTTTCAAAATGAGGAGGTGAGCTTATGTCGCTCCACCGGTCGTTATGGCCAAGGATGATGAGTCCTTTAGGATTAGGTTTTACCTCTTAAGCCGTTAGTCAAGCACAGAGGTAAAGGCAGAGGTAGACCTCGAGGAGCAGCAGATCACCATAGATAGAGAGACCTATAGGATGAGGAACCTATAGAGCCATAGTATGAGGAAGCCAATATACCTCCAGTCGCATTGTAGATGCAGCCTGCCTATCAGTAGGGTATGTCTGACATTAAGGCAGCATTATTCTATACCAAAATTGGTTGTATAGCTTTCGACGGGACTTCAGACTTGTTGGATTTTTTACACGCCATTGAGACAAGGACTTATACTGCTCACATTGAGTGCAAGCTCATCATGATTGTCAAGCTATCTGTAAAGGGACCGGTCCTGGATTAGTTCATCTCGATGATTCAACCACACATGACGACGATGACCTGAGCACAGTTCTAAGAGAGTTTTATGAGGAGATTCTGTCTAGAGCCACTGTGGATGAGTTACAAACTCATATTGACTAGCATTTCTAAAGGTGACAGATCCGTTGAGGACTACACCAGAGAGTTTCTCTTACTTGGTAGATATGCAGAGGATTTGATGCGAGACTAGTATTTCACTGTTATGACTTACATCACTGGTCTGGGTTCTGCTTTTGTTGGGATGCCTACTACAGGCCTTACTCTCAAGTTTGTGATTTAGTTGGCCAAGGAGATAGAGTTGAGATTGGTTAGGCAAGGAGCTATGCCTAATTATTATCAGCTGAGAGGTATTCAGTTAGGAGGATTCCAAACTACTTCATATTTGACTTTCCAGATTGGTTCTAGTAGTCAGCAAAGAGGCTCAGTATAGCAAAGTCAGAGGCAGTAGCTGATATATCATAGTAGTAGGAGGCATGGCCATAGTGGACAACTTAGGCTTATCAAATTTGGTTCTGGTGCTTCTAGCAATAGTAGTGGTCAGAGTTCTAGTTATGGTAGTTCAGGATCAATAGCCAGTGCCTGTCAGATGTATAGGAGAGTCCATCACGGACCATATTATATGACTCCTAGAGCTAGTTTCTAATGTGGACAGACGAGACATTTTGCCAGAGCATGTCCCTATTCTAGTTATCAGTAGCAATTTTCACAGCAGTCAATTTCCAGTGTAGCTCTAACACCTTTTTAGTTACTGCCAGCTCAGTATCCAAGCATGACTCAGATTGTTACCCAACAGGGGGGTGCCAAGGGTTTTGGTCAGGCTTCCACCAGTTAGGGAGGTCGAGGTCAGGCCAAAGTTTTCCACCTCACATAGTAGGATGCTCAAGCATCCAATGCCATTGTTGCAAGTATTATTTTAGTATGTTATCTGGATGCTAGAGTTTTGATTGATTTGAGTGCTACGCATTCTTTCGTGTCCCCTATTTTTGCTTAGAAGTCGTATTGGTAAGCTTCAAGGATGGTTTTACCTTTGTCTGTCGCCACTCCTCTAAGCGATTCATTAGACACCGACATTATTCTTTCTAGTTTTCCAATGTTAGTCAGAGGTAGAGAACTGCCAGTAGAATTGGTGTTAGTAGATGTGATGGAATTCAATGTGATCCTTGGTACGGATTAGTTTTCTTAGCACTATACTGTTGTGGATTGTCAGAGTAAAGAGGTGATTTTTAGAATTCCAGATGAAGAAGAATTTAAGTTTGTGGGTGATAAGAGTTCTACACCTCAAATTCTCATCTCCGCTATTACGGCTGGGAAGATGCTGAGGAAGGGCTGTCAGGGATACTTGGCACTTGTTAAGGATACTTCAGTGGAGAAGTTATCACTCACAGATGTTCCTATTGCTTATGAGTTTTCTGATGTTTTTCTTGAGGAGTTGCCAGGTTTACCACCTCACAGAGAGATCAAATTATATATAGATGTGGTGTTAGGCACCACTCCTATTTCAATGTCACCTTACAAATGGCTCTTAGAGAGTTAAAGAGTTGAAGAAGCAGTTGTAGGATTTGCTATACAAGGGTTTTATTTGACCTAGTGTTTCTCCTTGGGGTACACCAGTCCTGTTTGTGAAGAAGAAAAATAGTACCCTCAGATTGTGCATTAATTACAGAGAGCTGAATAAGGTGACAATGAAGAACAAGTATCCTCTTCCGAGGATAGATGATCTATTTAAACAACTTCAAGGTGCACAATTCTTTTTTAAGATTGACTTGAGGCTGGGCTATCATTAGCTGCAAATCAATGAAGCTGATGTTCCTAAAATAACATTTCGCACTCGCTATGACCACTATAAGTTTATAGTGATGTCATTTGGGTTGACTAATGCACCAGTTACTTTTATGGACCTAATGAACAGAGTATTTAGACCATATGTAGATCAATTTGTGATAGTCTTCATTGATGATATACTGGTGTATTTGAAGAGTATGGAAGAGCACGTATATTACTTGAGGATTGTACTTTAGACATTGAGAGAACATCAGTTTTATGCTAAATTCTTGAAGTGTGATTTATGGTTGGAGATTGTTGCATTCCTTGGATATTTAATGTTTAATGATGGCATTCAGGTTGATCCACAAAAGATTGAGGCAATGTCTGAGTGGCCCATATTGACGATAGTCATGGAGATTTGGAGTTTTTTGGGTTTGGCTAGATATTATAGGAGGATTGTGTAGGATTTCTTGAGAATTGCAGCTCCTATGACTCGCCTAATTTAGAAGAATGTGAAGTTTAAGTGGTCAGATGCTTATGAAAATAGTTTTCAGTTGTTGAATGAGAAGTTAACCATAGCTCCAGTTTTAGCTTTGCCTAATGGAGTAGATAAATTCATTGTGTATTGTGATGCCTCCGGAGTCGGCCTAGGTTATGTGTTGATGCAGAATGGTAAGGTGATAGCTTATGCTTTTAGGTAGTTGAAGAAGCATGAATAAAATTATCCTACTCACAACCTGAAGATGGCTACAATGATCTTTGCTCTCAAGATTTGGAGACATTAGCTGCACAGGGTGACTTGTGAGATTTTCATTGATCACAAAAGCCTTAAGTACATTTTCCTGCAGAGAGATCTAAATCTGAAGCAGAGGAGATGGTTAGAACTCCTGAAGGACTATGATTGCTAGATTCTTTATCATATAGGCAGGGCTAATATGGTTGCAGATGCCATGAGTAGGAAGTCCTCAAGTAGTCTTGCTCACATTAGTATAGAGAGGAGACCTTTGATCCAAGAGTTACACTAGTTGGTGGATTAAGGTTTGATGATGAAGATTAGCAGGTTATGAGGACTTTTAGCTCAGTTTAGATTCTGATCAGTGCTAAGAGATAAGATTAAGGCAACTCAGGGCTGAGATCCTATTCTATTAGAACTTGTAGAGAATGTTCATGCAGGGAAGTTCACTGATTTCATACTCGATGATGAAGTTGTTTTGTGGATCAATAGTAGATTGTGCGTTCCTAATGTGGATAATTTAAGAGAAGGAATCCTTGAGGAAGTGCATTCTACAACCTACAACATACATCCAAGTGTCACTAAGATGTATCACAACATCATAGACTTATATTTGTGGGACGGATTAAAGAAGGATGCAGTTGATTATGTTTTTAAATAAGTGATGTGTCAGTAGGTGAAAGCTGAATATTAGAAGCCTTTTGGGAAGCTTCAGCCACTTCTAATTCTTGAGTGAAAATGGGAGAGAATTGCTATGGATTTTGTGGTAGGGTTACCTTATTTTAAGGATGGATATGATTCCATTTAAGTGGTTATGGACAGGTTAACCAAGTCTGCTCATTTCTTGCCTGTTAAAGCCACTTATTCTGTAGCTAAGTTGGCAAAGCTATATGTTAAACATATTGTGTGCCTTTATGGAGTACTTGTGTCCATCGTATCTGATAGAGGTTCGGTGTTTACCTCTCGATTTTGGTAAGATTTGTAAGAAGTAAGGGGCACTAGGCTTGATTTCTGTACTACTTTTCACCCTCAAATAGATGGTCAGTTTGAGAGAACGATCTAGACATTTGAAGATATGTTAATAATGTGTGTATTGGATCTTAAAGGTAGCTGGGATGATCATTTTCCACTTATAGAGTTTGTATATAATGACAGCTACCATAGTAATATTAGGATGGCACCATATGAGGCTTTGTACGAAAGGAAGTGTAAATCCCCTCTAAGTTAGGATAAGATTGGAGACAGAGCATTGATTGGACTTGAGATGGTTCAAGATGTAGCAGAGAAAGTTGTTATGATTAAAAGGAGATTAGAGACCATAGCTAGCAAATAGAAGAGCTATATGGATCCGAGACACGGAGATGTGGAGTTCCAGGTTAGAGACTATGTGTTTCTGAAGGTGTCTCCGATGAAGGGTGTGATAAGGTTTGGTAAGAAGGGGAAATTAGCACTGAGATATATTGGATCATTTAAGATTCTAGAGAGAGTAGGCATAATTGCATATCAATTGGATTTGCCTCCGAATCTGTCTCAAGTGCATCCAGTGTTCTATATCTCGATGCTGAGGAAGTATATTTTGGACCCTTCATACATGTTGCAGCCTGATAGTGTGGAAGTGAACGAAGACTTAACATACGAGGAGGAACCAGTCGTGATAGTAGACTATCAAGTTCATCAGTTACATTCGAAATAGATTCCAATGGTTAAAGTGTTGTGGCAGGGCAAGAACGTGGAGGAACTCACTTAGGAGACAGAAGTCGAGATGTGAGTTGCCTACCCTTATCTTTTTCCTCGATGATTCCTTGTTTCTATTCTTTTATTTGAATTCGAGGATGAATTCTTATAAGGGGGGAAGATTGTAATGACCCTTTATTTTAAATTATTAAAATATATTTATTGAGATATGCAATGTTAATAATATTTTAAATATTATTTATATATTATCATTATTTATGAATAATATTCATTATTTTATGTTAAATATTTTCTTACGTAAAATAATTTACATGGAAGTTTTGTTATTTTAAAATATTAAGGTTATTATCATTATTATCATTATTATCATTATTATTATTATTTTCATTATTTTTAGTGTGCATGTGTCTTATGCATGAGTGTTATTTTTATTTTTATTGTTATTATTATTATTGTTATTTGTTATAATAATAATAATAATAATAATAATAATAATAATAATAATAATAATAATAATAATAATAATAATTATTATTATTATTATTATTATTATTATTATTATTGTTGTTGTTGTTGTTGTTGTTGTTGTTGCATGTGTTGCGTGTGTATTCCTAACCCCCCTTTATATATATATATATATATATATATATATATATAAAGGGGGGTTAGGATAGAATCGAGTTTTTGCCATTTTTTCCCCTTCCTTTCTTTTTTTTCTTTCTTCGTCTTCCTGCATTTTTTTCTTCCCTTCTCGTAAGCTTACAGTAGTCAACCGCATCACCAAAGCCACCACCATCAACCACCCCTCACCTCCATCACTTCCCCATCTTCTCTTCCTCTTCCTGTCACTGTCGATGTGCCTCTGTTGTCAAAAGGAGCAGTAGAAAATTGAAGTAGCAGCAGTGGTGGTCGTTGATCACCGGTACCATTTCCAATCACCATAGCTCATGTTCTTGAGCTTGCTGGAATCCATAAGCTATGTAGAACTCGTTTCCAAGCTTGGTTCAAGCTTAAACTTCATCAATTGTGAGTTTTATCTAGATTTTAGTTTATGTCAATTTTGGTTTCTATTTTTTTAAGCTTGACTTCTTAAGTTTAGGTTAATTTCCTTTAGGAATGTTATTTAGGGTAGCTTAAGCTTCACAAATATAATTTTTGTTGATTTTTTTGAATTAATTGGATTTTTGGGTTTTGAGTTTTTTGGCGAGTCACTATTCCAGTGATCCTCGTTGGAAAACTTTTGTATTTTTAATAAATAGTATGGATTATTTGAAATATAGTTTGTGAAGGAAGTTTATTAAAATTCTATCCCAATTATTTACTATGAATTTTTAAAGGTTTATGTAAAAAAAATAATTTTTAGAAAAAATAATATAAATTACTGAATTTTGTATTTTAAATGATATTATTGTTAATTAGTATGTTTCAAGTAATTTTGGAATTATAAATAGTACTAAAATAAATTTTAGTAATTTTTAGCAAATATTTAGAGTCCATTTTACAAAGAAGACTCTGTCGATTTTTTGGTAGAATTCTCATAAAACGTGATGTCGGGTCGATTCTGAGTTTTTGTATTTTAACTGAGTTTCAATTCCTAAATCGAGTTTTTCTTTAGAATTTTTAGAAGTATACATTAGTAATTTATTCTGATGTTATTATTATTTATTTTTCTAGCTACGTCGAGACCGAAACCTATCGGAATAGGCCCGTCGAGTTAGTCTTGAAGAGCACAAACTTGTGAGTTATTATTTTATATATGCATTGCATATAGAATGCATGAATAAGAATTTTCATATTTTCATTATATGTTTAAACATGATTTATTTCATTAAATGATTTAGTATATTTTTGGTATATTTCTATATATATGCAATAATTATGCATGTTGTAATTTTGAATATATACATAGTATATTTCTGGTATGTTCATGGTTTATTTGGGCATATTTGTGGTATATAACTTTGGTATATGTTTAGTATACATTTAGTTTATTTTCAGTTTACATTTGGTATACTTTCGGTATATAATTGGTATATCCCTCTTTAAATGGATGCTATCATGTTTATATTATGCATGTTATTATTTTTAATAATTATAAAAATGATTTAAAGGATGGCAGTAGAACATGCTCTAGGACTGTTGCACGACAGTATAGTACAATTAGGTTGAAATTTTGATATTTGATTATGAATGAGAATATGGAGATTATTGATTATTGGATAGGCTGACTGTGGATCCTCGGTTAACCTAGTGTACTTAGGGCTAATCATGCCAGTAGTGAGATTGCGGACCCTCGGTTGACCTCTAATCTACTACCTTAAGTTGGATAAATGAATACTAAGAGTTTTGATTAAGCCTATTGGCTAATGATTATTATGATCGAGGTTGCAAATTATTAGGGTTCTGCTCTAGTCTTTTAACTAAAATAATTTTTATGCATTTATTATATATAAAAATGAATTTCAACATCTGTGTGATATGTGTGTGTGTGTGTGTATATATATATATATTATATATACTAATGCTTGAATGTATATGAATTTAAGTTGCATGTATATATATTATAATAATTCACTTAATGAGGTTTGACTCCCCTCAATATTTTTTTTACAGGATCTTCATCTTTTTCAAACCTCACCAATAGTACTTTACATAAGTCTTCTTCAACCCCTGCTAGATTATATAATTTATTTATCTGAACTTTTATTGTACTCTAGAAAGCTGCAATAGTAATGTATAGTATCAGTAGTATGTTATTTTGGGATAGAGACTTGTCTCTGAATATTGTATGAATATTTTTATTTTATAAAATGACATTGAGCATTTATTTTATATCAATTAAATTTTAATTATGGTGTATTTTTATTTATTTATTGCATGTATTTTTATTTTAAGGCTTGCTACGGGTTCCAAATTCGAAAGAATTCCTATTCCCTAGCGCCAGTCATGACTTCCAGTTTGGGTCGTGACAATGATATCTTGATTGAACATAAGGCATAGATTATGTCATTCTTATATTATTTAATTATATTATTTCTCGATCCTAAGTAAACTGACACTGATAACTCTTTATCATTCTAGCATGGTCATGCATTTCTCTTCTGTCTAACTCATCGAGGGGCTTAACAAATATCTTCTCAAAATAATTGAGGGACAAATGTTGTTTAGGCTCCATGTGGTGTTAGAAATCCCAATAGCAATAATCCATCACATCTTAATGTCTTATGGGGAATAACTATAAGGAAGAACCATGATAGGAAGAATTGACCCATGCGATCTCATATGCAATGAGGTTCGTAACTACCCCATTGCGGATAACACAAACACAACCAGCAATGTTAGCATAAGCTCTAAGAAAAACAAGGACAATTTTATAGTGAACATTCCCTCTGCCACTACCTAGATGAATTATACCATATCTGCCAAACTTACCTTCTGTTTGTTGTCATTTGGTCTATCTCCATGGGTGTTCATTTGGTTTGTCTCTTACTATGACTATCCTTTAATAAGCCTATATTGTAAATGTTTTATTATTTTAACTAGCATATTATATTATTGTACTACTTGTAATGTCTATTATGGTGCTTGTTTCCAGCATGAAGTTATTGGACTTTATCCAAACTTTATGTTTTTGGCCATTTCCCTATTTGACCTTCTAGTTGAATGGCCTTGGATATCTACTGTGTTTTTGTGAAATAGTGTGGTTTAGGTTGTAAATACCCTTATATGGTGTGCCTATCATGGATTTTAATGGATGTAAAATATTTGTATGTTAAAGTATATATGGGCCTTTTATATTGTGCTTAAACTTATGTCTTCATTGTCCATATTAATTCATATCCAATTTTAATATATTTCCATTCATACTATTTTTATGTTTAAATAACATAAACACATAAAAGTGCATATAATTCACTTGTGCCTTCAGATGCAAGTTCAAGTACGTTGTTACATTTAGCAAACACCAACCGTTTATGCATGTATCAACAACAATAAATACCCTTATATGGTGTGCCTGTCATGGATTTTAATGGATATAAAATAGTTGTGTGTTGAAGTGTATATGAGCCTTATATTGTGCTTAAACTTATGTCTTCGTTGTCTATATTTAGTGATTGCCACATAATTTTTTTACATTTATGCTCACACTCTGTTTATGTTTAAATAACATAAACATATAAAAGTGCATTTAATTCACTCGTGCCTTTAAAAAAATAATTTGGTTGTTACATTTAGGAAGCGTCAACCGTTTGTGCATGTATCAATAATAGAAATTAATGTGTTGTTATGTTATACATATTAAACCATGTAGTCAATGTTCTACAACTTATCACACATGTTGTTGATGTTTCAAATTGACATTTCACTGTCCAAAGCTCTTAAACACACTGAATTTGCAATATGTTATGGAATTTTCACTAATGTGATTTCTGGGTTTCATCCAATTGGTGAACCTATTGGACTCCTCACACATTGCTCCATTTTAAATAGTAAGCCTACACGCGAGTCCTTGTACTCTTACATTTTAGTCCTCCATGTTGATATGCTTGCCTACCACACATTGTAACCCATATTTAATTCAACATTAATTGTAAGTTGAATACATATTAAACCACTTGCTATTCATAAACTATTTTGAAATATATTCCATCAACTTTAACAAAAAAAAAAAAGATATACAACATTTATATTTGTATGCATTATGACAAATCACTAATTCTTGAGTTGATGGTGTCCTTGTTGGAGTGACTTATACCAATAACAATAGTTTATTATTTTGAGTTGCACTTAAAAATTCAGCAATATAGTAAGTGCAATTGTAAAGTAAAATATTGAATGGCGAACTTCCATCAACATACTATGTTTGATATCCTATATACTGTATTTGGATGCAACGTAACCATTTGTGCTTCACTGTTTGAATTGAGTTCGTCGCCATCAATTTCCTGCACATCCACCAAACATATATTATCATTGTTGGTTGTTATTTTAACAAAAAATGTCCATATGTTTTCTAAAAAAATGGTCATATTGTAGATTTATCGTGTTTGTATGCATACCAAGTTATGTTGTGTGTCATCCGGGAATAAACCCACTCTGTTGCACTTATATTGTCATTGTTTAATGATAGTCTTGAACCAGCTGTCCGACTATCTCTTTCATGAATGCGCTAACGATTCCTCACTTGCCTTTCTTTAATAGGCACTTGTCGTGTGCTTCGTGGGTGACCCCTTGTGCGCACAGGTATTAGATCTGCAATTGTATTATGTTGCATTTGGTCCCCATTGCTATTCCTCCTTACTGTAGAGGTTGTCTCAGCTATATTCCTACTTTATTGCAATCTGTGCCCATTCTCGTCCCCTATAGCATAATTTTTAGCCATATTCTCCATAATTAGCATAACATTTTTCACCATTTTCAATAAATACTCATATGTTTGTGCATGCTCCTACATTGGCTACTTCATTGAATGCCTTTTCTAACTGCTTGAATCATTCCAGTTTAATTGAGGATGCAACTACCATTGCTCCAATACCTATTTTGCTGTGTATTCTTCTGACATCAGCTCTCCATCATATAGTATGTACTTATCAGGTACGCATTCAATGTCTTGTATCACTCACACTTTGAAACAATGGCAACATTGAATGCCAACAAACTTAAATGGGTTATATGTGCAGTCCATGTCGCCCGTTTCATCATAGTAATATACATTAAAATACAACTATAGACTTTTATTAATGGCTGTGTACTGCTTTTCTTTCACTTCATACCTGTATATACTGCCACCATCTTCGCTTGTTAATGTTGCCTCACAAAACGTGACTTTGCATGATTACTCGAAAAATATTCAGAAAATGCTATTTATGTTACCCTTTAGAACTGTCTCTCAAAACCAAATGGCATTGTGGAAGGAATTATTTCAGACATCGAGTCATTATCTGCAGCATTCTCCTTTTCAATCTTTTCACCTATAGTAGTCTCATACTTTTCAACAAACAGCTTCAGTGTACTCTTGGAATTGAAATAACCATCGAAGAAGGCGTTCATAATTTCGCTCCTTTAATAGGAACTCATGCCGGCCATAAAATGGTTTCATACATATACTGGCACCAACTTTTCCTTATTCAAGTGCAGTTGAGCTAACCAGATGTTGTTTTCTAAATTGATAGCATCAACCATGGTATTCCATGCTGCAGTGTATATGAATCATAAACCACTGCCATGAAAGTCTTTTTGACTTCATAATATCACATATACATCTTCATCTTATCATGAAATTTTGTTAATATGTGCTAAATACACCAAGTGTGCCTGGATTAAGGGAAAATGTGGGTAATTGCATTGCCAATGCTTCTACATTGGTTAATTATTATTACAGTGGGGGCAATATTTGACAAGGAACTTCTCCATATATGAAAAAGCAACCTGAACGTGGTCTCCTCCTTATTAGACATCAACGCACAACCTAGCAGCATTGAATGACCATAATGATTTACCCTAATGAAAGGTGCAACAGGCATGTTATATTTTTTAAAAATATGTTATGTCAAATGTTACCACATCATAAAATTCAGTGAATGCTACTCCGCTCTATGCGTCCCCCTAGACAACATTTTGTAAATGGCCTTCCTCATTTAGGTCAATTGGGTAAAAAAAGTCTCTATTTCGTTGTTGGAACCGAGCAGACATATCATAAAGTGCATCAACATCACCTGCTCCCATTTGTAACTTCTTGGCAATATTCATATGATTTCAAAAATTGCGTTCGAGAAATGTCATATTGTCATAACCATTTAGCTCTTCAATAAATGACCTAATAGTACTTGATAGCCGAATGCCCACAGCATCGTTCACTTCAAGCCAACGCTTAACATTTGTAGGAATGGTCCAATGCTGCTGAATATATTATGATTTTAATGGTTTTTTAATGTGATTATATTGTAGTTCAATTGTGTTTATCTTCCACCGACCATCGTATTACAGTGAACAATAAATTCTTGCCACACACCCACTTTTTCCCGATGGTCTAGGCCATAGCAAAGTAACAGATGTACTAGACAACTTCCCTGCTCGCCTGCATGCAAATGTTTGGTATTTTTGCTTACCATTATCATCCTTTTGGCTTCAACACTTAATCACACTAAATCCATTGCGTTTCGCATATGTGTTGTAACATTCAAACACCTCGTCAATGGAGCAGAATGACATATCGACTGTTGGCTTCCATAATAGAGATGATTCATCTACCTGCGCACCAGTTTCATCAGACCAGCCAATTAAATCACTAGCTTGCTCCATGTTTATCGAACTATATGCCTGTAAAATTTTGCATAATGTATGAAAGCATCCAATGTATACAGCACAACTGAGTTAATTCAAGTGTGTTTTGAACAAATTAAAATAAATGTTGTTTGCCACACCTAAATAATGCATCATTATCAGCCTAATAGTGATGAAATTTGCATATAAAGACCACTTAGTTGTTATTACATTTGAAAAAAAAGAGCTAAGCACAGAGTCTCATTAATTCGGTATCAACCCATAAATATTATCCTCTCTGATATCTTAATAATGATGAATGATTAAATGGATATGAAATAAGATACAGCGATTTCAATCATCGAACACTATTTTTTTCATTCGTTCATGAACATAATAGGTTCACCAATCATTACGTTGGTCAATTAGTATAGATATATAGATAAACGAACATGCATAAGGATAGTTTTATTGAATAATGAAACACTTGTATGTAAATGACATCCTTACCAGATCACCGTGCACATATATTCAGATGCAGAATTTCTCTCCTAACTCCATGACAAGAAATAGATTGTCTGTTTGTTTGCATGTTAATGCACAATAGATTTCGACTTGAGGCATGTTCTATAAGGATTTCAGATGTTCAATGGTCCACATCCGTTGGATGGACATGACATACACCAAGCCAACGTACGATTAGGCTCCCAAATTATTTAAAAATTGCCCATCCAGCCCATATAGAGGGAAATCATTTTCAATTTTTTTCCCAAGGCGGGCGATTCAATTGCAGTTTAGAAAATGCCCATCCAGGCCATATGGAGGAGAGCCTTGTCAATTTTTTGCAAGTGGCATATAAATTGCAGTGTTAATACTCCTTATCTAGCCCATAGAGAGGGAAAGCATTTTTGGTTTTTATCCATTAGCGTTTCAATTTCAATACAGCCCATCATGGTGATATGGAGGGAAAGCATTTTCAATTTCTATAAAGAGGCATTTGAATTAAAGTTAAAATACTGGTGGTAACATTTAATTTTCATTTTGGGCACAAAATTTGACTTTTGGTACATTTTAATCGTATCTCCATGATCATACATAAATTAGTATATAAACATGGGGCATCAATTTTGTGTGGACAGTACTTATTCTCCAACCCATAACATCACTTTTAAGAATAAAATAAATATTCTATATATAATCGTTTTATATCTGTAATTAATTATTAATTATTTATTTTTATTATCCTTACAAAGTAAACGCAATTTGTAATAATACATTTGCATCCAATATAAATAATGTTAATATTTATTCATAAATATTATAGCTATTTTAAGCATAGATTATTTGTTTGTAAAATTTATCTTAATTCAAATTATTATTAAATTGTGTTGAAAATTTAGTAACAATAATATTGAGCTAAATATTATGATGTAACATAACATACTATAAAATATCAAAACCATAAAGTAAATTAAATAATATTAATTGAATTGTAGGGGTTCGAATCCTCTATCCCCTTCCCCAAGTAGTTAAATATAAAAACTAGCAAGTTCAATTTAAATTGGGCTAAAATAGTACATTTGCAATGTAAACGCATATGACTACACTTGAATTAAAAATATGAAGTTCTGTTTGGAGTGGTGAACAACAAATTTGATGTCGAACTGTTCACGTAACAAAATTTGCTATATGAGTTAGCATTGAGAAGTGATACAATGTTCTAGGACCACCATCTAATAATTTCTAGCTAGATACTAGTTGAACTAATTAAAATTGAAAGAATCTAAAAACCTAAAAGGAAATTAGTGAAGTTGTCATACCCTGATTTAAGGAAGTCAAATCTTATAATTAATTAATCACTTTATTATTTAGTTAGTTGTTTTAATTTAATTAGTTTGACCTTCCAACTTAGCCATGATCCATGAAAATTATATAATTTCTCATTAGGGTGTGGTTCAATCCAAGTTTTGCACCAAATCAAGAAAATTTTAGTTGATTATGCCATTAGGGCTTAACACGAAGTACCATTGTGTGTGAACCCCACCACAAATTAGTAGGAAAGATGAGGAAAGTATAAATTGAATTGACATCTTACTTCACCTTTATAAAGTTACAAGATCTTTATTCTATCTATGATAGTTACTATTGAAACTTCATAGTTTTCTATAATCTATGTGATTAACTATTAAGTCACCTGATTAACTTAATTCATGATCGTGTAATTGATTAATGTGATTTGACCATTAAATATGCTATTGAATGTAAAGTATGATTAAACCTACTAAACATACAATGAAAGCCCAGTATATGTTTTTGATGCATTGTATTGAGGAAATTTATGGTATCAATCCGGCTTAGATGTACATTTTTTATGTTGTATTTTAGTTTTTTATGTCCACAGCAATGTACATTTTGCCAAAATTTGTATAGGATTAGCAAAACATATTCACACCTCCTAAATAATTATAAGTATTAAAATAAACAATGTAAATATGGTTTGCAAAACATCTGATCTTCTAGAACGAGCTTTTTCCATTTCATAACACCTATACCATACTTATGCTTTCCAATAAGTAGTTTTTATAAAAAAAAATACGACCACACCATAGGTATAGCGATGCATAATCAACTGACACACACTATTATGATATATACTGGGAAATTAAAGTTATTGCCCTTTACTAAAAATGAGGCCATCATTTGGATATATGTACTTTCAAGTACTAGTAGGATGATGCAATTAATCTAAGAACATAAATGTACATACACCATTATGTTAGGCCTTTTTGTTTGTAATTCAAGTGATAATCATATACGAAAAGAGTGATGATAATACAGCATCTGAGAGAATTTTTGTCCAACCCACTTTAATCTCCAAAATATTTAACATTTCAAGCTTCTGTCATAA
The DNA here is from genome assembly GCA_947683625.1 of Mallotus nudiflorus. Taxonomy (NCBI): domain Eukaryota; kingdom Viridiplantae; phylum Streptophyta; class Magnoliopsida; order Malpighiales; family Euphorbiaceae; genus Mallotus; species Mallotus nudiflorus. The sequence goes on from CANTUR010000198.1 coordinate 1,338,492, forward strand.
CACAAAATTTATTTTAGGGTATTTTGATGGATTACCAAAAATAATCCAAATTAATGTATATATAATTTATAATCAATTAAATGCTAGGTTTAATGGACATATGGGTGTATTTATTACTTTTATACAGAAAGTCCCATAACTTTAAAAATACATTCATAAGGCAATGTCATATTTTTATAAGTAATTGACTTACATATATGATTACATGTACCATAATAAAATTCTCTAATTATCCATCACTTTACTTTAAATTAAATTAGCTGATATGTGAATGCATACAACTATTGATTTCTTACTGGTAAAAATTAATGCACATGAAAATTTATTTTGTACAATATACATAATTATGTATATTGTATGTTGCTACATTTTTAATATAAATAAATGAAAATAATACATATCAGATTCATGACATGAATAGTGCATTGTGATCTTGCTAAACAAAAAAAATTATGTTTGCCTTTTTCGACCCCTAATACAGGGGGCTGTCAATTGGTGGTAAATAACCCCCTCGTGAATCATTGTTCCATGTTGCAACTCATAACAGGGAGCTTTATCGATAAATAAATTAGCTATATTATAACAATATGATAAACTTATTATTTATTATAATAAACAAATATAGGGAATTAATTATATGTGTATGAAAGAGGAATATTTTAGTATTATTAAATTTAAATATATTAAGTGGAAGTGTGCTATATTTGGATTTAATTAAGTCATAAAGTAACATTATTAAAAATCAATACAGATAAAATACAATCATAATGATGAAAAAAGGTGGAAAAAATTTTATCTAAATCCAATACCATATGTGTGCCAATAAGCGATTGTAATAAGATTCAAGATTCATTAGGAAAATAAATTACCCAATACTCATTCCAGTATTAAAAATGCATAATTTTTTATTTCATGAAGATGGATTTGCACTTGATTGATAAACTTGTGTAAGGAGGACATTCGAATAAAGGACACAGGATAATCATATGAACTTTATACTAGAAGGAGAAATATATATCATTCATAACAAACAAGTTTAGTAGTTGATACATATACAAAACAACACATATAAAACTAAAGTACATCGATTCCTATATTAAATAGATGATTATTTAATAATTACATATAATGCAACGAAAGCAGCGATGCCAATGCCTGCACCAATGACATACATTTTCATTGCCTTGGTGCGTGTCTCACATTTAATCACAATGGTTGCAAGCCTGGCTTTGTTCTCATCAATTGATATTATTAACAATCCCATTTCTTCAGTCAGAGTGTCATTGTCAGCTTTTAAATGAGCATTCTCAATCATCAGTTCATGGATTTCACATGTCTTTATGTTTAATTGACGACATAATTCCTTTATATTGGCACTCTAATCGTGCATAGTTTGTTTGATAGCCTCAAAATTAGAAGCCCTAATGATAAATTTTGTAGAAGATTCCCTAGCTCGATAAAGAGCTACATTATGTTCATGACATAACTCATTCACCTTATTTCTCAAAGCGTTGACATAGTACAACTGATAATCTATGTATTCACAGTTGTACCATTGAAAGAAATCGCACTGTTGGGACTATATTTAGTGTATGACAATCAGATAAACATAGTAACAATTGATTTACAAATGTAATACAAATACTAATTATTTACAAATCAATTACATCGACACTATATTCAAGAAATTACAGCAAAAAATATAATATCACAATTAATTAAGAAAGAGTACATGTAGCTTACGTTGGTTCTACTACAACAATAGAAGCACTGTCCTCGATTGCATTTTGTAGATAATGTCCATATAAGCACAACAGTACCACATTCAAATATTAGGTGGTCATTATAAAAAGTGAGGTTTAGCGCACGCCCAAGATTTTAGCAACCGCGACACTGTTTGAGCTCAAGGCTCTAGAGAACACACTAACCACTGTCATAAAAACATAGCATGGAGATGAGGAGTTGCCACCCAAGGTAATAACCTGGACAAATAAAAAATAGTGGTACTTGGTTCTCTAAAAGAAAGCTAGCACCACAACTAGGAGATTCCAGATACGGAATACTAACTTCTTTCAATCTTATGTTCATTTAGAATTATTTTATGAATTACTATCTTATCTTAGTCATGAAAAATACATGTAAACAATGCATTCGTTTAAGTTCATAATTCATAAGTTAGTCTAATCTACATTGATTTTAATTAAATGGGCTAAATCGACATGCTTTAATTAAGTGGACCAATTTAATTTTAATTAAGTGAACATAAGTCTATTTATTTTAATTGTAAAAAGGGGCATAAATCTATAAATTATGAAGTATTTAAATTAGTGGGCTTAATTCTACATGTTTTAATTCTAGGATAATCTTAAATCTACAATTTATGGAAAAGGCTTTAATTTAATGGGCTAAGTCTATTAAATTAATTAGATTAAACTAGGTGGGGCTTATGTATAAATTAACTTGGTGAGCCTAAATTATTTCTACCCTAAATCTAGTTAATTATGGGCCTAAAGATGCATTTTTATTAAAATCTAGACTTAATTAGTTAATAACCTATTAAATGAAATGGGCTAATTAAAGATGGGCAAAAAGAACTAGCTAAACATAAAATTAATTAAATGGGTTAGAGCCTAACATGGGCTTGGAGCCTAAAACACATAAAAATAAATAAACAAGCCCAAAAATATAAAAAAAAAAAAATACCAAAACAATCAAATAAAAGATCAAACAATCAATTAAATTTATTTCTTCTAAAAATCCTAATTTAGTTAAAGTGTCCTTAAACAACAAATTATTAATAAATAAAATAATTAACAAGCAACGCTAGTTCTATCCACTTAAATCTAATTCAATTTTAATAAAAAAAAAACCTAATTATTTCTATAGCCATTAATTTCAATTAATTACCCAATTAAAACCCTAATTTTACTAACTAATTAATTAAAATAGACATACAACCACACACAAGATTCCACTATTCCCACTAGTAGGGCTATTATAATGATCTACTATAAATAAAAAAATAAAAATAATGCAACCCAAAAAACTAAATGAATAAAATTACAATAAAACAACTAATAAAATAATAAAAAATAAAAAATAAAAAAACCTAGAAACTATATTAAACTACAAGATTTAATCCATGACATTCCATGGATCTTCATGAATTTTATTCTCTACAGTGAATTCATCATGTAACTCCCTCTATAATCGCAAACACAAATACGAAAATAAACAATGATTAGTAATTAAAAAAAATAAAAATAAAAATTAAATTAAATGGAACCAAAATAATCAAATAAAATAAACATAAGATATTAGAAAAAGAGATGATTGGATGGATGCAATATTGATTTGCTCCTCAGAGTGGTATAAATCACCATTGCCTTGTTAAAATAGGTCTTCAATGCTTGATTTTCTCCTCCTAAAAAGTCTATTCTTTTCTTAAAAGAACAGTACCTCTAAAGAAATTTATTTGAAAACTATCTAAAAAGAAGAAGGAGAAGTCCCCCCCTCCAGGAGAGTTAAGCTGGGTTTATATAGAAAACCCTAACTAAAGTCACGTATCCTATTTTAACTTCTCCTCTTCACAGTGATAAAGTTTTGGTTTAATAAGGACTTTTAATTTCTTGAAAAATTCATATAAATCCTAGAAAAGGGATTTATCATATTATTTGTAATATCCCGTATTTTTAAATATTTTTATACTGCATCGGGATATACAGTGTTAATAATTCTTGTATATAATATTGATATTTTATGAGTTTGTTATTTAATTAAAGCTAATTTTAATTATTTTATATTATTTTAAGTACTTTACATAAAATTATCCGGGGACTTGCATTTTTGGGGAAATCGATACGTAAATTGTTTATTATTAATTATTTTAAATAGATTTCCTCATTTGTATGAACTCATATATATTTTTAAAGTACTAAATAAAGTTTATATATGTGTGTATTTATTTAAATTAAACTAGGGTTTAATTAATTACCCTAATTTTTATTATTTAGTTTTAATATTATTTAATTATTTTGGGTGTATAAAATTGTTAAAAGATTAAATTATGTGTGTGGAGTATATTTAATGTGTGTGGAATTTATATTATTATAATATATGGTGTGAGTATATAAATATATATATATGTATATATATATATATATATATATATATATATATATATATATATATATATATAATATATATATATATATATATATATATATATTATTGTCAAAAATATAAAGTTAGCTATATTTACGAATTTGCCATTCTTCCCTTCCCCTTTTTTCTCGATCGTTCCCATCCACTTTTCACTTGCTGCCACGCCGTTCTCTTGCAGTCACTATGCCTCCTGACAAGCCACCATTGTCCTCAGCCTGTTCCGCCACCAGCAGAGCCTGTTTTTGGCGTCGGGAAGCTTGTTTTGGCTAAAGAAGTCGAAACTCTTCTCAACGTCAATCAAGCCGATTCTGGCCACCATTTTTGACACCGCCAATCTCTATCTTCTCCTTGAGCTCTGGTGGGTGTGATTCCAAGCTTTTTTTTCACTTAAAATGGTCTAGATTTGCCTAGGTTTCGATTTTGCAATTTCGGCCTATTAGGGTTTTCAAATTTTTTTGAGCTTCAATTGATTGATTCATGAAAAATCCATTAACAAATTTTGATCCTAGTAGCTTAATATTCATGTTTGAATTTTTATAGAATTTTTGGAATTTATTTTAATTTTTGGGTATTTTTGGTTATTTTATTATTATTTTCTAATTTTCAAAAATTAATTAATTAAATTATGAAATTTTTTTTATTGGTGATTATAGGTGTTGAAATGAATTATAGAAATTTATTTGGAATTTTTGTGTATTTTTATGTATTTATTTTGAATTTATTTAGTTTATGTAATTTTGAAAAAAATAGGGTTAATTGTGTGTTTAATTGAAATTTATTGGTTAATTGAGTATATTTATTGATATTATTGAAATATATGTTGAGAAAATTAATTTTGTGCAATTATATTATTTTTGGTGAATTTTTGGATTAATTTTAGTATATTTATATATATAGGGGTATTTTGATAATTTTACCCTAAATTGGCTAAAAATGTAATTAAATCGGTTTTAATAGTTATTTAGGGTATAAAAATGATTTCTACAAATTATTTAGTATTTTTAACTTATTAAAACTATTTTTCGTAAATTCTTTTCAATTATATATATATTATACGATTTTTCTAATAAAATGAGTTTTTATTGGTTTTTTACTGTGTTTTAGGGGTTAATTATGTAATTTATACTTATTAAATGTATTTCTATGATATAAGGATATTTTTTGGTATTTCTATATTGTTTGTGAATTGTGGATCTCGGTCGGTAAACTATAGTTTGGAGTCCGACCGAGGGGGTTGAGATTGTGATTCTGTGTCTATTTTTCGAAGTGTGTTTCTTTGTAGGGCCGGCTCCACTCTTTGAGTAGAGAGATGTCTGTTTTACAGGGGAGGTTTTGTCGGATTTTCAGTAGAATTCTCGTAAAATGTGATGTCCGGTTCGAACTCTAATTCTGATTCTGTGTCTAGTAATCTAGATCGAGTTTTTAGGAGTTTCTATTAGATTTATTCTGATTCCTATCGTTATTTGTTTGTTTAGTTGCGCCAAGACTGAGATCTAGTGGACCAGGCCCATCGGACCCATCCCGTGGAGTGCAATAATTGTGAGTTACTATTCTATATATATATGCTTTAGGGTGCATGATTTAGAAATGTATGTTTTATTTTGATTAAATATGGATAAATAATTTAATCAGTACTTAAGTTTCTTTTTAGTTTACTTTGGTTTATTTTTGGTATATTTTAAATTATATGCATGCTTTATTAAAAATTTATATTTAAAATGTTTCTAAATATATATTTAGTTTATTTTACAATTATATTGGATTTATTTGACGTATATATACTCTAAATATACCTGATTTATTTTTGGTATATTTCTAGTATATATATATATAGTTTATGTTGCTATTTTATTCAATTCATGCATCATTTATTTTTATGAATGTATGCTTTATATTTTAATGAAGGATATTAATAGAACGTGCTACCTAGTGGGCAGCACTAGGACCGAGTACGTACCGGTACGCTTATAGCATTTAGGCTATATTACTAACCTGTTTGAGGATATTAATTGGATTTGATTATTTGATGTGTGAGAAATGATTTGGGAGTGTGATTACTGGAGCTCGGTTGACCAAGTGTCTCGGGGCCAATCACACTGACAGTCAGACTACTGGAGCTCGGTTGACTTAGTGTCTCGGGGCCAGTCTACTGTTCAAATGGATCAAGTGAATATATTTGGAATAAGTGAGCCTATATGGCTAGAGTGTTGTCTAACACTATTTGAGGTTGTGATTTTTTAGAGTTCTATTTGATCCTTCATAAATAGTGATTTTCAATAAAAATATATAAAATGATTTTATTGCATATGTGTGCATTTGCTTGTATATATACATATTATATATACTTTTGACTATGCGCATTGGCATTTAGTATGCATGTATATATATTATAGTAAGTCACTCAGTGAGGTCTGACTCCCCTCCGTTGACTATTTTTTAGGAGAGTCATCTTCATCAGACCTCAGTAGCAAGCCTGTACGCCGGATTTCTTCCACCCCGGCTTTACTATGTAAACTACTAACTTGAGTTTTATTTTATTAATCTAGACACTGCAATAGTCATAAAATTGTTAAAAGATGTTGTATTATATAGACACTGGATTTGTATTAAAAGTTTATTTATATATATGAGATGAGGATTTGATTTAATTTCATTTGGTGTAAATATTATTTTGATATTTATGATTTTATTCCGCTGCAAATTATGTTATTATTATTATTGCATGTTTTATTTTATTTTAAGGCTTGCTACGAGTTCCGGATTCAAAAGAATTCCCGTTCCCTAGCGCCGGTCATGGCCCTTGTTTTGGGTTATGACAAAGTTGGTATCAGAGCGGAGTTCTGTGTCAGGGCCTTAGTTTTGTGAGTTGTGGCCCTAGTTTTAAAGTTGTGTTTTCTTTTAGTAACTACTGCAGTGAATTAGGTTTGAGTATGTCTTGATAAGTATTCCTTGCTTTAGTTTTTTGCGTTATTCCTTCGTTGTCTATTTTGTCTGAATCATTCTGTTGTGTTTTCAAAATGAGGAGGCGAGCACGTGTCGCTCCACCGATCGTTGAGGCCGAGGATGATGAGTCTTTTTAAGATGAGGTTTTACCTCATGAGCAGCCAATTAGACGTAGAGGTCGTGGCAAAGGTAGACCTCGAGGAGTGGCAGGTCACCGTAGGCAGAGAGAGTTACAGGATGAGGAGCCTGTTGAGCCTGAATTTGATGTTCCTATACCTTCAGTTATTTCGCTTGTTCAGTCTGCCTATTAGCAGGGTATGTCTGACCCTGAGGTAGCTATGTTTTATGCTAGAGTTAGCAGGATTGCGTTTAATGGGGACTTCCGATCTGCTAGACTTTTTGCACACGATTAAGACTAGGACTCGGACTGCTCACACCGAGTACCAGTGGATTATGATCGTCGAGTTATCTGTCGAGGGACCAGCCCTAGACTGGTTTATTCAGATGATTCAGCCCTATATGATGACGATGACCTGGGCTCAGTTCAAAGAGCGGTTTATGAGGAGATTCTGTCCAGAACCTCTCCGTATGAGCTATCATCTCCGACTGACTAGCATTTCTCATGGTGATCGATTTGTAGAGGAGTACACCCGAGAGTTTCTCCGGCTGGGTAGATATGCAGAGGATCTGATGCGAGACCAGTATTTCGCAGTCACTACCTACGTCACTAGGATTGGGTTCAGCATTTGCTGGTATGCCTACAGTAGGCCTTACTTTGGAATCTGTGATTGAGTTTGCCAAGGAGATTGATCTAAGGCTAGTTAGGCAGGGAGCGATGCCTGATTTTTACCAACTGGGAGTTCAGTCGAGTGGATTGCAGACTACTCTGTACTCTAGTTTTCATGTTGGTTCGAGTAGTCAGCAGTGAGGTTTGACTCAACAGAGTCAGAGGCAGCAGCAGTGAGTGCATCAGAGCAGTAGACATGGCCATGGAGGTCAGCGTAGACCATTCAGATTTGAGTCAGGTGCTTCGAGCAGCAGCAGTGGTTGCAGTTCTGGATCAGTTGCCAGTGTTTGCTAGACCTACAGTAGAGTCCATCAGGGACTGTGTTATCTGACACCATTGACATGCTTCAGATTTGGGTAGACAAGACATTTTGCCAGATCATGTCCTTACTCCGGGTATCAACAGCCGCAGATTCTATGATTTCCTCAGCAATCGATTGCTAGTGCTACACCTATTCCATTTCAGTTACCCCCAGCCCAGCATCAGAGTTCCACTTAGCTTGTTCCACAGTAGGGTCGTGGTAGAGGTACTAGAGGAAGTGCCAGAGGTGTTGGCCAGGCTTCTACCAGCTAGCAGGGAGGTCGAGGACAGGCCAGAGTTTTCCACCTTACTCAGCAGGATGCTCAGGCATCCAATGCAGTCATGGCAGGTATTATTTCTGTCTGTTACCTGGATGCATGGGTTTTGTTTGATCCGAGTGCCATGCATTCATTTGTTTCTCCCATTTTTGCTTCCAAGTCTTGTTGGCAAGCTTTGAGGATGGCTTTTCCTTTGTCTGTTGCCACTCCTCTGAGCGATTCCTTGGACACTGATATTGTTCTTTTTGGTTGTCCAGTTCTCGTGGGAGGTAGAGAATTACCCGCTGATTTGATCCTGTTAGATGTAATGGAGTTTGATGTTATTCTAGGAATGGATTGGTTATCTTAGTACTATGTCATGGTAGATTGTAGGAATAAAGAGGTGACGTTCAGAATTCCTAATGAAGAAGATTTTAAGTTTGTGGGTGATAGGAGTTCAACACCTCAAAATTTTATTTCTGCTATTACGACTAGGAAGTTGTTGAGGAAATGATTCAGGGATATTTGGCATTGGTCAGGGATACTTTAGTGGAGAAGTTGTTACTCACAGATGTTCCTGTTGCTTATGAGTTTCCTGATGTTTTTCCTAAGGAGTTGCCAGGTTTACCACCTCACAGAGAGATTGAATTCTGTATAGATGTGGTTCTAGGTACTACTCCTATATCTATGCCACCCTACAGAATGGCTCCTGTAGAGTTGAAAGAATTGAAGGAGCAGTTACAAGAGTTATTAGATAAAGGTTTTATCAGACCTAGTGTTTCTCCTTGGGGTGCACCAGTCCTGTTTGTGAAGAAGAAGGATGGTACCCTGAGACTGTGCATTGACTACAGAGAGCTGAACAAGGTGACAGTGAAGAATAAGTATCCTCTCCCAAGGATAGATGACTTGTTTGACCAGCTACAGGGTGAACAGTTCTTTTCCAAGATTGATATGAGGTCGGGTTATCATTAGCTGCGGATTAGTGAAGCTCATGTTCCTAAAATGGCATTCCGCACTCAATATGGCCATTATGAGTTTCTGGTGATGTCTTTTGGTTTGACTAATGCACCAGCAACTTTTATGGACCTGATGAATAGGGTATTCAGACCATATATGGATCAGTTTATGGTAGTCTTCATCGATGATATGCTGGTTTATTCAAGGAGTATGGAGGAGCATGAATATCACTTAAGGATTGTACTGTAGACACTGAGAGATCATCAGCTTTATGCTAAATTCTCGAAGTGTGTCTTCTGGATAGAGAGTGTTTCTTTTCTTGGACACGTGGTGTCTAAAAAAGGTATCCAGGTTGATCCACAGAAGATTGAAGCAGTGTCTAAGTGGCCTAGACCGACTTTTGTTACTGAGATTCACAGTTTTCTGAGTTTAGCCGAGTATTATAGGCAGTTTGTGCAGGATTTTTCTAGAATTACAGCCCTTATGACTCGCTTGACTCAGAAGAATGTTAGATTTGAGTGGTCAGAAGCTTGTGAGAACAGTTTCCAGTTGTTGAAGGAAAAATTGACCACAACCCCAATGTTAGCTTTGCCTAATAATGTGGACAAGTTCACAATTTATTGTAATGCCTTTAGAGTTAGCCTTGGTTGTGTGTTGATGCAGAATGGAAGGGTGATAGCCTATGCTTCAAGGCAGTTGAAGAAGCATGAGCATAACTATCCTACACATGACCTAGAGATGGCTGCAGTGATATTTGCTCTCAAGATTTGGAGACATTATCTGTACGGGGTGACTTATGAGATATTTACTGATCACAAGAGCCTTAAGTACATTTTCCAGCAGCGAGATCTGAATCTGAGGCAGAGGAGATGGTTGGAATTATTGAAGGATTATGATTGTGAGATATTATACCATCCGGGCAAGGCTAATGTAGTAGCAGATGCCTTGAGTAGAAAATCCTCAGGCAGTCTTGCTCACATCAGTGTTGAGAGGAGACCGTTGATCCAGGAGTTGCATCTGTTGGTGGATCAAGGTCTAATGATGAAGATCAGTAGGTCAGGTGGACTGCTAGCTCAATTTAAGGTGTGATCTGTACTGAGAGATAGAATTAAAGCAGCTCAAAGCCGAGATCCTATTCTAGAAGAGCTTGCAGAGAATGTCAAAGCAGGGAAGTTCACTGATTTCACACTCAATGATGATGGTGTGTTGTGGATCAGTGGTAGATTGTGCGTTCCTGATGTGGATAACTTGAGAGAAGAGATCCTAGAGTAAGTACATTCTACAGCCTATAGCATATATCCGGGTGTCACTAAAATGTACCACACTATTAGAGACTTATACTGGTAGGACAGACTGAAGAAGGATGTCACTGATTATGTTGCCAAGTGTTTGATGTGTCAGCAAGTGAAAGCTGAATATTAGAAACCTTCAGGGAAGCTTCAGCCTCTTCCTATTCCCGAGTGGAAGTGGGAAAGGATAGCTATGGATTTTGTGGTTGGTTTACCTCGTTCTAAGGATGGATACGATTCCATCTGGGTGATAGTTGATAGGTTGACAAAGTCTACACATTTCTTACCTATGAAAGCCACCTATTATGTAGTTAGATTGGCGAAGCTATATGTGAAGCATATTGTGTGCCTTCATGGAGTACCTGTGTCCATTGTGTCAGACAGAGGTTCAGTGTTTACTTCTCATTTTTGGCAGAAGTTACAGGAAGCGATGGGCACTAGGTTGGATTTCAGTACTGCTTTTCATCCCCAAAAAGATGGTCAGTTTGAGAGGACGATCCAGACACTGGAAGATATGTTGATGATGTGTGTTATGGATTTGGGAGGTAGTTGGGATGATCATTTGCCACTCGTTGAGTTCACATATAATAACAGCTACTATAGCAGTATTGGCATGGCACCGTATGAGGCGTTATATGGAAGGAAGTATAGATCCCCTTTGAGTTGGTATGAGATTGGTGAGAGAGCTTTGACTGGACCTGAGATGGTTCAAGATGCTGCAGAGAAAGTCATCGTGATTAAGCACAGATTAGAGACCGCAGTTAGCAGACAGAAGAGCTATGCGGATCCTAGGCGTAGAGATATGGAGTTTCAGGTTGGAGATTTTGTTTTTCTAAAGGTATCTCTAATGAAGGGTGTGATGAAATTTGGCAGGAAGGGTAAGTTAGCACCGAGATATATCAGACCATTTGAGATTCTGGAGAGAATTGGCACTATTGCATATCGGTTGGCTTTGCCTCCAAGTATGTCATAAGTGCATCCGGTGTTTCATATCTCGATGCTGAGGAAGTATATCTTAGACCCTTCACACGTGTTGCAGCCCGACAGTGTAGAAGTGAGTGAAGATTTGATGTTTATGGAAGAACTTGTGGCGATCGTTGATTATCAAGTTCGATAATTACGGTCGAAGCAGATTCCGATGGTCAAGGTTCTGTGGCATAACAACAGAGTTGAGGAGCATACGTGGGAGACTGAAGCTGAGATGCGAGCCTCTTACCCGTATCTCTTTCCTTCTTGATCTTGTGATCATTTTCTTTCTGGAATTCGGGGACGAATTCTTGTAAGGGGGAAGACTGTAATATCCCGTGTTTTTAAATATTTTTATACTGCATTGGGATATGCAGTGTTAATAATTCTTGTATATAATATTGATATTTTATGAGTTTGTTATTTAATTAAAGCTAATTTTAATTGTTTTATATTATTTTAAGTACTTTACGTAAAATTTTTCGGGGACTTACATTTTCGGGGAAATCGATACGTAAATTGTTTATTATTAATTATTTTAAATAGATTTCCTCATTTGCATGAACTCATATATATTTTTAAAGTACTAAATAAAAGTATATATATGTGTGTATTTATTTAAATTAAACTAGGGTTTAATTAATTACCCTAATTTTTATTTTTTATTATTTAGTTTTAATATTATTTAATTATTTTTGGGTGTATAAAATTGTTAAAATATTAAATTATGTGTGTGGAGTATATGTAATGTGTGTGGAATTTATATTATTATAATATATAGTGTGAGTATATATATATATATATATATATATATATATATATATATATATATATATATATATATATATATATATATATATTATTGTCAAAAATATAAAGTTAGCTATATTTACGAATTTGCCATTCTTCCCTTCCCTTTTTCCCGATCGTCCCCATCCACTTTCTGGTCATTTCCATGCTGTTCTCTTACCGTCACTGTGCCTCCCGACGAGCCACCATCCTCCTCAGCGTGTTCCACCGCCAGCAGAGCCCGTTTCCGGCGTCGGGAAGCTTGTTTTGGCCGGAGAAGCCGAAACTCTTCTCAACGTGGATCAAGCCGATTTCGGCCATTATTTTTGACACCGCCAGTCTCTATCTTCTCCTTGAGCTCCGATGGGTGTGATTCCAAGCTTTGTTTCACTTAAAATGGTCTAGATTTGCCTAGGTTTCGATTTTGCAATTTCGGCCTATTAGGGTTTTCAAATTTTTTTGAGCTTCAATTGAATGATTCATGAAAAATCCCTTAACAAATGTTGATCCTAGTAGCTTAATATTCATGTGTGAATTTTTGTAGAATTTTTGGAATTTATTTTGATTTTTGGGTATTTTTGATTATTTTATTATTATTTTCTAATTTTCAAAATTTAATTAATTAAATTATGAAATTGTGTTTATTGGTGATTATAGGTGTTGAAATGAATTATAGAAATTTATTTGGAATTTTTGTGTATTTTTATGTATTTATTTTGAATTTATTTAGTTTATGTAATTTTGGAAAAATAAGGTTAATTGTGTGTTTAATTGAGATTTATTGGTTAATTGAGTATATTTGTTGATATTATTTAAATATATGTTGAGAAAATTAATTTTGTGCAATCATATTATTTTTGGTGAATTTTTGGATTAATTTTAGTATATTTATATATATAGGGGTATTTTGGTAATTTTACCCTAAATTGGCTAAAAATGTAATTAAATCGGTTTTAATAGTTATTTAGGGTATAAAAATAATTTCTACAAATTATTTAGTATTTTTAACTAATTAAAACTATTTTTCGTAAATTATTTTCAATTATATATATATTATACGATTTTTCTAATAAAATGAGTTTTTATTGGTTTTTACTGTGTTTTAGGGTTAACTATGTAATTTCTACTTATTAAATGTATTTCTATGATACAAGGGTATTTTTGGTATTTCTATATTATTTTATGAATTGTGGACCTCGGTCGGTAAACTGTAGTTTGGAGTCCGATCCAGGGGTTGAGATTGTGATTCTGTGTCTATTTTTCGAAGTGTGTTTCTTTGCAGGGCTGGCTCTACTCTTTGAGTAGAGAGATGTCCATTTTACAAGGGAGGTTCTGTCGGATTTTTGATAGAATTCTCGTAAAACGTGATATCCGATCGAACTCTAATTCTGATTTTGTGTCTAATAATCTAGATCGAGTTTTTAGGAGTTTCCATTAGATTTATTATGATTCCTATCGTTATTTGTTTGTTTAGTTGCGCCGAGACTGAGGCCTAGTGGACCAGGCCCATCGGACCCATCTCGTGGAGTGCAATAATTGTGAGTTACTATTCTATATATATATATATATGTTTTAGGGTGCATGATTTAGAAATGTATGTTTTATTTTGATTAAATATGCATAAATAATTTAATCAGTACTTAAGTTTATTTTTAGTTTACTTTGGTTTATTTTTGGTATATTTTAAATTATATGCATGCTTTATTAAACATTTATATTTAAAATGTTTTTAAATATATATTTATTTTATTTTATAATTATATTCGATTTATTTGACGTATATATACTCTAAATATACCTGATTTATTTTTGGTATATTTCTAGAATATATATATAGTTTATGTTGCTATTTTATTCAATTCATGCATCATTTATTTTTATGAATGTATGCTTTATATTTTAATGAAGGATATTAATAGAATGTTCTACCTAGTGGGCAGCACTAGGATCGAGTACGTACTGGTACGCTTATAGCATTTAGGCTATATTACTAACCTGTTTGAGGATATTAATTGGATTTGATTATTTGATGTGTGCGAAATGATTTGGGAGTGTGATTGCTGGAGCTCGGTTGACCAAGTGTCTCGGGACCAGTCTACTATTCAAATGGATCAAGTGAATATATTTGGAATAAGTGAGCCTGTATGGCTAGAGTGTTGTCTAACACTGTTTGAGGTTGCGATTTTTTAGGGTTCTATTTGATCCTTCATAAATAGTGATTTTCAATAAAAATATATAAAATGATTTTATTGCATCTGTGTGTATTTGCTTGTATATATACATATTATATATACTTTTGACTATGTGCATTGGCATTTAGTATGAATGTATATATATTATAGTAATTCACTCAGTGAGGTCTGACTCCCCTCCGTTGACTATTTTTCAGGAGAGTCATCTTCATCAGACCTCAGTAGCAGGCCTGTACGCTGGATTTCTTCCACCCCGGCTTTACTATGTAAACTGCTCACTTGAGTTTTATTTTATTAATCTAGACACTGCAATAGTCGTAAAATTGTTAAAAGATGTTGTATTATATAGACACTGGATTTGTATTAAAAGTTTATTTATATATATGAGATGAGGATTTGATTTAATTTCATTTGGTGTAAATATTATTTTGATATTTATGATTTTATTCCGCTGCAAATTATGTTATTATTATTATTGCATGTTTTATTTTATTTTAAGGCTTGCTACGGGTTCCGGATTCAAAAGAATTCCCGTTCCCTAGCACCGGTCATGACCCTTGTTTTGGGTCGTGACATTATTTGACTAATTAAAATTTAGAAAATATTTTATTTTATTTACTGATAATTCAAAAATACAGAAGGAAAACATTCGAACTAGCATAATCCCAATCGAGATTATATAATTTCAATCAAAATTACATAATTTCAATTGGAATTATGTAATTCCACTTGGAATTATGTAATTCTAATCTTTTTTTTAACTACAGAAAGACCCTTGAAAGATTTTAAATTTTTCAATTAAGTCCTTAAAGAAAATATTACAATTAAGTCCTTAAAAAAATCAATTAAGTTCTTTTGAAAATGCATTTAGGATTTTGAGGTTTCAAACTTCAAGTGTTAAAGATCTATTTATAATATTTTCATCATTGGAGTCCTCTATCGCATCCACACTCCATCATCCTAAAATTGAGTGCTTGCAGTTGCCCCCCTTTATCGCTATTTTCTTGACAGATTGTGGCAAAGCAAATAAGCACATAATTTTTTAAGAACAAAAGTTTGGATACTTGCCTATTCTCCTTAAGGCTTTTGCCTATAATTGATCATCAGTTCATGATGAATGCTTATGTTACTATACAACACTAGGTAGAATGCTAAAGCATTTAGCAAATTTCACTATAATCCTTATAAGACATTTATTGAAAAATGATTTGAGGATACACTATAGCACCTATGGAACATCTAGTGGCAAGATTTAAAAATACACTATACATCAGATGTATAGTGTTGATATGAGCATACACTATACTCGGATGTATAGTGTTAATTTGTAAATGCACTATACTTGGACGTATAATGTTGATTTGAGAATACACTACACTCAAACGTGCAGTGTTGATTTGAGAATACACTATACTCAGACGTATAGCATTGATTTGAAAATGCACTATACTCAGACGTATAGTGTTGATTTGAGAATACACTACACTCAGATGTATAACATTGATTTGAAAATGCATTATACTCAAACATATAATGTTGATTTGAGAATACACTACACTCAAACATGCAATGTTGATCTAAGAATACACTATACTCAGATGTAGAGCCTTGAAAATGTACTATACTCATACATATAATATTGATTTAAGAATACACTATGCTTGAAAGTGTAGTGTTGATTTGAGAATACACTATACTCGGACGTATAACATTGATTTAAAAATGCACTAGACTCAGATGTGTAATGTTGATTTGAGAATACAGTACACTCGAACATGTAGTGTTGATCTGAGAATACACTATACTTAGATGTATAGCATTGATTTAAAAATGCACTATACTCGGACATATAGTGTTTATTTAAGAATACACTACACTCATATGTATAGAATTGATTTAAAAATGCATTATACTCAAACATATAATGCTGATTTGAGAATACACTACACTTAAACATACAGTGTTGATATGAGAATACGTTATACTTAAATGTAGAGCGTTGATTTACAAATGTACTATACTCAAACATATAGTATTGATTTAAGAATACACTACACTCGAACGTGTAGTGCTGATATGAGAATACACTATACTCTGACGTATATCATTGATTTGAAAATGCACTATACTCAGACATGTAGTATTGATTTGAGAATACATTACGCTCAAATGTGTAGTGTTGATATGAGAATACACTATACTCAGACGTATAGCATTGATTTGAAAATGCACTATACTCCGATGTATAGTGTTGATTTGAGAAAACATTACACTCAGATGTGTAGTGTTGATTTGAGAATACACTATACTCGGACGTGTAGTGTTGATTTGAAAATGCACTATACTCAGACATATAATGTTAATTTGAGAATAAACTACGCTTGGATGTGTAGTGTTGATATGAGAATACACTATACTTTAATGTATAGCGTTGATTTGAAAATGCATTATACTTTGACGTATAGTGTTGATTTGAGAAAATGCATTATCCTTTGGCGTATAACATTAATTTAAAAATGCACTATACTAGTATTGATTTGAGAATACACTACACTATAACGTATAGCGTTGATTGGAAAATGTACTACACTCAAACGTATAGTGTTAATTTGTAAATGCACTACAGTTGAATATGTAGTGTTGATTTGAAAATACACTATACTTAAACATATAGTGTTAAAAAAACACTATACTCGGACATATACTGTTGATTTCTTTTTTGCTGACAATTTAATAATTCATTGAATTATTAAATTATGTAATATTGCAATTTAAGACTAAATTGCGAGAAAAATGTGGGACTTAAATGCAAACAAAGATGAAGGAATAAAGTGGACATTTTCCACTTTAATATAAACCTTCTTTTTCTATTGCCAATCCATCTCTTTCATTTTCCTATCCTTTTCATTTCTTTGCTCTTCTCTCTTTTTTCACTTTCTCTTGATGTTCAAATCTTCTTTCTTCAGTTATTCTTTCATTTGACTCCCAATTTTAAATCCGTTTGATCCTATGGCTCACTCACAACATAGACTATGCGGAAGCAGCTCCAGACAATTAAATCAAATCATTTCATAGCTTCATTTTCCTTAAATAATTTAGGACTCAATAAAGGGGAAGATGTGCTTCTTCTAACTCATTTACACCTCCATAGATGCTCCCAAGCTGAAGATGAGGTAAATTTTCTTCCTCTGTCTTCGTTTTTTCAAAAAAAAATATATTCCTATGTAAAATAACATGTTCATGCACATAATTATAGGATATTCGCTATATGGATTAAATAAAACTACATGAAATTGTTAATTTGAAACTAAAATTTTGCAAAATTGATGTTGGCATGTCACAAAGGACCATTAAAATTCTAGTTGGACCTCTGGATTTCTAGTCAAAATTTTGCATTACTGATCGAAATTCTAGATTTCCAATCAAAAATCTAGAAATTTGATCAGTATTTTAGATTTTTGATTAAAAATTTAGAAATTTGATTAGTATTTTGGATTTTTTATCAAAAATCTAGTCTTTCGATCGGATTTAACCTGATTTTTTAAGAATAAATAAATAAATAATAAAAAATAAAAACAAAAATCAAGAGTTTATAAAGAGAAAGTAATCCTGTCATTTTCTAAATTTTATTCAAAAACCATTAAAGTTCTCGAGTTGCTTTCACTTGGCTCGAGAATTATTTCATAATTTATCTGGAGAGGCAGTACAACACATCTAGGCATTTGGCTTCTAATGCTTCATTGATGCTTTACCAACTGCTTAAGGTAGGTCAGACCACTATTCACTTTTTTCTCTCATCGAGTGGTAGGTGGATACCACTCATACCTTTCACACACGAGTGGGTGACTTGACTATTTCCCCTATAAGCTTTTCTGCCATCACTGGGATTACTTTTGGAGGTGCCCTATTTCCTTTTGATATCCACAATCGCACCCTTCTAGAAGATGCTAGGAGTCATTATGTTTGGGACTTGCTTAAGTTCATTCTAACATGGAAAAATTAGAAGAACGTGCTCCTTTCTTCTCTTATTTAGGGTTTTAGGAGGTTACCCACCACTACACCTCATCAGATCCTTCAAAAGGTGAGATATTTCTTATTAATACTACTAGGCACTACCCTCTTCTATAAGACTGGTCATGAGGTCAGCATTGCTCTTCTTGGTCCACTTCAAGACCTTGCTAGAGTCATTACCTTTGATTGGGGATCTGCAAGTATTGCCTATCTCTACTATAGATTGGATACTATTTGTAGAGGTCCTGTGACGATATACAGCTTCTAGCATGTCCTGCATGTATGTCTTCTACTCTTCTCAACCTTGCTTATTTACACCCTCTTATTTTTTATTTCAATTATTTCCTCTCTTTCAGATCTAAGGCATTCATATTAGGGTGATCTAAGGTTTTAGTGCCATTAGCTGTGACAGGAGTCTTCCTCTGATGCAAAGATGGGGTTCTTTTCATTTAGCTAGCATTAAGCATAATTTGCACATTTATCAGGACCAGTGAACTCCTTAGAGTAGGACCTGGTAAGATAAATTTATTTTTTAATATTTCACCAATTATAAAGGTTAAATAAAATTTAACTAAATGAATTTGCAAGTCAAATCAGATTGGTTGGTTGGTGCTGAAGACATTCAACGATATGATTTTATGACTGCGGCTATGAGGCTTGAGACTTTGAGTGTTTTGCTTCCTAGTTATGGTTGCCATATATGGTATCTTAGTGAATGTGTCTATTATTGGCACATGGGACCTTCCAGGAGGCATTTTCCTTCTTCTATTCCCTCTTCAATGTTATGGAACTACAACATGATTGGTCCTGAGCTTAGAGTAGCTCTTGAGGGGTATGATGCTTCAACTTTGCTCGAGCGTTCTTGTCAACATCATGAGTATATTCGGGAGAATCTCCTAAAGTAAGTTCCTATAGACCCAGCTAAAGTATGCTTTCTATCACCATTTTACTGCATCTTTTCATCATTGTCACCATTTTACTTTATCTCTTTCATCAATACATATGATATTTGCTTTTTTTTTTATAGGTTGAAGAAGCCATTAATGTTGCTATGGAGGAGGAGATTGAGGGTGACACTGAGAGGACTGAGCAAAAGGTTAAGCATACTCAACATAGTGAAGCTATTAGGGGTGATACTTCCTCAAGTACCATTATGGGTGATGTTCCACTACTTGATAAGTTCATGTACTATTAGGCTCATATGGTACAGACTCCCATTAATCAACACATGTATTTTGATGTAGCTCAGATTCTTAGCTTCTCTCCTCCTGATGCTTTACATGTAAGTGCAATTTGCATTTCCAATCCTATACAAACTAACACTAGTTGCTAAATTAATAGACTTTATTTTATAGGTCCCTCAGACATAGGTAAAGTATCTATATAGACTTATCTCATCCAGAGATTATTTACCATGTAGATCATAGATACTTGGATAGTTAGTATTTACAACAGGTATGCAAACGTATGCATATTATGTATGATATGCATGATTCTAACTATTCTTGATACAACAGAGTTATGCTAGGGATCTAGAGCATAAGAATGAGAGGTTTCACCAACAACTTATTGATCTAGGTTTCAACAATCATGGCGTTGGGACCTTTATGCCCTCAGATTAAAGTGATGAGCTAGCTAGAGGGTGGAGTCCTTAGACAACACTATAGCTCAAGATGACTGATCTTTTATCTTTAGTGCTTATGCTTACATGACTATCCTTTGACTTCCTTTTTCATTTAGAACTACTTCACCTTTTCTAAATGGATTATGGACTTTTTTTAGGTCAAACCCTATATTTATTTTTTTATAAAAAATATTGAAAATCCAATCGGTATTTTAGATTTCTGATCGGATTTCTAGAATTTTGATTGGAATTCTGGATTTTTGATCGAATTTCTAGAATTTTAATTGGAATTCTAGATTTTTGACCAAAACTTTAGCTTTAGTTTTTTTATCTTTTCCATTCTAATTATTGATTTGAATTTGATTTAAAAACATTGAGCAAAGAATATCCTTTTCCCATTTAGATTATCCTTTATGCCTATATAAAGGGCTTATTAGAGGATTGTCTCCCATTCTTCTCTTTTATTTACTTTCGTCATAATACAAACCACCCTTAATTTGATCAAAAAATTTCTCAAAAGCTTTAATGGAGATTATTGGAATAGATTGCTACCCTTCTATACCAAATCCTTGAAATCCTTTTAACATCTAAAAATAGACAATAATTTTTTACATGTCATTGCCACCTTCTGGGGTGTTACAGACCACATGTTCAAATTCAATGGACAAGAGCTGTGTCCATGAATTGAAGAGTTTGCTAATATTCTCAGATGTTCATTACACTCAACTACTGTAATTGCTCTCCCTGATCTTAAGATGCAGTTTCCTAGTAGATAAGTGGCATTCTTTGATATGCCCCCAAGCGACATCTACATTAATGCACATAATCCTGGGACTATCAGTCTTTCTTCTCTTATTACTTCTTATGGGACTAAGGATAAGAACAATGTTGTCGGGATTAGAACTGTCTCCTTTTGCTTATATGCCCAATATCTGCTAGTAGCTTCTCATAGAGATGCTGACATAAGGATTATCAATATCCTAGAATAAGTGGAAGCTGGAGCTAACCCTGTGCCTATCATACTTGCTGAAACTAGCATTGGGTTGGATAATTTCAAGATTTAGAATTGATTCTTAAGTAGTTTACTTTCTCTTTCATGTATGTAACCTTTTCTTTTTAGATTTGGTTATAAGAGAAATTGAGTCTACTTAATTCCACCACTAATGCTTTAACTTATCAACCTCATCATCTACAGTCTCATCCATTAAAGATGAAGGATAAACATAGTATAAATCAATGGATTGACTAGATAAAAGTCATTGCAAATACTGAGATTACATGGGTTTATTCTGGGTGGAGGTTGAAATTTATAACCACTAATCTTTATTACTATTGTGTTCCTATTCTCGGATTGCACTTTTCGACCTTTTTTTCCCCTTCATGCCATTGTCGTCAGTATGGTCACTCAAAATTCATTATGGCTATTATATCTAACTTTGAAGGCTTCCCTCTGAGATAAGATTTCTGGATAAGGTGAAGAACATGTAGCCTCACAGAGCATTAGAGTGGAACATGCATTTGAATGCTGATATGACAACTAATGACTACTACAAGGCTTGGGTTATCATGTAAGCTATAGAGCCATTAGGATTTAGTAAGTACAAGAGGACTTAAGTATTACTGGATGAGTCATAAAAGAAGAAATAAAAACATAACTAGAGTAGTGGTCTCATGAGTCTCTCTTTTTAAGCTCTCATGTTTTATTTTTTCCTTTAAGTCTTTATGCTTCATAATAAAGATAGAATATGCAATATTCAAACAAAAATTCCATTTCAATTTGATTAATTAATTAGGACTAAAATGAGTACATTTATTACATCATATGATATAACTCCTATTATCAACTAGTCCTTTCAGAATTTCCAATTGAACATTTTTCTCTTACTTTTATTTCCCTAATTTTTGCCTAACCAGCCCTTTATGAATTTTTTGATCAGTGGGATCACCTCTTTTATTTTATTCCCCAATTTTTGCCTACCAGCCCTTTATAGGTTTTCTGAACATCGAGAATGTCCTAATTTTTACATGACTAGCCTTTTCAAGTTTTCTAGCCGGCAAACCTTTTTTTTAAAAGTAGTATTTCTTGAGGCAATAGAAGTTAATTGGCTCAGTGAACTCATTCCCTTCTAGATTTGATACCTTTGTAGCTCCTTTGGGTAGAATCATTTTGACTAAATACGGTCCTTCCCAATTTGGTCTGAATTTTCCTCTTGGATCAAACACTATTACTCTTGACAGCTTTAGCACCATATCTCCAGCCTTTATGTTTCCAGGTTTAACCTTCTTATTAAAGGATCTTGCTATTCTTCTCTGGTAAATCTAAATATGAAATAAAGTGTCCATCCTTTTCTTATCTCGAGATACTAAGTGGTCATATCTCTTTTGTATCCATTCACTCTCAAGGATTTTTGCTTCCATAATAACCCTCAAAGATTTAATTTCTATCTCTATAAGCAAAACTGCTTCATAGCCATATACTAATGAGAATGGTGTCTATCCTGTAGCAATGCGCTTGTGGTTTTATATCCCTATAAGGGAAAAGGGAGATACTCAGACCAATCTTTGTGCATTTTCACCATTTTAGAGAGGACTCTTTTCACATTCTTATTAGCTGCTTCAACTGCACTATTAGCCTGATGTCGATAAAGTGAGGATTTATAATGTTTAATATTATATTTGTACAACAACTTAGCTGTCTCTGCCTGAAACTGAACACCATTGTCCATCATAACATGATGTGGGATCCCGTATCTACAAATGTGATTCTTCTCAATGAACTTTGCCATCTATTTGGCCTTCAAAGTACTAAAGGATTCTACTTCTATCCATCTAGAGAAATAGTTAATTGCCACTATGTATATTTATGCCCGTTTAAGGCAATTGGTCTTATCTCTCCTATTATATCTATCACCCATGCTACAAAGGGATATAGAGATATTAAACTATTTAACACTGTAGAGGGATGATGATTGAGATTCCTATGTATTTGGCACTGATGACATTGCCTCACTATTTGGATACAATCTTTTTCCATGCTTATCCAATAGTACCCTTGTCGAATTATTTTCTTTACCAAAATCATCCCATTCATATGAGATCCATAAACCCCTGCATGAATCTCTCTCATCACATATTATGCTTCATCCTTTTTAAGACATCTCAGCTACATTCCATTTGGCATTCTTCTGTATAATACCCCATCATGACTTGCATGATGGCATGCAAGAACATGAAGAGCATATTTTTATTTTAAGGTCACTTAATCTGGGTACTTCCTTTCCTCAATGAATCTCTAGATGTTATAAAACCATGGCTTTTCTTTTGGCCCTATTTAAACACTTACAACTTGTTCTTCACCATAACATAGAGCTTTCATTTTCATTATTAGTAAAGGCTTCTTCATTGACCTGATCATTTTATCCCACATTGAAGAAAGTGTTGCCAAGGCATCTTCCAAATGATTCTTATCTCTTGGTAAATCAATGAAGAGACATTTAGTAAAATTTCTCATTAACATCTTTGAATAGCAAATGTAAGGCTTTAACCTCTCTTCTTTCACATCCCACTCCTCATTAGCCTGACTAATAACTAGGGAATCTCCATAAACTAGTAGGTCTTTAGCTCCAACCGCTAATGCTGCTTCTAGCCTATAGATACATGCCTTATACCTAGCCATTTTGTTTGTAACTTTGAAGTCTATTTTCTTAGCCATTGGGATGGTTTCTCCTCCTAGTTTGATAAGGATTACTCCTAATCCTACTCCACTATTATTCATAACTCCATCAAAATAAAGCTTCCATTCATGTTGTTATATTACTACTAAGTTCTCATCTGGAAACTCCAAATTTCACTGATCATTTTCCTTTGACTGCATTCTATGCCAAGAATTCTGCTACTGCTCTTCCTTTGATGAAATTAGTAGTGACGTACTCTATATCAAACTCAATCAGAAGTACCAATTATTGAGACATCATTTTAGTTAAAGCTGGTGCTTGAAACAAATACTTTAAAGGATCTATCTTTGAAATGGCTTGTACTTTGTAAGACTGGAAATAATGCCTTAACTTCCTTGTAGCCCTTGTCATAATCAAACATGTCTTCTCCATAATATCATATTTTTCTTTATATGGTAAGAACTTTTTACTTAGATAATACACTGCATACTCTACCCCTTTTGGTCCTTCTTATGCTAACATTGCCCCTATTGCTTTTTTCTCTAAAGCCAAATATAAGATTAAGGGTTTACCTTGTCTCGGTGGTCTTATCATAGGCAGATAAGTAAGGTATTCTTTAATCTTTTTAAAGGCTTTTTAACATTCTTCATTCCATTCCACTGGTTGATTCTTCCTAAAGAGCTTGAAGATTGGATCACAAACTATGGTAAGTCTTGTGATAAACCTGCTAATATATTGTAGCTTCCCAATAAACCCTCATACTTCTTTCTCCATTCTTGGTATTGGCATATCCTAAATGGCTTTGATCTTGTATGGATTGACTTCTATTCCTCTTCTACTGACTATATGCCCCAATAACTTTTCAGAAGTAACCCCAAATATGCATTTCTTCATATTAAGTCCTAAGTTGTATCTTTCTATTATTACTAGAAACTTATATAAAGCCTCAAAATGTCCTTCTCTTATTTTTGACTTAACCATTATGTCATCAACATACACTTCCATTTCTTTTTGCCTCATATCATGAAATAGAGTGGTTGCTGCTCTTTGATAAGTCACTCTTGCATTCTTTAATCCAAAAGACATCACTTTATAGCAATATGTCCCCCATTCTATAATAAAAGTAGTTTTAATCTTGTCCATAACTTCCATCATTATTTAATTATAACCTAAAAACCCATCTATGAAAGAGTACATTGCACTAGATGTTATGTTATCAATAATCACATCAACATCTAGTACCAACTAGATGTTGCGTTAAACATGCTCCTTTTCACCTAGGTAGAACTTCTCTTTTATTTCTTTAACAAAACTATCCTTCAGCAGTCCTACATTCTTTAAGAGGTTATTCCTATTGAAAAACCTTCTTTTAGCTCTTTTATTATCAAATATAACTCATGTATAGCCCAATCCTCTTGTATCATCTTGGCTTTTAAAATATGGGAGTTCTGGACTTCCTGCTCATTTTTCCTAGTCCTTATCCGGGCTGATAATTCATCTTCTTAATCATGCTTACAACCCTTGGATCCATCTCAATTCGATCAAAGATGATGGCTATTTGGAAACCAGGAGAACTACCTCCTACTAACTATCCATAACTGTGGACACAGTGTTGCTCATACTAGCATCTAAAGTTACAACTTCTCCATCCAATAGAAATTTCACCTTTTGATGCATAGTTAAAGGCACTCCTCCCAAAATATGATACCAAGGCCTACCCAAAAGTAAGGCATAGGATGACTAGCATAATAAATTCTACTATTGCTTCTATAGGCCCTGCTTTACAGGAGCCATAAATGTTCCCTCTACATTCCTCATACTATCATCATAAGCTCTGATTATAAGGTTTGATTTTGCTAAATCGTCCACCTTCACTCTTATATTAGGCAGGATCTGTAGTGGGCAAACATTAATTGCAAACCCATCATCCACCATCACAAACATTGTCTTTTTCCCTCTTACTTCAGCTGGAATGAACAAGGCTTTATTATCATTCCTTCCTTCTATAGGTAAATCCTCATCAAAGAAAGTAATAACATTGTGCTTTTTTTTAATAACTTTGGCCACCATTTCCTTAGGAGTTGTAGTAGTTTCAATATTCATTTTAGCTAGAGCCTTCCTGTGGCTACTTGAATGCATCAAGAGCTCCCAAATGCTCACATTTACTTTTGCCTTTTTTGGCTATTCAAGAATCAAGTCATCACCATGTTCATCTAAGTCTTCTCCTTTAGTAACTTCTTCTTTCTCTATAGTTTTCTCTATCAATTTATAACCTTTACTAATTCTAGTAACATGACTGACTTCTGGATTATCAACCCATACATTATAGCCTTTAATGCCTTCTTTATCAGAATTATACTAAATGTCAATAACCCCAATAGCCTAATCCTTCTTTCCATCTTTCCATACCTCAACCATGCATTTTTATTTTTTATTTAGCTACTTCTCATCATCCCATCTTATAGGCATAATTGACTCAATGGGCATATAAAAAAAAGGTGGTTTGGAGTAAAACACCTTATAGTCAAATTGGCTTAAAGGTTGTCCCAATAAGTATTCTATTCTTTCCACATCTTTAGGGGCATTAGGATATTTCTCATTGGTTTTAAGGTCTAGGTCCTCGAAGGAGTTAAGCACTTCTTCCTTGCTTACTCCTGAGTTAATCATCATGGTAGTTAAAGGCGGCATGTTTCAGAAATTTGGGAAAGGGTTGTTTTTAGTGTTTGTGTTTGGATTTGATTTGTCAGGGTCTGTGATTTTTCCAGAGTCTATAAGGTTTTGAATCTCATGTTTCAGGTGCATGCAAGAGTCAGTAAAATAGCTAGAAATTTAGTGAAATTTATAGTAATTGTTTGGGTCAAGCTAGGGAGATTAGGGTTTGGTGGTCTAGAGGGGGTTAAGGGTCTAAGGAGGCTTTTTTTTAATCAAATGGTCTAGGACTTTAGATAAGGTTTAGTTAAAATTTAAGAATCTCTTAGGTTGTTAAATAACATAAACCCCCACAACCCAACTAGCATTTCCTTATTGTGTGCCCCCAGTTGGCTATTTTCTTACTCTAGTGCTTTTAGCAATCTCCTTTTTCTCACTTTTAATCTCCTCAGCTTGCAACCCATCATCATAAAGGTCTACAAATGTCTTCAGGTTCATCATCTACAACCTCTTAACCAAATTCGGTGACACATTTCGAATGATCATCCTAACCAAATCCTTGTCAATTAGCTTTTTTTTTTCATTAATCATATTGTATTCATGAATCTAGTCAAAAAATCTAAAAATGATTCATTAGGCTTCTACTTGGTCAATTCTAAATCATTGATAGACGCTTCAAGCCTAGTATTATAGTCATATTATTTCAAAAAAATAATACATAATTCTCTCCAATCAACTCGAATAGACTTCTATAACCCATGATACCAATTAATAGCCATACCCTGTAAAGATAGTACAAACAATTTGGTAACTACAGATAAAGAAGCTGTAGTGGTGCTCATAGTAGTTGTATATTAACTAAGGTGGATCCTTAGGTCTCCAATACTATTAAACTTTTATAGTTATGGCATCTTAAACTTATTAGGCAACTCATCTTCCTCAAATTGCATCATATCATCAAAGTTAAATGAATATCCAATATCCTGTCCTCTCATCAATTCTTCTATTTTGGACATCTTCTGAGTTAGTGCTTTCATCTGCTTGGATTCCAACTCTTAAACTTGCTCAAGTAATTCCCTTTTGGCCTTTTCAACTATGTAGTTCTCAACATCCTCCAATTTTATTTCCACATTAGGTACATTCCTAGCAGTGCTTAAAGGTTGCCCCTCAACATTATTATTGTTAGCAGGTGGTGCACCCACAACATGTAGATTAGCCACAACTGGAGGTGCAGCAGTAGGTGGTGGCATTAATCCAGCCAGAGCTTATTTTAGTTCATCTTCCATTGTTGCACTCATGTCATCCATTAATGCTCCTTTGATGTCCTCTAGGGTCTATTTTCCTCCCTCTTGTTGTTCCATTTCTTTTACTTGTTTAGTTGGAGCTTGTGCAACTTTTAGGTAAAGTGGATTGATAGGACTCCATTCTAGTCTACTAAAGATCTCTTTTGCAATTGTCTATAGACTTGAATTCATTCTCACTAGTCTACTACCTTTCCGATTCCAAAATAAGAAAACCTCAATGAATCTATGATAACTAAAAAATAAAATGTTAGTATGATGCATGAAATGCATGTATGCATGATGTACATGTTATGCAACAAGTAGCAAGTCAAGTCAAGCAATAAGTCAAGTGTACATACATTCTTCCAACCTTATTCTTCCCACACACGTATTCAATAATGAGTCTCTTTTCCTAGGATTTTTAGTTTTGGCCTTAATATTAATAGGGGATATCAAGAACTAATGCACATGTCATATCTCTCAAAGAAGTAAAAGAATAGAAATAGCATTTTTAGGTATAAAAGTATAGCACAAGCTTTATTAGTCCTTATGGGCTTCTAAAGTATGGGCTTAGGCCTTTATAGATAAAAATACCTCATGGCAACAAACATAAGCAACTTGGGTAATCCTAAAGGAAGTTACTAAGCCACTACATGAGCTAAGTCCAATGAAAAAGGTCAAGGTTCCTTTAGCAAGATGCCCTCCTTTAAGACTTGAGTTACAGGCCAAGGTCATAAGGGCTCGACATCCTTTGCAAACTCGAAAGAAGACTACCATCCCCCCTTTAGGACTTGGGTTATAGACTCTAGTCAGATGAGTCCAGTAATCTATCTTGAACCGAATTTAGGCTAAGAGTGATGGTTAGCCAATTTATAATCCCATGAAGCTAGTGGAATCATGGAACCATAAACCAATGCCATCAGTTAATAGGGACATGCAGAATGAATGCAAGAATAAAATAATTCTAAAGAACACAAGTAGAATTAGTATCTCTTATCCCTAATAGAGTCACCACTATAGATAGCGGGGTTTAGCACACGCCTAAGATTTTAACAACTATGATACTATTTAAGCTTAGGGATCTAGAGCACACGCTAACCACTATCATAAAGACATGGCGTGGAGATGAAGAGTCACCACCTAGGGTAATAACTAGGACAAATAAAAAATGGTGGCACTTGATTCTCTAAAAGAAAGCTAACATAACAACTAAGAGATTTTGGATAAGGAATACTAACTTCTTTCAATCTCATGTTCATTTAGAATTACTTTATGAATTACTATCTTATCCTCTATTTACATGCAATTTCATATAAACCCTTATTTAAATAATTAATCGCAGGCCAACTAGTCGAGAAAAATACATGTAAATAATGCATTCATTTAAGTTCATAATCCCTAAGTTAGTCTAATCTACATTGATTTTAATTAAATGGGCTAAATCTACATGCTTTAATTTACAAGTGACCCTAAAAACTAATGGGTCTAATTCCTATTTAATTTTAATTAAGTGAACCTAAGTCTATTTATTTTAATTCTAAAAAAGGGCCTAAATCTACCAATTATAAAGTATTTAAATTAGTGGGCTTTAATTCTACATATTTTAATTCTAAAGTGAACTTCAATCTACAATTTATAGAAAAGGCTTTAATTTAATGGGCTAAGTCTATTAAATTAATTAAATTAAACTAAGTAGGCCTATGTCTAAATTAACTTGGTGAGCCTAAATTATTTCTACCTTAAATCTAGTTAATTATGGGCCTAAAGATGCATTTTTATTAAAATCTAGACCTAATTAATTAATAACCTATTAAATGAAATGGGCTAATTAAAGATGGGTCAAAAAGAACTACCTAAACCTAAATTAAATGAGTTAGAGCCTAATGTAGGCTTGGGGCCCAAAACATATAAAAATAAATAAACAAGCCCAAAAAATTAAAAAAAAAAGCACTAAAACAATCAAATAAAACATCAAACAATCAATTAAATTTATTTCTTCTAAAAAACATAAATTAGTTAAAGTGACCTTAAATAACAAATTATTAATAAATAAAATAATTAACAATCAACCCTAACTCTATCCACTTAAATCTAATTCAATTTTAGTTTAAAAAAAAAGCTAATTATCTCTATAGCCATTAATTTCAATTAATTACCCTATTAAAACCCTAATTTTACTAACTAATTAATTAAAGTAAACACCCAACCACACACACAGGATTCCACTATTTTCACTATTGGGGCTATTACAATGATCTACTAAAAAAAATAAAAATTAATATAACCCAAAAAACTAAATGAATAAAATTACAATAAAACAACCAATAAAATATTAACAAATAAAATAAATAAAAAAACCTAGAAACTATATTCAACTATAAGATTCAATCCATGGCATTCCATGGATCTTTTATGAATTTTATTCTGTATAGTGAATTCATTATGTAACTCCCTCCATAATCACAAACACAAACACAAACACAAAAATAAATAATGATTAGTAATTAAACAAAATAAATATAAAAATTAAATAAAATCAAATGGAACCAAAATAATCAAGTGAAATAAACATAAGAGAGTAGAAGAAGAGATTATAGGATGGATGTATTATTAATTTGCTCCTCATAGGGGTATAAATCACCGTTGCCTTTTTAAAATAGGTCTTTAATTCTTAATTTTCTCCTCCCAAAAATTCTATGCTTTTCTTAAAAGAACAGTACCTCTAAAGAAAATTTTATTTGAAAATTATGTAAAAAAAGAGAAGGAGAAGTTCCCCCTCCAAGAGAGTTAAGTTGGGTTTATATAGAAAAACCTAACTAAAGTCACGTATCCTACTGTGACTTCTCCTTTTCACAGTGGTAAAGTTTTGGTTGAATAAAGACTTTTAATTTCCTGAAAAATTCAGATAAATCCTAGAAAAGTTATTTATTACATTATTTGACCAATTCAAATTTAGAAAATAATTTTTTATTTATTGAAAAATTAAAAATATGGATGGAACAAGTTCGAACTAGAATAATCCCTATTGGGATTATATAATTCTGATTGGAATTACATAATTTCGATCGGTTTTGTGTAATTCTAATATTTTTTAACTATAGAAAGACCTTTCAAAGAATTTAAACTTTTTAATTAAGTCCTTAAAGAAAATAATACAATCAAGTCCTTAAAAAAACTAATTAAGTTCTTTTGAAAATGCATTTAGGCTTTGCAAGTTTCAAACTTCAAGTGTTGAAGATCTATTTATAATATTTTCATCATTAGAGTCCTCTGTCGCATCCACACTCCATCATCTTGAAATTGGGTGCTTATAGTCATTATTAGCATTTATGTTAGCCATTGCAGTTGAATCTAAAAGCTTAGGGTCGACTACGTTTGGGGTTAATAAAGATGTTAATAATGAAAATTGCCATATTGAGTATAAAGTCGTATACAAGGCCCGATTTTGTACACAATTAACTATTAAGTAGGTGGGATATTTTTATATTTTCATTGTTAGTTGGGTGGAAAATGCTACATAGAATTGGCAGCATATCATATGAGATTATATGTGATATTTCACATAACTATCCAATGAGATTGGATAGTAAATTATAAAAAGGGGACAGGCTGTCTGGCCGGAAATTGATTGTATGATGCTATAAGTACGGCTTTGGCTAGTCCATGATATAATCTGTATAGCTATAAAATATAATTTTAATGAAGCTCTGGAAAATTGGTATCAGATTCTTATTTTTGCATAAGGTGGAATTGTTATAATTCATATGAAGACTAAAAGAGAAGAAATTCTTAAACATAACAGAACCAGAAAGCTCTTTTGTTCCCTCTTCTACTCCCTCTGTAATATGTGATTATAAGTATGTGCCAACTAAGTCTATTGTTGTTACCCTATCGCCCCCTATCAACCAAACCACCTAGAAAAAGACCGATTACTTGTATGAATTTACTTACCTTCCTGAAGATCAAAAGATTGAAGAATCAAAGTTTCCCATGTTAAACCCTTATGATGCCTTTTCAAAATCCAAAATAAACTGGATATAATCTTTTAAAGCTCTTGTAAACCGACCCACTTCTTCTATAAAAGAATATGTTTAAGCCTCCAGCTTTGATCAACACCATATACCAGCTTCTCAGACAGAATAATTCGTGACCTTAGAAATTCCTCCAGAATTTCTAAGAACTTGGCTTAACCAGGGATACATTCACATCCACTTTGGAGCTATAAGGTTAGGACTCTCCTACCATGGCATAGCAGGGCAACCTGTTTTCTCTAGGATCGCTCTTTTGGATTCTATATATAAACAGTATCAACATGTTGTAATTGGGACCATAGAGACATCCTTAAATACTGGCTCAGTATTCTTTACAATTTTCTCAAATTATAATCTGGCCCTTTCTGATCCCCATGCCTTGATAGCTTTAAAAGTCCAACTCCAGATCCTTGGTGCTGAACAAATCTCCACAGCCAAAGTAGCCACCCTTCACTACTAAATTGTCTACCATCTCCAAAACCATGCTATCAACTTATCACTACCCTATGTCCAAAATGATGCTTTGTTCATAAAAGCAGACTCTCATAATACTCCCACGTGCATTCACACACCTAAACAAATTTCTAGGAATGATTTGTTAAAATTATTCCCAGAAAAGTGGATCACCAATTATGAGAAGTTGCATGAGACAGTGGAGCCAATTCAAGGTACAGACCCTGTGCATATCAAAAGATCTGATGGATCAGTTGATATGATCTTTAGGAGAAAATAAGAGACTCCTACAGTTTTTAATACATAGTTCATGATCAATCCTTTGGATCCAAAAGATAACATCCCTATAGCCTCTTTTGATAATTTTGGAAGACCAGTCTATGCTTTTAAGCATGATGGTCACTGTTATTTTGATTATTGTGATTGTGATGATTGTTATGCTGCATCCTACTTTGATGATGATGAGAAGAAAAAGAAAAAGAAGAAATCTATAGGAAAATATAGTGAAAAGGAATTTAGAAGAAGATATGAAGATGGAGATTCAAGCATCTGCACTCTAGGACAACCTTCAGGAAAATATGATTATCTTGTATCATATTCTCCTCTTGCTTGGTACAAACCACCAGCTACTTAAAATATTCCTCCTAAACCTTGCAAGCCTCAAATACCTCCTTCCCAGTCGAAACCTAAGGTAGCTCCTCTCCCATGTTACAAAAAAGCTTTAAAATGGGTAAGAAAAGAAAACTCAGCCAAGATTCAAAAGCCAAAGTCTTTACCCTAAATCTATATGTTTTAACCCACAGACTTTCCTCCTTTAACCAAAGAAATAAAAAACCAAATTACCATGCAACCTTTTATCCTGGAATCAAACATTGTTAATGCATATGGCAAACCTAGACAAGTAACTCTGGCTGAAGCAGTAGTCAACTGGCAGACACAGAATGCTTGTGCTCAAAATCAAAAACTGAAGCTTATTGAAGAAAAGATTGATGGAGTTGCTAAACATATGAATTTGGCAGAAAAAAAAGTTCCAGGCCTTTGAAAAATGAATGACAGCAGTTCATGTAGAATTACAAAGGCAGATAGAGATGAAGCACCAAGAACTTATGTGAATCATCAGCAACAAAGGCACATTGAATAGCATTCAAATGAAAGAAACAGAAATTTTAAACTTGAAAGTCCAGGTTGACCAACTTGAAAAAGATCTTAAAAGAAAGAAAGAAGAGTTGTCCTCACAAACCTCTTCAAAATCTTTCCCTCCAAATCCTTTGGGTCTTTTGTACAGCCCTTATTCAATTCCCAGTTCACCATACACAGCCTCTTCCACCCAATCTTTATTTCCTGCACCAACAGCTCCCTTGAATATTCCTCCAAATTTTAAAGGATTTAAATCCTCATTAAAAACCCCCTCTCAAACACAGTCCTCTGATGAAACAACAGCAAAAAAAGGAAAAAAAAATCCATTTCTCTCAAACTGAGAAACCTAAAACAACACCTTCTGAATCATTACCCAAAAATACCTCACCAACCTCATCATCAAAAGAGTCAGAACACCCTCTAATGATGATGAATCCTATCTCTTCCTTTTTGGAAAAATGTGCTGAAAATGTCATGCCCAGCTTTTCAATTGGATCTGATTCAAAGGAAAGTTTATCTTCTGAATCTTCAGAAAGTGACTCTGATTCAGATTATGAAATACCCTATCAATTGATGGCTGATGATGCTACATCTTCTAGAGGACCTCAAGTTGAAGAAGTTGATGATCCAAAAGAAGAATTTGAATAGCCCAGAACACCACAGCCAAATTCACAGACAAATTTCCAAAAAATACTGGAAATTACTTTACCCTGGATGATGTTCCTCCTTCACAATATAGGAATAGATTTCTGGAATTTAGAGCATGCATAGTTGGACAAATGCTTATTCCTGGAGCAGAAATCAGGGTTGTTATTGAAACATTTCTTGCAAAAATGGTGGGAAAGCTAGCAAACTGGTATGCTTCTCTGAATGCTTATACTAGAACCCAGTTGATGGATGCCACTTCACCAGAAGATTTTCTAGGACTCTTGCATTATAAGTTCTTAGGAAAATGGGATGATGATCTTGAAGTTGCACGAAAAGAGTATTACTAGATGAAATGTTGTTCACTACAAAAAAAAGATCTAGAAAGACATTTTCAAAATATGTCTACTAGATTTTACCTGTTAGGAGGCACTGCTAATCCTGATTTAAAATAAGCCTTTTTGGCTTCTATTCCCGAGATCTTTGCCTCTCGAATGTTTTCAATCCTTCAACAATCAAATTACAAAGTTAGAGATGTGCCAATGAGACATTTGTATCAAATCATGATTTAGGCTCATACCCAGTTATGTGATCAAAGGAAGATGATTAAACTGTATCTAGGCAGTAGGAAGAATCCTTTGGGAAAACTTTCATGTGACAGGCCTAATTTGCAGATCAAATGCAAAGATGCTGATGTTTGTGTTTGTCCATCAAAGAAGAAGAAACATTTCTTCAAACTAAAGAAGAAAGGGAAAAGATCCAAGTTTAAGAAGTGGAAGTATTACAAGAAGAAAAAGTTTTGTGGCAAGAAAAAAACTGACATATGCTACATCTGTGGGAAAAAGGGTCATTTTGCAAAAAAATTGCCCTTTAAAAACAAAGAAGACTGAGCAAATGATTCAACAAATTCAACATATCACTAAAGTATACCTGAATGATGCTGATCTTAAGTCTCTCTTTTTAGAAGAAGAAGAAGCTTCACCAGAATGTGTTTTTGCTGTAGGCCAAGAGATAGACTCAAAAATTTCCAGCTCTGAAATAGAGTCCTAGAATGACCAGTTCTTAATTGGTGGTGATAATAGAGACATGATAGCCCTAACTCATGAAAAACATCCAATACCTTTGTTCCTTATCCAAATTTACCCAATCAGTTATTCCAAACCCATAAAACTTATAGCCTTGATCGACACTAAAGCCAAAACTACCATTCTCAACCCAAAAGCCTTGCTTAAAGAATGTTGGAAACATCATTTTGAGTATTTCTCTACAGCTAATGGAGAATTACTTGAAACTAGCCTTAAAACCAGACACCCAATAAAGATCCAATTCTTTCCAAATTGTTACACCTGGACACATGTTATTGGATCTTCTTTACTTGGAAAAGATATTGTCATTGGCTTTAATGTCTATTGGAAGATGAAAGATTTGAGAATTCTTCCCAATGGACTCAAGTTCAATAAATACTTTCAACCATTCACCAATATTTCATCTATCCTTTTTGTTGACCAAACCGTTTCTCAACCAAACCTTCAAACTATTCATGAGTTCTTATTAAAAGAATGCAGTGCTCAGTCTCATACAGAGTTTCTTCAGAAATGCTCATCACCATTGTGGAAAAATGTGGAGTTCTTCATCTCCTTACCTTTCAAACAAAATGAAGATGTCAACCCAACAAAGGCAACTCATCCAAGAATGACTCCCTCTGATCTTAAATTGGCAATTGAAGAATGCAACCAATTGGAAGACCAAGGTCTAGTTGCTCCCATAAAATCAAAATGGGTATGCCAAGCTTTTTATGTAAATAAAAGATCATAACAAGTTCGTGGAAAGAAAAGATTGGTGATCGACTATCAGCCTTTGAATTTCTTCCTCAGGGATGACAAATTCCCTTTGCCAAAAATTTCCTCATTATTTGCATTTTTGGCAAGAGCTAACATCTTTTCAAAATTTGATTTGAAGGCTGGATTTTGGCAACTTGGAATCAAAGAGGAAGACAGATACAAAATGGGCTTTTGTATTCTAAACAGACACTATCAATGGAATGTGCTGCCTTTTGGACTCAAAGTAGCCCCATCACTGTTCCAACGGGCTATGATCAAAATCTTTGAGCCCATCCTCTCCAGCGCTCTTGTTTATATTGATGATATTCTTTTATTTTTTACAAATATAAAAGCCCATGAGAAATTGCTCCAACAGTTTGCTAATCTTGTACGACATTATGGTGTTATGCTTTCACCCACCAAAATGTTCATTGGCCAAACAGAAATAGATTTTCTTGGAATAAAATTCAAAGAAGGGAAGTATCTTCCAGGTCCTCATGTTACAATAGAACTAGATAAATTTCCAAAAGAAAATCTTTCTGTCAAACAAATTAGACAAGTTCTTGGCATTATCAATTATCTCATGGATTTTATTCCTCACTTGACAAAGAAGACAGCCCCTCTCAGAGCTCTTTTAAGAAAGAATCCTCCACCATGGTCCTCAGAACAAACAGAAGCTCTTGAACAACTCAGAATTTGCATAAAAAATCTTCCTGATCTTCAGATTCCCCCCACAGGAAAAAGAATCCTTCAAACAGATGCAAGCGATCAATTTTGGGGAGCTATTCTTTTAAAAGAGGATGACAATATGAAAAAATGGATTTGTGCTCATGCTAGTGGAAAGTTCACAGATGGAGAATGCCATTATCACTCAACCTTTAAAGAGGTCTTAGCAGTTAAATATGGCATAAAAAGTTTGAATTCCATCTAATTGGTCATCATTTCAAAGTTGTGATGGACTGCTCATCATTTCCAAAAATGCTTGAATTCAAAGGAAAGACTCTGCCCCATCCTCAACTTCTCAGAATGAAAGAATGGTTCAGTAAGTATGACTTTGAAGTAGAACACATCAAATGAGAGGATAACCTATTACCAGATCTTTTAAGCAGACCACTTGTCTCTTGTGAAAAACCCTTTCAGCTAAAAGTTCTTCCCATGCTATACATGTACCAAACTATTAATGCCAACTTTCTTGAAAAAGGTATTCCTCCATCCTTACCATCACACATTTCCCTGACCATCCTTAATCAAAAGGCAAGAACTCAAATTTTTGAACTTCAATCCAGACTAATCAGAAAATATGGGTCAGATTTCTTTCATAAATTAGGCTTTCATCACATCTATCCTTTCACCTGTATTTTTAGCTTCCTAAACCAAAGTCCTGGAAACCAATTTTATTGGCCTCCTGAATTGTTAATCCTGTTTTGGTATCTTTGTCATCTATATTGGATCTTATTTGATCTTCAACCATTAAAACTTGCAAGGTATATCAGCTTGCTTGAGAAGAATGAAGGTCTGAATCCACATTTGTCAACATTTCTCAAATGGTTCCAAAATTTGTCAAGATGGAAATCCTATTTGAAAAATGAAGCTTATACTCAATAGGTGGCACCTCCTCTCGAATGTCATACTATCATCACCCTCAAAAGAACTTTCTTCAAAGCTAAAGGTGTTTTTATTGATGTACCATGCTTTAATATCTATGGGACTTATAGACACTCAATGATGCACTATATTACCATAGATACCATGGATCCTTCACCATGGAGAGAGTTTCAAAGACATATGTTCGAGAAAAATGGTATTATTCCAAAGGAGATATGGCCAAAGATATCTGATGATGCCCCATGGGAAATATTTCCTTCTGATTATGGGAAACAGCTGTTAGCAGACAAAGAATATTGGGAAAAGACACAAAGGACTACATCAATCCCATCTCACATGCAAATTGATGATCCTTATCAAGCTAGCTCATCTGATCCCTATCAAGCCAGCTCATCTGATCCTTATTAAGTCAACTCATCTGATCCTTATCAAGCCAGCTCATTTGATCCTTATCAAGTCAGCTCATCTGATCCTTATCAAGCCAGCTCATCTGCAGAACAGATATGGTTAAACTCTTTTAAATCAAATAATTCAGAGGACCCACGTATGCCAATAGCAGGACACTCACAGGATCCTGATGAAGACTTTTACCATAAGTGAAGATAGTGCTGAAGATAAGAATCTATCTCCAAGTCATGAGCCAATTTGTCATAAATGGTTGTAATTTAAAGTTGTTACTTTTATCAGTGGATGTCTATCCACATTTGTCTATTTATCTATGGTTGTTTGTTTGCTTGTAGGCCTTCTTGTATCTCAGCTCCTTCTTTATATAAGGAGCTTTCTGTCTTAGTTGAAAGGTAGAACCCCTCTTGCAAAAATTTTCAGAAGCTAAATAAACCATGGCCTTTTAAAAAGTCTTTCTTCTTCTCTAGCAGTTAGATTATGAATTATAATTATTCCACCTATCTAAATTAAGGAGTATGCTCTGTACTTGCCTCTATGAAGGATCTGGTACATCAAAAACTTAATTAAGAAGATGATCTAGTAACCAACTCTATTAAGATTATAATTTATAGTTGTATAGATTATAAAAAGGGGACAGGCTGTCTGGCCGAAAATTGGTTGTGTGATGCTATAAGTATGGCTTTGGCTAGTCCATAATATAATCTGTATAGCTATGAAATATAATTTTAATGGAGCTTTGGAAAATTGGTATCAGAGCCTTGTTTTTGCATAAGGAAAATTGGTACAAGCATACCATCATAGTCCCTCACTATACTGCATTCAATACCTATCACAAATGTAAATATAAAACTGGACTATATGAATACACCAAAGGGAACAAGCATTGTATAATTTCCTTATATAGCTAATAATGTGCATATTAAGGAAGCTATTTATGGGTTAAGGTTATCTAACACACAATAAGTGAGGATGGGATATGCATAGGAAAGCTAAGTGCGAATCATTTTATTGAGTAACAAAAAATATGCTAGTAGAATTAGATATAAGCAGATGGGTTAGGAGAAGATGTTTAGTGAAGTTGAGAGTAGGAGTGAAGGCAGGATTTCCAACCGCATGTCCAAATCGTATGCATCTAAAAGCTTATCCAACCATGTGAGTTCAATCTTCTTCAACACTAAAGGAAATAGGGTTGTTTATTTCCATGGAATTTTAGTGGTAGTGGAAACATGTATAGATGAGCCAAATATTAGTAGACGCTTCTAGAAATGTTGTTATTTTGAGGTGATGTAGTAATTGACTTTCAATATCGCCAATTTATCAACGATACAATTTATTTAATGGTAATCAATTGACACCCACTATAGACGATTATGATAGATAATATAGTGACAAAATAAAATGTATATCAATCTCAATTTATAGTGGCCAGTATCCACGTTATAATTGCATGAAAAAAATCAATCAATGTCAATTAAATTGTCTTAACATGCAAAATTATTGTACCTGTAGTTGTGTATATGTGATTATTCTAAAAAAATTATTTATGTTGATTTATACTATCAAAACTGAAAGATGGAGAAGGAGGGTAATTACGATTTCAAGAGATGAACTAATGCACCGCTTGCACCATAATACAATAATTTTTGTAGTAGAATAATAACAAAAAATGTTCCTCTAAAAAAGGAAATCTAGTGTCATAAAGAAAGGTGTCAGGCCATTGATTCAAAAATTGGTATGATAAAAAGTTGGCTTATTAATGACATGCACTTTAGGAACAATGCAAGTAGGAAACTTAATGAACTAGCAAAAGAAAATGCAGAGTTGACACATGAGAAAAATATAGCAAATACACTAAATAGTCAACTCCACATAGTCGTAGTTGTCCTTATTATTATAGTATTGATGAACTATATCTCCAAGTATGTCGAATAAGTGAACAATGAGATACATGTTGTGTGGTAATAAGCATTGTATTTAAAATATGCCATGCATAAATAAGAAAGTGGATAGTAGTTTTGCAGTAGATGTAAAGAAATGAATAACATCATGTCTTTTGTAGTAGTATCCATGATAAGGACCTAACTACTCTTATAGATGTGTTACACAATTGTTGTAGTCATGCATTCAATAGTGACATTATGGTGTATATGGAGGGATTAAAAGTAGCAAATAATTGCATTCTCATTCATAGGGATGATGATGTTTAATGACTGATAGTTATGTTAAATATATGTAAATATTGTAAAGGCAGTTTGATATATAGTGTGCAAGCTTTATTAGTACACTAATATTTAGTATGTTTGTTTTAGCACACAAATTTATATTATTTTACAGGATAGAATTAGGCAA
Organism: Mallotus nudiflorus; assembly: GCA_947683625.1. Classification (NCBI taxonomy): domain Eukaryota; kingdom Viridiplantae; phylum Streptophyta; class Magnoliopsida; order Malpighiales; family Euphorbiaceae; genus Mallotus; species Mallotus nudiflorus. The sequence goes on from CANTUR010000198.1 coordinate 1,378,822, forward strand.
TGTACACAACAGCAAGTGCATATTAATATACTTTACAAAACAACGTATTTGTACTAAACTTTTCAGATATTGTGTTGCTTCAACTTCTATTTGTGTTGTTGAAACTTATATTTGTGTGTAAAAAAAAACTAATGTAATTGTAATGAAATTGAAAGTGCCTTAGAGGGGGGGGGTGAATAAGGCTAATAAGGATTTTAGGAAAATAAAAATGATTTTAAGGAATTTAGCAAGAATTAAAAGAGAACATAGCAGGAAGAACAATAAACACAATGATTTAAGGAGTTCAGATTATCAACAATCCTTCCACCTAACTTATCCCCAAGTTAGGATTTTCAATCTCACACAATGTTATTCATAAGATTAAGATTACACAAGAGTTTAAGGCTCACTTTTCAACCTTATAATCAAGAGTTTCTAGGCTCACTCTTAAAATAATTCCCGAGTGTTTTAATGGCTAAACACTTAAACCAATTCCTTTAGAAATAAATCTCACTTCCCTTTTAATCTATCCCAAAGACTTAGATGAAGTAGAAATTATATTTCTAACACACAACTAACTCTCACAAGAGTTAATACAACTAAGAATGAATAAATTTAAGGTTTGAGGGCTTTGATGAATGTTAAGATAGAGAATTTGAATAAGCAACTGTCTTAACTTCAATTAAGCTCTATGAGAAGTTTATATAGATAAAAAAAATATAATTTTTAGAGCCCATTGATTATGTCTCCAATGTCTCTTTCCTTCAATAAATGGAAATTTGACTTTTGCAGGATTTATAATACTCGGGGTCATAAGCATAGGCTCAAGGTCATTAGCGTTTGAAAAATGTGACTGTTACTTGCAAAAATGATCATTAGCGATGCTTATGGTCTGGTCATGGTTGTGAGCATAGATTGTGAGCATATCAACCATTTTTCTTATGGACACTCATAGTCAAGATATGTTCATGGTCTGGTCATGGTCGTAAGCATGGATCATAAGCATATCAACCACTTTGATTATGAATGCTCATGGTCAGATATGGATTGTGAGTGTAGATCATGAGCATAGGTTGGACCATGAGCGTAGGATAACCTTATGAAAACTTATCCAATTAGCCTTCAAATGTACTCCTTTGCACTTGGCTCTTTTTCTATGCTTAAAAGAATACGTTTATGAGTCTTTGAGTGCTTCAAATGTGTTTCAAATGTCTTCAAATATCTTCTAAAGGTTTATCAATTGACTTGGTTTTCGTTGAAAGTAATATTGTACCTATTCTTATAATCACACTTAAATAAAGAAAATTAGTGATCCAAAAATGTTTGTTGAAGTCAAAATAGGAATGGATTAACAATTGATCATGCAAATGTTTAACAATCTCCCACTTTTGGACTTTGGCAAATAATTTTGAATGATAAAGAATAAATCATAAGTGCAAGTATGTGTAGCTTTACTCAATGGCTCCCCCTAAACATATAATAAGGGTTTTAAGGATTTTTAATATTATCCTCCTCAAAATATGCTTGAATGGTTAAAAAAAATGATCATTTTTTTAAAAAATACCACATAATTACAAAGGAGATAATTTTTAAAGAGATACTAATAAAAAATATTTATCTCCTTTTACAAATATATTTCTTTATTTCTCCTCCTTTTTGGACATGATAAGAAATATAAATTTAATATTTTATTCCTCTTTTTGTTAAAAACAACATAAAATTTAACATGAGGAAAGGAACATGGCCTAACATAACAAATGTGTTAAAAACATGATAACATGATCATTTTAAAAAATGTTAGGCAATATGAAGGAAATAATTTCAAACATATATGCATGTAGTGCTACTAAAATGCATAACAAAAATAGTACATATAGCACTCAATAAGTTTAACTATCACATGATTATATAGAGCTTAGCTAGCTAATATACATGATCATGTAGAATAAAAATAGTACATATAAGTTTAACTATCATATGATCATATAGAGCTTAGCTAGCTAACATACATGATCATGTAGCCCTTAGCATAAAAACATAACTTCTTCTCTCCCTTTATAAAAGACAAAAAGAAAAAAGAAAGATATAAAGGGAAATGAACCCAAAGGAACCAAAAATCCTAAAGGGAAGAAAGGATCAATAACCAAAATGAAAATAAAGATACACCAAATATTTATAAAATTTATGTCATACATAAACAAAGTAAGCAAAGCAAGGCTTTTTATTACAATGACAAAACTAGCCATACTTACATTGTGACTATGCATGCATAAACAAAATTATGAAAAAAAAATTTAAGATTTTTCTCCCCTACTGAAAAATAGTAAAATAGAAGAAGATTTGGTTTTTAAAAAAAATTGATATCAAGGACACACTCTCATATAGTGATGTCACTAACATAAACACATTTTTTGTAAAAAGAATTTTCTTCCTTAAAAGAAGTTAACTAAATACACATGTAAACTTAATCGCGTCTCCCTTTATCAAAATGCAAAAGGAAATTTTAACAAATTATAAATTGCATTAATGAAAAAGGATAGAGTTACAATGATATTAAAATATTAATTGTTAAACAAAAACACAAACAATAAAACATAAGACAAAAATTAACAGCTCATGACTTATATCTAGAAAATAAACTAAATATAAATTATCACAAAATGACTATAAAAATAAATAAACAGCTCAATGCTTTGATATGAAAAATATACTGAAAATAAACCAATTAGAAATTGATGACAAAATTAACAAAAAAACATATAAAAAATCATAATGCATATATAAACATATATAAATGCATGATAATTAAAAAATTATAAAAAATGCTAAGATCAAAATCAAAACATTTAACAATCAAAATGATCAATAAGGACAACATGATTTCATATCAAAACTATCCAACCATTAATTAAGCATAAAATCAAGACAAACTAGAACCATCAATCATGTTAAGTTCATGCTTAATGAAATTCAATTTCTCTTCATTGAGAGGTTTCGTGAAGATATCTACAAGTTGATTATTTGTATCAATAAATTCAAGTGAGATACCACCAATTTGAACATGATCATGCAATAAATGATGTCTAATGTCTATATGCTTAGTTCTAGAGTGTTGAATGGGATTTTTGCTAAGGTTAATAGCACTTGTATTATCACATTTAATTGGAATGTGATTAATATCAATGTCGTAGTCTAAAAGTTATTATTTTTGCCATAAAACTAGCGGGTACATATTTTGCTTTAGTGGTGGACAGGGCAACCGAAGCTTATTTCTTGCTAAACCAAGAAACCAAACATTGTCCTAAAATTGAAAAGTTTTAAAAGTACTCTTTCTATTTAGTAAGCTACCAGCAAAGTCCGCATCAGAATAGCTAATCAAGTCAAAGAAAGAACTCATAAGATACCAAAGTCCTAAATGCATTGTACCATAAAGATTTTTGAAAATTATTTTGATAGCATTCAAATGAGACTCTCTAGGACTTGATTGAAATCTAACACATAAGCAAGTAGTAAACATAATATTAGGTATACTAGTAGTTAAATAAAGAAAGGATCCGATCATACCTCTAAATCACTTTTCATTAATAGGTTTGCCATTCTCATCCTTGTTGAGTTTGGTTGTGGTGCTCATTGGAGTTTTCCTTATTTTAGCTCCATCCATACTAAACTTCTAAGAATGTCTCTTGTATATTTAGTTTAATTGATGAAAATCCCATCTTTACATTACTTGATTTGAAGTCCAAGAAAGACCTTGAGTTCTCCCATCATACTCTTAAATTCTCCTTACATTAACTTGGAGAATTCCTCATACAAGCAATGGTTAGTAGCACCAAAAAAAATATCATCAACATATATTTGAACAATTAATAAATCATGCTTGGATTTCTATATGAAAAGAGTTGTGTCAACTTTTCCTTTAGAGAACTTTTTCTCTAGTAGGAAGTTGCTCAATCTTTCATACTAAGCTCTTGGAGCTTATTTCTATCCATAAAATCTTTTGACAATTTAAAAACATGATTTAGAGAATTAAAATTTTCAAAACCCAAAGGTTGCTCAACATATATTTCCTTTTCAATGAAACCATTTAGAAATGTGCTTTTAACATCCATTTGATAAAGTTTAAAATCCATGAATAATGCAAATGCAAATAGCATTCTAATAGCTTCTAACCTTGAAACTAAGGCAAAGGTTTCATCATAATTAATGCCTTCCTCTTAATTATAACCTTTAGGTACTAGTCTAGCTTTGTTCCTAGTTCTGACATCTTATTCATTCATTTTATTTTTAAACACTCATTTGGTGCCTATAATAAAATGATGTTTAAATCTAGGAACCAAGGACCAAACCTTGTTTCTCTAAAATTGATTTAACTCTTCGTACATAGGAAGGACCCAAAAATCATCACACAAAGCATCATTAATATTTTTGGGTTCAATTTGAGAAATGAAGGCTAAATTAATAATAGATTTTAATTAAGATATAGTAGTTACCCCTTTTATAGTGTCACTTATAATGAGGTCTTGAGGATGAGCTTTCTTGAATTGTCAATCCTTTGGAAGTTCATCCTTCAAGGTAGATTGTGATGTCTCCTCATTGTCCTATTTACTTAGACCTTTAAGTTTTAAAAGCTTACTAGCATTTTCTTATTAAGTGATCACATCCACATGGTTATCTAGAAAATCATCAACACTATAAACATCCTTTTTAGGATCAAGAGAGTTTGATTCATCAAATATAAGATGCATTAATTCTTTAACTACTAAAGTTCTCTTATTAAAGACTCTATATGCTTTACTAAAAGTAGAATAGCCTAGGAAACTTCCTTAATTCTCTTTAGAGTTAAATTTTCAAAGATTATCCTTAGTATTCAATATAAAGCACTTGCATCCAAATACTTTTACATATGAGATTTTGGGTTTTCTATTATTTCATAACTCATAAGAAGTTCTATTTAAATTTGGTCTTTTGAAAACTCTATTTAAAATATAACAAGATGTGTTAATGACTTCTGTATAAAAGTATAGAGGCAAATTATACTCATGAAGCATTGTTCTAGCCATTTTCATAAGAGTTTTATTTTTCCTTTTAACTACCCCATTTTGTTAATGAGTTCTAAGAGAAGAAAATGTATATGAAATATCATCTTTATTGCAATAGGTTTTGAAAAATTCATTTTCAAATTTGGTTCTATAATTACTTTTAATAGAAGAAATACAAAAACCTTTTTCTTTTTAAATTATTTTTGAAAAATTTTCAAAAGATTTAAATGCATCATTCTTATGAGTAAAAAAAATACCCAAGTAAATCTAGAGTAATTATCAACAAGTACATATGTATAGTGCATTCCAACAAGACTAGTAACTCTAGTTGGTCTAAATAAATCCATATGTATAAGTTCAAGTGGTTTAGAAGTGGACACTACATTTTTTTTTAGCTTAAATGAGGACTTGGATTGTTTTTCCTTTTGACAAACATCACAAGGTTTATCCTTAGTGAATTCAAGCTTAGGTAAACCAATCACAAGTTCATATTTACAAATATCATTTAAAAGCTCAAAATCTGCATATCTTAACCTTTTATGCCATGTCCATGTGTCATGGGAAATAGACATTAAGCATTTGATGTTTTTGTTATTTATCAATTTTATTCAAATCAATGGCATAAATGTTGGCTACTCTTTCACCACTAAAAATAACTTTGTTTTTATCAAGACTACTAATAAAGCAATTTCTAAGATAAAACGTTACCTTATTTCCTATGTCACATAATTGACTTATACTAAGCAAGTTATATTTAAGACTATCAACAAACAACACATGATGTATAGATAAGGATTGAGGATTACCTATTTCTCCAATGCTAATAATTTTTCCTTTTGCATTGTCTTTGAATGCAACATGTCCTCCATCATTAGCATCAAGCTTATTGAATTTCTCCTTGTCTCCCATCATATGCCTTGAACATCCACTAACGAGATACCATTTACTTTTTATTCTTGTGGATTTCAAGCACACCTATATAAAAAAAAATTAAGTGTTCTTTCGAACCCAAACCTTTCTTGGTCTAGGTTGATTAGTTTCAAGATAATCTGAAGGAAGTAAATTCATGTGTAGTCTTTTATAGAAACATACATTGTTAGTATGTCCTTTGATCATGCAATATGAACATACAATATATTTAAATTTTTTTTCCTATGATGATAAGCTTTTCTAGTGTATAAAACATGCCTTTTGTGTTGTGGTGATATGTGTCTCCTATTATTTTATGTCATGAAGTGAGACATTCATTGGCAATGGCAATGTGTATTTTAATAGGTATGTCTAACATGTTTATGTGCATTATGTTGTGTAGCATGCCTATGAATGTATCTAGTGTACACATAAGCATGCTTGGGTTGAGAGCTCTAGTTTAAGCCTTACCTCTTTGTGTCAATAAAGGGTAAGTCTTATGAGACTTTCCCTTATTGTTTAACATATGAGATCTTTTAGCTTTGAAAGCTTAAATCTCATTTAGTTTAAAGGTAGAAGAAGTGGAATCATGTGAGGCTTTTATGAAATTAAAATATGATGAAATGATGAAGACATTCCATTTTTATATCCAATTCTATGGGTATCTCCATGAAATTTTTAAGAGTCAAGAAGACTATCTAAAGTTTCTTTTCCTCTCTTAAATTTAGCAATGGAATTTTTAATTCTAAGAACTCCTTATAAAGCTTATGATTTTCATCATTTGCTTTCTTAAGTTAATATTCCAAAGAATTAAAAGATTTTGCATCACTAACAAGTTTTTTATTTAATTGAGCAAGTTTAGCAAAATTATTTTTTAAACTTTCAAATTCTTTGGTTAAGCTACCTAACTCATGCTTATAATGTTTCTTCTTAGATAATAAACTTTTGTATTTAAATAATAATTTGCTTACAATAGAGCTCTTATCATCACTATCACAATAATCATCCCAATAATCAAAGGAAGAATAAGAAGTTGATGGCACCTCATTTTCATTTTTAAAAACCATAAAGCAAAGATTAGACACTTCTTATTGTTCCTCTTTTTCTTTAGATTCAGAGGAATCATCCCAATTAGCTTTGAAGGCCTTCTTCTTATCATTTGCTCCCTTGTTCTTTAATTTGAGTTTAGAGCATTCACTTCTAATATGCCTTAGTTTTTTGCATTCATAGCAAGTAACCTCTTTGGTTTTCTTCTTGCCTTCTCATTCATACTTCTTATTGAAGTCTCTTTTTCCTAGGAAATTTTTCTTTTTCAATAACTTTTGAAATTTGTAGTGAGCATGGCAATGTCACCATCTTCATCACTAGAATCTTTAATGCTTTCTTCTTCACTATCTTCTTGAAGAGCTTTTAGTGCTATGCTCTTTTTCTTTTTTTCTTTTTGTTCTTACTCTTCACCTCTTTGCTTAATTGTAAGCTCGTGTGTTAGGAGCTTTCTAATAAGCACATTGGTTGAAAGGGTAGAGAGGTCTTGAGCTTCCTCAATTGAAGTGACCCAAGATTTCCAATCCTTCTTAGGTAGGATTCTTAGAATCTTTTTATTCACCTCTTCCTTAGAGAAATGTTTTCCAAGTTCCTTGAGGGTTTTGAGGAGAGCATTAAGATTATTTGTCATCTCCATGATTAATTATTAAGGCTTCATCTTGAAGAGTTCATATTCATACATGTGAAGTTGAACCTTCTTATTTCTAACTTGCACATTGCCTTCATAATGATTTTCCAAGGTCTCTCATATTTCCTTGGCCAACATGCAATATTGAAGCTTGCCTCCTTCTCTTATTATGGAAGAGACTAGGGTGTTCATAGCCTTTTTATTTTTATGTTTTCCTCCTTTTGTTCATTAATCCATTGAGTTCTTACAAGAGTAGATACCACACCATCAATGGTAGTTGTAGGTGGTTCCCAACCTTTTACAATAATATCCTAAAGTTTAATAGAATCACAATTAAGGTATAGCTCCATTTTGAACTTCCAATAAGGATTATTAATACCATCAAAAAATGGTGTAAGTGAAGAAATATTATATGATTCACTCCCCATAATCTTAGATTCTAGCTATGAAGTTCCTAGAATTCAAGCTCTAATACCAATTAAAAGTGCCTTAGAGGGGGGTGAATAAGGCTAATGAGGATTTTAGGAAAAAAAATTGATTTTAAGGAATTTACAAAGAATTAAAAGAGAATAGAGTAGGAAGAACAATGAACATAATGATTTAAGGAATTTGGATTATCAACAATCATACGTCTCCACCTAACTTATCCCTAAGTTAGGATTTTCAATCTCACACAATCTTATTCATAAGCTTAAGATTACACAAGAGTTTAAGGCTCACTCTTCAACCTTATAATCAAGAGTTTCTAGGCTCACTCTTAAACCAATTCCCAAGTGTTTTAATGGCTAAACACTTAAAGTAATTCCTTTAAAAATAAATCTCACTTCCTTTCTAATCTATCCCAAGACTTAGATGAAGTAGAAATTCTATTTCTAACACACAACTAACTCTCACAAGAGTTAATAAAACTAAGAATTAATAAATTAAAGATTTAAGAGCTTTTATGAATGTTAAGATAGAGAATTTGAATAAGAAAGTTTCTTAACTTCAATTAAGCTCTAAGAGAAGTTTATATAGATAAAAAAAATATGGTTATTGGAGCCATTGATTATGTCTCCAACATCTTTTTCATTTAATAAATAGGAATTTGACTTTTACAGGATTTCTAATGCTCGAGGTCATGAGCATTTGAAAAATATGACCGTTATTTGCAAAAATGATATTTATCAATGCTCATGGTCATGGTTAGAGCGTAGACCATGAGCATATCAGCTATTTTTCTTATGGACACTTATGGTCTAGTCATGGTAATGAACATATCAGCCACTTTGCTTATAGATGCTCATGGTCAGATATGGATTATGAGCATAGGTTGGACCTTGAGTGTAGGCTGACCTTATGAAAACTTATCCAATTAGCCTCTGAATGTACTCCTTTGCACTTGGCTCTTTTTCCATGCTTAAAGGAATATGTTTAGCAGTCTTTGAAGGCTTCAAATGTCTTCAAATATGTTCCAAAGGTTGATCAATTAACTTGGTTTTCATTGAGAGTAATATTGTACCTATGCTTATAATCACACTTAAATAAAGAACATTAGTGATCCAAAACTGTTTGTTAAAGTCAAAATAGGAATCGATTAACACTTGATCATGCAAATGTTCAACAGAAATGTTGAAATATTATGTTACCAAAAGGTACATATATAACCTTGGCATCAATTATTTACAGTTGTCAATAAAACTACCAATTTATGCATTTGTAATGCACTGTTCAAATACTATGCTGGTAAATTTTGAATTTATTTATTAGGTTGCATTCAATTACTGATGGTTGTTAAAAAAGGTAAAGTAATTAAAAGGAAAAATGTTGTGGTTGTCAATAAAGGTTACCAATTTGTATTGCAAATTACATATATTGTTCACCATTCAATTATAAATGAAATCCATGCATTAAATTCTTTTTACTAAGGCAACTGAATGTATAAATGAAAATATGAATATGCACATATAAAGTATGCAAAAGATAGAATAGAAAAGGAAGTACAAAAAGCCATATAAATGTACAATCTAAATGGAAAGGGGTGTGCATGACATCAGTATCTGACATTAGAGTCAATGGTAAGGTTATTAAACAAATTAACAAATTTGAACTGCTATATGCAGACATTGTGTTGCAAAAGCTTATTGTTGTGTTACCATCAATGTTATTTAGTTGCAATGTTGTTATGACCCATATTTTTAAATTAATTTATTTTAATATAAGATATACAGTATTAATAAATTCAAAAGTTATATTTAAGTATTTTATTACTTTGTGATTAAAATTTATTATTTTATGTTTAATTATGATTTTCTATGTGAATAGTTACTTTGAGACTTATTATTCTGAGTAATTAAATTACATTATTTATATTTACAACGTTGGAAAATATGATCTTGATAATATTCAATTTAGTGCATTATTTTTTTTATGCTATTGTTATTAATTTTTATTAATAAATTACATTATGTGTGTTGTTATTTTATGAGTCATTATGTATATACATACATACATATATATATATATATATATATATATATATATATATATATATATATATATATATATATATATATATACATGAATATACATATACATGAATATACATATACATATACACACATAAAAAATGCAGCACCCCTCCCTCTCACCGCACGATATCTCAAACCACCACCCTCACTACGCCTCCCTTACCTCCAACTGTCACCCACCGTCTCCTCCTCCTTCTCCCTCACCTTCGATCGCCAGAAGAGTCACTAGCAGTGCAGGAAGCCGAGAGTGCCATTGAAACTGGCCAAGCTCTGTTCGGCCACCATTTCAGTGCCATTCTCCTCCTCTCACACTGGTGAGACCCATTCCAAGCTTAGTTTAAGCTTTGATCTTAGTTTGGTTGAGTTTTTGGTTGATTTTGTTTTGAGCTCTAGGGTTTCAAAAAAAATTTTAGCTTGATCTAGCTTGATTCATGTAAACTCCCTTTACAAATGTGATTCCTAGTAGCTCAATCTACCTCTATGAATTTTTGTATGATTTTTGGAATTTATTTTGATTTTTGTGAATTTTTTATTATTATTTTATTAATTTTCATAAATTAATTATTAAAATTATAAATTTGGTATTTTTGGTGTTATTATGAGTTAATATAATTTTAGAATAAAGAAAATAATTTTTAAGGATATTATATAATTTTTATGAATTTTTAGAGTTTATGTGAAAATTAAATAATTAGGTTAGAGTTGGATTTTTGTTGGAATATTGGTTTAATTATGTGTTTTAATTAATATTAATAATATATATGTTGAGAAAATAATTTTTAGGCATTTGTATAATTTTTAGGGAATTTTTAAGTAATAATAGTATATTATGCATATTTTGTATTATGGTAAAAATGTAATTTTGTGCTAATTATAGCTAAATAATGTATTGTAGTTGGTTTTAATAATATTTAAGGAATTAAAAGGATTTTTACAAATTATTTACTATTTTTGACTAATTAACACTAATTTTCAAAAATTATGTTCAATTTGGATATTTTGGTATTAAATTATGAATTTGATAGTGTGTGTGTGTGTGTGTGTGTGTGTGTGTATATATATATATATATATATATATATATTGTAGAGATTTATTAATATGAGTAATTAATTTTAGATTATATTTATATTTTGATAATGAAATGTGAGTTTGGTTATCTAATTGTTGAATAATTGATATTTTATATTACTATATATTTTTGGTATACATGTTTGTGAAATTTTGTTTTTAAACCTTAATGAGTAATGATTTTCTAAGTTATGGATATTTATATATATATATATATATATATATATATATATATATATTTGGGAATTAAATGATTTAATGAAAAAATCAAGTTTATTATAAAGAAAATTTAAGTATTTAATTTTATTTAATTTCTATAAAAATTAACTTGCCTATTTTCACATTCTTTTAAAATAAATTTTGTGATGTTTGGTTGAGTTTGTGATCTCAGTGGGGGCTAAGTGTAGTTCTGGGAGCCTGACTCGAGTGTGAATATCTGTGAATACTAGAAGTGTATTTTTCTATACAAGAATGGCTCTACCTATGGTAGAGAGATGTCCATTTTATAGGGGAGACTCTACCAAAAATTTGGTAGATTTTCTCGTAAAACGTAACATCTTTTGTAACTTCCTAGCATAAATTAGGGTATTCCAATCTCTCGAGTCTTATTCGGTTTTTCCGGAGTCATTCTAGAGTCTCGTAAGTTTATTAATTTCCCTTCTTATTCCATAAGTATGATTTTAAAAATAAATATGTTATTTTTTTCTTAGAGAGTTCCGGAGCGGAAGTTTCTGGATTAAGGCAAATGTGCGGTCGTCAGCCATCTCACTCATCCTGTAAGTTAATAAATTGATTTGTGCGTTCTTTAAAAATTTTGTGCGCTCATATTTTAGTATTATTTGCATTATCGATTTGAAATAAATGTTGTTATCGAGAATTTCATTGCAATGTATTTATTTATTTAAAAACTAGTTTTGAGAAATTTTGGTAGAACTGGCTACCTGGTCGGTTTTACTAGGACCATGTGCACATGGTGGAGATTGAGAGATGGATCCAAAATATGTATGACTTGTGGTTATAAACTGGGACAAGTGCCTCGGTGGAAGCCTCTGCTCTCAGGGACCGCCAGTGATGTGGAAAGTTAAAAATGGACTAGGATGGGTGCCTTGGTGGATGCCTTAGCTCTCAGGAACCGCCAGTGCCATGTGTTTGGATTAAGTGGATGACTGCGGCTTGGTGCCTCGGTTAATACCTCTGCTCTCAGGGACCGACGGTCTAGTTGGATTAAGTGGGCCCAGTTGGCCATTTAGAATTGGGTTTAGGGTTCTACCAAGATTTTTCAAAAGCTGTATATATATATATATATATTACTTTTGATACATCTATATGGTTTTCGAAAGGTTTTCAAATCGTACAGCTCTTTTATTAATACTCAGTGAGGTCTGACTCCCCTCAATTTATTTTTTTTAGGAGTTTGGGACTTTTCCATTAGGCTTACCTCCCTTCGTCGGGTAGCATCATCACCGGCTATTCTACATAGGTCTACTTAGTTATGTTGTGTTTACTTTTGTGTACTGCAGTAGAGAAAACTATTTAACTGAATATTTTATTTGGGTGTATTATGTACTTATGATATTGTATACTGATGTTTATTTACATTATGTACTATGATGCTATGGTTTAAATTATATTAAGAAAAATCAGTTTGATATTGTGTATTGTAATTTAAATATTTATTATAAGGTTTCAAAGTTCTTTTTTATTTATTTATTCCGTATTTTCTTTAAGGCTTACTACGATATTCGATAGCTTTATGCTTTCCTATTCCCTAGTGCCGGTCACCTATTCCCTAGTGCCGGTCACATGCCCTGGGTTCGGGTCGTGACAAAGTAGTACTTCGAATATAATAGGGTGCAGTCAAGTGTATGAAATGGTTGTTCATCAATCATTCCATAACAAGAAATATCACGAAATAGTGCCTTCTAAGGTGACTTGTTTAGAACACAAAGTAATTTACTCTATTTGCAAAAAAATTGAAAATATTTATGAAAAATACTTAAAATTTATTCCAAAATTTTTTTGACATAATAATTGTTTTCTTAAGGATAAGCATTGGAATTATTATCATAACTTCATATAATTTTCTTGTCAATTTATTACTTTCTACAAAATACAATCATATGTAACAAATAATTAGTTGATGTGAGTGTTTGATTATGTTTTTTATTAGTATTATTTGCCACATTATCGATTGAAAATGCCTTGTTAGATTTTTTTTAAGCTAACATCTTAATTTAGAAATTTTTTTAGTCATTAAAAAATATTCACAAATAATGTTGTTATGGAATAGTATTATATGTCTTACATGTAATAAATTAATACTTTGTCTTTATTATTATGAACTATATTTTTCATCAACTTCTTTTTTTCACTAATTGACGAGAATTGTATGTAACAATTTTTAAAATAATTGCAATTAAAATAATTATAAAAATGATTAATAATTAATTTAAGGTGCTTTATACCATTACTTTGTTTTGTACAAACTAAAATATAAATGATTGATAACTAACATTAGATCATGAGAAGTATGTTCATCTAATGGCAATAAAAACAAAGTACAATCAAAGTCACACAAAAATAAAATTATTGTAGAATCTCCCTTAATTTAATGAACAAGTGGTTTATTTTTTTAAATTGCAATGATGTAATGTAAAATATATCAATATATAATAGAAAAATGCTTAATTTATTTATACATAAATAAATGTAATTATTAAAAAAATATCAAAATTCAATAGTTTTCACATAATTTGTCAAGTTAAATAAATTTTTTGTACTGCAAATTACATGGTATTAAAAAAAAGTCAGTATAGAAAGCACCGAAATACAATAATGCAATTCTAACTTACAATATTAACATGAACACATATAAAATAATATTGCACTAATACAAATGGAATGAAAAGGACACGAAAGAAACAATGTACAAAACATATCAAAGCATTAATTTGAAATAAAGCTTAAATTAATTTTGAAATAAACAAAATTGCAAGAAAAAAAGAAGAAACATAAAATATTAGTAGCCGGATGTGAAATTTTTTTTGTTAAAAGTGAAAAGCAATGTGGTGTAGCATTACATCGCCACACACAGAACAATGACCCATGAGATGCAACGAATAGGGGCCAATGTATACAATTTTGTAGTTGTCTACAAGAGGATAGTTATGAATGAATAAGAACATTTGTTCAACACAATTGAAAAAATGTAAATTAGTGGCTTGTAGTGTAATATTTACAAGCATATTACACAAACATCAAGTTTGCAAAACACTTATTTGTATCATGTAATACAAAATGAATAAGAAAAATATATAAGTTCCAAACATCATATACATTCCCACATGAGGTTAAGAATTTGGAATATGAATTACTGATATTTTCCTCGTTCTTTTTTTTACTACAACATAAATTATAACAATATTTATGACAAGTCACAAAACAAGATAATGCATTTATGTATTAGTATTGTATATTATTTATTATCATTAATTAGGTAATAATATTAAATAATTATGTAGTATTCACTAATAATATATAAAATAAATTACTATTTATTATTTTAGTAGAATTTCCCTTATTAATATATTAATTTAATTGTATTTAATGAGCTATTATTTATGTATATGGTTAATTTTTAATACTACTATTACTTATGAATATTAAATAAATTAATAGTCAAATAATAATAAAATTCCTAAAATGTTGAATGTTATTAATAGGATGTTTTACTAATGTTCATTTTTTAATTAATAAATTAAAGCCTAAAGGATATATCAATTAGTTGCAAATGGGATGTGTATGAAAGAAACAATGAAATTATAATCAACCAAGAATAGTAAATGAAGAAGGCTTTATAATATGTTAATAAAAAAAAGCATTTATAATATGCAAATATAGGCGAATTTGGTGACAATGTTATAGGCAATATATGCAAAAATAGAGTAGTTACATACGTTGGTGAAGTATAGGGAATATATATAGATAAGTGTAATTACATACGTTAGTAAAGTATAATTACTTATTAAAAATGTACAATACCACAAACGATGAAAAGAATCATTCATTTCCATTGTAAACCATTTAGCACTAACTATATGGTTTGAATGAGATATATATAAAACATGAAAGGTGACAAGAAATTGGCAACATTATGAACAGAACGGATAGAAGGCAGTTTGAAAGTTGGATATCATGGCTTAATATATTGTGGTGAATATAGTTGGGAAAAAAACCATAATAATGTAACCACAATACACCATTACTAAGAAAAGTGTCACTTATAGGGAGTTCCCTAAGTAAAAGGTATGATATAGACAACCAAATATCATTTTAACTTATTGTGTCACTAGTTGCTATGTTTCATTACTATATAAATAAATGATCAATTAACAATAGCAATTTATGAGCGACCAAGTGTCTGAAAGAGTTTTTTTATGATTAATCCCTTTGGAAAGTTTCATGAGGATCTTTGTGTGTTATTTCTAAGGGACAATGCAACTTTACTGAGGAGGGACAAATGATTGGTCTTAAGAGGAACGAGATGGTTTTTTGATTTTGTGGAGTTGCCACTCGATTTTTGAAAAATCAAGAAAAGAATAGGACAACATCAGTCACTCAACGAGTATTACCCCCAGTAGAGTTTTTTGAGTTCAAGAGATCACATCTACTTTTTAACTATTTCTCATTATACGATATTCAATGTATAGCTACCATAATACCCTAGTTTTGGTAATGACAGTTTGTATAGCATTCACATAATGCATTAGATAATGGAAGATAATAAAGCTAAAACATCATTATTACATCTCTTTCCTAATAAAATACATATAAAAGAAAAAAAAGGATTGCAGAAAAGTAAATATAGCTTAAATATAATGAACTTGCAAGGTTAGCACAACTATGCATACAGCTTACTCGATCACATGAATAATGAGCTAAGCAATGGACACTTAATCACTTGAAAGAGTAAGCAAAATGTACATAATCATCCATGTTTATAGTGATTATTTATGCTATGATGATATATGATGACAATATAAAGGATTCATAATGACATCATTAGACTGGGAACATGATGACTCTAGTCTGGAATATAAACTTTTCACATTATTGATATTTACTGCATGATTTCACATTTCAAAAATAGAGGATGCAAAATGATGACGTGAGATAAGCAAAAATAGAGTCTAAATTATTCATATAGCATGCAATTTGTTAGTCTCATCAGTCAAGCACAATAACATTCACAAATGCTGGTGATAATAAAATAAAATATAGTGCAATAAAATAAACATGCTAAAATAATTATGTGGTCCTTAAATTCAGCTGAGCTTATGTGAGTTTTAAAGCCTTAACTTTAAGGGATTATCAAGCTTTCCTTGTCAAAAAGTTCAAAATGACATGTAGAATGATGATAGTTTGTGTACCTTTGAAGCATGCTTTAAGGCTAGACCTTTGAAGCATGCTTTAAGGCTAGGTTTAGTAGAAAAGAGACCTAATAACCTAGAAAAATGCAATGGGAGAGCTAAAACTATTTAGAAGCGGGTTTCCGGTGCCTTCAAGAGGATAGATTTTTGAGTATGTGTGTGTGTTTTTTCATGCTCCCCCCTCTAAAATGGGGTATGGAGACACCTATTTATAATGCAAAATATGAGGAAGAGGGAGGTATAGGCATGGTCATATATGTGTCCCTAGGACAAAGCTCATGGCTATGCGAACTGCACGTGATTGCACGCTTAGCATGTTGTCACACGCGCATGGTTACATGCACTTTCATATGTTATGTACTGAATTTGGGGCTTTTCTGGGCTTTTCTAAGGTTGGCTCCTATGGTTTTTAGGCCTTGTGGATGCATTTTTTAACTTCATTTTGTCTAATTCAGCCTTGATTTTAGTGCATGACACCTAGGGGTGTATATGCGCACTTATAAGCGACGTGTGCTAATTCTTAGGTTATTTTAGACTAGTTTGGGACCACTTTTAGAGGTTTTAGAGTCTTTTGGATGCATTCTTAAGTTTATTTTATTTGATTTGGCTTTAATTTTAGTGCATGACACCTAGGGGTGTTCGTGGCTACACACACACTTCTAGGTAATACGCGCTAATCGCTAATCCTCAGGTTATTTTGGACTATTTCAGGACCACTTCTAGAGGTTTTATAACCTTCTAAATGTGTTTCTAAAGTTCATTTTGTCAAAATTGATTTTCATTTTATTCATAAAATTAGACCTCGGTTTAATGAAATGAACATTAGCTTAACAAGTTGCGTGTTCCAAGAGGAGATTCTCAAAATAAGCCTCTTATTGTTCTGATAATTCATATTTCATAAGATTAAAGACCAACTTAATGGCTCTATGATCGATTTTTCACATTAGGATCAATTAGGGTTTTAAGGTTGCATACTTTAGAGGTGTTACAAACGAGCAAACTCTAGTCTTTTCAAAGATTCATTTCATCATTAGACCTTTTTAGGGATAGTCAAATTTGAGGTATGAAAATTGCCCCTTGCTTCATGTGTGTTGTATAGCCACCTAGCGCTAGTGTCAAGACATGTGAAGCAAATCCAAAGATGCAAAAAATCATTTTCTGAGGAGAGAGGCACTTACTTAAGTGCTACATTATTGTAATTCGATTGTTAGGATACTGCCACTATAACCTCTTTTGGTGTCAGGCAAATAGATACTACCGCTATAATCTCTTTTAGTTGTCAGGCAAATAAATACTGCCACTATAGGCAAATAAATACTACCACTATAGGTAAATAGATAGTGCCTGTATAGGTGAGTAGATACTGCCATTCTAGGCGAATGGATACTACCACTATAGGTGAAAAGATACTCCACTATAGGTGAAAAGATACTGCCACTATAAGTGAATAGATACTGCCACTCTTAGTGAATAGATACTGGCACTGTAACCTCTTTGGGTGTCAAGCAAATAGATAAATACTGCCATTATAACATCATCAGGTGTCAAAAAATAGATAGGTACTGCCATTATGACCTCTTCGAGTGTCAAGAAAATAAATGCTACCATTATAACCTCTTCAGGTGTCAGGCAAATGGATAGATACTGCCACTTTAACCTCTTCGGGTGTCAAGCGAACAAATACTACCACTATAACCTCTTACAGTGTCAGGCAAATGGATAAATACTGCCATTATAACCTCTTCTAGTGTCAAGCGAATAGATAGATTATGATAATTACAATTGATGTAAGTTATGATCATTATGATTGATGTAATATGTCCTTCTCTTTTAATCTTGGTCGGTGATGATGCAATGATGATGCAGTAATGATGATGTTATCACTTTTCATGTTGTAGATGTTATTTTGATGATTTCGACAAGATATCCTTTCAGTGATTCTTTCTTATTTTTCTTCTTTCAGGAGGAGTTGAGTTTCTTTAAAATGGTGAGGCTACGTATGATATCTTTGGGCATATGCAGTCCATATCAGTGTACTTTTATATGAGTTTGGTGCATGTCTTATGCTAAAATAAAGGTTTAGGACTAGAGAAATAAGTGTGCAAAGCCGCGAGGTGCACATATAACTGTACAAGAGCACATGGAGGGGGGAAGTGCATGTGGCCATGCACCTTCCCCTCTTTTGGACTATTTAAGGAACCATTTTTTGAGGTTTAAGAAAGCTTCTTTTGGTCTTCTTTGAGTGTTTTTCATCTTTTCTTAACCCTTTTTGAATTTTGGGTGTTTTCTACTTTGTTTTTGCATCTGAATTTTTATTTTTCTCTACATAAGATGGAGTTCCCCAATATTCCTGAGGGTGTAGAGGATATCCTCTTGGATGTTAAGGGTGACTTTATAAAGGACACTAGAGCTAGGACTTTCATTATGGGGACTAGTACTTAAGGTCCTCAGCCATCTAGGCTTTTCTTAGCAGATCCAATCCCCGTGGTTCATAGTCTAGAGACTCACACTTGGGTTCATCATTATCACCAAGTAGGTTCTCCTTTGTGCTCTATCATTTCTAAAGTTGTTTAATTGTTTGTGCTACTTTGTTATTTGTCAACCCTTGTTGTATTTATTATATTTTTCAATTGAGGTTGTCATAGTTATAGTTCTATAGCTCTTCTTGTGATTTTTAATCTATAATTTTATTGTGAGTGCTGATAACTTGATAGCTCTTGGTTTATTTTAAGTTATGATTATCTGTTAGTACTTGCCATAATGCTTCTTTTTGGCTCTTGTTATTATCTTAATCCTATTAAATAGCAGAGAAAGAAAAAAATGTGTTAGCATTTATTTCTATGTAGATTCTTGATAGCGTACCTATTATTTATACCCTCGTAGGTCTATTATTATGTTGCCTGGCAGCTTTAATAAGGTCAACACATACTATCAAGGTCTTCCAATGTGTGTGAAGTAGATGGTTGCAGGGAAGGGTTTTGATGGCATTAGTTACACTTTTTATGACTCGTATACATCGAGTCAGATTGCTATGTATGCATTGATTAAGCGAAGTATAGACACGATGCATACTTTTCACTTGGCCGTTAGAGATGACCATCACTCCTTTAGACTTTGTTGCTATCACGAGCCTGAGCTTTTCTAGGGACCCTGTTCCTTTCAGTGAGGAAGAGTGTTCTTCAATAATGGCCAGGAGGCACCTTCCATGGAGTTACTTGGGGTGACTACCCCTATGAAGTCGAGTTATCTGTACCTCACTCATTACACCAAGTTCATCTCCATTATACGGATGATGTATGATAATGATCTTGTTTCAGTAGAGTAGCTGGCTTGTTGCTTCTTATTCTATTTATTGAGTGTTTTCATCTTCTGAATCCTTCTAGTGTAGGTAATATGCAGTTATTGCCTGTCTTGAGGGACCTAGACAACTTATCGAGGTATTATTGGGGTACTGCCACTTTCATCTACATGTACTTAGGTATGGATGTAGCATGTCGAGGCAGCTTGAGGATTTGCAAATGCTTATTTATGCTGGATGTGAGTAAGAGTTCTTGAATTTATCCTTTTGCTCTTTTTCACTTTATTTTTTTTACTTTCTAAGTTCTAATTTTAACAGATTTGGGCTTAGAAGTTTGGGGTTCTTCCTCGTCCAATTATTGAGCATCTCCTGGATCATGGTTTTCCTTATTATTCTAGCTAGATTAGGAAGACCACTTATTTGATTAAGGATTTTATAGAGGCCCAAGACTATATAGGTAGGCTATTCCCTAGGCAGGTATGCTTGATTCTTATTACATTGGTTATTTCATTTTCTAGAGATTCATTATTCACTTTTGCCTTTTAACTAGATTCTCCTTCGCTAGTGGGCAACGAGGTCAAATTGGTCGACATAGATGGTGATAGGCATGGCAGCTAATGGATAAATGAGTGTTGCTCCTTGGCCTTACTGGCAAGGTATGGTATCTAGGTGAGCAAGTCCATCATTGATGGGATGGTCCATTTACAAGGAGAGCCTTTATTCCTCCCCCTAGCAACATGTTCTGGAGTTATGAGCTTAATTGGAATGAGCTTGCTACTGCCATGATAGGATATCCTTCAGAGAGTCTCCTAGAGGGTGTACACCGATGTGTTAATCCCATAGGTAATTGATGTTATGGCTAGTGGCACCTTTCCTCCACTTCCACCTCCTTAGGCGGATGGGGTTCATCCTTCGATTCGATGGGGATCATCGAGAGGTGCTTCTTTTGATCTAGTAGGCTTTTATTCTTATTTTGTACAAGCATGTAACAAAATTTGTTAGTAATAAGTTGTAATTGACATGGGTATAGGGACTTACTTGTAGCGATGAGGATTTCGCCATAAGAGATTAGGATCCCATTTCAAGGAGGTTAAGGGCACATTTCATACTGAGGTAACTACCCATGCCAGTGGTGTAACTTCTGGTGGTGCCTTTCTTAGGGACTTAGCAGTTAAATCATCCTTGGTTTTATCTAGGATGGACATTTTTAGTAGAGGAGTGTATCTTGATTTTCCTCATCTTAGTTTTCCTCAGTCAAATGTTATCCCTCCTGGTGCTTCCCATGTTAAAGCTTTATTTCACTTATTTTTCCTTTGTTTTGCCTATTTGATGACTGGTGCTTGACTTATTTGCTTTTTTTTTATAGATCCCTATCTTTTTTAGCTAGTAGTGGTATACTATTGTAGGGAGTGCACAACAGCACTTTATGGAGTTTACAAGCAATCAAAGGGTATGCCTTCTTTATTGTACCTATTTATTTATGCATATGTTTTATGTATACACACATGATATGCAATTTTCATGTAATGCAGGCTGAACATCTCCATGCTAGTCATGAGTAGGAGAAGGAGCATATAGCTTATCGTGATCGTATTGGTGAGTTGGATTCATGACAAGCATCTTTCAACCTAGATAACATGATGGGGATGCTTGAGTAGGATCGATATTTGCTTCTGATGGCAGCCATGATAGATGTAGTTGTTTTAGGAGCTAGGTGTAGGACTTTTGGCTTATGGTTACTTTATTGTATCATTTTCCTAAGGTTATGGACTTTGGGTGTTGTATTTAGGCATTTGTCTTATATGTGTTGTACGATATATGTGTGATGATAACTATAGTGTATATGCTTCTTGACATTGCTATGCCTGGTAATGTTTGCCATTGCTATTGTCTGCCTTTTTTATTTTTGTTCTTTTGCCTAAGGCATCTCCTTTTAGAGCTTTTCGCACTTAGTTGGGTTTTCTTTTTTTTCTTCCTTCTTTTGCCTAGGGTGTCTACTTTTAGATCTCTTCACACCTTGCTAGGGTTTTTTTTTATAAAGGCTTTAATGATATTGGTTGATCTCAAGGATAGAGTTCAAAGAATATAGTAAGAAATAAAGTCACATAATAAAAGGAAAATGCAAAGCATGTTTGATGCAATTTATAATGATAAAATGCATTGCACTTTTTCAAAGACATTTTGCATAAATTGGCAATCATTCTCATTTCACTAAAATCAATTAAGAAAAGCAGAAGTGCATTTATACAAATTTTGAAATTGAGGTTACCCTATTCCTAACTATCCCTCTCAAGTTTTCTAGTTAAGTGTTTTCTCTCTTTCCCAAATTTTTGCCTAGGTTGCCTATGTAAGGTTTTCAACCTAACAGGAAGTCCCTAATTTTTGCTTGAGCGGCCATTTTTAGGTTTTCAACTTAGCAGGTTTTATTTTTGCCCTAGACATAGTACTTCTTCAGGCAATCTGTAATGACAGGTTCAGAGAATTCATTACCTTTAGAATCCATTAGCTTGCTTGCTCCTTTTGATAGGACATGTTTGACCAAGTACAAGCCTTCCCAGTTTGTTCTAAATTTCCCTTGAGGCTTTGGAACATTCTACCTTGCTTACTTTAACACCCAGTCTCCTCCTTTCACACTCTAGTGTTTTACCTTTTTGTTGAAGGTTTTAGCTACCTGAGCTTGATACAACTGTGTGTGGTATAGAGCTTTAAGCCTTCAATTGTCTAAGAGAGTGAGATTATCATGCCTATGTTGGGTCCATTGTACTTCTAGCAATTTAGATTAGATTGCTATCCAAAGAGACTTGATTTCTATTTTGACTGGAAGTATTGCTTCTGACTCGTATACTAGTGAGAAAATAGTTACTCCGGTTAAAGTTCTGACTATTGTTCATTACCCCTATAAGGCATATGGTAATCTGTATACCCAATCTCAGTAAAACTAAGTCATTTTTGATAAAATTTTCTTGATGTTCTTGTTTATGGCTTTGATGGGCCCATTTACTTATGGTTGATAAGGAGAAGATTTGTGATGTTCCACCTTATAACCCCTTAGTAGTTCTCTAACTTCCCTTTGGAATTGAGCACCATTGTCACAGATGATGTGATGGGGGATCCCATAATGATAGAATATATTTTTTTGATGAACTTAGCCACTTTTTTAGCTCCTATCTTCATGAACAATTCTACTTCAACCCACATTATGAAGTAATCTACTACTATTAAGATAAACCTATGTTTGTTTGAGGCTGTTGGGTGAATTTCCCCAATTATGTATAGTCCTTATACTGAGAAAGGCCATGGAAAGGAGATGTAGTGTAATTCTATTAGGGAAAGATGGCTGAAATTTTTATGGATTTGACACTTGTGGCATTCCTTTACAAATTTGATATAGTCTTCCAATATCATCATCCAGAAGAACCCTTGTTTAATTAGCTTCTTAGCTAGGATTGCTCTATTCATGTGTGGACCAAAAACACCTTTATGTACCTCTTTTATTACTCTTACAGCCTCATTTTCATCTAGACATCAGAGTTTTAACCTATCTAAAGTTCTTCTGTATAACACACCTAGGTGCGATATGAATTTGGATAATAATCTTTGAATGACTGCCTTATCTTTTTCACTTGTTTGATTAGGATAGGTTTATTCCTTCAAATATCTCTAGATTTTATAGAACAAGGGTTTTTTTATATTTCTGTCTTTGCTATTATGCAATTATTATGATAGGTTTATCCCAATATGAGTAGGATTAAAGGCTTCATGAGCATTTTAAATGGTCCTTCCCACACTGATGCTAGGGAAGCAAGTGCATCTACCACCTGATTATGATTCCTAAGGAGATAAATGAATCTACATTTTCAGAAGGACATGGTGACCAACTTCAAGTGATCCAGGTAAGGTTTTAAGTGCTGCTCTTTCAATTCCCACTCCTCTGTGGCATGATTGATTACTAGAATGGAATCTTTAAAGATTTTAATTTCTATAACATCCAGGACTATCAGTGCTTTTATTCCAAGAGCGCATGCCTTATATTATGCTTTATTATTTATGACTTTAAACTTAAGTTTTTTGGCAATTGGTACCACTTCACCTTCTAGATATTGTAATATGATACTGACTCCTACACCGAACAGATTAACTGCTCCGTCAAAATACACCTTCCATCCTTAAATCTTGATGGTTGAACTGAAGTCATCTAGGAAGTCTAGTTGGATTTCTTTTGAGTCTAGAATGGGGTTGAGAGCTAAAAATTCAGCCACTATACTTCCCTTTACTACCTTCTTAGTCACATATTGCACATCAAATTTTGTTAATTGCACGAGCCACTTGGCAAGTTTTCCCACCAGGGAGGGAGCTTTATAGAGGTATTTTATTGGATCCATTTTAGACATGGCCTGAATTCTGTAGGACTAAAAGTAATGTTTAAGTTTCTTTATTGCCCATACTATTACTAGGCATATCTGCTCAACTTGGTTGTACTTTTCCTCATACAGTAACATCTTTTTAATTAAGTAGTAGGCTATGTATTCTACTTTAATTTCTCCCTCTTAGGCTAACATTGCATCGATTGCATTTCCTTTAATGGATAAATATAGGGTTGAAGGTATCCCTTGTTTATATGGTTTTAGAACTGGTGGGTTAGCTAGATAGTTTCTGATCTTGTCGAATGTTAATTGACACTACTCGTTCCACTCAATTGGCTAATCTTTTCTAAGTAACTTAAAGATTGGTTCACACACGGTTGTCAACTCGACAATGAATCTGCTGATAAATTATAGTTTCCCTAGAAACCCTCTAATTTCTTTTTTTATTTTTGGCACTGGCATCTTTATGATCTCTTTTGCTTTGTTTGGATCCATTTCAATCCCATTCTGACTGATAACATACCCCAACGTCTTTTTTAAAGTGACCCTAAATATGTATTTCTTCATATTAAGCCTGAGACTATACTTTTTAACTCTTTTAAGGAACTTTTCAAGATCGGATGGGTGTTCTTCCTTGGTTTTTTACTTGACTATCATATCATCAGTGTACACTTCCATTTATTTATGTATCATGTCATGAAACATTATAGTTACCATTCTTTAATAAGTTGCTCCTGCATTCTTTAAATTGAAGGGCATTATTCTGTAGTAATAAGTGCCCCATTCTATCATGAGAGTTGTCTTTTCTTTATCGATGATGACCATTAGGATCTAATTATACTTAGAGAATCCATCCATGAAGGAGTACATTGCACATATGGTAGCATTGTTAACCAATATGTCTATATGAGGTAATGGGAAATCATCTTTTAGGCAGCCCCTGTTTAGATCTCTGTAGTCTATGCAAATTCTAACCCTTTTGTCTTTCTTCGGTACTGGCACCACATTTTCTAACCATTCTGGATAGTCTACTACTATTAGAAATTTTTCCTTAATCTACTTCTTGATGTCTTCTTTCACTAGTTGGGCCCATTCTAGTTTAAGCCTTCTCAATTTCTGCTTTACTGGTTTGCACCTATCTTTGGTAAGGATGAAGTGTTGAGCAATGTCTTTGTCACATCTAGGCATATCATCATATGTCTAGACAAATACTTTTGAATACTTTATTAATATTTTTTCAATTTCTCTCCTCTCTTCAGGGGTAACATCTTTCAAAATCTGCAGAATGTGTGGTTTAAATTCTATGCCAATGTTAAATGATTCAGTACATATGGAATGAATGTTAAGTATGCTAATGTTTTGATTAATGCAATCCATAATACCATTAAGAAAGACATCAAACAAGTAAGAAAAATTTGATTTCATTGCATTAACTTTAGAGTTCATTACATCATCAGTTTCAAACAAAGAAAAAGTACAAAGATCATCATCAGTAATGTCTTCAAACAAGATGTCATCAATGCTTGACTCGAGGATGGCAGTAGCTTAAGCATAGTTGATAGTCTCACTCTTAAATTCTAGCTCTAGATTTTTCCTTAGCTTATTGATGTCAGTCTTAATGACTATATCTAGTAGGTGTTTTCCCCTAAGGGTGTCATTGAAGATCTCGAACCCTAGCTTCGCAATCTCGTTGCTTACCTATTTCTTAGCTTGTCCTTGATAGACTCGGATTAAGCTTTTAGCCATAAAATAAATTGACTTTTTAGCCTTAATGTCCTTTTTAGGATCTTACCCTAGATAACATCTATTAGTTGTCCTTGGAAGTCAGGGAATTCTGTGAACCCAATGTTCCTTCCTCTTAATCTTGTTCTAAATAGATATTGCATCTTCTTTATTATGGCAGTAACTTTGAGATCAACATGATCGTCACTTATTATAAAAACCTAAAATCCTAGTGGGACCACGTTCAAACAAGTAATAATGTTATTTGTTTTAGCAGGGATGGTAATGACCTTTCCATTCAGAGGGAACTTGATGTTCTAATATACAATGGAGGGTATGCCCCCTAGTGGGTGGAACTAAGGTCTTCCTAGTAGTAGGGCAAAAGTTTGAGGGATGTTTAGGACGGTAAATTCTGTTACTGATTCGATATCACCCATTGTAACTAATACTTTGAAAGTCTTGATGACTGGATTTTTTGAATCATTATAGGCTCATATGACCACAATGGATTCTTCTAGTTTTCAGTATTCATCCTAAACTGGTGTAGCAACCTTAGAATGCAAATATTAATAGCAAATCTATCATCCACCATAACGCATTGATTCTTCTTAGACCTAAAAACTACTTATATGAACAGAGGACGATTATTCACCCTTCCCTTGAGGAGTAAATCTTCGTCTGAAAAGGTGATTGCATTAAAGGGAGCTTTCATTAAAGAGGCTATCATCTCACAAGGCAAGGCATTAATGGCAATCTTTGCCTCATCTAGTGCCTTGACTAGGGCATCCCTGTGCTTCTTAGAGGCCATGACTATGTCTTAGATACTAGCTTGAGCCTTAGTTTTCTTAAGCTATTTAAGGACAGTGTCTTCCTCCTTTACT
Source organism: Mallotus nudiflorus (assembly GCA_947683625.1). Classification (NCBI taxonomy): domain Eukaryota; kingdom Viridiplantae; phylum Streptophyta; class Magnoliopsida; order Malpighiales; family Euphorbiaceae; genus Mallotus; species Mallotus nudiflorus. Next base: position 1,405,694 of record CANTUR010000198.1, read on the forward strand.
GGAGGTTGATCACTCATCACCTATTTTCCTTTAGAGGGATCTTTCTCTTTCTCAAAGGGTTGATATACTTGCCCGTTGTGGGTCATATGGTTGACTACTAGTGAGGGTTTCTTAGTTGCTTGCTTATATACTTTTGTGCTACTGTTCTGGTCCCCGACAATGATTTTAAGATCATTAGAGTCAAACCATACATTGATCTCCATGACTTGCACATTTTTAACCTGAATAGTACTGTCGACCCCATCTTCATTATCAAATTATCCTCCTCATCATGAGGGTACTATGTCTTCTAAGTGAGTGTGAGTAGCTAGGACTTGTATAGGAATCAGTCATTTGCAATCAGTGACTAATTCGTCAAGCTTTTATGAGCTCAGATCAAGAAAAGTAGCTCCAAGTCTTGTGTACTTAATATCTTGGCTAGTAAAGACTGCTTATTCATTCTTAGTAGGGATTTTCCTTACTATGGCATTGAATTCCTTATATAATGGGCTTAGTTCTATGGTGTTGAATCAGAATACATGCTCTTGAGGGTCCCAGAATGACACAGCAACATTCAAGTGTTCACGACTGAGGTACACATGCTGGAATGTCTTAATGCATAGCATTCCATATGGTTGCAAGCTCTTCTAGTTGACCTTATCAAGGTTATGAAGGAAATGTGTAGTAATGCTGGTTTGGGTTTAGGGATTTTCAATAATAATGCCATCCTCAAGTAGGTCTTGGATCGTAGCTTTTAGTTTTCCATTACTTCAACAAGAAGATTCAATTTCGTGATCACTCATGTTTGAACATTATGTTCCTATACATTTATCAAGGTTAGCTAAATTAATGATGCATGATGTGTGACTACAAAAGAAAAGAGTGAGCATGTATGTATGGAGTGGATGCAAAAGTCTATAATGAAAGATGATCATTGATGCAAGAAATAGTGGTTAGTTCATGCTATCTATATATATGTTATGTATGCATGATTAATCTTAGAAAGTTAGTTAGTATTTCCTACATAATGAACAAAGAAATCATAAGCAAGCTCTCGCTTCCAACCTTATTTCTCCATGGGGTCATTCAGTTTCTTTCCTAGGTGGGTTTTGAACCTATAGTCATCTGGGAACTATGGTTTCGCTCTCAGAACTAGGCTATTTCAATTTATGTCAATCAGACCTAAAAGGTAAACTTGAGGAATGATGCCAAAATGTACTTAAGGTAATCATATGATGTCAATGTGGGGGTCAATTGTCAGGCTTTAAATGATGTCTAGAGCATGTATGCACCCATATGAATAAGGCCAAGGGCAATGGAAAGGAGATTGAGTTCTTACCCTATATTGATATTTGATATGTTTAACTGGAGTCATGAAAGTATCGTTCGATAGTTTACAGTTTGATTTTTTCAATATAAAGGCCTACAATCTAGTTAGATTCCTAACCCATTCATTTAATCTGATAAGAATAAATGGATGTTGCCTCATAGGTTCTATCATCGAGGGATGTCGTTATTTGTTAGTTTGCATAGACTATTCAAGCTAAGGTATATGATTCTTATCATTCCTCATGCTTTGGGCTCATACAAAGTATATGCGAATCACATGGATTTGAGCATAAACATTCTATAAAAACTAAAATTATGATATCATTCAATGATAAACACTAAGAGAGTCATGTCATTTATGGATACCATGTCAAATGGATAGCGTTAGGACAAGGAGAGCATGCACAGCTTGGTAGAATCCTAATGGATGTTACTACTGGCTTATCTATATGAGTTGAGTCAAGGTGAAAGGCCAAGGGTTCCTTTAGTGAGAATGCCCCCATATGACTAGGGTTACAGACTCTAGTCAATGAGTCTAGTAATCTTTTAATAAATTGGTCACCCTTTTTAAGACTTAAGTTATAAACTCTGGTCAGATGAGTCTGGTGAATGCATGAGTAAAGATTGAAGGTGATAATACCTATCTTCACCACCTTATGACTCAAGTGGAATCATGGTGGCAATGTCATTCAATATTATCGAAGTTTTAGGGACCAATGGTGCACGTGTGATGTGTAATGCAAATGTAGTGGTAAGGGGCTCTATACGATTGAGTATTGCATAATGAGAAATAGTCATTTTTGAGTTAATCTCTCTTACTTAGAAAGTCCCCAGTGGAGTCACCACTATAAGTAATCAGGTTTTTGAATGTGTAGGTGCATCTGCTCTCTAGTTGGCGAAAGAGCTTTTATGATGATTTCTCCCTCTAGAAAGTTTCATAAGGATCTTTGTGTTTTATTTTCAAGTGACATGGCAACTTTACTGAGTAGGAACAAGACATTTTTTTATATTTTATGGAGTCACCATCTATTTTTAAAAAATCGAGAAAAGAAAAGGACAACATCAGGGCACTCAACAAGTGTTGCCCCTAATAAAATTTTTTGGGTTCAGGGGATAGCATCTACTTTTTAACTATTTCTCATTATATGATATTCAATGTATAGCTACCACAATACTCTAGTTTTAATAATGATAGTTTGCATAACATTCACATAATACATCAAATAGTGGAAGATAATAAAGCTAAAACATCATTATTACATCGCTTTCCTAATAAAATACGTATCAAAGAAAAAAAGGATTGTGGAAAAGAAAATCTAGCTTATATATAATGAACTTGCAAGGTTAGCATAACTTGATTACATGAATAATGAGATAAGCAATGGACACTCAATCACTTGAAATAGTAAGCAAAGTGTACATAATCAAGCATGTTTGCAATGATTAGTTATGCTATGATGATATAAGGCATGCATGATGACATCATTGGACTGGGAACATGATGACTCTAATCTTAAATATGAAATTTTCACATTATTGATATTTACGGCGTGATTTCACATTTTGAAACTAGAGGATACAAAATAATGACGTAAGACTAGCAAAAATAGAGTCTAAATTATTCACATAGCATGCAAATTGCCAGTATCATCATGTAAGCATAATAATATTCATAAATGCTGGCAATAATAAAATAAAATGTAGTATGATAAAATAAATATACTAAAATGATTATGTGGTCCTCAGATTCGATTGAGCTTATGTGAGTTTTTAAGCCTTAGCTTTGAGGGATTATTAAGCTTTCCTCATCGAGAGGTTCAAAATGATGTGTAGAATAATGCTAGTTTATATACCTTTGAAGCATGCTTTGATAAAGATGAGGCTAGGTTTGGTAGAAGGGAGACCTAATAACCTAAGCAAAATGCAATGGGAGAGCTAAAACTATTTAGAAGCGGGTTTCCAATGCCTTCGAGTATATAGATTTTTGAGTGTATGTGTGTTTTCTCTTGCTCCCCCCTTTTAAATAGGGTATGGAGACACTTATTTATGAAACAAAATGTGAGGAAGAAGGGGGTATAGGTGTGGTCACACGTGCAACCCTAGGACGGAGAGCGTGGCCATGTGAAGTACGCTTGACTGCTAGCTTACATGCACTTTCACGCATTACGCACTTAATTTGGGGCTTTTCTAGGCTACTATAAGGTTGGTTCCTAGGGTTTTTGGGCCTTTTAGACACATTTTTTAAGTCTGTTTTGTATAATTTAGGCTCAATTTAGCACATGACACCTAGGGTTGTATATGCACACTTATAAGTGATGTGTGTTAATTCTCAAGTTGTTTTGGACTATTATAGGACCACTTTTGGAGGTTTGGGAGTCTTTTGAATGCATTCACAAAGTCTGCTTTGTCTGATTCGACTTTGATTTTAGTGCATGACTCCTAGGGGTGTTCATGGCTATATGCGCACTTATAGGCGATGAGCACTAATCCTCAAGTTGTTTTAGAGTATTCCAGGACCACTTATAGAGGTTTTAGAGCCTTCCATATGTGTTTTTGAAGTCTGTTTTATCAAAACTGATTTCCATGTTTCACAAAGTTGGGTCTCAGTATGATAAAATGAACACTAGTTCAATAAGCTGCATGTTCCAAGAGGAGATTCTAGAAATAAGCCTCTTAGTGTTCTAATAATTTGTATTTCAAAATATTAGAGCATAACTTAATGGCTCGGTGATCGATTTTGGACACTGGTGGGATCGGTTAAGGTTTTAAGGTTGCACACTTTAAAGGTGTTATGAACAAGTAAACTCTAGTCTTTTCGAAGATTCATTTCATTATTGGACCTTTTTAGGGATAGTCAAATATGAGGTATAACACAACCCATTAACTCCATCCAACCCATCCAGTACAAAATCACACTTTCTTAGAAGATCTGTTTATTACAAGGACAATTACCATCCTCAAATATAATATACATATTCTAGAACACCATGGTTTGATTATCAATCACTGACTGTTGAGGAGATAATGGCTTCATCATCATTGAATTTGCCCCCATGTTTCACACATAAAGTGAAAGGAACTAAATTGTTTGTAAGTATTTCTAAAATTCTACATTTATACTCCATTCATCCAATTTTATAATAGTGAAAAATTTAAAGAAATTATTTTGTGAACATATTAAAACATGGATGCTTGTTCTACTGTAGTATGAAAGTCTAAGATATATTAACTAATTTTAGCAAAGTTCTATTTTTTTTAAGTGTTAATAAGGATCATAGTTACCTAAATCTATAGCCATCACGCTTGTAATATAAGTAAATTTAAAGTGATTTTTTGCATATTTATGACACATTCTTCGAATCACATGTAGACAATTCCTAAAAACAAATTTCTGAACTTAGTCAGCCTCTTACTGAAACAGTGTGCATTTGGAACTCAGTAAAAATCCTCCTTACCGGTGGCCCATGTGTGATGTTTAGGACCTAAAAGAAACAACAAACAATGTTTATTTAGAAAATGGCATGGGGAAATAATGTAACAATACAACAATAAGTCATGCATGTTTATAGTCTTCTAGTTGCATAGTCTGACGTGCATTAAAGTCTAAGTTTATGAATGAATAAGGGAGGAGATTATATATGGACTTAGCTCCTCATTATGACTTGGAATCCATGCCACAACAGGACACCTTATAGCCATTCTCCGATTCCCTAGAACATATATTAGAGTTATACACAAACATAAGCTAGGATGAGGACACCCCTGAGTCTTAACCACTTTCACTTTTGCCACAACTTAATCCAGCAATTGAAAATGAGGCAACCATAAAGGAAAAAAAGTTCATGCTTTTCTCCTAACTCATAAGAGGGCCAGTGAATAGAATGGTCAGTGAATGTCAAATTTTAACATTTGCATGTGATTTGCAATGTGAAATGTGTCAAATTGTAATGCATAGTGGACCTAGCATCCTCAACCTTACATTTATATGCTTCAATATAAACTTAATGTCAAAAACATTCTTGCACATTTACATTTGACCGATGTTGCACTGTAAAACAAATAATGTTTCTCATGCTGCAATGTGTTATTATCTGAAACACATGCATTAAAGAAATATGAATTTGACAAATGTTGTGGTTGTACACAATTACAACATTTTATAAATACTAGTAAAATGAAATGCTTGGAATATGTTTAACAGTGCTATGTGTTGGCCATATGATACAGTACTACATCATCGCATGAAAAATTTTTTAATACACAATCTTTTGTATATTTGCTTCTAAAATTCAGGAGTAAATATGACTATATAGACTAATACAACACTTATAAGGATATTAAGATTAAGTAGAAAATTATTGGTGTTTAGTTCAGTTTCTTCTGTAAAAAAATATCTTGTCCTACACATACATTAAGGTTTAACTATTTAAGTTGAAATGACATAAATATAAGAAAATAATGTTATTTTTCTGTCATTAATTATGCAAAAGATTCCTAAAAAGAAGTTAGCAAAAATGACGCATCCCCTTTATTTTTTTTATACTTAGTCCTTCCCAAAGAGAACTTGAAATATATGGGCCAAATGGCATACAAATTAAACAAAATCCACTTGCATATAATACATAGCATGCTACACTAAGAGCATCAACATATTCCAATGTTGTATCTTCATCGATAGCTAATTAATTGAGGGAAGCAAATGTGGCAAGGTATTGAAATTTAAAGTTCAACTATAGAGTGTCAATCAACTATGTTTAGAACTTAGAAATATAATGCTTGTGTCCATGTTATAAAGACACATAATTTAAAGGACATATGTCATCCTATATATTGTTATTGCATTAGTAATACCATGCGGATCTTAATATAGTTGATAATTGTGCTCAAAGATTATGAATATGTATGTATTATGCTCATTATAAGATTGTGGAAGGTGTATTGTTCAATTGTTTTAAATAATTATTCAAGTTAAATATTTACAGTTGTACATGGCTTTAGAGTGTAATGTCCATGTTGTTTGAACAACCAAATAACTGTCATAGAAATACACAATGTGATCACAACACAAGTGATAATATGTATGCTAAATTAATCCTTTTATATTGAATCCATTAATGTATACATTATTTATTTTATTAAAAATAAGTACTACAATTGAATGTTGGAACTGAACTAAAAATAGGACAATACACTATAAATATAGGCACATACTAATTAACATTCCTATAACATTAGTATGCCAGTCAATAACTAGACACATTGATGCACTTATTTCAATTAATTTTCAAATAGATTTATGTATCATAAAGTTTTTCTATAATTATTGATAAACTTTCCTAATCCAATTTCAACCACTATATCATCTCCCAGAAGGTGGAACAATATATAGAGTATATATGGAAAACTTTAAATATAACGATGTGTATTAGTTGAAATGTTAGTAATTTTGTATAATAAACTAAGTAGTTATATCTCAGTAAGAGTTTTAGTTATGTATTATATGGAAAAATACAACTTACCTAAATTATACCATTATATGTAATCCCATGTTTGGAGCACTCCAAATGAAACCATAAAAAGCTCAGACATGAAACATAACAATATTAGACATATAAAAACATTAGAATGAATAAATCAAGGTTGTATTTCAAACCATTTCCATTTTACATAATCTATGGATTCTCAAGGTTAGAAATAATAAATTTTTAAAAATGAACAAACTTATTGCACTTTCACAGCAACAAGACATACTATCGTGGAAATTCTCATTTACAAAGTTGAGCATTCTTTATTGAACTTGCAAATGACATGATACAATGTAAACATTTCACATTCTAAATGCAGACATTGTGCAACAAGGCAAGGATGAAATTGTACTATTTATATAAATATGCAAGTTAGGAACAACATTATTGTCAAGATGTTCCAAATGCAACTTTTAAAACTTATATACATGCCCATATTCAGTTAATTTTTTAAAACACCCATTGAAAATTACAAAATACAGTTAAATAAGTTTAAATATGTCCATAGCACTTTTCCCCTATCCAATACATAGCCAAAGGATATAAACTATTGTACAATGAAATTTAACTTCATATAAAATACTTTCTTATGATTGTTATGTCATGGCAATATCATTCAACATAGGGGACACATATTACTCATTTCAAACCACTATTTTATACACTTACCATGAAATACAAGAGTGTATGGTAACCTTGAAATGATGGAGCCCTCAAGAAAATCATCTATGTATATAGGGCATGCAGTCTGCGAACCACCTGGTTGATATTCAACTTGGTAAATCATGCCATTCTAGACTCCTGCCATGTTTTCCATCGTCGCTATTTCAACTGGTTTATCTACCAAATTAAGTTCCTCATGCCCCATGTTATCATCATTTTGAAGCAATCCATAAACCCATTTAACTGAAGCAATAGCATCCTCCTCCTCAGCTTCCATGTCAAAATCACTAAAAATGCCACTGCCATCAATGTTCGTGTCATATCCACTATCGAACTTAAAAAGGTTACCACACTGTTCACTAGTGAAGCTAGAATCATCATCACTGCCATCATTGTTAGGAACTGAACTCACAATTGGTTCCATTTCTTCATCACTACTATCATCACTAAAGATGATCATTACAGTTTTAGGCACAACTTCTCTTCCTGAAGACATGGCTTAATAAAAATTGGTTTACTTTACTAATCAGTTAATTCAGTGTTAATTATTAATATTGTTGTTCAATTATAATTATAGACATTCTTCTTCTTGTTTGTTTTCCCATATAATTTTTTAGTAATATAAGGGAAGTCAAATTTTCAACACACATTAAACTTCTCACCATTTGACTTGTTTTCCAACACTTAATTTGACTAAATTTATGGGCTTTATTTATTACATTGTCTATAATTTATATAATAGAACCATATTATAAAACTTTATTTCATTTATTCTCTGTTTAGTATTGCATTATATGAGTTCTTATATGACATATTCCCATTGTCCTAATCTATTATGTGAGTAGGACAAAATGTTATTATGCAATACAACGCATCTTGTTATCTGGTATACTTAAAGAAATAAAATGTGTGTGATGATTACATTTAGATACACTTCTAATAAAGAGGATGAGATATGATGACAGTGCATGTTATAATGTTACTGCCCTACCACTCAATCAGCATAACGTGTGGTGCATGGCTAGGTAACATTCGTTGCATAATCAATTCAGATGCTTGTAACAACTATAATAGTTTACATTACACTTTTTGTACATAATGTTTCACAATAAAATACATATTTGTATGCACACCTCTAGGGAGTTTAGGGCCACATTTAAAAGTACTGTCTCGTGTTGTTAAAAAAATTAAAGAAATCAAGCTATGATGTATTTCAAGTTATACATATTATATAATCAAGCTTAAATAGTTATAATTTAATTTGATTTATTTGGCCACTATTAGTAATTTTTAAATTCATATATTCAAATAATTAGAAAAAAATAGTATTCCCTATCAAGAAATTATACCATTACTTTTTTTTTGTATTTACTTTGTTATTATTACCATAGGATGAATGTATGTTAAATTATCAAAAGGCTATTATTAACAAAGTAAATTTTACTTTGTAAAAAACAATGTAATGGTATACTATACCTTCCCTATCTATTATAATTTCAGAGAAAAAGCTATTAAACAATGAAATGAATTTATTTTTTAATCCCTAACAAATTATTAGACAACTAATCACTTTGATATATCAGCAAATTATTTTGATTTGGTTGCAATTAACTGCATAAAAAGCTATTGTGTCATAACCATTTTTTTCATTATTTAGTTGATATGATCTTTGAATAAAAATATTAAGTACAAATTAATTTGTACTTAAAATAATGGCACATTCTGCTACATATATACTTGTCATGTGTACTACATATAATATAGTTATACTATTTTTTAAATATATGTTATACATAAATAATTAAATTTAATATAAGATATTTATAATATTTTTAAAATATACTTTAAACTGAAATACTTATATTTAATAAATATTAGTTTACAATTAAACTTAACAAGACGTTAAATTACTACAATATTTTAGTTACATAATTAGTATTACATAAAATTACCTAATATTTTTTTTTTACTTATTAAAGTAAAGAGAAGGTACTTAATATTACTACTATTACTATTTCGAATTATGAATACATTGCTAACAACTATGTAGTTTTTTCAGTTAGTATAATACATATATAGTAGTTGAAATTATGCAATACATAATTACATTAAAATAATTTAAATTGTACCATACAACATTATGCATTGAATGAATAGAGCAAGCATGATAATAAAAAAAATAATTGGATAGGAGTGTGCAGTCCATATAACTTGCGTTGGAAATGTTTAAAGGCAATGTTTTGGTTGACAAAAAAAGTAACGAATTTGTATAGCCATAAGCATACATTGTATTGTAAACATGTATAATGTTGTTACCATCAATGATATTTTTTAGCAGTGCAGTCTTTTTCATACAATAAGGTTCAGTGAAGTGTATGAAATGTTTGTTAAGAAATAAATAAATCTTACAATAAGGAGAAAAAAATTACAACTGAACTGTAAAACATTATAAAACTCCAAAAAAGTACAATCATGTATTAAAGTGCTTACTTATAACAGTACATTCACTAATACAAAAGGAAGGAAAAGGATCGACAAATTAAAACATAAAAAAATAGTAATAAATCCAAATGCAAGCCTTACTATTAGGAACAACAAACAGATGTGGAAAAAAAAACTAAATTTGAACTACAAAATGTAGAAACTAAAAAAGAAGACACAATATAATAGTGGTTGGATGCAAACATGTAGAGTTAGAAGTTAGAACCAATGTATTATAGCATCACCTCGTCACACATAGAAGCAAGGTCTGCACGGCCTTTATATGCACAACTAAATTTTGAATCTTTAATTCCACCCCAAAAATCTTTGGAGTTATGGAAAAAAAATTTCCCTCAAAATCATATCCAAATGAATTAGTGGGAAGAAAATTTGGGGTGTACCATACCACAACATCATTGCTATTATTGTATATGTATGAAAAATAACCCCCACTATATAAATAATATGGACCCATGGATAATGTGAAGTTTTTGACATGTATCCTAGTCTCTTGCATAAAACCATGTAAGAAAGGGAATTATCTATTAAAATCAAGTTATTTTCAAAACAAAATACTGGCTCAAGATAAAACTGCCAAAAATTATAATCAATAGCCATCCTAGTAATAGAATAATACTTTGCCTCAACTAATCATGCAAACTGTGATAATAAGTTAAGGAAGGTATTCACATCTCCTACATAGTAGCAAAACAAATACTTTGTGCACATAACTAGGAACTTCCCTTTAATAAGCCCAACACGGTTGTAGAATAGCAAATCAATTAATGATAAAAACTACTTAATGCAACCATCCAGAACTCCTGCAAGCATTTGCAATAGGACCCTGAGCACATGACCAACTCTAAAGGATGACTTTTATATCATTAGGTCCATCACTAGATGCCAAGAACTAAAACCAATGTTAGGCGACTATGGAATCAACTCTGTTAAAAAGGACAATTGTCTGCAGAGATATTGAAAATAGTTATCCAGGAAATCATTGTCAAATGCAATATATTTTTGACGTAAGCCAATATATGCACAGTGATAAGGACATTATTCCATCAAATTAAGAAAATAATCATCATCTCCAACTGATAGTTTATATGACGGGTAATCATAGAAAGTAGTGCATATTTAGCAATGTAGCATATCAAGTACACATTCGAATGAACGTACAACATATGGAGAATGTCAATTGAAGGTCACACTAAACTTGTCATATAGAAAGCTGCACATAAGGATTATGTGAATTTTTGCATGTGAAAGCGGTTTGTGTAGAGTGTTTGATTTTTTAAGCATAATCTCCATTATTATGGGTGTAGAAACAAATTTTATGGCCAAATTGTTCTTTGTAAAAGTGACTTTTTGTGCTCAATTAAAGCATTTTTATAATACGCGAAATGCAACTATCACAACCCAAACTGAAAGGTACGTGACCGATACTAGGGAATGAAAATACATAAAGTAACTGAAACTCATAGTAAGTCTTAAATTTTTTTTAAGGTAAAGTACCAAAAAGGAACAACTTTAAAATAAAATAATATATATATATGTGTGTGTGTATATATATATATATAGATATATATGGTACAAAAGTACCAATTATAGTATTAAAAAATTAAAATATCTCTTACACCAATTAAATATACACAATTTAATATTCATATATATATATATATATATATATATATATATATATATATATATATATATATATATATATATATATATATATATATATGTGTGTGTGTGTGTGTGTGTGTGTGTGTGTGTGTGTGTGTGTGTGTGTGTGTGTGTGTGTACTTATAAAATTTTATTAACAATATATTTTTTTAACACCAATTTAATAAAAATAATTAAACTCTATAATCCATATTTACTATGAATAAAATGAAATTCACACTTAAATTCCTAATTTAATTTTATAATAAATATCAAAATTCAGGTGTTTTCAATCTTCCCTGCTTATAAAAATTCATCCTCGAATTTAAATAAAAAAAAAATACAAATGTTTACTAATGAAAAAGATAAGGGTACACCGCCTGCATTCCTGCCTCAATCTCCCACATGCAATCCTCCACCGCATGGTTGCTCCACAGTACTTTCACCATCAAAATATCTTTGGTATGGAGCTGATGAACTTGTCGATCCACTATCACCACTAGGTACTCTTCATACATTAAATCATCACTAAGCTCCACTGTCTGAGGTTAAAGGACATATGTAGGATCGACAATATATCTCCTTAATATAGATGCATGGAACACCAGGAGAATTCGAGATAATTTAAGTGGTAACACCAATTTATAAGCCACCTCTCTAACTCTTGAATGTATCTTAAACGGTCCAATCTATCTTAGAGCTAGCTTACCCTTCCTAAAAAATCTCATCACCCCTTTCATCGGAGACACTATCAAGAACACCATATCTCTAACTAAAAAGGATACATCCTTGCTCTTCAGGTCTGCATAACTCTTTCGTCTGCTGAATGTTGTCTTTAACCTTTGCTAGATGATAAGGACTTTCTCTGAAGTCACTTGCACCAATTCATATCCTATCAGCTGTCTTTCTCTAATTTCCCAACATAAAGGCGATATACACTTCCTACCATATAACGCTTCATATGGTGCCATCTCGATACTTGCATGAATATAATTTATATCACAAATATAACTTATATTATGATTAGATAATTGAAAACTATGTGATTGTGTAGTTAGATATTTAATTAGTTTATGAGTTTAAACATTGGTAGTTTATATTGTGATTATGTAAATACAATATGCACTTTGATAATTTAAAGGTTATTTGTTGTTTTAGGTTTTGACAATTGATATGAAACTACATAGTTTTGAGGTTATATAGTTATATTACTTTAGATTATATATTATTTAATATCAATTATAATTAATATTATATTTATTTAATTAGTTAAATATGATATATATTTACTTAATTGTTAATTTAAATTTAATTATTTAATATTAATATCGATGTTAATTTAAAATACAAATATAATTATATAACTTATATTGTGATTAGATAATTGGAAACTATGTGACTGTGTAGTTAGATATTTAATTATTTTATGACTTTAAATACATGTAGTTTATATTGTGATTATATAAATATAATATACATTTTGATAATTTGAAGGTTATTTGTGTTTTTAGGCTTTGACAATTAAAACTACGTAGTTTTGATATGAAACTAAGTAGTCTTGAGGTTATATAGTTATATTACTGCAAATTATATATTATTTAATATCAATTATAATTAATATTATATTTATTTAATTAGTCAAATATGATATGTATTTACTTAATTGTTAATTTAAATTTAATTATTTAATATTTCCCCAATATTAATGCTAATACTCATACTAACTTATAATTACATAATTTTTATTTCACTTAATTAATTTTTTTACTACATATTTATTTAGTATTGTATAATTTTTATTCTTAATATTAATCGTAATCTACATTAAAAAAAATGATTTGATTTTATCATAAATGCATAATCTTGTCATATCTAATATTTTGATATTAGTTAATACTAATTTAATTGGTATTATCTTTTCTTAATATTAAATTAACACTATAGAATATTTACTTAATAAATTACATTATCTTTATTTAATATTAATATTTAAATTAAATTATACATATTTAGTGCTACCACATAATGTTAATATTTAAATTAACAAGCTAATAAAAAAAACTCATATATATATATATATATATATATGATACGAGCATGTTCACGAACTCGTTCACGAGCCCATTAACGAGCCTATTCGCGAGTCTATTTGCGAACATATTGCGAACCTCTTAACAAGGTTGTTCACTAGCTTATATGAGTCATGCACTAAGATGTTTGGGTTCATCTCGTTTATCTTACGAGTTTCAAAATTTTGTTTGACCTCGACTCGTTTAACTTAACGAATGAGCTTTTACCAAGCCGAGCTCCGAGTAGCTTGCGAGCGGCTTTGTTCATTTATAGCCAAATCTACAAGTTAAGGGATTTTGGGACTGAAAGCATGATTATGGTGATGTAGATGATACTATAAAGACCCAAATTTTTTTAATTATTAATATTAAATGTGGTTTATTAAGTTTAATTATTATTTCATTTAATTAGTGCTAATATATATATATATATATATATATATATATATATATACACACAAAAGCTTTTTTTTTTTTCCCTTTCCTTCATTCTCTTCCTCTTTTCTTTTCTTTTCTTTTCCTTTCTCTTCCTTCCTCTTCTTTTTCCCCATACAGCATGACCCACCACCACCACTGCTGGTGCCAACCATCACCACTTCAGCCTCGCTGTCGCCACACTAGCCACTGCCATCCTTTCCCTTTTCTTTCCGCTGCCAATCGCTGCCTCCCTCTCTCCCACTTAGTCTCTTCATTACCAATGGGGAGAAGGGCACGTCGGCACCATTTCCTGCTACTCCAGCTACCACTATTGGTCTCAAATGACTCCCCCCCTTTGGGCTTCAAAAGCCCTCCATCAATTTCGAATTTCAACTCCGATAAGCCCCTTAATTTTGAGTAATTAAATTTTAGGTATTTTTAGTTATTTTGTTAAATTGAGCTTTAATTTGATTTTATTAGATATAGTTGTTATTTGGTGAATTGATGTAGAGATTGAAAGTTTACTAATTATAATTTTTATTTTTTTCAAAATTTTTCAAATTTTTTCATGTTTAGGTTACTGTTCATGGCACTGTTCCAAACCTAGATTGTGTTTATATTTTTATTAAATTCTATAAATTATGTAGATTAAACTTTGTGAAGGAAGTTTTGTGAGATTAGTTTTAGAATTTAAGATATGAATTTTTAAAGTTTATGTATAAATATGTATTTTTGAGAAATTGTTGGAAATTAATAAATTGTCACGACCCAAACCCAAGGGCACATGGCCGACAGTAGGGAATAGGAAAGCATAAAGCTACTGAAACCCGTAGTAAGTCTTAAAAGAAAAATGTAAAATATTTCACTTTAAAACCTCATAATAAAATAATTAAATCATAATACACATTATCAAACTGATTTTTCTCAATTCAATTAAACCATAACATCATGGTGCATAAAATAAATAAACATCATCAATTATATAAAATAGTATCTCAGTACATAAATCTTAATACATAATATCCAAATTTAAAATATACAGTTATACAGTTCTCTATTGCGGTACACAGATACTAATACAAATACAACTATATAGACCCACATAAGATAGTTGGTGAAGAAGCTACTCGGCGTAGAGAAGCAAGCCTAACAAAAGACTCCCAAACTCCTAAAAAAAATAAATTGATGGGAGTCAGACCTCACTGAGTAAGCTAATAAAAGAAATGAATACAGTTTGAAAATCTTCTTTAAAATAGGTTTTTATAAAAATATAATATATTTATAATTTAGTCAACTCATTTGATATACATATAGAAATTCATTTTTCAAAGGAAATAAATAAATATTTAAGTACCTTTTAAAACATGTCAATATAAAAACTAGGTAAAACCCAAGTTCTCAATTTTAACAGTCAATCGGCTCACTTATATCCAAGACTGTCGGATCCCGAGAGTAAAGCATCACCAGGATGCGCAGCTGTAGTCACATCACTTAATCCAATATCACTAGCAGTGTCTGAGAGTAAAGCATCACTAGACTATCGGCTCCAATGACTTAATAAATATTAATCTAACTATACTGGCGGTGTCTGAGAGCAAAGCATCACCAGACCTTCGGCCCCAGTACTTACTAAATAATCAAATATTATATTACTGACGGTGTCCGAGAGCAAAGCATCACCAGACCTTTAGCCCTAATACTTACTAAATAATCAAATATTATATTACTGATGATGTCCGAGAGCAAAGCATCACCAAACCTTCAGCCCCAGTACATATTAAATAATCAAATATTATATTACTGACAGTATCCAAGAGCAAAGTATCACCAGACCATCAACCCCAGTAATGTAATCAAATGTTTTGTCGATGCACACACGATCCTAATGAAACCTATAAGGTAGTCTGTTCTATCATAGTTTATTTAAAATAAATGAAATTAAATAAAATAATGAAAATTACAGTAAATAAAAATAAAATAAAATAAACTAACTGTAATTTAAATCATGCATCATTATTTAAAAGCACTTACTAGAATCTCATAAAATATATAATTCATCAAAATTTATTATGATTTAAATTGAAAGACCCGACACTCAAATCAAATATTAACTTACAAGATGAAGACGCTCCTCTGATACATCGTGTCTGACCTCGAATGGTAGGCGCAACTGAAGGAGTGGCTAAAAGACAGAAAATGAAATGACAATCAGAAAACAGAAATCCTAACTTCTAGAATTTCTAAGGAAGACTCAACTTATAATTTAAAAATTAGGATTGACCCAATGTCACATTTTATGATAAATCTACCGAAAATTTGACAGAATTTTTTCTGTAAAACGGACATCCCTCTACCAAAGTAGAGTCAATCCTGCAAGCAAATACACTTCTAAATTCACATAAGATCAACACCTCAGGTTGGGATCTCAAACTACTCAAATCCCCAATCGAGGTTCACAATCCACCAAAAATAAATAATTTAGTAATAAATATTTAAAATCATTAAAAATCCATAAAATACCCAAAAGCCACAATTTAATTTATTTAAATAATAAAACATTAAAACTAATTATTTTTTCAAATTAGATAATAAAATCCCAATAATTTATATAATATTAATAAAATCCAATTTTACAATTATTCATCATAAAATAGTCAAATTCACATTTAATTATTTAAATAGTTTAAATATATTATAAAATTAATTAAAAATCCATTTAATCACAAAATAATAAATAATTTAATATTTGAATATAATTTTCAAAAATTATAATTAATTAGTTCAAACAAGTAATTAATTTATAAAAATTATTCTAATACTCTATAAAATTCTAAAACCATTTAAAATATAATTTAACTTTATTTTCAACAAAATTACATAATTACCCCAAAATTCCAATATTCACATAAACATAATAATTCCTCAAAAATAATATAAATTTACTAAAAATAATTTTATTAACACAAAAATTACTAACTTAATATACTAACACTAATTACTCAAATTTCCAACCAAAAGTAATTAATTAACATAATTTACAAAAATTACAATTTATATTATTAAAATATTCAAAAATACCCATAATTAAAATTAACTAAAATAATTTAAAATAAAATAAGTACATATAGATCAGCTCAAAAATTAACCAAATATTAAAAATAAATTAAGCACAAATTATATTAATTAACTAAAAATTAAAATAAACACAATAACTAACAAACAACTAACAAATAATAAAGAAACAACAAGGAATCAACCTAACAAAAGCAACTAAACTAACCTAGAACTCACCTAATGCAGAATTCTAGGAGAGGGGAGGGCTACTGCTGTTGTTGTTCTATTGATGTCGCTGCTTTTGTTATTGTTGTTGTTATCGCTGTTGTTGTTGTCGCTGTTGTTGTTGTTGTTGCTGCTGCTATTATTGTTGTTGAAACAGCAAGAAGGAAGAAGAAACAGGCAGTGGTGCTGCTGGGAAATGAAGAAAGCAATGTGAGAGAGGGAGCAGAAGGGATAATTTGGCGTGAAGAATGGGAAGAAAAGGGGAAGTGGTGGGGTTGGTGTGTTTTAATATATATATATACACCCACCCAACACACATACATAAACATATAACACAATAATAATCATAACTCTAGTTAAAAAAAAATAATGCTATGTAAATAATACTAATCAATAACAATAATGCTATATAAATAATAAATATATTAATGGTTTCCAAATAGAATTTTAAATTTAGTAATTAAATATAACAATTTCTAATTTAATAATAATAACAACATACGATAAAAATTATTAATAATGTTGCATACCTCAATATTTAATTAAATAAAAAAATTTGGGTTATTACATAAATTATTTAACTTTAATTAAAATTGTTGTTAATTATTTTGCTTTAGAATTTTGATTAATAAAAATATGAAAAAAAAATTTTATAATTTTTTTGCAATTTTAATTAATAAGTGGTAATTTTGGGAAAATATATGAAAAATAAGTTTGTTTATTATTTTACAAGCTTAAATGAGCATTTTATTATTTTTATGATACAATTGAGTGATTTTGATAATTATTTATAAATTTATGCTATTTTAATTATAAAATGGAATTTTATTCCATTAACGGATTTTATTATTAAAATATTATTATAAACTAGAAATTTTATTATTTATTTGGAAAATAATTTCTTTAATATTTTTATAATATATTTTGGTGATTTGAGAAAATTATATTATTTATATACATGTTGTGAATTGTGGTTCTCGGTTGGGCATAAGTGTAGTGTGGGGCCCAACTCAAGTTATTGAGTTGTGAGATTGTTAGAAGTGCTATTTTTATGCAGGAATGACTCTATTTCGATAGAGATATGTTCGTTTTATAGAAAAAACTATACCGAATTTTCGGTAGATTTCTCTTAAAACGTGATATCGATATGTGTTAATTCTGAGTCTGTATAACATAACGTCTTAGATCGAGTCAACCTCATCATCTCATGATTTTATTAAATTTTGAAAATTTTATGAATTTATTTATAATAAATATTATTTATTTTAGAGAACTCCGGGACCAGAGTTGTAGCATTTGGGCAGCAAATGACATGTGGCCAAGCACACTCAACCTGGAAGTTGATTTTATAAAATGTGTGTTATGATGATTTTGACTATATTTTAACATGATTTAAATAATAATGAAATGATTATATGAAAAATTTATGAATTTATTTGTATTGCTATATGCATAATTATTTTTTTATTTATCATGAATAGTATTTGAAGAATGCCTTATGGAATTCCTTTTATTCTGATTTATTTGTTTATTTATTTATTATGATTTAGATGTTTTGGAGATAATGGTAGAACGTGCTACCTGATGGGTGTTACAAGCACTGCGTGCGCACCAGTAATGATTAATTTGATGGCCATCGATTTATTTATGAGCCTTGGTTGAGCTTTGCTCTTTGGGCAAGATTTGTGAAAAATGTGAGCCCTAGTTGGGCTTTGTTTTCTGCGCAGATGTGTGGTTATTATTGAACCCTGATTGAGTTTGCTCTCTAGGCAGAGGTATGATACTGGTTGGACCTTAGTCGAGCATGTTCTCTAGGCGTCAGTGATCATTTGGAATAAAAGACCAACTGTGACTGGACCCTGGTGGAGCTTGCTCTCTGGGACTGACATTCAATTGGAATAAGTAAGCCAAGTGGCTATTAGAATTTAGTGGTCTAGGTGTTCTACCAAATTTTCCTCTAAAAGAATAAATTTATATGATTTTGTAATAAAGTTTTATATTAAAATAAATGATTTTTAATATTTATGTTTTTATTTATTTTACTTTATTTTAATTTTATTTTCAAAAAGGATTTTAACAAATGTTTTCAAACCAGCATGCATTTTATAAAATTGATTCATTTAGTGAGATCTGATTCCTCTCAATTTATTTTTTTAGCACCTCATAGTCAATCTAGCACTGGTTGTCATTTGAACTAGGTTTCTTCTTCACTAGATGCATTATATATGTCTATTTGATTTGAATATTATGTATTATTGATATTATGGATTTTTTTTTGTGTTGAAATATTGTTGTAATGGAGTAAATACTCATGTATTTGATATTAATGATTTTATTCATGGTTTTATTGTTAAGTGATTGTTATTTATTTATGAAAAATTTAAAGCTTACTACGGGTTTCGATTGTAGTTTTACATTCTCATTCCCTAATGTCAATCATGTACCTCTGGATTCGGGTCATGACATGATTAGTTAATGGAAATATATCAAGTGTTTGTGAGAGAGAGAGTGTGTAGATGAAAAAGTAATGAAATTATAAGGACTTAAATGATAAAGTTCTAGGGACTTAATTATATACTTTTAATATAAATTATGGGCATTTTAATAAATTTAAATTATTTGCTTAAGTTGATACTAGCATGGCGATACACATCATTAACAAATGGGTCCAACAAAAAAGAGTTAGCACTCACACTACCATATGTCAGTTAGAAGTACTAAAATGTTTTGGTTAATTAAGAGTTCAGACATTTGATTGTAAAAAAAAAAAAAAAAAAGTTAGACACTCAAATAGAAAAAGCTAAAAGTTCATACACCAAATTTGCAGTTTTTTCAAAAAAAAAATTCTATCAAAATAACTAATCAGATCTTATTTTCATTCAAAATAACATTGATTTAATCAAAAGTAAGTATTTTTTTTAGTTTCATTTGTAAATGAAATCTGGCAATCGAGAGTTTAGTGTAACCTCAATATTAGATAAGGAGTTTCACGTGAGTAATTAGATTTTTAGGACGATGATGGGAAAATGGCTAAATTTTAGAGATGGTGAATGTAAATAATCCTAATTGATTACAATTTTAATAAATTTTAAAAAAAAGTATAAATTTTTAATAAAATTATGATTAAAATATTAATTTAATTTTTATTAAAGATAATATAAAGATTGACCTAATTAAAATAGGAACATACTTTCAATTAAATTAGATATACATTTTAAATAATTTAATTTAATCTTTATAATAAATAAAATAGAAGTTAACTTAATTAGAAGAAAAAATATGCTTTCAATTAAATTAAATTACATTTTAATTAATTTAATTTAATTTGGTTAGTAAATAATTAAATTATTCAATTTTTATATGACAATGAGTGGATACTTTTTTATAATTTTATCTGTCTTCGTGTGTTTGTGTGTGTATATACATATATATATATATATATGTGGAGTGAATTGAAATTTTCTGAAAAACTAATTTGGACTAATTGATCAAGCTAGTGGACAAATTGGCTAAACATTTCATTTATAAACTAATCGACTATCACGTCTGGATTCAAAGAATAAATTGCTATTTTAGCCCAAAAAAATATAAATTTGGGGGTTTAAAATAAAAGTTCAGAGGTTATATGGATAAAAGTAAAAGTTATAGCGCTTGAACGGTTAATCATACAAAGTTTAGGGTTGAAACGTTGCATTCTGCCAAAGCTGATCCTTGTCCGCTAAGGATATGGATTCTTGAATCCTCTGTCTATATATAGCGAGAGAGAGAGAGCAAACCAACCCAGCCGGCAGCCACCAGCCATCAGGTCGTGTTTGGTGCCATTGTTGTGTCTATCACGATTTGATTCGCTTCCTAGCGGCTGGCTATCTTCAATTGCGGTTTGTCTATCTCGATTTGATTTGCTTCCTAGTGGCTGGCTATTTTCAATTGCGGGTTTTCTGTCTCGATTTGATTTGCTTCCTAGCGGCTGGCTATTTTCAATTGTGCATTGCTCTATTCTGAGGGGGTGTGATGGTGCAATCATCTTCAAGGTCCTTGATTGATTCGAGGACAATTATTCCAGTTCAAAGAAAGAATAACAAGAAGCAGAAGCAGCAGCAGCAGCATCCGCTACTTGATTTTGAGGCGGTTTCTTGGATTTGGAGCGCACGCTGCTCCGAAGATTCAGTCACAAGGTTGCCAAATGACCTTATATCTAAAGTTCTATCGTTTATGACATTAAAAGAAGCTGTGAAAACCAGTCTCGTCTCACCTAAATGGAAATACCTGTGGACGACTTCTGCTGCTCCAGCTATTTTTCACTTCCGTGCCTCAACTTATAAGAGCAGGAAGGGAAAAAATAACCCAAGATTTGTCGACGTTGTTGCTAAAATCTTGAAGCTTCATCGTGCTCCCACTATTCATGAACTCAAGATTTGTCTGGACGATGTCGACCGAACCACCACCGAAGATGAAGTTGAAACTTTGTTTAAAATTATTGCTGAAAAAAGGATTACTAGTCTTTGGTTAAGCTTAAGATTTGTCCGCTGTGCACATTCTCTGCAGTACTCACTTGGTTCTTCAGGCTTCGGTTCTGTGACTTCTCTGCACTTGGAGTTTGTAGATATATCTACCCAGTCGATTGAGTGTCTGTTATCCAATTCTCCACTTGAAGAGCTATACGTTAGCTATGCTCGTTGTCGTGGGCCTCTTATCAGAGTTTGTGGTCCATCTCTCAAGCTAAAGCACCTTCATTTCAGGTGTATTCATGGCATCCGATCTATGGAAATTTCTGCACCATATCTCATATCCTTCAGCTGTGTTGGGCAAATGATAGCTGTGAGTTTTAAGGATGTCCCTTGCCTTGTTGAGGTATCCTTTGGATGCGGGGCTATTGAGAGTTTTGTTCGTCTCTTACGTCCTTATTCCAGCATTGTTTCTCAGCTGGAATCGCTTATATTGGACATGGACTATCTACGTCGCTCCTTTGAGAGCATTCCCATATTTAAAAATCTCAAGCAATTACAGGTAATGAACCCAAATCTATGTGGGCACAATGTCGAAGAAGGCCTTCTGTGTTGCCTCCGCTTGATGGAAGCTTCTCCTTCCTTGCTTAGAGCATCGGTGCAATTGCCGTCGGAGAATGAATTGGCGCTTTATCCTGATAAGTGGGAGCTCACCCGTCTTCCAACACTGGAGGCTTTCACTACCCGTTCAAAGCATCAATGCCTCCGGGAGGTAGAAATCGTTGGATTTAGGGGTAATCCTTTTGATACTGACCTTGTTACATGCTTTGCTAAGTATATTGATGTTGGGTCAGTTGGGAGAATAATAATAATCAATCCCAATGGATACAAGTACTCTGACCTCTCCAGAATTCGTGCTCGCAAGTTGCGGTCCCAACTAACCCAGTCAGTTGAATTGGAGATACTCTAGTTCTGATGCTACTTATCAAGGCTTCTAACTTTGGTTAATTAAGAGTTTATCTACTTGTAATTGAGGAGAGTAACTCCTAATTTTTCTTTACGGGGATGCTTCTAATCTTCAGGGTTATTTGATTAAATATTGTGTTGGAGTACTGTGGTTGTTCTTCTTGTTGCGATTTCTGTTCTATATGGTGGGTTTGCTTGACGCCTATGTTGCCTTTAGCTATCTAATATATGCCTAACCTCCAAGCTTGGATCTCCATAAATCAGAGTAGTGCTTGTTCATTTTTACGTAACATTTCTGTGTTGTATCAGATTATACTGATTCTACATATGTCTCCTTGTCCCTTTGTTGCTTTAAATATTGTCGTCTGTGAATCTGTACATGATACTAAACTGGTGCCTCATGCATTTCAATCCATCGGGCAAACAACCATGGCGGAATTTGGATGTCGGAGAATGTTTAAGCCTGGTTCTACTTGTCTGTGTTGTATCAGATACTTTATTTAAAAATCATTTTTTTTACATTTATATTTTCGTTTTTCATATCTCATGTCCATATTCGCACTACCTAACAATTTACTTCAAGTATAATTATGGTGGATTTATACTCAAACAGGAAAGAAAAAAGAAATCTTTAATTCTCCCCTAAAGATAACAACCTCCAATGTAACGGCAACAGTTAGCGGAAACCACAGTTCTCTTTATACCCGTAACTGAAAGCAACAAATTTTCAGAACTCCATAACTTGGCGCCTCCCTATCTCTCTCTCTCTCCCAAAAGTAAGAAAAGCTCTAAAACTTTCTTCTTCTTTCTTCTACTTACACAACAAGTTTAATAAATAGTCAGCATGATACTTAAAAATAGTATATTTTCTAAATATTATGCATATACGATACAATCAAAATAATTTATTATTTGAATACTATAAGTATATGAAACTCAAAAATAGTATCTGAAACCTATAAATCTCACATACTATATGAATACTATTTGTATCTGAAAATTCATAAACTCATCAGATACTAAAAAACAATATATTATCTGAATATTGAGAAAAAAAATAAAAGATAATGAAAAATAATAAAAAATAAAAAGAAATAAAAAAGAGAGAAAATAAAATTAAGAAAAAAATAAAAACTTAAGGATAATAGGCAATGAAAAAGAATAAAAATAAGTTTTATAGATTGTTCTGCTCATGAACTTTTCTTATGCATATAGATACACCCTTATTTCTTTGGCTTATTTGGTTATATGTTCTTTGATTAGTTGATTTCATAGGTGGACAATCATCCTTTTTTCTTGAATATTAATATAATTGCATATATTTATTCTAAACGTGGAAATGGATGCACATCAAAATAAAAATATAATTTGAATATTCTCTCTAATATTTTCCTCCAACAAAAAGTATATTTTATGAATATTATTCGTATATGATACAATTAGAACAGTATATTATCTGAATATTATAAGATTTTAAAACTCAAAATAGTATCTAAAACTTAAAACAGTATATGAAAATTAAAAATAGTATCACAAACTCATAAATATAGTATACTTTTTAAATATTATATGTATGTGAAACTTCAAAATCGCATCAAATACTAAGACAGTGCATTTTCTGAATATTATTTAAATATTTTCCTCCAAATAAAAGTATATTTTATGAATATTATGCGTATCTAAAACTCAAAAAAATATTTGAAACTCAAAATAGTATATAAAATCCAAAACAGTATCTAAATATGATCATTTAAGTAAGTATTTATCGTTAGCAAAATATCAAAGAAATAGTTGGCCTTGAATAATAAATTTTAAATAAAATTGTATTCAATTAATCAAAAGAAAAAAAAAATAAAAATAATTGATATACACATATTAATTATTTTGAATTCAAGTGTCCATCTTTTTTTAAATACATGAACTTAAAAAAAATTTTCATTTATTTCTATTTTATTATTTGTAGAGTTTAGTTTATTTTCCACGTATAAAATGAAAAAAAAAATCAGCCTAATATATATATATACATATACATATATATCCCAATTTTGTAATTTTCCCAATATAATTTGACCCTCCCAACCATTCATAACGGCTCCAACGACACACACCACCATAGCTCTCTCTAAGTAACAGAACAAACGCATTTTTTAAAACTCATAGCTTTGCCGCCGCCTATCTCTCGATCACCAAAAACAACCCTGCAATCATCTTTGTTAGTTGGTTTTAGTTCTTTAATCTCTGAGAATTGGATTTATACTTCTTCCTATTCTGGTTGCTTTGACTTTCTTGGGACTTGACCTCGGTTACCCTTACCCTCATTTGACACTAATTCCATCAGAAAGAAAGTAACGGGTGAGTGCCGCAGAATTCTTTCACAATGTTTGCACATTTTCTTTACTTTCTTGGTTCATCTAAGAAATCTTTTGTATTTTCTTTACAAGTAGACAATATGGCGTTGGATTTATATCGAGACTGGGGTGAAGGCAATGATATGAACAATCAAGAGATGCGAGATCTAAGACGTCGCTTGAAAAGATGCAATGGCATAATCATTTCATCATTTGTGGAATTACAGGGTCTGCTAAAACTGAAAATTAAGGCAGCAACAGTTTATCTCTATACAAGGAACGTGGAGGTGAGATCATTGGTTGAAAAAGCGATTAACGAGCATAATCTTTTGATACCCAACAAAAACATGAAGGTCCGTTTCTTGGACTTGAGTGATGTTGATAATGGTGGGAGGACGACGCAGCGGTTTACATGGGAAGTAATATCAAAGTATGTGTTGGACTATTATGATGCCAAAGAAGCTTTGTGTAAAAATCCAAACGATATTGATTTGGGTTTGAGATATGTCTATTGCAACGGGCGAATGGGCAATATTTTGGCAACACAGCTAAAGTGGGATCATATCCTGACAATGGCTTGCCAGATTTTGCCGATGCTTGAGATGTGCAAAACTGGTTGGCAAGGGTGTGTTTGGATTTCATTTGAAGCTGCTGATGCAGTGAGAGCAGCAGCTTTGCATGTTGCTGAATTTTATGGTCTCAACTGGCGGTTTATTGAAAAATCTGTGGGACTTGAGAATTTGTATCAAATCTTAATGTCAATAGAGAATATCCCTTCACAATATATAGAGATGGATAGAGAAAGGGAAAAGAGGGATTGGATCATGAACAGTTACAAGGGAAGAAAATTTGTGCTAGTAAGGAATGCTGAGCAACTGCTGGCTATTCAGCCTATGGCCATAATGGCCTATTTTCAAGGCACAGCCGTAATTCCACATGGTCTTAACTTGGACAGTGAACTAATGGAAGTCATGACGAAGCAAGGTATAACCTTCTACCAGGAAGTTAGCAACACAAGAGGCTATAGCCCTAACCCTTCAGCTCCTTCAATTGACTCCCTAAAAGATTTGATGGCCATAATTGATACTAGGACAGCAGGAGAGCTAAGTGAAGCTAAAAGTTATTTGATATCACCTCTTTTATACCAGGAAATTCAAGAAGTCATTGTAGAAGAGTGCTTTTCACGGGATATTAAACTATCCTCCACTAAACTTCGGTACATGTTCATTTGATTTTGGTGATTTTGGCACTTGATTTTTAGGCACATCTATGTGCAGATTTAGCTAGTTTATAGGCCTTTCCTTTTGCGGGTACATGGTCATTTGATTTTGGCACTTGATTTTTAGGCATATCTATGTGCAGATTTACCTAGTTTATAGGCCTTTCCTTTTGCGTCAGTATTTGTTGGTTGTCGTATTTGTCCATGATAACTTTTCTCTTATAAATGTCATTGCTGCAATGAAGTTGCTGGTTAATAGACACTGAAATTGATGACTTTTTACAAGTACTATAGCGTGGCTAAGTGGTAACCTTATGCATCAGCTAACTGTATCAGTTGGAAAAGTTGCTACAGGGATTCAAGCGGTATCCAGCTGCGAAGTTTAAACTTTTCAGACACATACTATACCAACAACGATATTAATTCAAGATTTAGATTTTTCTATAGTGGAGATAATCGTCCATAACGACAGATATTAGTGCACAATCTGATGGATCACTAAAACCAACTCTTTATAGGAATCCCGTTATTTACTTGCAACCTGAAAAACCTGACATCATAAAAGAAAAAAAAAATTTATAAGTCAATTTAGTAATGAGAGATTCTTTCTATTTGTGTCAACTATCTTTAGTCCCATGGATTTTTCTCTTTTGGTTAGGGCACGAAATGCAACTGGATCGTGCTTTCACAAATTAGTACAAGCAATAGAGCAAGATCTAATTGATCTTTTTGATTATTTCTCTTTTTCTTCAAGGATGTTATTCTTTTGATTCCATCCCAAAGTCGAGCACAGAGCAACTATTACAAGATCTCTGTGGATCTATTTTATCGCAAATTTAAATCGGACAGCATTACTTGAAGAATTTTGATTTGAATGATCGATTACAGTATCAAATATCATTTCCTTGCTCAGATCCAGGAAAAAGTTCCACCATTCTATGATAGCCCAAATCTACCTCCATCCCCTGATCTCTTTCCTTCAGAATTGGGCTAATAGGATCCCTAAGTCTACTGTCAAAGATGAGTACAACTGAAACAAAATTAAAGACGTATATTGGCATCCGAATGTTAACTGATTTCCTGAAGCCATTAACCTAGACAAAAATATAACCAGGACAGCAACCACTCCTATCTCATGCAAAAGCGATCTCCATAACAACTGAACAGAAAAAGCAACATAGTGCAGAATCTGGAGGCAAATGAAAAGATGAAATACCTGTGGAGAATTATCAATAATGGATACTTTTGCAAGATCAACACCGAAAACTGTCAAACCTATTGTATAACTTCCATCAGTGATCATTCATGGCTCATGGTACACCCGACGAGATATAAGCTTTTTGTCAGGTTCCAGCACGTTCAAAAGCTGTGGCTAGCTGTAAAGATAACAGCTTCAAACATATCTGCAGCCTTCTTCAAGAATGTATGCTGGTGAGGCATCTGTTTGGTTTTCACAGTGTGCTCTTCCAAGCTAAAAAAAAACACAGTAAAGGTGAAGTTTGCATCATCACAATGTTCCAATGTAGTGTGGACCAGAGTTTCTGCACATTAAAAATATGCTTCATATTTATGTATGAAAATCGCTCCAGTGCATTGAAATCCTTTCCTATTTCTGGTAAACATGAGATAGGATGCAACACAAGTAATAAACCCAGAAGAAGCTATTACGAGCCATAAATACCTTGGAAATATCACAAAGTTTCAGAAATCTCATGAACATCCAAAATGGTTCTCTAAGTCCCCCCACTTCAACAAAACCTAATTCAGGAGATTAAAAAAATAAACATCCGCATCTTACCGCAACAATATCTAACACTCATCAATGATTTCAAACCTCCTTATGTCAGTCTAATTTTGATCACTTCGTGAAACTTGAACAACAGGTGCACCCTGAACTCTAACTATTTGGTTAGAAACAAGACTTACAAAGCAACCTCACAAAGAAAATCTCAGCAAGCAAAATAGGAAAAGACACACAAATTTGAGAGAAAATATCTCAAAGACACCTCTCTAAACTTTTAAATCTTCAAATATATAACATACATAAAGTTACAAAGGAAACTAACTATTACAACTACTACTACAGACTTGCTACCTAATTATGAGCTGATTTTTTTTTTTTCAGCCCCACCACAAGTTACAATCCATTCTAGGATTTTTTCAATCTAGAACATTCGCAAAAGAATAAAATAAGAGCAGCAGCTCTGTTGCTAGAAAAAAGGCAAAAAGTATCTTCATGTCTCTAGAAAAATCTCAAGACTTCAACAGATTTTCACTCTTCCATTCCTGCAACTACAGTCATAGCTAGACAGCATGCTTAACATTGTACTTTCCTGAACGCAAAAAACTACAGTATGCTATTTTTGCAAGCTTCAGATAATTTCTCTATATCCCTACACCGGCAGGGTGCATATTGATTGTCATAGAAGCTAAATGTTAAGTTCAACTTCAATAGCAGCGGCCACAGTTGTTTGCACTGCACAATTTTGGGATGTTAATCTGCCACCCCCCTATCTGGTATTTAATACATTGACTTGAGTGATAATATTAAAATGCTGCAGACAGACAACGAGAGGACATAATTGAAATAACCAAAATACTGGGTTGAACGGAAAACTAAGTTAATCAAGCAAAACAAAGGAAAGGTGCAAATAATTTATTCTTACCAACCAAATCAGGTACTAAGGTTATAGACTTCCTTGCCCAAGACTCCTTAGGAGGCACAGAAGGAAGAATAGTTCAGGTAAATTTTTAATAAAAAAATTGAGGATCAAATTCTTCTGCTTGATATGACTCGGTGTGATAATGGCGTGTTGCAACTCCAACGGCTTCACAAACTGCTTTACAGGTAACTCTTGTTTACGCTTGCAGCTATGGCAGGGCAGATTGTTCAGCAATTCAACCAGGTGCGAGTTGTTATAGCCCAAACGCTGTCCGCGATCATGCTTCTTATGCCTTCAATGAGTACCGCCGGAAGAATCCAATTCCTCCGGAACAGCACTATTTACCAGCGCTAAACCAAGTAATGTTCTCGTCCACAAACATTCATTCTTTTCATCTTCTAGATTTAAGAACATATCTAGTCATCGCTTCTGAATTTTTCTTTTTTCTTCAAGTGATGATTTAAGCAGAAAAACAGAGAAACCCTGCTTGTTCCCAAGCAGCTTCCTCCCTAATACAAAATTTACCTTTCATTTATAAATAATTGCTTAAAATTAAAGATTCAGTTACTTAAAAAAGCTTTTCATGTGAGATTTCCTGCCTTGGACATCTGCATATTGCAGGCAATGGAAACTGTCACTATCCATCAGCCTCATCAACTCCAAGGTAATCTTTCTTATTCCTGTACAAAACCATTCTCTTTGCAAAAAATGGTATGAATATAGAACTAATTCTTACTTCCACGAATGCAGCATAAGTCCATCGGTCAACCCAACACCGACCATGCCCAGTCCTACAATCACCACTCCAACTATGATGACTCCGCCACCGACAACCGCACCAGATGGACCGACAGTTTTCGGAATGGTGGAACCAACACGTCTGCCCAGCTCAGCCACTTGCATGTCATGCAGTTAACTTCTCCTCTGTTCCATAACAGCTATTATGGGATCACTTCTTGCTGCACGTTGACCCTGAGCATATGGAATTAAGTTTACTGCTCCCTGAAAATGAGGCGGCAGTAGCCATGTTTCCACAACAGACTCTATCAGTTTCTAAGCAGGTAGTGAGAATCAACATCAACGTGTTCTCTCAAAGCCTCATTGCTGCCAAACAGTCTATTTGATTGCTGCTTCTGTGTAAGCATAATAGTAGATTATGAAGTACAAACCAAATGAGGAAGAGTTTACTACATCTTAGGTTCTTCGAAGGAAAGTTCGATTAGTTACTGTCTCTTCAGATTTCGCACAACAAATTATCAGATGAGTTTCTCTGGTTTAGAGCTACTTATCCAGATAAGAAAGATGGACTCATTATTAGCTACCGCATGAATTTATTTATGAATGAGAATAGCAAGAGCACCATAAGTGGTCAGAAGCAAAAATTTGAACTAAACATTGTTTCCTAAAAAAGAATAGATGAGACTAATAACTGATTCATTGGAACTGGTTTTGACTACAACAAGCCCAGCCACTCACAAAATTGATTTTGGTCTTTCACCTCGCACACTCATAGTATAGAATTGATGTAAAGCAACAGCATACACAAACAAATTACAAGTTTATGCTCCATGCATATAAGGAAGGCAAAGCACATTTGGAGATAAAGGAAACCGGTTGGAGCTAAAATCAAATGTATTCAGAATTCAAAGGCAGTGGCACAGTATTGGTCAATGGTAATTATAGCCGGTCTATTGATACAAGCTTAAATTCTAGACATTTTATTATTTCATTAAAAGAAATCTATCTCTGAAGAACATGCAAACAGTAACTCATGCTTGTTTGCTTATGCTTTCATCCTATCTATGATTTCACTACTGTACCATAGATTAATAATACAGATGCAATTAAGTTCAGATTAAGAACAGGCATGAGATAATAAGACAAATGATGGCTGAGGTTGCAATAATTGAACCTTGTTCAAATGCTTTCTGCAAATTGTCTGCTCGTGAAACATGCTGGAAGGCCGAATAGGCTACAACCACTAAACCAATAATAGCACCTTCTTGTGTTCCTCTGCCAATTCAAAATGACAAACTGTAACATAAAACAGTAAAAAAGAAAAGAAGTAACAAATTTACCTGCCCTCACATGACGCATCTGCTCACCTCAAGTTCATTAGTTGATAGGGAGCCACAATTACCAAGAGTAGTACCAGAAATGGTAACTCAAATTCACCCAAGTAGGAAAAAAAATTCCTTGTCAGATCAGAATCACTGACATTTCTTCATCATATAGTTAATCATGAAAAGCATAAGACTAATTGCAAACAGCACTAAGCAGTGCAGGACAGCACAAGGGGTAACAAACAAAAAGTACATCCACCTGGGTGCTTGCCAAATTAATTAGCTATTATAGCAAGACCAAAGTACAATTTGAGCAATTAACAACATCAACCACAGCCAAAACACATGTAGTTAGTAAATATCATCCAAGTAGTTAGCAACAGAAGTTACCAGGAATTAAGAAGAATACACGGACGAGCAGTGCTGTGAATGCTGTCCAAATGCCATAATCACTCCTACAAATACCAACCTCGGAGCTAATAATGCAACAAGAAAGCAAATTCTATTGTTCCTTACAATAATTTTTTTTAAAAAAAAAACACTTAATCCAAGAAATGACAGTTGATGGAGACTGCAAAGAGTCGCCATGATTTTTGTCTCTATGGTAATTGGCGTTTTTTCTGTGCAGTAGTCTCTGCTTTTGCAAGCTAAAGTGGAAGGTGAACAGAGGATGCATACGGTGCCGTTTTGTCCACTATTGTGCAATTATCAGCTCACCCACGAGTCAAATGTTGTTAGCGCCTAAAATATGGAAGACCGTATTCACCAATCTCTATATCAAGTTTTTTTTTTTTTTTTAAGCAACAACATAAAATATAGAATTACTAAAATAAGGTCATTTCAAAGAGTGATATAAATAGATAATCATAATAACTTATAGTAAACTTATAACTATAAACTTAAAGGTCGATAACTGAAACCAGAAAAATAACAAACTCACAGCATTCATTAAAAATAGTGGGAGAACTACTAGATTGTCCAGAAATTAAACAAAGCATATACATAGAATCTATGGAAAACATAATTTTACCCTGAATAACTTGCCTACTTAATAGATCGAAACAATATACATGAGCTATCTGCAGATGCGTAGCAAACTCGGCTCCAACCTTCAATAAGAAAGAGTTAGTTCTCTGAGAGTCTTATTGGCAGTCGAGTAAGTCGATCCAATAACTTCCAAATTCTAGTTCCCGTGTAGATCTCAAGAACAACAAGGAGAAGTAAACTCCTAACAAGAACAAAAAGAAAAAGTAAACTCCTAACAAAAATTTATTCATAACTACTAGCAAAGATATGAAGAAAAACTTCAAATCTACGGTGAAAAACGAAGGCAAAGGGTGGAGAGGAAGTTTTTTTTACCAAAAATGGCTAAAAAAAATCCCCTCAAAACCATATCTGAGAGCAAGGAGAGCTGAGAGAGAGAGGGAGAGAAAGAGAAAATCAAGAGCAATCTCCGCATCAAATTTTAATTTGAGATCTTTACACAAAAGCTCAAAAAATAATCATAATAACTACAAAATTTCTAGTTTTCTTTAATTACATGCGTTCCCAAAAACAAACAAATATTATGCGTGTGCCCCCTTTTTGACATTCACATAAAACCTTCATACTTTTAAATTTCTTTCTTTCTTAAAAAAAACATATCAATAAGATATCTTTATCCTATTTTAAGTTAATTATATGTTTAATCGATTTAAATAGGATCTTTTTTTTTCAGATATCTTTATTCTTTTTTACGTAAACAATAATAGAAAATGAATTGAAAAAATAATATATGAATTGAAAAAATAGATCTTATTTGAACTGGTTAAATACATAATCAGCTTAAAAAAAGTAAGATATATCTTGTCGATATATTTTTTTAAAGTTCAGATACTTAAATAGGGATAAGCTGAAAAAAATAACATATGAATGGTAAGAAATGGACTTTGTATGAACTGACTAAATATATAATCAACTTAAAATATGACAGAAACATATAATTGATATATTTTTATAAAATTTAGACATTCAAATAAAAATAATAATTCAAATATTCAAATAAAAAACCATAAAAATTGAGACATCAAATTTATAATTTTTCCGGTGCAAAAATAATAATAATGAAGCATTATGAAAAAATCTCATAAACTACTCATTATTTTAAAGCAAAAATTCATAGTCCTCTCTAGATTCTTCACTCACAGGTCACAACCACAAGTATGAATAAAAATTGCTTGCCACATCATTCCATCCAAAGATGTCAAACACGTGTTGCTTTCCTTACAGTTTCCTCTCAATGCACTTATATCAACAAGATAAGAATTACAACCAAAAACAAAAATTAAAAAAAAAAAAAGTAAAAAGTAAAAATTATAAATTTTGGATTTGAACTTTCTATTTTTTTCTAAGTAAAATTTATATTGAGACCCCTAAATTTATTAATTTTTTAAATTTAAATTCTTAAAATTTCATTTTACATATTTAGCCCCTTAAACATCACGAATTTAAAGTATTAAATTTTTTTGTTAAATTTTTAACAAAAATTATTTTCTTTTGATCTTTAAAATTTTATATTTTTAATATTCATACCATTTTATACCTTTTAATATTTATATCATTTTTAAAAGTTTTTCACTGGTAAAAAATAAATTTACTTATTTTAGTTTCTAATATTTTAAATTAAAAATATAAATTTATATACATTTTTAAATAATTTTAAATTTTAAAAATTAATAAAAAATTAATGTTAATAACAAAAAAATTATAATAAAACTATGTTTTTCAAAATAAAATATTATGATGAAAAAGAACACCATAATTAAAAGAGATTATGATAAAAAAAAAATATTTTATAATTCTTCATATTTTACATTTTACATTTTTAATATATTTTTTAGTTTTTTTTACAAAATTTTACTTAAATTATTGTGAATAATTTTTTATAATAAAATTTTTATAAATAGTAGATATCAATACATATCTATGTATCACTAAAAAATAGTGATAGATTTTCCATCCAATTCAAACATTTATAACTGTTATCTTAACCTTTATTTTTTTATCTTGTTTTTGGGTATATGAAAAAAAATTTATATTATAAAAATTTATTCACAATAATTTAAAATATTGT
The DNA here is from genome assembly GCA_947683625.1 of Mallotus nudiflorus. NCBI lineage: Eukaryota > Viridiplantae > Streptophyta > Magnoliopsida > Malpighiales > Euphorbiaceae > Mallotus > Mallotus nudiflorus. The sequence continues at coordinate 1,439,917 of CANTUR010000198.1, forward strand.
GAAAAATGGTAGTATTATTGTATTTTTTTTTTTAAAAAATTAGCATAACAGCATTAAATTGTTTGTTTATTTTTAAAATTTAAAATTATTTAAATATATATATAATAATTAAAAATATTAGAAATTATATTTATTTTTTACTAGTTAAAAATTTTTAAAAGTGATATAAGTGTTAAAAAGTAAAACATGGTATGAATGTTAGAAATATAAAACTTCGAAGACCAAAATAAAATAATTTTTATTAAAACTTTAAATATGTAAAGTTTAAGGGTCTAAATATATAAAATGAAACTTTATGGGCCTAAAGCTAAAAAGTCGATAAGTTTAGGAGGCTCAATAAGAGTTTTGCCTTTTTTCTATTTGAGTGTCTAACCTTTTTTTTTTTTTTTTTTTGCAATCAAATGTCTGAACTTAAAAAAAAACATACTGAATAAGTGTGTCTGACCAATTTGATGTTGACTAGGTGCATAGTCAAATGAAATGAACCCCATTTTTTATCCCACTCATGTGCCATATCATGTGCAACATGTCTAACACTTTGAATTGACATAATTGCCCCCAACTTATCCTGAATATATGTGGAAGTAATTTGGGAATTATGTTTTATTTTTCATCTTGTGTTTTTTTTATCTGATTCAAATTGAACGAGAAGAGCAAAATTGGAGAAGCACATCTGAAGATTGAAGAAGAAGAAGAAGAAGTGAAGAATAAAATTCATCTCCCCTTGAAAGGAATCCTTAATTTCTAAGTCTTTGTTCTCTCTTCTTTTCTTTTTTTTTTTTGAAAAAAACCCTCACTTGTCAAAGAATAAATCTAACTCCATCACCTCTTACCTGCTACATCTCACTTGGTCTCTATCATCGCTACCTCACAGAGACGTTGTTGTTGTTGTTGCCTACTATTGCTTTTTTCTTTTTCTTCATAATCTCTGCCCATTCTAATTACCACCAGCGGTGTTGATGCTGTTGCAACCTAATGTTGCTTTCTTCTTTTTTCAAGATTCATTGCTCATTGTTCTTTTAGTGGGTAAATTATTTGAATGGTAAATCATTGTAGACAAAAAAAAATTTTACAGAGGACATAAAGAGGTTAGTATTCACCAAGAATATCATAATCAATACTGTAACTATGTTGAATATAACAGAAAGTTGTGTATTATTAATTATATTTTTATATTTTTAGATCATTTACTTTATTTAGATTAAAATAATTGCTAAATAAGTGAAAAATCGAATAAAGAGTTTGGATTCCAATAATCCACCATAATTACAACAATTGAGCTTTTTTTTAAAAATTTAATATGAACTGTACAATAAATTTTTTTTATTAATAAATAGTCATTTAAAATTTAAATTATAAACTAAACTTATAACAACTTATAAATATTTACTGTAATCCTGATGGATTATTGGAATCCAAACTCTCTGTTCGATTTTCCATTTATCTAGCAATTATTTTAATTTAAACCAAGCAAATGATCTAAAAATATAATAGTATTATTAATAACACACAACTTTCTATTGCATTCACTACAGTCATAGTATTGATTATGATATTCTTGATGAATACTAACATCTTCATGTCATCCGTAGAATAATTTTTATCTTAAAACTCTAAAACTGTTAGTATTATACAATCAAATAAACATAAAGAATGGATAAAACTATGTACAATAGAAGGCGTGGAGAAAACAAAAAAATAAATTTCTATTTTATTTATTATCTTTAGAATCTATGGATTTATTTGCAAGGAACTAATCTTTTGGACTAAAATGGTAATATTATATAACTTTAAGGCTTAAAATCTTAAAAAGAAACTACGTTTGAAACAAAAACCAAATTTTGATGATCAAAATGTCACAAATTGAAGTTAAATTACCTTTTTGAAAAACTAACTAAAATTTAGTAACCATTCAAATAATTTACCCTCTTTTAGTCGTCGTTATTCTCATCATTGCATCATTTCTTAACATTGTCTTCTGCTTGTTGATGTTCTTAAATTTTTATATTATTTTTAATGAAGTTACTGATTTTTTATCTTATTGATGTCAATGTTGTTAGAGATGGTAGTGGTATAAATTTTGCTGAGAATGGTGGTGGTTGCAGTGTTAAACGGCGGGTAGTATTAAATTTGGTTAACAGTGGCTAGTGATGGTTGGCAGCGTTGATGTTAATTTTGATGGGTGATAGTGTGATGCTTATGAAGATGATGCTGATACCACTTATGGCGGTGTTCCAGGCAGATTTTAGTTTAAATTCTTTTGGCTTTTATTTAATAAAATTTTCTTTTAGCTTTTGTTTAATAAATTTTTACTTTTGAGTTAAACTTAGTGCAACTATTTAAATTCTTTTCCTTATTTAATTTTATGTATAATTTTATTTTTGTATTAATATGAAAGTTCCTATCTACAGGTAGGGCTATAATCAAGCCAAGTTAAGCTGAATAATTAGAGGTTTGGGCTCGGCTCGATTTATTGGAATGAGCTCGAGCTGAGCTTGAGCTTAGTTAATTTGGAGATTTAATGTTCAAGCTTGAGCTTGGATTGTGATTGTAGGACTCAAGCTCGATTGGATTTGGCTCACTTAAGGCTTGTTTATGTTAAGCTCCAGCTCGTTCATTTAAAAGCTTGGGCTTGTTTAAAAGCTTGTTTGTTTAAAGCTCGATTAAGTGCTTATTTGTTTAGAGCTCGATTGAGAGCTCAAACGAGCTCCATTTTGAGCTTGTTGAGAGCTCCTTAAGCTTGGAACAAGCTCAAAAATTGTAGAAAATAATCAAAGTTTAACATTAAAAATAACATCTTAAAAACCTTACTACAACTCATATAAACAAACTAAAAAGTACAAATAGAACAACATAAAAATACAAAATTACAGTCCAAAATAAGAAATTTAATGTCTACATTTAAATGGATAAAACAAATAAATAGAAACTTTAACATTTTGGAATAACCTATTAATCCTGCAAAAATGAAAACAAAAACAATCAGCAATCTGAGCATAAAAAGCTTGCATTAAGAAGATTTTATTCAAATGCAACCAACAAGATCATATTAAGAAGATTTTATTCAGCTGTAATCAATAAGATTGTATGGCATGAAAGTTGGCATTTCTTTATTGGCCATAACTAATTATTAAAACCAACACCACAACCAAATAAAATTATGTAGTATTAAGAAAAGCATACAACAATAAATTAATACAACTACTTGCACAATAAACCTGAAGAAAAAGCCATTTGCACATCATACCTTAACAAAATATAGTCTTCACGAGGTAGGTATTGAGAAAATTCAAATTTTGTGACACCATGGAATTGTACAATACGCAACATCAAAAGGCATAGAATATTTAATAGTGATCAAACATCAGCAACAAGATTTTTATCCTACATACATTTTACATTTAGTTTACTAGATATTTTACTATTGGCAAGAGCCATAATAAGTTTATAACTGCTAACTCCACATGCTTTAATACCCACATCAAATGAAATTGGCATATATTGATGGGATATTGAAGATTATTACATCATAAGAAATCAATTTTTTAATGAAAAGATGATTATCCAATTTAACATTCATATTTATTTACATATAGTTTCCTAAGCCTAATCAGACTGCAGAAATGATATACAAGCTATTCCCAAAGATAATTAAAAGAAGGAAAACAAGTCATCAATATCAAGCCAATTATTAGACTCCTTGGAACTAGAGTTACGAGTACTTACCTACTCAAAGTCAGACCCATCAGGGCAAATACTCTTCACTAAGTTGGCAAAGCTTTCTCTTAATTGACCCAATCCTGTGAGTCATTTGATGAAAACATGAGTCAAATTTTGGTAGAAACTAAAACATAAGGAGTCAAATTGGATGAAAATAGCAACACAAATAGAGTTTGATTATAATAAAATAATAAATGGGAATGGTAATAGATGAAGTAGGAAGCAGTGACACACTCATTCTTTGGATCAAATAAATAACACAAATAAATATATATATATATATATATATATATATATATATATATATATATATATATATAATATATATTCTTATAAATCTATTCAAATATTTTAACAAATATTCAAGAATCTTCAAGAATTTGTGAAAGAAGCTTAAAAATACATATACCTTAATGAGGACGTTGTCAATTAAAGAAATGATGCAATGATAGAGAAAGATTAGTGAAAGAAACTCAAAGATATGCTTATTATATGTTGATAGATACTTATGCAAAGAAGAAGAAGAGAAGAGGAGCTAATATTGGTACAAGCTAAGTGGTGACAAACAAACGAATGGTTATGCAGGATGTAAATGAAGAAGGCTTGGGTGAAGATGATGATGGTGCAGCTAAGGTGAAGATGAACAGCAGTGCGAGATGTAAATGAATAAGGCTAAGGGAAGCAGGTGGCGAAGGAGTAAGCAATGAAGGCTAGGAGCTAGGCAAAGATGTTGGTGGTGTAGGAAGGTTGGGGAGCAGCGACAACAGAGATAAAGAGGTGTAAAATGAATAAATTAGGTTAAGGTTTAGACTTCAGACATTAGGTTGAAGGTTATTTATGTCATTTAGGGTTTTTTGACATTAAAACTACGTAGTTTTAATATGAAACTACATAGTTTTGTTAAATTATATTTAACATTAATTTTAATTAATATTATATTTATTTAATTAATCAAATACAATATTTATTTAATTTATATTTAATTATTATTTTAAATTTAATTATTTAATAATAATATTGATGATAATTTAAAATACAAATATAAACATACAATTTATGTTGTGATTAGATAATTGTAAACTATGTGATTGTGTAGTTATATATTTAATTATTTTATAACCTTAAATATATGCAGTTTTATATTGTGATTATATAAATATAATTTATATCACAACTATAACTTATATTATGATTAGATAATTGGAAACTATGTGATTATGTAGTTAGATATTTAATTATTTTATGACTTTAAACATATGTAGTTTATATTGTGATTACATAAATATGATATACACTTTGATAATTTGAAGGTTATTTGTTGTTTTAGGTTTTGACAATTGATATGAAACTACGTAGTTTTGAGGTTATATAATTATATTACTTTAGATTATATATTATTTAATATCAATTACAATTTATATTATATTTATTTAATTAGTTAAATATGAAATATATTCACTTAATTGTTAATTTAAATTTAATTATTTAATATTAATATCGATGTTAACTTAAAATACAAATATAATTATATAACTTAATTTGTGATTAGATAAGTGGAAACTATATGATTGAGTAGTTAGATATTTAATTATTTTATGACTTTAAATGTATGTAGTTTATATTATGATTGTATAAATATAATATACATTTTGATAATTTGATAGAACTGAAAGTAATGTCTGATTTTCCTTATTGCCCATACCATTGCTAAGCATATATGTTCGACTTGGTTGTACTTCTCCTCATATGGTAACATCTTCTTACTTAAGTAGTGGACTGGATGTTCTGCTTTCATTTCTCCCTCTTAGGCTAACATTGCACCAATTGCATTTCTTCGATAGCCAGATACATGGTTAAAGGGATCCCTGGTTTAGTTGGTCTTAGAACCGGTGGGTTGGCTAGGTAGTTCCTGATCTTATCGAATGCTAATTGACATTGTTCATTCCATTCAATTGGCTAATCTTTTTTTAGTAGCTTGAAGATCGGTTCATACACTGCTATTAACTTGGCGATGAATCTGCTAATGAATTATAGTCTCTAATTTCTTTCTCTATTCTTAGCACTGGCATATCTCTGACCGCTTTTGCTTCATTTAGATCTATTTTAATCCTATTTTGACTGACAACATACCCTAGCATCTTTTTTGAAGTGACCTCGAATACATATTTTTTCAGATTAAGCCTGAGACTGTAGTTTTTAACTCTCTTGAGGAATTTTTTGAGGTCTGATGGGTGTTCTTCCCTGGTTTTTTACTTGACCATCATGTCATCGACGTATACCTCTACTTCTTTATGTATCATGTCATGGAACATTGCAGTTGCCATTCTCTGGTAAGTCACTCTCGCATTCTTTAGTCCAAAGGGCACTTTTGCTTTGTCAATAATGGCTATTAGGATCTAATTGTACCCAGAGAATCCATCCATGAATTAGTACATTGCACATTTGGCAGTGCTGTCAACCAGTATATCTATATGAGGTAGTGGGAAATCATCTTTCTAGTAGGCTTTATTCAGATCTCTGTAGTCAACGCATATTCCAACCCTTCCACCTTTCTTTGGTACTAGCATCACATTTGCTAACCATTTCAGATAGTCTACTACCTTTAGGAATTTTGCTTTGATCTACTTCTCGACGTCTTCTTCCACTAATTGGGCCCATTCTAGTATAAGTCTTCTCAGTTTCTGCTTTACCAATTTACACCAATCTTTGGTAGGAATGAAGTATTGAGTAATGTCTTTATCAATACTAGGCATATCATTGTACGTATAGGTAAATACTTTTGAATATTATTAATATTTTTAAAATCTCTTTCCTCTCTTCAGGGTTAACATCTTTCAAAATATGCAAAATGCGTGGTTTAGATTCTATGCCAATGTTAAATGATTCAGTGCATATGGAATGAATGTTAAATATGCTAATGTTCTTATCAATGCAATGCACACTACCATTAAGAAAGACATTAAACAAGTAAGCAAAATCTAATTTCATTGAATTAACTTTAGAGTTCATTATATCATCAATTTCAAATAGAGAAAAAGTATGTCTTTAAATAGGATATCATCAATGCTTGATTCGAGGATGGCAGCAGCTTGAGAAAAATTGATAGTCTCACTCTCAAATTCTAGCTCTAGATTTCTCATCAGCTCATTGATGTCAGTCTCAATGACATATCTAGTGAGTGCTTTCATTTGAGGGTGTCATTGAAGATCTCAAACCTTGAATTCTTAATTCCATTGCTCACCCACTTCTCAACTTGTCCTTGGTAGACTTAGGTTTTTTAGATGTCTTAGATTGATTGTTCAACAAGGTTTATTGGTAAAGCTGGGGAATCATGCTAATGGTTGGGGCAGGGATGTTTTGATACTTTGGGAGATGATTGGTCTTAAAGCTGGGTCATTTTTCTGGGTCATCAATTTTCCCTGAGTCAATGAGGTATTGGATTGCATTCTTGAGGGTTCTATATGTATCAGTAGTATGACTGGGCACTTAGTAAAAGTGGCAGAATAAGTTTTGGTTAGTCTGAGGGGGTAATGGGTTTGGAAGAGGCTTAGGTTCTTAAGGCTATAGGAGGTTCTTTTGTTGGAGCCTCTAGAACACTTTGGATAGTGGAAGATTGAAGTTTGAGAACTTTCTTGGTGGTCTGATGGCATAGATGGTGAACCATGGATGTCAGGTTAGATCATGTTTATTTCTACTACTCAGGTGAAAGTGTTTTAGATGTTTACTTCGATATTGCAGCAAAAGGTATTCCTGGCTTGTTGAGGTTCCTCATCCTCAATTCTAATCCTAGCCTAATAGAGAGCTTTGAAGTCAGGATAATGAGTAAAAATCATTTATTCTTTGAAGTGTGGCAGTGCCCTTTGGTTATCAGCTCTATTTGTTCATCCTCTGGAGGACGGTTTTCTCATTTTGACTGACTGCTTTTCCCCACCATCTTGTGACATAATTACAGAAAGCTCCACCAAGTTTTTACTTTGTGATCTCAAGATCTCTTCGAGTGATATCTAGTTGAGTGTTATTGTATTCATAATGCTTGATAAACTTTAGAGTTAGCAGTAGCTAATTGCTTTTGATTTCATCTTTAAGGTAAAAAAAACTATGCCCTCGGTCCTTCCTCCATTAATGTAAAGAAGAATCAAACAATCTGAGATTTTATAGGCTTTGTAGTAGCCATAAAGGTAGCATATTGCCTTAGATGGACCTTTAGATCTTCTGTTCTAATGAACTTAGCAAATTTTTGTAGTTTAAAATCATATGGAAGTGGCTTATCTTTGAATAATACCAAGTCAGTAAAAATTTTGGAGCCTTGAGTCCCCTTGTCTTTGAAAGTAAATTCCAACTGAGCCATTTTGTTAGCCAAGAATTTGACCTCCCTTGTCGATTCAGGATTAGTTATATCAGTAATTTTTGTAGCTTTCAATGCAATTCTAAGATCTTGATAGTAGTCATTGTCAGCATCAACTTGAACTGGAGTGTAGGGAATTCCCTTTGCCTTATCTACCCTCGGGTGAATAGACGTAGAAGCTTCATTTAGTGGTGTGCTATTTCCATCTCAGGAACTTTTGGCTTTAATTTGGGCTTAAAGGATTTCGGCTATGGTACCATCAATAAGCAGTATTAGGATCCCCTCTTTTAGCCTGTCTACTAGTTTATCTATATGAGCTGAGCCAAGGTGAAAGGCTAAGGGTTCCTTTAGCAAGAATGCCCCCATATGACTAGGGTTACCGACTCCAGTCAGTGAGTTTAGCATTCTTTTAATAACTTGGTCGCCACCCTTTAGGACTTGACTCTGGTAAGATGAGTCTGGCAAATGCATGAATAAAGACTAAAGATGATAGTACCATATCTTTGTCTCCCCGTGACTTGAGTGGAATCATAGTTATGATATCATTTAGTATTATCAAGGCTTTTAGGGACCAATGGTGCACATGTGATGTGTAGTGCAAATGTAGTGATGAGGGGCTCTATATGATTGAGCATTGCATAATGAGAAATAGTCATTTTCAAGTTGATCTCTCTTACTTAGAAGTCCCCAGTGGAGTCGCCACTGTAAGCGACCTCTTTTGGGTCTCTTATTTTTTGTTTCGAGATGAATTGGTTTTATAAAGGTCTTTTTATTTTCGAGGGACATGGCAACTTTATTGAATAGGGATAAATGATTAGTCTCGGGAAGAACGAGATGCTTTTTTTATTTTATGGAGTCACCACTCGATTTTTAGAAAATCAGGAAAAGAAATGGACATTTAGGGCTTATGTGGTTACGTGCACTTTCACGCGTTATGCACTCCATTTGGGGCTTATACAGGCTTTTTTAAGGTGGTTCTTAGGGTTTTTGGGCCATCCAAACGTGTTTCCAAATTCTGTTTTGTCAAATTCGGCTTCAATTTTAGTGTATGACACCTAGGGGTGTTTACGCCCACTTCTAAGCGATACGCACGAATCCTTGGGTTATTTTGGACTATTTTGGGATCACTCCTGAAGGTTTTGGAGCCTTTTAGATATGTTTTCAGAGTCTATTTTGTCTGGCTTGGCTTCGATTTTAGTGCATGACACCTAGGGGTGTTTATGGCTTTACGCGCACTTCTAAGCGACATGTGCTAATCCTCAGGTTGTGTTGAACTATTTTGGAACCATTTCCAGAGGTTTTAGAGCCTTTCAAATTTATTTCTGAATTTCCATTTTTTCATAAAGTTGGATCCTTGTCTAACAAAATGAATACCGATCCATTAAGCTAAGTGTTCTAAGAAGGGAATCCTCAGAATATCCTTCTTATTATTCCGATAAATCATATTTCATAAGTTTAGAGTACAACTTAATGGCTCGATGATCAATTTCGCACACTGGTGGGGTCAGTTAGGTTTTCTAAGGTTGCACACTTCAGAGGTGTTATGAACGAGCAAACTTTAGTCATCTTGGAGGTTTGTTTCATCATTGGACCTTTTTGAGGACAATCAAATTTAAGGTATGATAGTTTCCCCCTGCTTCACATATGTTGTATAGCCATCTAGCGCTCGTGTCAATACATGTGAAGCAAATGCAAAGATGGAAAAAATCATTTTCTAAAGAGAGAGGTACTTACCTAAGTGTTATGTTATTGTGATTCCACCATTGGGATACTACCTCTATAAGGTGTCAGGTGAATAGACAAATGCTGCCACTATAACCTCTTTAAGTGTCAGAGAATAGAATCATGCCACTATAACCTCTTCAGGAATCATGCTACTATAACCTCTCTAGGTGTCAAGCGAACAGAATCATGCCACTATAACCTCTTCAGGTGTTAGCAACCAAAATCATACCATTGTAACCTCTTTAGGTCTCAAGCGAACAAAATCATGCCACTATAACCTCCTTAGGTGTCAGACGAATAGATGCATGCCACTATAACCTCCTCAAGTGTCAAGTGAATAGAATCATGTCACTATAACCTCTTTAGGTGTTAAGTGAATAAACAGATGTTGTCGCTATAACCTCTTTAGGTGTCAATCAAATAGAATCATGCCATTATAACCTCTTCAGGTGTCAGACAAATAGAATCATGTCACTATAACCTCTTTAAGTGTCAGGTGAATAGATTATTGTGATCATTGTGATTGATGTAATGTGTCCTTCTCTTCAGGTGTCAATATTGATGGTTCGTCTGGCACTCAAAGTCCTCAACTGTTTAGGCTCTCTCGAGGAGACCTAATTCGTATGGTTTACAGTCTAGAGTCTCATGCCTAGGCTCATTATCATCTCCATGTAAGTACTTCTTTACCTTTATTAATAAGTTATCTTGCTGTATGAGGTTTTTGTAACTGTAGCTCCATAGCTCTTTAGTACTTGTTGTAACTATCTATTAAGTTATAGCTTTATTATGAATGCTGATAGCTATTAGCTCTTGCTTGTGCTTGTCATGATGCTTTTCTTTTTGGCTTTTTTTATTATTCCTATTATATAACAAAAAGAAGAAAAAGTGTTCGTATTTATTAATTATCAGAATGTTTGATAGCATACCTATTCTTTGTAGCCTTATAGGTCCATTATTGTGCTGCCTGGTAGTTTCAACAGGGTCAGCATGTACTATCAGGGTCTTTCATTGTGAATGAAACAGATGATTGCCAGGAAGGGCTTTGACGAGGTTATTGCTGCTTTATCTTATGACTCGTATGTGTTGAGTTAGATTGCTATTTATGCACTGATAGAGTGATGGATGGAGATGATAAATTCTTTCCATATGCTTATTGGTGAGATGACCATCACTCCTTTAGAATTTATTGCTATTACAGGCTTGAGTTTTTCTGGAGAGCACATTCCCTTTAATGAGGAGGAGTGCTCTTCTATAGTGACGAAGAGGCACCTTACCATAAAATTACTTAGGGTGGCCACTCCTATAAAGACTAGTTGTCTGTACCTCACTCGTTACACTGAGTTTGTTTCTTCTGTGTATACGATGTACGATAACGGTCTTATTTTAGCAGAGTAGTTGGCTCGCTGCTTTTTATTCTACTTATTAAGTGCTATCATCTTCCCAAACCCCTTTAAGTACAGGTAGTCTATGATTGTTGCATGTTCTAAGGGATTTGGATGGCTTGTCAAGGTATTGCTAGGGTACTGCTGCTTTTGCCCACATGTACTTGGGCCTTGATGCAGCTTGTCGAGGTGGCTTAAGGATATATAAATGTTTGTTCTTGCTAATTATGAGTAGGTGTTCTCATGTCTATTCTTTTGCTCTTTCTCTTTAGTTTATTATTTCTAACTTCCTAGTTCTGAAAGATTTGGGCTTATGAGTTCAGGGTTCTCCCTCATTCGACCGTCGATTTTTTCCTAAAGGATGGCTTTCCTTAGTATTCTTACTAGATCAAAAGGACTATTAATTTGATTAAGGGTTGTACAGTGGCTCGGGACTACATGTGCAAGCTGTCCCCTAATCGGGTATGTCTCACTCCTACTATGTTGGTTGTTTCTCTTTTAGAGATTTTTGTTTATTCTTGCCTTTTGAGCAAATCTTCCTTCGCTAGTAGGTGGTAAGGTCACATTGGACAGCAAAGATGGTGACTGCATGAGAGTTGATGAAGAGACAAGTGTTACTCTCTGACCTTATTGGCAGAGTGTGGTATTTGGGCGAGCGAGTCCATCATTGATGGGATGGTTCGTTTATGAGGAGAGTCCATGTTCCTCCCCCTAGTGGCATGTTCTAAGGCCATGAGCTTAGTGGTGACGAGCTTGCTTCTGCCATAATGGGATACTCCTTTAAGAGTCTCGTATACAGTGTGGGCTTGCCTTATGCTACTATGTTGATCCCTTAGCTGATTGACGTTGTGGCTAGTGGCACTTTTCCTCCACCTCCACCTCCTCAAGCAAATGTGTCTCATACTTTAGATTCGAGGATCGAGCCATCACGCAAATCATCGAGAGTTGCTTCCTCTAATTCGGTAGGCTTTTATTCCTATTTTATATAAGCATGTAACAAACTATATTAGTAATAAACTATAATTAACACAAGTTATGAGAGCTTATCTACAGCGGCAAGGATCTCATTTAAAAAGATCTGGGTTTTATTTAAGGAGAACGAGGGCCCATTTTGTACTAAGGCGAATGCCCGGCTCTGTTAGTACTATTCTCGGGGACTTGATGGTTCAACCATCATTGGCTTTGCTTAGGACGAATGTCTTTGGTAGAGTAGTGCATTTTGATCTGTCTTGCCCTGACTTTCCTCAGTCGGGTGTTGCTGTCATGACCCGCACTAGAGAATGGGAATTCTTTCGAATCCGGAACCCATAGCAAGCCTTAAAATAAAAGCACATGCAATAATAGTACAAAATGCACCAGAATTAAAATTTTAATTAATATAAAAATAAGTCTTTATATCATAACATAATAAAAATGTCTTCACCCAATATTCGGTACAAGATCTCTAATAATGCAACACACTACTAATACAATAATACTACTACTGCAGCGATTACTAAAATACAAGAAGATGATAGTTCAGTATTTACATAAATGAATAGGAGAGGAAAGAGTCTAATGAAGAGTACTACGAGGAAGGTCTGAACTAGTAGATCTTAAAAAAAATATTAAGGGGAGTCAGACTTCACTGAGTGAATTATTATAATATATATACATGCAACCTAAAGTCATATACATTCAAGCATCAATATAATAATATAAATATACATGCATTTCATGCAAATACTAAAATCCACTTTTATATATAATATTAGATGCAAAAATATTTATTTTGGGTGAAGGATTGGAGCAGAACCCTAAATAGTCCGCAACCTCGATCATTGAATCCACCTTACTAGCTAACAGACTCACTTAATTCCAAAATATTTCTCTTTTTCATTTTTGGATAGTAGATTGACCTCGAGACATTAACTCAACTGAGCTCCCGCAGTCTCACTACTCTCTCACCACAAATTTCAATAATCAATTAATCAAGTCTCACATCAAATAATTTCATGATATCAACTATGAAGTCTAACATACTGGTATGTACACAGTCCTAGTGCATCTCACTAGATAGCACGTTCTACTGCTATCCTTCAAATAAATCATATAATTATTAAAAATAATAAAATGCATAATTTAAATATGATAACATATATTTTTAAAGAAATATATCAATTATATACCAAACATATACTAAATATATACAAAAAATATACCAAATATATATTAAACATATATCGAATATATACCAAATATATATCTAATAATTTAATAAAATAAATCATTTTTAAATACATCATAAAAATTATGGATGCTCACAAATATGTATTCTACATGCAATGCATATATAAGATAGTAACTCATAGTTGTGCGCTCCTCTAAAAGAGATAGACTAGCTTGGTTCGATATGCCTCAGTCTCAATGCAATAATAGAAAATAAATAATAATATTATTAGAATTGAGATCCTAATTTTATACTTCTAGGAATACTAGAGAAAGACTCAATCTAAGACACGACTCGACCACAATTAAAAAAATACAGGATCGACCCGATGTCACGTTTTATAAGAATTCTATCAAAAATTCAGTAGAGTCTCTTCTGTAAAATGGACGTCTCTCTACTAAAAGTAGTGTCGATCCTGCACACAAACACACATCAAATATTCTCAATAGCATAACTTCTCGGGTTGGATTCCCAAACTATACAATTTGCCCAATTGAGAACCAAAATACATAAAAATAAAAAATTTAATAATAAATATTAAAAATTACTAAAATCCATAAAAATCAATAAAATACCTCAATACAATTTATTTAAATAACAAAAACATTAAAGATAATTTATTTTCAAATTAATTTAATAAAATCTCAAATAGAGTAAAATAATATTAGTAAAAATCCTATTTTTCAAATACTCGAAGTTAAATAGCATAAAGTAAAGTTAATTATTTAAATTACTCAATTATATTATAAAAATAGCTAACAATTCATCTAATCATAAAAATAATAACAATAAAATTATTATTTGAATATATTTTTGGAAATTATTATTAATTAGCTAAAAATAGTAAATAATTTGTAAAAATTATTTTAATACTATTTATTATTCAAAAATTATCCAAAATACACTAATTAGCAATAATTTTAATTACAATACAAAATTTACTAATTTTCCCAAAAATTACCATAATATTAAATATTTTTCCAAAAATTAACCAAAATTACTATAAATTCGTAAAAATTTATTTTCTCATTTTTAAAGCTTAATGTTTATAGTAAATATACTAATTAGTATTATTTTCAATAAAAATCATTTAATTAATAAAATCACCTTATTTTTCAAAAATACGATTTCATACATAAACTAAATAAATTCATAATTAAAAATCTAAAATTAATTTCACCAAATTTTCTTCACAAACTATAATCCAAATAATTTAAACAATTTACTAAAAATATAAAAAATTTCTAGTGAGAGTCACCGGAACAGTGACTCGCCAGAAAATCAAAACACAAAAATTCAAATAATTTAGAAAAATCAAACAAAAATATATATATGAGTAGCTCTTGATGCACACAATAACATTTCTAAAGGAATTTAGCAAGAATCACGCTAAATCAAGCTTAAAAAAAATCAAAAACCTAAATTGACCTAAACTAAAACTTGAGCATAGATAAATTACTAGACGTCCTAAGCTTGAAACGACTTAAGAATCAACTTGCTCGGATCGAGAGAAGTTGAATGAGCCCTAAACAATAAGTTTTCTCCACTGGAAATGTCGTCGGTGTTGCTGCTCTGCTGCTATTCGATGGAGACAGGGGAGGAGAACCTTGCAGTTAGCGACGGAAAGGAAGGGAAGAGAAGAGGTGGTGGTGGCTCAGTGGTGGCGTTGGCAGAAACCGAGAAAAGAAGAAGAAGAAGAAGAAGAAAAAAAAGAAAGGAAAAATAAAAAGAAGGGAGAGAAGAAGAAAACTCAAAATTTTTTTATGTCTCTGACTTTTTTTTTAATTAGGCAAAATAAAAAAAATTATTTTACATATATATAAAATAATAATAATAATACTAACAATAATATTTTTAAACAAATAATTACTTTCAAATTAATTCCACCACTACATATTAAAATATTTATGAAAAAATAAATTAATACTATTCATGAAAAATAACAATAATAATATTAATAGATAAATAAATAATAATATATAACACTAAATCAGACTTTTAATTTTTTATTTATTATTAATACCATAATAAAATAAAATAAGCATCAACACTAGAATTAAATTACACAAACTAATCAAAATATATAAAAATTTAAAATATTTATTAACACTACATATCCCAAGATTAATTTAATAATTTATAAAAATATCGGGTTATAATAATCTTCCCTCTTACAAAAATTCGTCCTCGAATTTTCAAATAAAAGAACCGCAGAGTGGAATTCATCAAGGAAAAGGTAAGGGTAGACCACCCGCATCTCAGCCTCAGTTTCCCACATGTGTTGCTCCATGTTATTGCTCCTTCACAATACCTTAACCATTAGGATCTGCTTAGAATGCAACTGACGAACTTGATAATCCACTATCGCATCTGGCTCTTCCTCTTACATCAAGTCTTTGTTCACTTCTACACTCTCATGTTGCAATACTTGTGAAGGGTCTGAAATATACTTCCTTAGTATCGAGATATGGAACACTAGATGCACTTAAGACAGATTCGGAGGCAAAGCCAACTAAGATGCAACCATGCCCACTCTCTCCAGAATCTCAAGCAGTCCAATATATCTTGGTGCTAATTTTCCCTTCTTGCCAAATCTCATCCCACCCTTCATCGAAGATACCTTCAAAAACACATAGTCTCCAACATGAAACTCCACATCTCTGCGCTTTAGATCCACATAGCTCTTCTGTCTGCTTGTTGCAGTTTTTAATCTTCTATGATCAAAGCAACCTTCTCAGCTGCATCTTGAATAATCTTAGGTCCAGTTAACGCTCTCTCTCTAATCTCGTCCCAATATAGAGGGGATCTACACTTCCTTCCATACAGAGCTTCATATGGTGTCATTTTAATACTACTATGGTAGTTGTTATTATAAACAACTCTACAAGTGGCAAATGATAATCCCAACTACCTCTAAGATCCAATACATACATCCTCAAGTGTTTAGATCGTCCTCTTAGATTAACCATCTATCTGAAGGTGAAAAGCAATATTGAAATTAAGTCTGGTGCCCATTGCTTCCTATAACTTCTGCTAAAATTAAGAGGTAAACACTAAACCTCTATCAGATACAATGGAAACAAGCACTCCATGAAGGCACACAATATGCTTAATATACAAATTAACCAACTTAGCTATAGAATAAGTAGCTTTAACTAGTAAGAAGTGAGTTTATTTAGTTAATCTGTTCATAATCACCTAGATGGAATCGTATCCATCCTTTGAACGAGATAACCTTACCATAAAATCCATAGCAATTCTCTCCCATTTTCACTCAGGCATAGGAAGAGGTTGAAACTTCCTAAAGGGCTTCTGATGCTTAGCTTTCACCTGCTGACAAATCAAGCACTTAAAAACATAATCAGCTACATCCTTCTTCAGTCCATCCTACCAGTATAAATCTTGGATGTTGTGGTACAACTTAGTAATACCTGGATGTACACTGTAAGCTGTAGAATGTGCTTCTTCAAGGATCTCTTTATGAGGTGGTAAACCTGACAACTCCTCAAGAAAAATGTCAGGAAACTCACAATCTACTAGAACATCTGTGAGAGATAACTTTTCCACTGAAGTATCTCTAACTAGAGTTAAGTATCCTTGACAACCTTTCCTCAATATCTTCTTAGCCGTCAGAGCAGAAATGAGATTTTGAGGTGTAGAACTCTTATCACCATAAACTTAAACTCTTCTTCATCCAGAATTCTGAAAATCACCTCTTTACTCTAACAATGTACAACGACATAGTGCTAAGATAACCAATCCATACTAAAGATCACATCGAACTCCATTACATCCAATAACATCAATTCCACTGATAATTCTCTACCTCCCACTAACACTGGACATTGAGAAAGAACCACGTCGGTGTCTAACATATCACTTAGAGGAGTGGCAATAAATAAAGGAAATGCCATCCTTGAAGCCTACCAACACGACTTCAAAGCAAAAATAGGGGACACGAAAGAATGTGTGGCACTTGGGTCAATCAAAACTCTAGCATCCAAGTAACAGACTGGAAGTACAACTATAACAATGACATTAGATGCCTGAACATCCTATTGGGTGGGGGTGAAAACTCTGGCCTGACCTCGACCTCCCTACTGATTGGTGGAAGCCTGACCAAAACCCATGGCACCTCCTCTACTACCTCTGCCATGCCCCTACTGGGTAACAAGTTGTGTTGTACTCGGATACTGAGCTGGAGATAACTAATAAGGAGTTAGAGTTAAACTAGCAATAGACTACTGCGAAAACTGATATTGATAACTAGAATATGGTCATGCTTTGGCAAAATACTCCATTTATCTACATCTAAAACAAGCTCTAGGAGTCATATAGCATGGTCCCTGATGGACTCTCCCACATATCTGATAAGCATTGGCTATTAATTCAGTGCTACCATATCCCGAACTCTAACCACTGCTACTACTAGTAGCACTAGAACTGAATCTAATAGGTTTACACAGTCCACCACGGCTATGTCTGCTACTCCAATGGACTCTCTGCTAGGGTCTCTAGCTCTACTGATAAGATCCTCTCTGCCGACTACTAGAGCCAATATGGACTATGCTGTATTGAGTGCTCTACGATCCTCCTACCTGTACACCTCCCAGCTAATAATAATCAGGCATAACTCCCTGTTTGACCAGTTTAAGCTCTATCTCCTTAGCCAACTCTATCACCGACTCAAAAGTAAGGCATGTAGTAGGCATCCCAGCTAATGCAGAACCCATTCTGATCATGTACATAGTGACTGTGAAGTACTAATCTCTCATCAGGTCCTCTGCATATTGACCCAGTCTGAGGAACTCTTTTATGTACTCCTCTACTGATCTGTCACCTCTGGTAATACCCCTCAGCCAAAGTCCGTAACCCATTCGTATAGGATTTGAACAAAAATGTCTCATGAATCTCTCCTGAAACTGAGCCCAGGTGAGTGTCGTCACGTGCGGCTGAATGACCTGAACGAACCAATCTAGGGTTGGCCCCTCGACAAATAGCTCGACTATTATAATCCTCTGATGCTCGGTGTGAGCAGCCCGAGTCTTTGTCTCAATGGCATGCAGAAAGTCTAGAGGTTTTATAGTCCCGTCAAATGATATATTGCCAACTCTAGCGTAGAATAACACTACCTCATGGTCAGACATACCCTGCTGATAACTTGCTGCAATGTGGCTGGAGATCTACAAGCTTTCTCAAACTCCTGCTCTACAGGTTCCTCATCTTGTAGCTTTATCTGCCTACGACAACCTGTCACTCCTTGAGGTCTACCTCTACCTTTGCCTCTACGCCTGACTGGTGGCTCTGGGGGTAGAACCTCATCCTAAAAGGACTCATCATCCTCGGCCTCAATGACTGGTGGAGCGATACATGCTCACCTCCTCATTCTAAAAAGATAAAAACTAGTGAAATTTAGACAAAATAGAAAATAAACAAACATGTGAACAGACATCCTAACGATTACGCGAAAAACTAAATCAAGGAAGACTTATTGAAGACATAGTCGAACCTAATTTACTGCAGTAATTTTAAAGAAAACATGACACTAATAACCTAGGTCCATAACACTAAAAAGCCTAAGCCCTGATACCAACTTTGTCACAACCCAAACTAGGGAGTCATAACTGCGGCTAGAGAATGGGAATTCTTTTGAATTTGAAACCCATAGTAAGCCTTAAAATAAAAACACATGCAATTATAATGCAAAATGCACCAGAATTAAAACTTTAATTAATATAAAAATAAGTCTTTATATCATAACATAATAAAAATGTCTTCATATAATATTCGATACAAGATCTCTAATAATACAACACACTACTAATACAATAGCACTACTACTGTAGTGATTACTAAAATACAAGAAGATGACAGTTCGGTATTTACATAAATTAGTAGGAGAGGAAAGAGTCCAGCAAAGAGTACTACGAGGAAGGTCTGAAGTAATAGATCGTAAAAAAATATTGAGGGGAGTCAGACCTCACTAAGTGAATTATTATAATATATATACATGTAACCTAAAGTCATATACATTCAAGCATCAGTATAATAATATAAATATACATGTATTTCATACATATGCTAAAAACCAATTTTATATATGATATTATATGTAAAAAGATTTATTTTAGGAGAAGGATCGGAGCAGAACCATAAATAGTCTGCAACCTTGATCACTGAACCTCATTAGCCAATATACTTACTTAATTCCAAAATATTTGTCTTTTTCATTTTTGGATAGTAGATTGGTCCCAAGACACTGAGTCAATCGAGCTCTCATAGTCTCACTATCGGCATGATTGGCCCAGAGCACTAGGTCAACTGAGCTCCTGCAATCACACCACTCTCTCACCATAAATCTCAATAATCAATTAATCAAGTTTGACATCAAATAATTTCATGATATCAACTCTAAAGTCTAACACACTGGTATGTATATAGTCCTAATGCAGCCCACTAGGTAACCTGTTCTACTACTATCCTTCAAATAAATCTTATAATTATTAAAAATAATAAAATGCATAATTTAAACATGATAGCATCCATTTTTAAAGAAATATACCAATTATATGACAAACATATACCGAATATATACCAAAGATATACGAAATATATATTAAGAATGTACTGAATATATACCAAAGAAATACCAAATATACATCTAATCATTTAATAAAATAAATCATTTTTAAATACATTATAAAAATTACGGATGCTTAAAAATATGTATTCTACATGTAATGCACATATAAGATAATAACTCACAATTGTGCGCCCCTTTAAAAGAGATAGACCGGCATGGTCCGATAGACTTCAGTCTCGGCACAACTATAGAAAATAAATAAATAATATTATTATTAAAATTGAGATCCTAATTTTATACTTCTAGGAATACTAGAGAAAGACTCAATCTAGCACACGACTCGACCACAATTAAACTAAATACAATTTCATAATAAAATTCACCTTATTTTTCAAAAATACAATTTCATACATAAACTAAATAAATTCATAACTAAAAATCTAAAATTAATTTCATCAAATTTTCTTCACAAACTATAATCCAAATAATTTAAATAATTTACTAAAAATATAAAAAAATTTCAGCAATGGTCATCGAAACAGTGACTCACCAAAAAACCAAAACACAAAAAGTTAAATAATTTATAAAAATCAAACAAAAATATATATATGAGTAACTCTTGATGCACACAATAACATTTCTAAAGGAATTTGGTAAGAATCGCACTAAATCAAGCTTTAAAAAATCAAAAACCTAAGTTGAGCTAAACTAAAACTTGAGCATAGATCAATTACTGGATGTCCTAAGCTTGAAACAATTAAGAATTAGCTTGCTCAGATCGAGAGGAGTTGAATGAGCCCTAAACAACAAGCATTCTCTAGTGGGAATGTCACTGGCATTGTTATTGCTGCTGTTGTTGCATCGTCGCTATTCGACAGAGATAGAGGAGGAAAAGCTTGCAATCGGTAGTGAAAAGGAAGGGAAGAGGAAAGGTGGTGCTGGCGAAGTGGTGGTGGCTGGCGATGGCTCGGTGGTGGTGCTGGCAAAAACCAGGAAAAAGACAAAAATTATTTTACATATATATAAAATAATAATAAAAATAATAACAACAACAACAACAACACCAACAATAATATTTTTAAACAAATAATTACTTTCAAATTAATTCCACCACTACATATTAAAATATTTATTATAAAATAAATTAATACTATTAAGGAATAATAACAATAATAATATTAATAGAGAAATAAATAATAATATACAAAACTAAATCAAAATTTTAAATTTCAATTTATTATTAATACCATAATAAAATAAAATAAATATCAACACTAGAATTAAATTACACAAAATAATCAAAATATAGAAAAATTTAAAATATTTATTAACACTGCATATCCCAAATTTAATTTAATAATTTATAAAAATATCGGGTTAAAATAGTTGCTCCTCTTGACGTTACTCATGTTCATGTTTTATTTCACTCATTTTGCCTTTGTTTCATTTATTCGGTGAGTGTTGATTGACTTATTTTCTTGCTTTTATTGATTCCCATTTCCTCTGGTCAATATTGGTATACCATTGTAGGGAGTGCACAATAGTACTTTTTGGATTTTGCAACCACTCAGCGGGTATGCCTTCTTTATTGTACCTATTTATTTTATGCATATGTTTTATGTATGCATGTATGATATGTAGTATGTTATGCAGGCTGAACACCATCATGCTAGCCGTGAATGGGAGCGGGAGCGTATGGCTTATCGTGATCGTATTGGTGAGCTGGAGTCGTAGCTATCATCCTTTGTGATGAAAGATGATAAGCTTGGATCAAATGAGGGAGATGCTTAAGCAGGATTGTGCTTGCATCAGATGGCAGCCACTGCCGATGTAGTTATTTTAAGAGCTAGGTGTAGGACTTTTAGCCTGTGATATTCTGTGCTGTATCATCTTCCCCAAGTTATGGACTTTAAGTGTTGTATCTGGGCATTTGTCCTGCATATGTTGTATGATACTAACGATGACTTTATATGCTTCTTGTTGTGTATTATTAATGATGTTTGCCATTACTCTTACTTGCCTTTTTATTTTTCCCCTTTTTTGCCTAAGGTGTCTCCTTTTAGAGCTTTTTGCATTTAGCTGGGTTTTCTTTTTCTTCCCTTTTTGCCTAGGGTGTCTCCTCTCAGAGCTCTTCACACCTAGCTAGGCTTTTTTTTATAATAGTGGTTGATCTCGAAGAGAGAGTTCAAAACTATGGTCATGTAATGAAAGAAAATGTAAAACAATACTTAATGCAATTTGTGATGATAAAATGTGTTGCATTTTTTAAAGACATTTTGCATACATCGACAATTATTCTCATTTCACTAAAATCATTTAAGAAAAGCACGAATGCATTCTTATAAATTTCAAACTCGAGGTTACATCTATCCTTAACTAACCTTCTCTAGTTTTCTAGTTAAGTATTTTCTCTTTTTCCTTAACTTTTGCCTAGGTTGCCCATGTAGGGTTTTTAACCTAGTGCGAAGTCTTTAAATTTTTCCTGAGCTACCATTTTTAGGCTTTTAACTTAGCAAAATTTTTGTTGCCTTAGATGTAGTACTTTTTCATACGGTCTAGATTGATAGGTTTGGAAAATTCTTTGCCTTTAGAATCTATTAGCTTGACTGCCCCTTTCGATAAGACATGTCTGACTAAGTATGGGCCTTCCTAGTTCGGTTTAAATTTCCCACTCGAGTCTTGAACGTTCTACCTCATTTGCTTTAACACCCAGTCTCCTACTTTCACATTCTTATGTTTTACTTTCTTGTTGAAGGTTTTGGCTAGCTAGGCTTGATACAATTATGTGTGGTGCATAGCCTTAAGCCTTCGACTGTCAAAGAGGGTGAGATTATCGTGCCTACATTTAGGCCATTATACTTCTAGCAGTTCAGATTCGATCGATACTTGAAGAGACTTGATATTTATTTCAACCAAAAGCACTGCTTCGGATCCGTATACTAGCAAGAAAGGAGTTGCTCCAATTAAAGTCCTGACTGTTGTTTGGTACCCCCATAAGGCATATAGCAATCTGTCTACCTAATCTTGGTAAGTCTGAGTCATTTTTGACAAAATCTTCTTGATGTTCTTATTTGCAGCTTCAATGGCCCCGTTTACTTATGGTCAGTAAGGAGAATATTTATGATGTTCCACCTTATAACTCTTTAGCAGCTCTCTAACTTCCCCTTAGAATTGGACACCATTGTCAGAGATGATGTGATGGGGGATCCCATATCGGTAGAACCCATTTCTTTTAATAAACTTAGCCACTTGCTTGGCTCCTATCCTTATGAATGATTCTTCTTCAACCCACTTTGTGAAGTAATCCACTACCACTAAGATGAACCTCTGTCCACTCGAGGCTGTTGGGTGGATTTCCCTAATTATGTCTAGTCCTTATACTGAGAAGGGCCATGGAGAGGAGATTTAGTGTAATTCTATTAGGGGAAGGTGGTTGACATTCCCATGGATCTGACACTTGTGGCATTTCTTTACAAATTTGATATAGTCTTTCATTATTATTATCCAGAAGAATCCTTGTTTGATTAGTTTCTTAGCTAGGATTGCTCCATTCATGTACGGATAACAAACACCCTTATGTACTTCTTTTATTGCTCTTGCAGCCTCAGTTTCATCAAGACAACAGAGTTATAAATCGTCCAAGGCTATGAATTTTGATGCTAATTATTGAATGACTGCTTTATCTATTTCATCTGCATGATCAGGATAGGCTCATTCCTTCAATTATCTCTGGATGTCGTAGAACTAGTGTTTTTTAGTTGTATCTATCTTTACTATTCTGCAGTTCTTATGACAAGGTTGTTCGATCTGAGTAGTATTAAAGGCTTTATGGGCATTTTAGATGGTCCTTCCCACACTAATATTAGGGAAGCAAGTGCATCCACCATTTGATTATGATTTCTGGGGAGATGCATGAATTTGCATTTTCTGAAGGACATGGTAAGTAGCCTTAAGTGGTCCAGATAAGGCCTTAAATGTTGCTATTTCAATTCCCACTCTTTTGTGGCATGGTTATTTTCTAGCATGGAATCTCCAAAGATTTCAACTTCTGTAACATCCAAGGATATTGATGCTTCTATTTTGAGTGCACATGCCTCATATTCTACTTTGTTGTTTGTGACTCTAAATTTAAGCTTTTTAACCATTGTTACTACTTTATCTTCTGGGTATTGTAATATGACACTGACTCTTGTGCTGAACTGATGACCACTCTATCAAAGTACATGCGCCATCCTTGGATTTCGATGGTAATAATAATATCTTTAGCTTTATTATCTTTCACTCTCTGATGAATTATGTGAATACTATACACACTGTCATTATCGAAACTAGGTTATTGTAGTAGCTATACATCTAACATCATATAATAAGAATTAGTCAAAAAGTATATGCAATCCCCTGAGCCCAAAAATCTCTGCTGGGGGCAATACTCACTGAGTGACCCGATATTGTCTTTTTCTTTTCATAGTGGCAAAAGAGGTCGCTCATAGTGGGAGGTTAAAGTTTGAGAGCTTTCTCGGTGGTCTGATGGCATTGATAGCTGGTGAACCATGGGTGTTAGGTTGGATCATATTTATTTTTACTACTCGAGTAAAGGTGTTTTAGATTTTTGGTTGGGTGTTATAGTGGAAGGTGTTCCTAGCTTACTGAGGTTCCTCATCCTCAATTCTGATCCCTGCATGATGGAGAGATCTAAAGTCAGGATAATGAGCAAATATCATATATTTTTTAAAGTACGATAATGCCCCTTTGATTATCAGCTATATTTGCTCATCCTTTGGAGAACGATTTCTCATTTTCACTACTTTTCCTCACCATCTTATGATATAATTAAAGAAATCTTCACTGGGTTTCTGCCTTGTGGTCTTAAGATCTCTTCGAGTGATGTCTAGTTGAGTGTTGTATTTATATTACTTGATAAACTTATGAGTTAATAGTAGCCAATCAATTTTGATTTCATTTTCAAGGTCAAAGAACCGTGTCATCGGTCCTTCCTCTAATGATGTAAAGAAGAATTGAACAATCTAAGATTCTATAAGCTTTGTAGTAGCCATAAAGGTAGCATATTACCTTTGCTGGACCCTTGGATCCCATGTTCCATTGAATTAGCAAAGTTTGGTAATTTAAAATCATATGGAAGTGGCTCATCTTTAAATAATGCCAAGTCAGTAAAGCTTTTGGAGCCATAAGTCCCCTTGTCTTTGAAGGCAAATTCCAACTTAGCCATTATGTTAGCTAATAAATTGACCTCCCCTGTCAATTTAGGCTTGGTTATGTTAGCAATTTTTGTAGCTTTTAATGCATTTTTGAGATCCTGGTAGTTGTCATTATCATCATCAACTTGAACTGAATAACAAGGAATTCCCTTTGCCTTATGTACCCTCGGGTGAACAATTGCGGAAGCTTCATCTAGTGGTGTGCTATTTCCATCTCGAGCACTTTTAGCTTTAATTTGGGCTTGGAGGATTTTGGCTATGGTACCATCTGTGAGTAGTTTTTGGATCCCCTCTCTTAGCCTATCTTTGAATTGCTAACAAGAAATATTCTCTTGGTCACTCATATTGGATATAGGATTCCTATATATTTATTAAGGTTAGCTAAATGAATGATGCATGATGTGTGCCTGCAAAAGAAAAGGGTGAGCATGTATGCATAGAGTGGATGCCAATCCTATGATAAAAGATGATTATTCCTATAAGAAACAGTGGTTAGTACGTGCTTATTTACATGTATAAGTAGATCAAGGTAAAATTCTTAGAGGTAGTAGACTATCAAGAATTGTTAGCAAATATGGTGCCAGTACCAAAAAAAGATGGAAGGGTTAGAATCTACGTTGACTATAGAGATCTAAACAAGGCCTGCCCAAAAGACAATTTCCCACTACCTCACATAGATATATTGGTCGACAATGCTGCCACATGTGTAATGTACTCCTTCATGGATGGATTCTTTAAGTACAATCAATCCTAATGGCCATTATTGACAAAGCAAAAGCAACCTTCATAATGGAATGGGGTACTTATTGTTACAAAGTAATGCCCTTCGGATTAAAGAATATGGGAGTGATTTACTAGAGAATGGCAATTGCAATGTTCATTTTTGACAAAATCTTCTTGATGTTGTTATTTGTAGCTTCAATAGCCTCATTTGCTTATGGTCGGTAAGGAGAAGATTTGTGATGTTCCACCTTATAACACCTTAGTAGCTCTCTAACTTCTCCTTGAAATTAGACACCGTTGTCAGAGATGATGTGATGCGGGATCCTATATCGATAGAATAGATTTCTTTTAATGAATTTGGCCACTTATTTGGCTATCCTTATAAATAATTCTGCTTTAACCCATTTTGTGAAGTAATCCACTACCACTAAAATGAACTTGTGTCCGTTCAAGGTTGTCGGGTGGATTTCCCTAATTATGTCTAATCCCCATGCAGAGAAGGGCCATAGAGAGGATATGTAGTGTAATTTTGTCATGGGAAGGTAGCTAACATTCCTATGGATCTGACATTTATGGCACTTCTTTATAAATTTGATACAGTCTTCTACCATCGTTATTCAGAAAAACCCTTGCTTGATTAGTTTATTAATTAGGATTGCTCCATTCATGTGCAGACCACAAACACCCTAGCATACTTCTTCTATTGCTCTTGCAGCCTCAATTTCATCTAGACATCAAATTTGTAAACCATCTGAGGTTCTTCTGTATAGCACACCTTGGTGCAATATGAATTTTAATGCTAATCATCGAATGACTGCTTTATCTCTTTCATCTGCTTGATTAGGATACGCTCATTCCTTCATATATCTCTAAATGTTATAGAACTAGGTTTTTCAGTTATTCCTATCTTCGCTATTATGCAATTCTTATGATAAGGTTTTCCCAATTTGAGTAGGATTAAAGGCTTCATGGGCATTTTGGATGGTCCTTCCCACACTAATGCTAGGGAAGCAAATGCATCTGCCATCTGATTATTATTCCTGGGGAGATGAATGAATATGCATTTTTGGAAGGACATAGTAAGTAGCCTCAGGTGGTCCAGGTAAGGCCTTAAGTGTTGCTCTTTCAATTCCCACTCTTCCATGGCATGGTTGATTACTAGCATGGAATCTCTGAAGATTTTGACTTCTATAACATCCAAGGATATTAGTGCTTCTCTACCGAGTGTGCATGCCTCGTATTTTGCTTTATTGTTTATGACTCTGAATTCTAGCTTTGGCCATTGGTACTATTTCACCTTTTCACCTTCTAGGATTATAATATGACACCGAATCCTGTATCGAACTGATTAATCGCTCCTTGGATTTCGATGGTTGAACTGAGGTCATCTAGGAAGTCCAGTTGGATCTCTTCTGAGTCTGGAATAGGGTTGAGAGCTAGAAATTCAACCATTGCTCTTCCTTTCACTAACTTCTTAGTTAGATACTACACATCAAATTCTATTAGCAGTATAAGCCACTTAGCAAGTTTTCCCTTTAAAGAGGGAGCTTTATAGAGCTACTTCATTAGGTCCATTTTAGACACAACCTGAATTTTGTAGGATTGAAAGTAATGTCTAAGTTTCTTCATTACCCATACCATTGACAGGCATATCTATTTGACTTGGCTGTACTTCTCCTCATATGGCAATTTCTTTTTACTTAAGTAGTAAACTGTGTGTCCTACTTTCATTTGTCCCTTTGGGCTAACATTGCACCAATTGCATTTCCTTTGATGGCTAAATACAGGGTTAAAGGTATCCCTAGTTTTTATGGTCTTAGAATTGGTGGGTTGGCTAAGTAGTTCCTGATTTTGTTGAATGCTAGTTAACACTGTTCGTTCCATTCAACTGGCTAATCTTTTCTGAGTAGCTTAAAGATCGGTTCATATACTACTATTAATTTGGTAATGAATCTGCTGATGAATTATAATTTCCCTAGAAACCCTCTAATTTCTTTCTCTGTTCTTGGCACTGGCATCTCTCTGATCTCTTTTGCTTTATCTAAATTCATTTCTATCCCATTCTAACTAACGACATACCCCAGCATCTTTCCTAAAGTGACCCTAATTATTCATTTCTTCGGATTAAGCCTAAGACTATACTTTTTGACTCTTTTAAGGAATTTTTAAGGTCTGACGGGTGTTCTCCCCTGGTTTTTGACTTGACCATCATGTCATCGATGTACACCTCTACCTCTTTGTGTATCATGTCATGGAACATTGCAATTGCCATTCTTCAGGAAGTTGCTCCCATATTCTTTAGTCAGAAGGGCAATACTCTGTAGCAATAAGTACCTCATTTCATTATGAAAGTTGTCTTTGATTTATCGATAATGGCCATTAAGATCTTATTGTACCTAGAGAATCCATCCATAAAGGAGTACATTGCACATGTGCGGCACTGTCAATTAGTATGTCTATATGAGGTAGTGGAAAATCATCTTTCGGGTAGGCCTTGTTCAGATCTTTGTAGTTGACATAAATTCTTACCCTTCTGTCTTTCTTCAGTATTGGCACCACATTTGCTAACCATTCTGGATAGTATCCTACCTCTAGGAACTTTTCCTTAATCTTTTTCTTAATGTCTTCTTTCACTAATTGAGCCCATTCTGGTTTGAGTCTTCTCTATTTCTACTTTATTGGTTTGCATCCATTTTTAATAAGAATGAAGTGTTGAGTGATGTCTCTGTCAATACTAGGTATATCATCATCCATCCAAGTAAATACTTTTGAATATTTTATTAATATTTTTTTAATTTATCTCCCCTTTTTAAGGGAAACACCTTTTAAAATATGCAAAATGTGTGGTTCAAATTATGTGCCAGTGTTAAATGATTCAGTGCATATGGAATGAATATTAAATATGCTAATGTTTTAATCAATGTAATGCACACTACCATCAAGAAAGACATCAAACAAGTAAGCAAAATTTGTTTTCATTTCATTAACTTTAGAGTTCATTATATCATTAGTTTTAAACAAAGAAAAAGTATAAAAATTAAAGAAGCAAACTTTCTCTAAATCAATCGCTTGATAAATGGTTTTTTCTTTGGATTACCCACTGTTTGTACTTCTCATCAGTACCATTATCCCTACTATTGGTAATAAAATGGTGGATGATTCTCTTCCCTCATGTCATTCTGAAGTGATCCACAAGCCTCTGTTGTATCCTACCGCTAAGGAAATTTACAAGTTCAGAAGGTACATATTGTTTCTTACCGAACTGTCTCTTCACTAGTGTTGGATAGTAATGGGTGCATGACTTGAATCTTGAGATTGGCACGTAATTAACATATGTGCAAAAAGTCACATATTTTAGCTTCCACCATGGACACATCCATCTCACTTGGTATTCTGGCATATCCTTCATGCACTTGACCCATTCTTGAGTTGTGAGATAGGCTGAGCACCTATGAACATCCTTACAGTGTCTCTCTAGGTGATTCTTAGGTTGGTATCTCATCTAGTTACCTGCAGGTTTATCAAGTAGGCTTAGCTTTCTTTGCAACCATATTTGAAGCAATAAGGGACTTTCAACAAAGTTTGGACTTTTTCCATTTTTAAGCTCATTTAAGCCTTAAATGGTCTTTACTAAAATCAATGGGAAGGGAGTCATTCTACATTCTATTCCTTCAATGACCTAGAGTTTCCTATAATCTCCTAGCTTATGGTTCAAGAGGGTGAAATATTGCATAAAGAGATAACATGCAAGGAGGTAGGTACCAGTCTTCTTGGTGGTGCAAGCAGTTAGGACTTGTATGGGAATCAATTGTTTGTGCTCAGTGACTAGTTCATCAAGCTTTTATATGCTGAGATCAAGAAAAGCAGCTCTAAGTCCTAGGTATTTTATGTCTTGGTTAGTGAAGATTGCTTCTTCAGTCTTGGTGGGGGTTCGCCTATAATGGCACTAAATTCCTCATACAATGGGCATAACTAAATGGTGTTGAATCGAAATATGTGCTCTTGAGGGTCCCAGAATGACACTACAGCATTCAAGTGTTCATAGTCAAGGTACACATACTAGAATGTCTTGATGTATAGTATGTTGTATGGTTGTAAGTTGTTCTAGTTAACCTTATCAAGGTTATAAAGGAAATGTCTAGTGATGCTAGTTTGGGTTTAGGGATTTTCGACCATGACGCCATCTTAAAGTAGGTCTTGAATCCTAGCTCTTAGTTTTCCATTACTTCGACAAAAAGATTCAGCTTTATGATCACTCATATTGGGTGTAGGATTCTAGTACATTTATTAAGGTTAGCTAAATAAATTATGCATGACATATGCCTGTAAAAAAAAAGGGTAAGCATGTATGCATGGAGTGCATGCAAAATCCTATGATGAAAGATGATTATTCTTGCAAGAAATAGTGGTTAGTACGTGCTTATTTATATGTATATTAAGTATGCATAATTAAAGCTAGTTAGTTTTTCCTGCATAATGAACAAACTAATCACAAGCAAGCTCTCACTTCTAACCTTATTTCTCCATAAGGTTATTCAATCCCTTTCTTAGGTAGGTTTTGAACCTTTAGTCATCAAGGGACTATGGTTCCACTCTCGGAACTAGGCTATTTCAATTTATGCTGATCAGAACTAAAGGATAAATGAAGGAACAATACTAAAATGTGCTTGAGATAACCACATGATGTCGATGTGAAGGTTAATTGTTAGGCTTCAAATAATGTCCAAAGCCCATATACGCTCGTATGTATAGGACCAAGGTCAATCAAAGGGAGCCCGAGTTCTTGCCCCTACATCAATATTTGATATGTTTACCAGGCATCATAAAAGTATCGTTCAATAGTTTATAGTTTGATTTTGCCGACATAAAGGTCCATAATCTAGTTGGATTCCTAACCTATTCATTTGATCTGATAAGGATAAATGGATGATGTCTCACAGGTTTCATCATCGAGGGATGTCATTATTTGTTAGTTTACATAGAGAATTCAAGCTGAGGTACATGATTCTTATCATTCTCCATGCTTCGAGCTCACACAAAGTAAATGAGAATCATATGATCTTAAGCTTGAATGTTCTATGAAAACTGACATTACGACACAGGGATAGCATGCACAACTTGGTGGAATCCTAGTGGATGTTACTACTGGTTTATCTACATAAGCTGAGCCAAGGTGAAAGGCTAAGGGTTCCTTTAGCGAGAATGCCCCTATATGACTAGGGTTATGGACTCCAGTCAGTGAGTCTAGCATTCTTTTGATAACTCAGTCGCCTCATTTGAAGACTTGGGTTACAAACTCTGGTCAGATGAGTCTAGCGAATGCACGAGTAAAGACTAAAGGTGATAATATCATATCTTCATCACCTCGTGACTCGACTGGAATCATAGTGGCAATGTCATTTAGTATTATTAAGGCTTTTAGGGACTAATGGTGCATATGTGATGTGTAGTGTAAATGCAGTGGTGAGGGGCTCTATACGTTTAAGCATTGTATAATGAGAAATAGTCATTTTTTAGTTGATCTCTCTTACTTAGAAGTCCCTAGTAGAGTCGCCAATGTGAGAGACCTGACTTTAGTTACTTTACGTCTCCTATTTTTTAGACGAATTGATTTTATAAGGGTCTTTTGTTTTTAAGGGACATGGCACTGAGATGCTTTATTTTATTTTATTTTATGGAGTTGCTACCTAATTTTTAGAAAATCAGGAAAAGAAAAGGGACAACATCAAGTCACTCAATGAGTATTGCCCCGAGTAGAGATTTCCAGGTTTGGGGATCACATATACTTTTTGACTATTTTTTATTATATGATGTTCGATGTATAGCTACCGCAACACCTTAGTTTTGGTAATGACAATTTGTATAGCATTCACACAATTCATCAGATAGTGGAAGATAATAAAGTTGAAGGATATTATTACTACATCATTTTCCTAATAAAATACATATAAAAGGAAAAAAGAAAGATTATAGAGCAGTAAATCTAATGAATCTGCTAGGTGAATATGAGCATTCATATAGCTTATTTGATCATATAAATAATGGGATAAGCGATGGACACTCAATCATTTAAAAGAGTAAGCGAAATGTAGATGATCATGCATACTTGCAGTGATTATTTATGCTATAATGATATTATAGAGGATGCATGATGTCATCACTGTACCAAAAACATGATGACTTTATTTCAAGATATGAACTTTCACATTATTGATATTTATAATATGATTTCATGTTTCAAAATAAGAGGATGTAAAATGATGATATGAAATAAGCATAATAAAGCATATATTATTCATATAGCATGCAAAATTGCCAGTCTCATCACATAAACACAACAATATTCTCAAATGCTAGTGACAATAAAATAAATGTGCTAAAATGATTATATGGTCCTCAGACTAGACTAAGCTTGTGTGGGTTTTGAAGCTTTAGCTTCGAGGAATTATCAAGCTTTCCTCATCGAGAGGTTCAAAATGACAACAAAATGATGCTAGTTTGCATACCTTTAAAGTGTGCTTTAATAAAGATGAGGCTTGGTTAGATGGAAAAGAGGTCTAATCTCTTAAGAAAAAGACAGTGGGATAGCAAAAACTATATGGAAAAGGGTTTCTAGTGCCTTTAATTAAACATATTTTTAAGTGTGTGTTTGCTTCCACTTACTACCCCTTAAAATTGGGGTGTATAGGTGCCTATTTATAGTGAAAAAAATATGGAATTGGGGGGTATAGGTGTGGTCACCTGCGCATCCATAGGACAAAGCACATGGCCATATGAAGTGCGTGTGACTATATGCTTGGCGTATTGCCATGTGTGCTTATGTGCGGTTACATGCACTTTTACACTTTACTCAATCCATTCGGGGCTTATATGCACTATTTTGAGGTTAGTTCCTATTTTTGGGCCTTCCGGACACGTTTCCAAAGTCTGTTTTATTACATTAGGCCTTGATTTTAGCACATGACACCTAGTGGTGTTTACGTGTACTTTTGAGCAATATGCACTAATCCTCAGGTTATTTTAAACAATTCTAGGACCACTTCTGGAGGTTTTAGAGCCATTCAGATGTGTTTCAAAGTCCATTTTGTTTGGTTTGGCTTTAATTTTAACGCATGACACCTAGGGGTGTTTATGGCTTTATGCGCACTTCTAAGTGACACACATTGATCCTTAGGTTGTGTTATACTATTTCAAGACCACTTCTAGAGGTTTTAGAGCTTTCTAGACATGTTTCTAAATTCCATTTTGTCAAAATTAATTTATATTTTTTCACAAAGTTGGGTCTCAATCTAATGAAATGAACACCGGTCCAATAAGTTGAGTGTTTCAAGGAAGGAAATATCAGAATACGCTTCTCATTATTTTGATAATTCATATTTTATAAGATCGGAGCATAACTTAATGGCTCAATGATCGATTTTACACACTGGTGGGGTTAATTAGGTTTTTAAGGTTACACACTTTATAGGTGTTATGAACGATGAACGGGCAAACTCTAGTCATCTCGGAGGTTTATTTCATCATTGGACCTTTTTTTAGGGATAGTTAAGTTTAAGGTATAATAGTTTGGTAACCTTTGTTCATAGAGTATGAGACAAAACACAATGTTCATATTTTACATTCATCATTACATGGTCTTGACCAAATAAGGACCTTCCCAGTTAAGCTTAAACTTCTTTCTCATATCATGAACATTTTTCTTTATTGACTTCAAATTCTAATCTCTAACTCTTATATCATACTTCCTTACTTTCTTACCAAATGTTATCATATTCCTTCCTTAATAAAACTGGATATAGTACAATGCCTTTAACCTCTCATTATCTATAAGTGTTAATTGTGCATGTCTTCACTCAGCCTAATACACCTCGAGCATATTAGATTTAATCACTATTCTAAGAGATTCTATTTTGATTTCTATTGGGAGGACTGCTTCTGCTCTATACACTAAAGAGAAAGGTGCAGCATCCATCGAAGAACTCATAGTAGCCCATTACCCCTATAGAGTAAATGGTAACTTATTAGCCCAATCCTGATATGTTTCAATCATTTTGGCCAATATATTTTTGATATTCTTATTTGGTACTTCTACTGCTTTATTAGCTTGTGGTCTATATGGTGAAGATTTATAATGTTCCACCTTATATCTCCTAAGTAGCTCTTTCACCTTGGTTTAGAATTATACCTTATTATCTAAAACTACATGATGAGTGGTTTCATATTGACAAAATAAATTCTTCTTTAAAAAAATTACCACTTATTTTGCCCCTAACTTGGTATAAGAATCTACTTCTACCCACTTTGCAAAGTAATTAATTGCAATAAGGATAAATATATGTCCATTCATTGCTACCGGATGAATCTCTCCAATAATGTCTAACCCCCAGGCTGAGAATGGCCAAAAAGATCTTAGGGTATGCAATTTTATATGGGGTAAATGGTTAATGTCCCATGGACTTGGCATTTATGGCATCTCTTTGCGAACTTAAAATAATATTATATTAATGTCATCCTAAAGAACCCTTGCCTCATGACTTTCTTTGCCAAGATTGACATATTCATATACAACCCATAAATACCTTCATGAACTGCACTCATAACCTTTCTTGATTCATTCTTATCTAAACATCTAAGCTATAACCCGTTTGAGGTTCTTCTGTATATAACACATTGGTATGATAAGAGCTTTGTAACTACCTTTCTGATGACTGTTTTATCCTTTTCACTGGGCCCTTATATATTGTCACTTGTCCAAGTACTGGTGAATGTCATAATTGTTAGTGATATGCACTAGGTCAATCATTTGATTATGCATTGACTTTCTTATTTTATTAATAAAGAGGTATTTCATTATCATTTGATTTTATGATAATTATATGAATGGTTAATTCTTACTAAGGTCATCAGGTATGTGACTTGATAGTAAAACCCTTAGATTAAAATAAGGGTTCTATTCTAATTATCCCTAGCCATTTATTCATTATATAAATATTAAAGTATTAAGGCTAGTATGATGTTGATTGATGGTTATGTTTTACTAATCATGAATATGAGATATTAAATCAACTCATAGGTATATGATGAGAGATCATGTACTGGATTGACCCACTATGAGAATACTACATAGATTATTGTTATAAGTATTTCTCATCACAGTAATTTTATTTCGGTCATTTGACCTTGAAATCATCATAGATTTCTATATAGCTATTTTATGTTTTGACACATTCTAACATTGTCTTTAACCGAACGATTAGATAGGATGTTGTTGGATATAAAATTAGTTATGTGAGGAATGTGAGTGATTTAGAAAGAATTTATCCCTCATTAATATGAGAAAGAAATCCATGGGCCCCTTGATAAGATAGACTGAAGGAAAATGCATGGCCATGCTGAAATGAATTGATAAAGAGTTATCATTTTGAGTCTACATGGAATCAAGTCAGAATATTGAACTATATAAGGATGATATTTTATGCCTTATGTTTAATTAAGATATCATGTGATAAAGGGATGATAAAATTCACTATAGTTAGGTTATGTCAGATTATTGACTTCACATGACTTGGGTAGTCATAATGTCTTGCTAGAGGCCACTTATGACTTGTAGGCCTAAATAGAGATTTAGACCCACTGCCAATGTTATGTGAACCTACAAGGTCACACACTTAGAACAAGCCTAAAATGATTATGGGTTTAATAAGCCCAAAATAAACTCTATCGAAATAAATAATTAAAGTGTTTTATTTATTTATTTATTTATTTGTTTATTTATTTAAGATAAATGTTATTTTAAATAAATAAGATATTATTTCTGATTTATTTTTAAAACAAAATTAGAATATAATGGGAAACTACCAAAAAGGTCATTAGTAGGTGAAACCCTAATTTGGAGTCTATAAATATGTTATATTCTGTAGGGTTTAATAGTTTTGTTTTTCCTTGCCTCCAAAAAGGGTTTTCTCTCTTCTTAGAAAACAAACATAGAGTTTTTCTTTTGTTCTTGATTTGTGAGACAATCAAGAAGGTTGCTAGCACACACTCTAATTTGTTTTGTGAAGGGTCGTTCGTGTGGATACCTATAGAGGACGCATCCTTTTGGAGATGTCTTGATCCGAACAACCAAAGCAAAAAGGCTCGAGGTAAGGTGTCACCGGTGTGAACCTCCTCTCATCTTTCTAGAAAATCTTGCCTCTTCTGCATTTTGGTGAGATTCTTGAAACTCTACATTTAATCAAGTAGTCAAATTACATGGATCCAGGTTTAGGAACGTGATAAAATTTTAATTTTCTATTGTGTTTGTATCCCGAAACCCTAACAGTGGTATCAGAGCCACTTGTAATTTGATTAATTGATTCTGTGTATATGTGATATATGTTAGGGTTTATGATTCATTTTGAAAAGGGTTTTCAAAATGATCAAAAAGGGTTTTTGATTTGTTTTGTGACAATTCTTAGTAATCTATTTGAAAACGGAATTAAATATTAATTTGATTAATGTTTGTAATGGTTTAATGTGATTAAACTAAAAGCAATTTTTGATTATATGAATACAGGATGCTGTTTCATAAAAAATGAATTAAGTATAATTTGTGCTAGCAGGTAGCATGGCCATGCGCATTTGGCACACGGTCATGCATGATACGACGTCAATTAGGTAGCACGGCCATGCGCATTTTGCACATGGCCGTGCGACCTGATGCACAGGCAAAGTCGAATTTGTACAACTATACGAATTAATCTGTTTATTGCCCTTTTTATTGTGATTTTTGATTATGATCAAAATCAGCTACTAGCAAAGATGTTTTTATGAAAAACTAAAATTGTTTTTGATCTGTTTTGAATAGAATTTTTCAGACTGTAAGCTATTTACAAAAAGTGATGTTGTTTTAGGCAGCAGCTGATTTAGTAATTTAATTACGAAAATTGGTTGGTTGCTTCCTTAACACAAATTAGGGTTTCATGGCGGTTGTTTTAATTGAGCGTTTTGTCTATTTTTGAACAAATTGATTTTATAGTAATTTGATTACGAAAATTCATTAATGTTCAAAAATTTGAAAGGCAATTCACTGAAGAACTAAGGTAAAGTGTTTTAGTCAGTAGGACCGCCACCTGGGGCGCTGCCCCTTGACCCCAAAAGAATTGTCACATTATTTTATTTTTAACATAATAATTGGATTTGCTAACTAAATAGATTATTATGTTATACATATTTGTTGTTTTATGCATGGTGCATAGCATGGCCCTTAGACTAATGTGATTGGATTTAATTTTTATGGGTTGTAATTTAAATACGGCCTGTAAGTCATTTTTATTTTATTGTATTTATTTTATTAAAATAGTATAGAATAAATTATGACAATTTATGTAAATCAAGACCCATGGTGCAATTCAAGTTGGAGGCCCAGGATGGAGATCCAAGGTGGGAACCAAAGAAGGAGATCCATGGTAGAAGATGGAGATCCAAGTTGGAGGCTCAATTTGTAATTGTAATATTACCTAGGTTTGACCTTTGATCTTCATATTGGCTTATAAAGATCAACTTAGATTTAGGCCATGCTATGTCACATTTATTTTAGTTGTTATGTATGTGATGCCATATGATGCCATGCAATACAACATAACAATAACTAAATAAGATTAAATAAAGACGAACCCTCATTTAATATTAAGTCATTATAATGCCTCCCATAAATTCAACAATTGTTAAGCCTTAGATTATTATATATGGGCCTGCTAAAGCAGGGTGTATAAATTTATCCGAGGAAGGCAAGTTGGATAATGGTGCTATCCAAACGTTTGATATGGTTTGACTTAACTAGGTTATCAAAATGGTTTTGGACCTAGGGCATTAGATGGGATTTTTACCTATGACATGTGATGTCAAATCCCATACCATCCAAGAGTTACATGAGATGTAATTAATAAGAGTTGTCTACGTAAATAACCATATTTTAGGCGATGAGCCAAAGCTCACTTAGAGTATGGTGAAATATGGATCTTGGCCTACTAAAATTTTTAAAAATTAACTTAGAGGGTTATTGATTTAAGTAAATTTAGTGGGAGTTTTTTTAATTATGCCTCATACATATTTAATAAAATATTGAATGGACTTTGCATATATTTATTGTAGAAAATGACTTCAAACACTACATCTACCATGTCGCTACGATCGATCCTTGAGAAGGATAAGCTCAATGGGACTAACTTTCTTGACTGGTACAGAAACCTAAGAATTATTCTTAGGCATGAGAGAAAGGAATACATCCTTGATCAACCCATCCTTGAGGAACCAGCTGCTAATGCTCCTAGAGCACAAAGGGATGATTATAATAAGCATCTCAATGATTCTACTGATGTCACTTATGTTATGCTTGGATGTATGGAATTTGAGCTATAAAAGAAGCTGATGGAAATGGAGGCTTATACTATGATAGGCCATCTCAAGGAAATGTTCCAAGAGAAAGCCAGAATTGAAAGGTTCAATACCATCAGGGCATTGCTTTCCTACAAGCTGACTATTGGCAGCTCTGTCAGTCCTCATGTTCTCAAGATGAAGGGTCATCTTGATCACTTGGACAAGCTTGGTCTCAAGACTGAATAAGAACTGGCTGTGGATATTATTCTCTAATCTTTTCTTGAAGCTTATGATAGCTTCGTTATGAATTACAATATGCATAGTATAGAGAAGAATGTTTCAGAGTTGCATGGGATGCTGAAAACTACTGAAAGGAACATCAAGAGTAACACTAAGGATGTTCTCATGGTCAATAAGGGAAAGGGGATGAAAAGGGTTGGAAAGGGCAAGGGCAAGGGCAAGGTCTTTAAAGGCTTTCAGAAGCCCAAGCCCAAATCCAAAGCTAAACCCAAAGCAAAGGAAGGATTTTGCTTTTTCTGTAATGAGCCAGGCCACTGGAAAAGAAATTGCAAGCTCTATTTGGATGATCTAAAGAAGAAAAAAGGTGGTGAGACTACCTCTTCAGGTATTCATGTTATAGAATTAAATCTATCTACTTCTGATTCTGATTCTTGGGTATTAGATACTGGATAAGGATCTCACATTTGTACAAATGTGCAGGGTCTAAAAAGGAGTAGATCATTGGCAAGAGGCAAAGTGTACCTATGAATTGGCAATGGAGCAAGAGTTACTGCCTTAGCTGTAGGAACTTATGAGTTACCTTTGCCCAGTGGACTTGTTTTATCTTTAGAAAATTGTTATTATATACCTACTATGCATAGGAATATTATTTCTGTTTCTTTTTTGGACAAGAAAGGGTTTGAATTTATTATTAAGAATAATAAATGCAATATTTATCAGGATAACATTTTCTATGGATATGCTCCATGCACTAGTGGACTTTATGTTTTAGATGCTGAAGACACTAATGAAATGCCAATCTATAACATAGATACAAAGAAGTCTAAATCTAATGATTTAAACTCGACCTATCTCTGGCATTGTCATTTAGGCCATATAAATGAGAAACGTATTTTAAAGTTACACCAAAATGGGCTTTTAAATTCATTTGATTATGAATCATTTGATACATATGAATCTTGTTTACTTGGAAAAATGACTAAAACACCTTTTACTGGACAGAGTGAGAGGGCTAATGACTTATTAGGCCTAATACATTATGATGTATGTGGACCATTAAGCTCAACTGCTAGAGGAGGTTTTCAATACTTCATAACTTTCATAAATGATTTCAGTAGATATAGTTATCTCTATCTAATGAAACATAAATCTGAATCTTTTAAAAAGTTTAAAAATTTTCAAGAATGAAGTACAAAATCAACTTGGTAAAAATATTAAAACACTAAGATCTTATCGAGATGGTGAATATTTAAACCAAGAATTTATAGATCATCTTAGAGATTGTGGGATTGTTTCACAATTGACTCCTCCAGGTACACCACAATGGAATGGTGTGTCTGAACATAAAAATCGGACTCTATTGGATATGGTTCGATTTATGATGAGTCAATTTGATCTTCCAATCTCTTTTTGGGGATATGCTTTAGAAACTACTACATTCATTTTGAATAGAGTTCCATCAAAGGCAATTGAAAAGACACCATATTAGAAATGGACTGGACAAACTCCCAGTTTTTATTTTCTTAAGATTTGGGGATGTGATGCTTTTATGAAGCGTCAAATCTCAGATAAACTAGCACCCAAATCTAACAAACGCCTTTTTATGGGATATCCTAAAGAAACTAAAGGATATTACTTTTATAATGCATATAAGAACAAAGTGTTTGTGTCTCGGAATGGTATATTTTTGGAAAGAGAGTTTATTTCCAAAGGAACCAGTGGGAGCACAGTGTAACTTGAAGAAATTCAAGACCCACAAAATAGCATTGTACCTGATATGGAACCACAACTGAATCAACAAGTAGTTGTTGAGCCTACACAAGTACTAGAAGGCCCAAGGAGGTCTGGTAGGACACATCAAATCCCTATGAGATATGGATTTCTCATAACCAATGATAATG
The DNA here is from genome assembly GCA_947683625.1 of Mallotus nudiflorus. NCBI lineage: Eukaryota > Viridiplantae > Streptophyta > Magnoliopsida > Malpighiales > Euphorbiaceae > Mallotus > Mallotus nudiflorus. The sequence continues at coordinate 1,480,318 of CANTUR010000198.1, forward strand.
ATGTGTTAATTGTGGATCAAAATGAGCCCACATCCTATCAGGAGGCCATAAATAGTCCTGACTCTAAGAAATGGCTTGAAGCCATGAGATCAGAAATGCAATCCATGTATGATAATCAAGTATGGACCTTAATTGACTCAAATGATGGTTTAAAAACTATTGGGTGCAAATGGGTTTTCAAAAGGAAAATCGACATGGATGGCAATGTGCATACCTTTAAGGCAAAACTAATTGCAAAAGGTTTTAAACAAACACATGGTATAGACTATGATGAAACCTTTTCACCAGTGGCTATGCTAAAATCTATTCAAATTCTCCTTGCCATAGCTGCATACTATAATTATGAAATATGGCAAATGGATGTCAAAACAACATTTCTTAATGGAAATTTACTTGAGGATGTGTACATGACACAACCAGAGGGTTTTGTTAGTCCTGAGAATTCTGGAAAGGTATGCAAGCTTCAAAGATCCATTTATGGATTGAAGCAAGCATCTCGGAGTTGGAATCTTCATTTTGATGAAGCAGTCAAAGAATTTAGCTTCATTAAAAATGATGATGAACCTTGTGTATACAAGAAAGTCAGTGGGAGTGCTATTATGTTTTTAGTGCTGTATGTGGATGACATACCACTCATTGGAAATGATATCTCTATTTTACAAAATATTAAATCATGGTTAGGGAATTATTTCTCAATGAAAGACTTAGGTGAAGCTGCTTATATATTAGGCATCAAGATCTATAAAGATAGATCTAAAAGGCTTATTGGCCTAAGTCAAAGCACTTATATTGATAAGGTATTAAACAGGTTTAGTATGCAAGATTCCAAGAGAGGATTCTTGCTAATGTTGCATGGCATTAGTCTCAGCAAGACTCAGTGTCCTATGACACAAGATGAGCGAGACCGCATGAGTAAGATTCCATATGCTTCTGCTATTGGATCTATCATGTATGCAATATTGTGTACTTGACCTGATGTTTCATATGCCTTAAGCACAATAAGCAGATACCAGTCAGACCCAGGTGAAAGTCACTGGATAGCAGTTAAAAATATCCTTAAGTACTTGAGAAGAACTAAGGATGCATTTTTACAATATGGTGGTCAAAAAGATGAGCTAGTTGTAAATGGTCACACAGATGCCAGCTTCCAAACTGACAAGGATGATTTTCAATCACAGTCAGGATATTTGTTTTGTTTGAATGGAGGTGCAATGAGCTGGAGGAGTTCCAAGCAAGACACTGTTGCTGATTCTACAACAGAAGCTAAGTACATAGCTGCCTCAGAGGCAGCTAAGGAGGCTGTTTAGATCAAGAAGTTCATAACTGAACTAGGTGTTATTCCTAGTATATTAGATCCAGTGAACTTGTATTGTGATAATAATGGAGCTATAGCCCAAGCTAAGGAACCCAGATCACATCAGAGATCCAAACACATACTCAGGCGTTATCATCTCATTCGAGAAATCATTGAGAAAGGAGACGTCAAGATATGCAGAGTACCTACAAATGATAATGTTGTTGATCCACTGACTAAGCCTCTTCCACAGCCTAAACATGAAAGTCATACTAGGTCCATGGGTATTCGATACGATGTTGATTGGGCCTAATGCAAGTGGGAGATTGTTAATGATATGCACTAGGTCGATCATTTGATTATGCATTGACTTTCTTATTTTATTAATAAAGAGGTATTTCATTATCATTTGATTTTATGATAATTATATGAATGGTTAATTCTTACTAAGGTTATCAAGTATGTGACTTGATAGTAAAACCCTTAGATTAAAATAAGAGTTCTATTCAAATTATCCCTAGCCATTTATTCATTATATAAATATTAAAGTATTAAGGCTAGTATGATGTTGACTGATGGTTATGTTTTACTAATCATGAATATGAGATATTAAATCAACTCATAAGTATATGATGAGAGATCATGTACTGGATTGACCCACTATGAGAATACTGCATAGATTATTGTCATAAGTATTTCTCATCACAGTAATTTTATTTCGGTCCTTTGACCTTGAAATCATCATGGATTTCTACATAACTATTTTATGTTTTAACACATTCTAACATTGTCTTTAACCGAACGATTAGATAGGATGTTGTTGGATATGAAATTAGTTATGTGAGAAATGTGAGTGATTTAAAAGGAATTTATCCCTCATTAATATGAGAAAGATATCTGTGGCCCCCTTGATGAGATAGACTGAAGGAAAATGCATGGCCATGCTGAAATGAATTGATAAAGAGTTATCATTTTCAGTCTACATGGAATCAAGTCAGAATATTGAACTATATAAGGATGACATTCTATGCCTTATATTCAATTAAGATATCATGTGATAAAGGAACGATAAAATTCACTGTAGTTAGGTTATGTCGGATTATTGACTTCACATGACTTGGGTAGTCATAATGTCTTGCTAGAGGCCACTTATGACTTGTAGGCCTAAATAGAGATTTAGGCCCACTGCTAATGTTATGTGAACCTACAGGGTCACACACTTAGAATAAGCCCAAAATGATTATGGGTTTAATAAGCCCAAAATAAACTCTATAGAAATAAATAATTAAAGTGTTTTATTTATTTATTCATTTGTTTATTTATTTAAGATAAATGTTATTTTAAATAAATAAATAAAATATTATTTCTGATTTGTTTTTAAAATAAAATCAGAATATAATGGGAAACTACCAAAAAGGTCATTGGTAGGTGAAACCCTAATTTGGAGTCTATAAATATGTTATATTCTCTAAGGTTTAATAGTTTTGTTTTTCTGTGCCTCCAAAAAGGGTTTTCTCTCTTCTTAGAAAAAAAACATAGAGTTTTTCTTTTGTTCTTGGTTTATAAGACAATCAAGAAGGTTGCTAGCACACACTCCAATTCATTTTGTGAAGGGTCATTCGTGTGGATACCTATAGAGGATGCATCCTTTTGGAGACGTCTTGATCCGAATAACCAAAGCAAAAAGGCTTGAGGTAAGGTGTCACTGGTGTGAACCTCCTCTCATCCTTCCAGAAAATCTTGCCTCTTCTGCATTTTGGTGAGATTCTTGAAACTCTAGATTTAATCAAGTAGTCGAATTACATGGATCCAGGTTTGGGAACGTGATAAAATTTTAATTTTTCGCTGCGTTTGTATTATAAAACCCCAACAATAACAACATGGCTTCTAATCCACTCTCATTTCCAATATTAAGTCCTTTAAATGACATAGTTAATCCATTTTTAGTAACACCAAATGCTTGATAAGCATTTTGACTGGTTCATCCCATACCAACACCAAAGAGGCCAGAGTGTTTGCCATCTAATTGTAATTCATTAGCAAATGAATGAACTTAATGACTGACTTAACTATGTTAAGTGTTCTAAATTAAGGCTTCAAATGTTATTCTCTTAAATCCCATTCGTCTGCTGCTTGATCAATAACCAAGAATGAATCTCTGAGAAGTTCCATTTTTGTAACCTGCAGTGCTATTAAGGCATCTAACCCTATTATACAAGCTTTATACTCTACTTTGAAGGCTAACTTATTGGCTATTGGGACTACTTCATTTTTTAGTGTTATCAAGATCACTCTAAAAGGATTGGTTCACTGCTCTATCAAAGTACATGCGCCATCCCTATACCTCGATGGTTAAAGTAAAATCATTTGGGAACTCAATTTTAATTTCTTTTTCATTTGGAATTAGGTTTATGGTTAGAAATTCTACTACTGTTCTTCCATTGATCATCTTCATGGTAAATATTCCATATTAAATTCTGTCAATAATACCAACCATTTGGCTAATCTTCCAATCAGTAATGGTGCTTCGAACAAATGCTTCATCATATCCACTTTAGAGATTGCTTGAACTTTATAGGATTGGAAATAATGTTTTAACTTCTTCATAGCCCATGCCATTGCTACACAAATTTACTCAACCTTATTGTATTTCTCTTCATAAGGTTGCATCTTCTTACTCAAGTAGTAGATAGGATGTTCCACCTTCATAACCCCTTCTTTAGCTAACATTGTTCTGATGGTGTTCCCTTTGATTGCCAAATCAAGGATTAAAGGCTTTCCTTCTTTTGGTGGCTTCAACATGGATGGATTTGCTAAATACTCCTTAATCTTATTGAAAGTAATTTAGCATTATTCATTCCACTCTATAGGTTGATTCTTCCTAAGTAGCTTAAAGATCAACTTATAGATAGTTGTCAATTTCGTAATAAACCTGTTGATGAATTGTAAATTTCCTAAAAACCCTCTAATTTCCTTTTCTGCCTTTGGTACTAGCATCTCCTTTATTACTTTTTCCTTGCTTGTATTAACTTCAATCCATTTCTAACTGACTATGTACCCTAACATTTATCCAAAGGTCACACCGAAAACAGACTTCTTTAGGTTAACATCAAGTTGTACTTTTCCACTTTTTGCAAAAATCTTTCAAGTGCTTCTGGATGTCCTTCTCAAGTTTCTAATTTCACCATTATGTTATCCAAATATGCCTTAACCTCTTTATGAATCATATCATAAAACATTGTTGTAGCCATCCTTTGGTAAGTTGCCCCACATTCTTTAATCTAAATGGCATTACTCTATAGTAGTATGTCCCTTATTCTATAATGAAAGCATTTTTAGCTTTGTCAATGATTGCTATAAGGATTTGATTGTATCCTGAAAATCAATCCATGAAAGAGTAAATTATGTATATGGTAGCATTATTGATCAATATATAAATATGAGGTAACAAAAGGTCATCCTTTAGGCATACTTTATTCAAATGCTTGTAATCCACACAAACTCTTACTCGTCTATCATTCTTCAATACCGGGTACCAGATTAGCTAACCATTCTGGATAATCCACTACTTTTAGAAATTTAGCTTTGATCTACTTAGCAATATCTTCTTTGACTACATGAGCCATTTCGGTCTTAATCTTCTTAATTTACGCTTTAACTGGTTTCAATTCCTCCTTGGTTTGGATGTAATGTTATACGATGTCTTAATCAATACTTGGCATGTCATTATATGTCAAGCAAATACTTTTGAATATTTTAATAATATTTTTTTCCAATTCCCTCCTTTCCTCAAGGGTAACATCTTTTGAAATATTCAAAATATAGGGATCATCCTCTATGCCAATGTTAAATAGTTCAGTGTCTATGGAATGAATGTCAAAAATACTTATGCAAGGTTCAATAAAATGCACATCACCATCAAGATACAAATTAACAAGTAGGAAAAATTATATTCCATTCATTAAACTTAGTAACAAGTATATCATCAGATTCAAAAAGTTTAGAAATACAAATATCACTAGAAATATAAACATCATTAAAGAATAAGTCATCTATACTAGATCCAATGAGTGTAGCAATAATTTCATAGCTTGCAACATTAATCTCCATCTTCAGATTCTTTAACATCTACTCAATCTCATTCATTATGATTCCTTTTGACTCTTTTCCTTTCTTTTTCTCCATATTGGTGAACTTAACCACATCAAGAAAAAATTTAGAGCCATACTTCTTGGTTCTTTTATTCTCCCATTCCTCAAGTTGTCTATGGCACTTCTCAAGAGGTATTTTAAAGATTAAAGCATTCTTTTTCTTAGAGTCCACAGCTAGATTATATCTTAGTCCCTTCTTACTTATTTTTCCTTTAAATTTTATTAATTTCAAGACTCCTTTACTCTTCTTCCCAAGACCAGAGCCTAGTGAGTACTGCATATTCTTTATCATTATTGCTACCTTGGCATTAACCAAATTATCACTTTTGATCATCATTATTTGAAAGCCAGGACTTTTCCATTAAGTGAGAATTTTATCTTTTGGTGAACCATAGATGGTACTCCACCCAAAGGATGGAACCAGGGTCATCCAACAATAAGGAAAAAGTTAAATATCCAACATAGTAAACTCCACTACATATTAAAATACCTTAACAGTAACCAAAATCTTGAATGTGACAATAATCAACTTCTTAAAGTCATTATATGCACGAATTATAAGATTGGAAGTTTATAACCCCTTTATATTCATCTTAAACTAGTGAAGGAGCTTGAGAGGGCAAACATGAATAGTAGAATCACCATCCACCATTAAATAAGTTCGTTTAGCCTTGATTATTGCTTAGATTTATAGAGGTCTATTATGTGCTCTTCCCTCAAGTTAAAGATCCTCATCAGAGAAGGATATAGCATTATTGTAAGTTTGTGAGAGAGAAGAAATCATATCACCAAGTAAAGCAATGGTTACAATTTTAGCATCATCCAAAGCATGCACCAGGGCATCTCGGTGCTTTTTAGATGATAGATTGAGCTTTTATCTTCTTGAGTTATTTTAAAACTATATCATCTTCTTCAACTTCCTTTGTTGGTTTAGTTAATTCCTTTGTTATTTCTTTTCGTATCACTAATTCTCTCTCACCAGGATGATAGACCTTACCACTCCTTGTCACATGGTTTACTGACATCTTGTTCATCTCTTCATCTGTTGCACTCTCTTTTATCTCCAAATCTTCTTCTTAAGAATCAACCATATATTTGTCTCTAAGACTTGTACTAGATTTTACAATTGAACTGTGATAACTCCATCCTCATCAAACTCTTTACCCTATCGAGATGATATAATATCTTCCCTCTTAATGTGTAATGAAGGAGGAGGGATGTACTTGACCTTATAGTCAAACTTTCTCGAGGGATAGCCAAGTAAATCATAAACTTCCAGTGTTTTTCTTATCCTCTTCAATAATTCTTCTTCAAAATTAAAAGGACTACAGTAATTTATAACCTCTCTGATCTTGCATATAACCATTTGATTCATTCTTCTATTCATTATTATGTGAGGTGTAAATGTAGAAAAGATGGAAATATACTTATAGGAATTAGGGTTAAACACACCATCACTTGAGTCATAGATTAGACTTAAAATTTCAACTTCTTGCAAGAAGATGAATTTTTTTCTGCTCTCTTTTCTTTTGCTTATTCAATGCCTTCAACATCTTAGATGGATTGAACTACTATAGATTCAAGGAGCCCCAATGAGATTATATAAGTTATAGGCAAAGGTATATATAGTTAGGCAATCAGTTGGTCTTGATAGTGGGTTGTTTCTCAAGATCCTCAATTTTTCTTGAGTCAATCAATTTTTGGATTTAGTTCTTTAAGGTTTTATAATTATTTGTCATATGATCAAGCATTTGGTGGTAATGATAATAGAGGTTAGTATTGATGCGAACTAGCAGTGATTTGGTAATTTTCTTAGTTTAAAAAACTTAAGGAGGTTTTGTTGCTAAATTCTTTGAAAGAACTTAGACATAGGTAAGTTTTAGTCTGAGTATCTTTAAGTAGGTTGATTTAGAGTGTTCATAATTGGGCTGGTTTCAGTGGATTGGGTATAAGTGTTTGTCTTCAGGTTAGACTGAATTGGCTTATAGTAAGTGTTTTATGGTTGTAAGTTTTTTTCATCTTTAATTCAAAATTTAATTTAGTAAAGGACTTTAAAAGCTGAGTAATGGACAAAAAGCAATTATTTTCAAAATTGGGGTAAGGCTCCCTTAATCACCATTTCAATATGCTCATCTTCAGAAGCCCTATCTCTTATTAAAGCTGCTTTTGCTCTCCATCGAGTAATGTAGTTTAAGAAGCTTTCACTACTCTTTTGTTTGGTGGTTTCAAGATCACACCTAGTTATATCCAATTAAATGTTGTAGTTATACTACTTGATAAACTTCTAAGTAAGCAGCATCCAATCATTCTTGATTTTTTCTTCTAGATCAAAGAACCATGCTCTTAGTCTCTCTTTAAGTACTATGAAAAAGAACTTCACTATTTGGGATTTAGTCAGCTTGGTAAAAGTCATGAAAGTGGCATACTACCTTGGATGTAACCTTGGATCTCCAGTACCATTGAATTTTGTGAAGTTAGGCAGCTTGAAGTCCACAGGCAATAACTTATCCTTAAATAATGAAAGATCAGTATAATCTCAACTTATTAAAGCATTTTTATCTTTGAGAGAAAATTTTAGTTGAGCCATCTTGTTGGCTAGTATCTTGACCTCCTTTGATGATCTAGACTTAATCAGATTGACTAGTTTAGGTGGTGGTGGTCCCCTTAAAGCATAATAGTATTCATTATCATCCTTAAAGGGATTAAGAGTGTGCATCATATTCTTTCCTTTGTCAATCTATGTATTCATAGAACTATATGCCTCCCCATGCACTTATTTAAAGTGAAGTAGTTGTCAACAATAGTTCTCATCTCATTCCATAAGAACTTAAATAGTCTCTTATCAGATACCATATTTTTTAATGCATCCTTAAGATTTCTCATCCATATTCAGTAGTAATTCTCAATTAGACTTAGCCATCCTGATGCTCGGGCTAAGACTGATGTGTTCTACCTTGTGCTTACAAGGAATTTGGAGTAATGAAAGAATGGTGTTTATGCATGCAATGTGATGATCCCTGTAAGACATGAAAAGTTAATATGTGTGCATGATAATGCAAAATGTACGTTCTAAGATGGTTGCAGGAAATCATGCATTTGATCATGTACCACCTATTATGTATGTATGCATGCATGAAAAGGAAAATAAAACATCATAAATAAACATGGTTAGTGTAAACCTAGAAGAAGAACAAACCAAACATATATATACTTGTCCTTCTAACTTTATTGCTCTATATGGTATAGTCTTTTTCCTAAGTGGGTTTTGATCATTGAATTGCTGAGAATTCTTTGCTCAAATTAGGCTATTAAGAGCATATATAAAAGATAAACCTAAGGAAGATTTTAGTATAACCCAAAGTAAATGTATAATGTTAGTGTAGTCTACATGTTACGATATCACAAAGGGTGCTCATAGTTCATGTGTAATTTGTATTTGCACATGAAATATGGTCAACATAAAAGACCAATTCCATGCATGTTATCTCAACATTCAATATATTTACCAGGGGTCATATAGAAGTAATTCAAAGGTATATAATTCATTTCTTCTCAAAATAATCTAGTCAAAATTCTTGTTGAATTAAGAGGGATAATCATGCACAAGCCATGTTTGACCATATAAGAAGTGTTTATTAGTTTATCTATATGGGTTGAATCAAGGGTAAAAAGCTTAGGTTACTTTAGCAAGATGCCCTGATGGGAATTGTAGGTTTCATCAATTAACTCCCCAATAGCAAGAATACTATGATAAGTTAAATTAGAAGAAAACTAGAAATTACCAATTTAATCCACAAATTCGGATCGTTCAAAGATTGAAGTAAGAAGATAGATTCTACTTAACCCCTTTACCAACAAGGATAAAGATACTAAGATAGACTTTGAATTTCCTCTTATGCCATAAACAAGAAAGTTTGATAAATAACAAGAAAACAAAGATTTAGATTTTGACACCATAAGCTAAAATAAAGCTTGATAAGTCACAAAGTTCATGCAAGAAATTAAAGACAAAATTCCTCACAATAAAACTCAAACAAAGTTATAATTCATATATCAAATTCAATCATGCTCCAAAAGAAAGAAAAGGACATGTTTATATAAAGTACAAGTCCGTGCACACACTACTAAAATAGACTCACACACATAGGATTACTTTTACTCTTAAATGGCCTTAATAACCACTGCCCACATTAATAGCCATTACTTGGTATTAATTACCCCATTAACTTGTATATGGTGGCTCTTAATAACCACTACCCACATTAATAGCCATTACTTGGTATTAATTATCCCATTAACTTGTATATGGTGGCTACATGTAACCCTAATTATTATTAACTCAAAAACAAGTTAAATATTATTCCTCGGGCCTCCATGGATGCCTTATTGGGTTAAAATTCTTGGGCTTTCCAAATGTCCCTAATTAAACCCAATATGGCTTCTTGAAGCTTCTTGGATTTGGACCTTGTGATTGGGCCTTCTTGTACTATTAATGGATCTTGGATCTCTTTAGGCTTTGAACTTGGATTCACATCATTCCCCTTTTCTTCAAAAGGATTTGTCCTCAAATCAGCTCCATCATCTTTATCACCTACATCAAACAAAGACAAGTCACTAACATTGAAAGTAGCACTAACATTGCCATACTCACTTAGAAGTTCTAGCTTGTAGGCATTGTTGTTGATGTGTTGAAGCACTTTAAAAGGACCATCTCCTTTTGGCATAAGCTTTGATTTCCTTTGGTTAGGAAATATTTCCTTCCTCAAGTGCACCCACACCCAATATCCGGGCTCAAAAATGACTTGCTTCCTCCCTTTGTTGTGTTGCTTTTCATATTGAAGTGTCTTCTTCTCAATGTTTGCACGCACCTTCTCATGCAAAGTCTTGATGAACTCAGCTTTTTGTTTCCCCTCTAGATTAGTTTTGTGCAATGGAAATGGTAGCAAATTTAATGGAGTCAATGGGTTGAATCCATACAAAACTTCAAATGGTGAGTAATTTGTTGAACCATGCACACTCCTATTGTAAGCAAATTCCACATGTGGAAACATTCTTCCCAATTCTTTAGATTTCTTTGGATGACAGCCCTCAAAAGTGTTGAAAGTGTCCTATTGACCACCTCCGTTTGTCCATCCGTTTGTGGATGACAAGTTATAGAATACAAAAGCTTTGTCCCTATCTTTCCCCAAAGAGTCTTCCAAAAGTGACTTAGGAATTTGACATCCCTATCACTCACAATGGTAATGTTGCACTCCATGTAGCCTTACAATCTCCTTGAAGAATAGATTGGTAATATGGGTTGCATCATCCGTCTTGTGACATGGAATGAAATGTGCCATTTTGCTAAACCTATCCATAACAACAAAAATGGAATCTCTCCCTCCCCTGGACCTAGGTAATCCTAAAACAAAATCCATAGAAATGTCTACCCAAGGTTCATTTGGTATGGTAAGAGGTGTATACAAACCATGAGGCATTGCTTTGGATTTAGCTTGTTTGCAAGTAATGCATTTCTCACAAATTCTCTCAACATCCTTTTTCATGTGTGGCCAAAAGAAATGTTCACCCAACACATCCAAATTTTTCTTAATCCCAAAATGCCCCATTAAGCCTCTGTTATATGCCTCTCTCACAAGTAACTCTCTCAAAGAACTTTGTGGCACACACAATTTGTTTTCCCGAAAAAGAAAACCATCAAACTTATAGAACTTATCAAAACCCCCTTTCTCACATGCCCCATAAACATTAGCAAAATCAGGATCATTAGAATAAAGATCTTTGATGTATTCAAATACTAATAATTTTGCATCAAGTTTAGAGATCAAGGCATACCTTCTTGACAGTGCATCGGCCACCACATTTTCTTTCCCTTGCTTGTACTTAATGATGTATGAAAAAGGATTCAATGAATTCCACCCATTTTGCATGTCTCTTGTTGAGCTTTCCTTGTCCTTTGAGATACTTCAAGGACTCATGGTCAGTGTGAATTATGAATTCTTTGTAACCAAGGTAATGCTGCCATGTCTTTAGAACCCTCACCAATGCATAGAACTCCTTGTCATATGTAGGGTAGTTTAGACTTGCTCCACTTAGCCTTTCGCTAAAGAATGCTATGGGTTTGCCTTCTTGCATCAAAACTGCTCCAATACCTATGCCACTTGCATCACACTCAATCTCAAAAGGTTTGGTAAAATTTGGCAAAGATAACAAGGGTGCAGAACTTAATTTGTCTTTTAGCAAGTTAAAAGCCTCATCTTGTTCAATTCCCCACTTAAAACCAACATTCTTTTTGATGCATTCAGTTAAAGGTGCAGCTATGGTAGAAAAATTTTTAATGAACCTTCTATAAAAGCTAGCTAAACCATAAAATCTTCTTGCATCACTTACACTTGTGGGTGTTGGCCATTCTCTAATTACTTTTACCTTTTCTTGATCAACATGAATGCCCTTGTCATTAACAATATATCTAAGAAAAGTAATTTTATTAGTGCAAAAACAACATTTCTTTAGATTAGCATACAACTTCTCTTCTCTAAGCACATCAAAAACACAAGTCAAATATTGTACATGCTCATCTAAATTGTTGCTATAAACCAAGATATCATCAAAATAGACAACAATAAATTTGCCTATGAATGCTCTTAAAACATGATTCATCAATCTCATGAAAGTGCTTGGTGCATTAGTTAAACCAAAAGCCATTACTAACCACTCATATAAACCATGTTTAGTTTTAAAAGTTGTTTTCCATTCATCACCTTCTCTCATTCTAATTTGATGATAACCAGATTTCAAATCAATTTTTGAAAACAAATATGAACCATGCAATTCATCCAACATGTAGCCTAGGAATCGGATGTCTATACTTCACCGCGATTTTTTTGATGGCACGACAATCAACACACATCCTCCAAGTTCCATCTTTCTTAGGCATTAACAAGACGGGTACGGCACATGGACTCATGCTTTCACGAACATAACCCTTTTCCATAAGCTCACTCATTTACTTTTGGATTTCCTTGGTCTCCTCCGGATTACATCTATATGCTGGTCTATTTGGAATGCTTGCTCCGGGTATGAAATCAATTTGGTGCTCAATGCCTCTTTTAGGTGGCAAACCATTTAGAATTTCTTTTGGAAATAAATCTTCATAAACCTGCAAAAGATCAACAATAATACTAGGCAAACCATTGGTTATTTCGTTAGAAATATGCAAAATCTCCTTGTACATAAGTACAAGCATGTGTTGCCTCAAAAGCATAGCTTCCTTCACATCACTCATTTTTGCATAAACACTCATTTTTCTTTCATTTGAACCTTCTTTGTTTTCTCTCACCATGTGTTTCCCATTTTGGTCAAGAGAATTGGAATTTTTTAGGTACACTCATCTTACCTTTTTCTCTACTCTCAAAGGTTTCCCTTCCCAAAGAATTTCCTAATGAAGAACCCATTTCTTCATATTGTTGCTTGATGCGCATTTGGTCTTCAAAAATCTATTTTGGAGTTAATGGTCCAAGGTTAAACCTTTTTCCATCCATAGTCAAAGTATACATATTTGTAAATCCATCATGATTAGCCCTTCTATCATATTGCCAAGGTCTCCCCAACAATATATGTCCGGTCAACATTGGTAACACATCACACAACACCTCATCCTTATATCTACCAATTTGAAAAGAAACTAGAACTTGCTTATTTACCTTTACAACTCCACTTTCATTAAGCCATTGCAACTTGTATGGTCTTAGGTGCTTGGTAGTAGGCAACTTCAATTTCTCCACTAGCAAAGTGCTTGCTACATTAGTACAACTTCCACTATCCACAATCATGTTGCACAACTTGTTAGAAATCAAATAATGAGTATGAAACAAATTTTCCCTTTGCTCCCTATGGACATTATGTTTATTTTGCAAACTCAATGTTCTTTGAACAACAAGATTATCTCCCTTAGCACATTCAACATCACTACAATCTTCTAAAGAAGGCATATCATCATCATTATCCCCCTCACTCTCCAACTCAATATCGCCATCCCTTAGAATCATAGCTTTCTTATTTGGACATTCCCTAGCAATGTGCCCATGACCCAAACACTTAAAACATTTGATTCCCCTAGTTCGGGCTGGTTAATTCTCACCCTTTCCCTTATTACCCAAGTCAATTTTAAGTTTAGTTTCTTTCACTTTTGACTTATTAAAAGGTTTATCATCCTTTTTCCCCCAAGAAGTTTTCCAAGAAGAAGAAGAACCCACATTTGGTTTAGAATAATACCTCTTTCCTTTCAATTGCCTTTCCACTTTCATGGCCAAATTCACCATATCTCAATCTCCACATAATGTTGCAAATCAACAACATCAGCAATGTTTTTGTTTAGCCCTCTCAAGAACCTTGCCATGGTAGCTTCACGATCTTCTACCACATTTGCTCTAATCATAGCCTTCTCCATTTCTTTGTGATACTCCTCCATACTCATGGATCCTTGAATTAGAGTTTGTAACCTTTGATGAAGCTCTCTATAGTAGTGGCTTAGAACAAACCTCTTTCTCATGATTTGCTTCATTTCCCTCCAAGACTCTACGGGTCTTTCTCCATATCTACGTCTTTCCTTGTAAAATTGATCCTACCAAACAATTGCATAATCATTAAACTCAATAATGGAAATTTTTACCTTTTTCTCCTCCAAATAATTGTGACATTCGAAGATGAGTTCCACTTTCCTCTCCCATTCAAGGTACACATATGGATCATTTCTTCCTTGGAATGAAGGAATCTTCATTTTGATGCTTCCAAGGTTGCGATCAATATTATCATCAAGACGTCCTCTCCTAGCTTTTCTCCTAGGATTGGTTTATTATCCCACCAAGGTGACTTGATCATCATCCAAATCGTCCTCTCCTTCATAATCCTCTTAGTCAATTGGTGGATGTCTCCTTTGTCTAGGCTCTCCTTGTAATTGGTTAAGGATGCCATCATGCCTCTCCAATTTCTCATTGACTCCCGCCATCATATTAAACATTCTTTCGAATTGTTAATGCATAGCTTGAATCACATGATCACTTGTAGAAGAAGAACTTATGTCTTTTGACGTGATTGTAAAACCCAAAATTTTAACAAAAGAAAATAGAAAGAAACAATCTCATAACACTCCCTCACGTGTTTCACTCAAAATTGATGTATACCACTCGTGTTTACACTCAATTTTGGCTTTTTCTTTAATGATCTCACACTCTTGCCTTTTACCTCTTAAATTTGCCTTTTGATTTCTTAGATGAACTAAGTTTCTCAATCAAACAAAATTCAAGAATGTAGTAATCAATGATAAAAAAAAAATAAGGTAGGCTAACAAGAAAATAATAAGGTAGGCTTAAAGAAATGAACAATTTGTAACAAATAGGCTAATAGAAATGAAAAACAAAGATATATCATCAAAGAACACAAAGAGACAGAATTATAAAGATAGATCTCAATGGAATATGAAGAGTCAGTTTTTTTTTTAATGTAAACTGAGATCTAACACAAGAATATCAAAGATAACATTTTTTTTATGGACGAATTTCTTTTTTTTTTTTTTGATATATGCACGAATTGAAAGGTATCACAAAAATCTCAAAGATTACAACTTTTTTTTTTGATATTTACAAACAAAATCTTGAGATAAGAAGAATAAAGATAAAAATAAAAAGAACAATAGATAGAAAGAAAGGTGCAAAATATAAGATGAACATAAGATATTGAGAACTAAAAGATAGTTTTGGATATGCAAACCTCAATCTTGAGCCAATGCTCTGATACCACTTATGATGGGAATTGTAGGTTTCATCAATTAACTCCCCAATAGCAAGAATACTATAATAAGTTGAATTAGAAGAAAACTAGAAATTACCAATTTAATCCATAAATTCGAATCATTCAAAGATTAAAGTAAGAAGATAGATGCTACTTAACCCCTTTACCAACAAGGATAAAGATACTAAGATAGACTTTGAATTTCCTCTTATTCCATAAACAAGAAAGTTTGATAAATAACAAGAAAATAAAGATTTAGATTTTGACACCACAAGCTAAAATAAAGCTTGATAAGTCACAAAGTTCATGCAAGAAATTAAAGACAAAATTCCTCACAATAAAACTCAAACAAAGTTATAATTCATATATCAAATTCAATCATGCTCCAAAAGAAAGAAAAGGACTTGTTTATATAGAGTACAAGTCCATGCACATACTACTAAAATAGACTCACACACATAGGATTACTTTTACTCTTAAATGGCCTTAATAACCACTGCCCATATTAATAGCCATTACTTGGTATTAATTACCCCATTAACTTGTATATGGTGGCTCTTAATAACCATTACCCACATTAATAGCCATTACTTGGTATTAATTACCCCATTAACTTGTATATGGTGGCTACATGTAACCCTAATTGTTATTAACATAAAAACAAGTTAAATATTATTCCTTGGGCCTCCATGGATGCCTCATTGGGTTGAAATTCTTGGGCTTTCCAAATGTCCCTAATTAAACCCAATATGGCTTCTTGAAGCTTCTTGGATTTGGACCTTGTGATTGAGCCTTCTTGTACTATTAATGGATCTTAGATCTCTTTAGGCTTTGAACTTGGATTCACATCATGCCCCCATATGACTTAGGGTGAATGGTCTTAAGTCAGTGAGCCAATATCTTTTGATAAACTCAGGTTACCCCTTTAAGGACTTGGGTCACAAACTTTGGTTAGATGTGTCCAATGAATCCTAGAGTAAAGGATAAAGGTGATGATACCAAATTAACCACCCCATAACTCGAGTGAAACCATGGTGGTAGTTGCTTTGGTAACATCGATTAGTAAGGAATAATTATATAGGCGTGGTAAGTGTTGTGAAGATGCAATTGGCATGTTATTGTAATCAAAAGCAAAAATAAGTCTGCACAAAAAATAAATTTTTGATTTCAATTTTCACTTCTCATAACTACAGATTCTCCCTAGTAGAGTCTCTAATATATGGTATGCGAGTGGTGATTATGGCTCATAAGAGATAAGTGATAGAGATATTTTGTTTTCCAAATGCTATTGATGTATAAGGGACAACTTTGTGGAGCTAGCTCTGTAAGTTTGGAGTCGCCACCGACTGCAATCAGGAAATAGAAAATGAATCAATAAAACCTACTTTCCTTGTCAAAGATTCTGGATTCAGAGAGTCAACATCTACTAGCCTGTATTTTTAATTATACATATCTTATATTTGCTTATCACATTACCCTAGTTTTGGTTTAAATGATGCATTTAGCACACTTAAATATTAGTCAATTTAAAATGGCATTGGATTGATAGTTGGGAAGTGGGATAATTGGATTTGGTATGTATACAAATATGGGAATAAAAAGCATATAAATAAATAAATATAACTAATCATAACAAATCAAGCAATTAACATGTATTTCACATAAGCAAGTAGCAAGCAACACATAAGCATGCAAAGAATAATTAATCAAAATAAACAAACAAAATAAAATGGGGAAAGGGATTATGAATTACAACCCTTAAAATAATTTATTCTAATAAATACATCAAAATCAAAAATAAATAAATGGGATTTGGGATTAAGAATTACATCATTTTGAGAACTTTCTATTCTATTAGATACATTGAAAATGGAAAATCAAATAAAAGAAAATTTTTATTCTAATAATTCCTGCAAAACTGAGGTTAGTAAATAAACACATGCAAGCACGTATCACAATTATAACAACTATACATATTCCATCAATTCACACGATAATAAATTAAATAAGAGAAATTAAATCAAAACAATAAGAACATCCAAGAATATAATCAAATGAATAAATAAGTATTAATGACAATGCATGATTTGGGTAACGGATTTGGAATTGATACCTCAAGTGACTCTCTAACTATCACCAAAATTAGGTGACTAATCACTAGGTTATTGATATTTTTCAAATTTCTCTGGAAGTGTACAAGAATAAGTAAAATGTGAAAAATTATGAAAATAAAATAAAACAAAATGGATTAAGAAAATAGAGATGAAAAAAATAAAAATAATTATAATTTTTGTATATGGACATAAAAATAATATTATAATAGAGATATAATTTTCATCATATTTTATCAATAAGGAAGTCAATTTTGTACCAAAAATATTAATAAAAATTACAACTTTATAACTAAAATATTAATTTTATTTATAAGAAAAATCTATTATTTATATTCTTGATTAATAAAGCTACTAATTAACTTTATATTGATAATAAAATTAAAAACTTTATATTAAAATTCCACCTTTTATAATCAAGAATAATAAAAATGACAATTTCACAAAAAGAAATAATCAAATCCTGATTTTAATAAGTAAGAAAATGCTAAGTTTTGGTAGGAAAATAAATAAAAAAATATTCTTGATGTATAAAGTCACCAACTTCATATAGTAGATAAAGGTGAAGACTTTATATTAAAAATATCATCTTTGTCATATGTTAATAATAAAAATGATACTTTTATTTCAAGAATAAATTAAAAATTCTATTTTTGTGGAAGTGATATGCAAAATAATATAAATTGATGATAAAAATTATAAACATAATAACAAAATAACAAAAACAATGCAAAAATAATATTTTGATGATAAAAAGATAAAATTTACTAAAATTAGAGAAAATAAAATTTTCTACAACTTAATAGATCCAAAATGCAATTTTTATCATAAAATAAAGACTTTTTCATTAAAATATATATATAATAAAAAAAATGGGAATTTAAAGTGAGTGCAAATGGGTGTGTTCTAAAATGCTTAAAAATGCAAGATTCATATAACTTCACCAAATAGGCAAATAAATACTTCCAAGCTCAAATCATTATACCAATATCACCAAGATTACAATTTTAACAAAAACATGATATCAAAATAAATGAAAATGCATGAAATGCAAAAATGATGAGATGGGTGAGAATAAAATAAAGATAAAATAATGTAAATAAATAAGTAAAATGCAACAATAAAAATTTAGAGATTGTAGAAGTGGAGATTTGAAGAAAAATAGAAATAGAAATAGAAACTATAAAAAAATAATAATATATTTTTTTAAAATAAAGAAAATAGAAAGAAAGTGAAGAAAATAAATAAAATAAAATTTTTATAAAATAAAATAAAAATGCAAAATTTATGAAAACAATTATGTGAATCCTCAGAAATTACCCTTAATGTGTACTTTGGCAAAGTAGGAGTTGGATGGATTTGGATTTTTGGTGCTAAAAATCCTAAAAAATAAAAAGAAAAATAAACTTGTGTGTAGAACTGGTTTTCACGAGTTGGTCACCCTATAGTAGGGGTCTAAGGCTTTAGAATAATAATATTTTATGCTTTTGGCTTGAGAGAATGTCTAAATATGTAAAATATATTCATTCAGTAACAAAATATTGCCTAAAAATTGTTCAAAATTAGAAAAATTATTAATTTATAGAAATTTGGACCCACCGAAACCCATGTACATGGATAAGCATCAACGCGAGTAGTTCAAATAATCATTGTGCATGGATAAACGAGTCACGTGGGTTTTTTAAAACCCACATGCACTCATCTGCCCACATGGCTTTTAGGTCGTGTTTAGGTAATTTTTTAAATCTTTAAGGTCTTGGGGATTCTTAGGCCCACTAGGTCCGATTCTGTGAGTTTTTCAGGATTTCAAGTGTGATTCAAGCTTTAAATTGGTGAACTAGACCTTAGAAACATCGGTTCAGCTCCTTCAGGCCTTAGTTTAAGGTTTTCAAGTCCCGATTTCACACCTAAGGCTCAATTTTCAAAGTAGAACTCTTAATTAGACATTTTATAAAGAGATTTGGTCTTTTAAGCCTTCGGTTCAATGATTCATATACATATATATATATATATATATAAGGCCTTAGTTCAAGGTTTTCAAGTCCCGATTTCACACCTAAGGCTCAGTTTTCAAAGTAGAACCCTTAATTAGACATTTTATAAAGAGATTGGTCTTTTGAGCCTTCGGTTCAATGATTCATATATATATATATATATATATATATATATATATATATATATATATATATATATATATATATATATATATATATATATATATATATATATATATATATATATATATATATATATACATACATATATACATATATATATATACATATATATATTCTCGGTTAAGGGTTTTGGGGTTTGCTACTTTGGAAGCACACTATAGATAACCTTTTGAGAGGTTATCCTCTATCTAGTCGACAAAAGACCTTTATCATTGGACCACTTTGGAGGACAATTGAACAATCGGGGATCAACAGTGCGGTATAACCTCTAGGGTGTCAAATGAGGTCAATTGAAATGTGTTGTATAGCCTCTAGGGCATTAAACGAGGTCAATTGAAATGTGTTGCATAGCCTTTAGGGCATCAGACAAAGCATTATAGCTAGTATGTATCCTATGCACTAAGGCTAGCTTCCTCTAAGAAGAACACATTCATAAAAAGTAAAAAACTGATGTATGCATGATCATGATCTTTGAAAGCTTGTAAAAATTATTTAACAACATAACCTTATGTGGTCTGTGTAATATTTTATGAAAAAACAAGCATTGTTCTAATGTGCATATGCACTAGATTTGAAAATAATTTTTGCAAAATAATTTTATATATGCGTGGACTAACAGTCGAAAAATAAATAATCTTGAATGAAGAGCTTTGTATGCATCAACTGGCCAAGTGTCTTTTATGTTTAGAGTTAATCTTTAGGAACTAGCCTTCCTTCTATCAAAAATTGGAATCCAAAATTGAATATATCAAAGACTGCCATTAATACCAGTGTTATCAAATGGAAACAAAATTAAAGTCTCATAATGATTAGATTAGGATGAAGACAACAACAATTGCCCTCCTACTTGGTTGCACTCTAAAAATCCTTCGTTATTGCATGATGGTTGTGATTGTGCTTGATTTTATTTTGCTAATGAGATACTCACTTTGCCCCTAATTAAGGAATTGATAGACTCTATCACTCTTACGGGTTACATAATAAATACATTGCAAAACAAAATCTTATGATCTTTTAAACTGCCCCTCTCAAAATGACAGTACAATTAATTTTATTTATGTTCCCTCTTTTGCTTTGGTCGCTCCTTTTTAAGAGTTTTCGAACAAAGCTAGGTCTTTCATTTTTTTTTCCCTATTTTGCATACACCACTCACTACCCCCTTTTTAGGGGATTTTCAACTTAGCTGGGTGGTTGCAAATTCATGATGATGATTGACTATTATTTTTGCATGCTCAATGTCTATGTTGCCACTTCAATTGTTGATTACTTAATGTTATTGTAGCTGATTACTTAGTATTTGTGCCTTTTATGTTGTTGATTGTCACAAAATTAATAACCATCTAATTTATTCACTAATTATTCCAAAAAGTTTGTGCTAACATTATGTCAGTCATACCTATCTTACATGATTACTCGTTCGTTAAAATTAGACATCTTATATTATGCTTATGAAAAATAAGTCCTTTATGGATTTTCAAATAAACTAATTTTCAGCTCACAATTGCTAGGAATTTTATTTTGGAATTTGAGATTGATAATTGGAAATGATTTATGAAGATGGAAGCTAAAAAATAAAGCTTTCAACTATTCATATATAGGTGGCACGAATAAAAATTTTTCTCTTTTTTTCATTCTTTCTCCTCATTCTTTTTCTTTTTTCATTTTCATTTTTTTCCTTTTTTTTTTCCTTTCTCTTCTAATTTTTATTGGTATGGTCAATAAATTTCACATAGAGGAAAAGTTGAGGTTAAAAATGCCCACTGAGAAATTGAAAGTCAATTCTAACATTGAGACCTCTTATTTGATGTGGTTTTTTTTTCTTTTTCTTTTGAATTTCTCTCTCTCAAATGAAACTAAAACAAATAAGACAACCAATAATGAAATAGAAATTTAAATTAAGGAGATAACTTAATGAAAACTCCCCATTCATTTCAAATGATAGTAGGAAGATGATCAACCAAATTTCAGCAAAGAACTCTAGACCTATAAATTTGTTATGTGAATTAAAAGCTTACTTTCGATTCAACTTATGTCTAGCCTTTTAATTACTCTCTAAACTCTAAACATCCAGAATTCAATTCCTTTTTTCTATATTTTCTATGTGTCTCTATATCTTTTCAGTAAACCTACTTAATTTATAAAACTCTTTCTTATAACAAAAAATCTCTTTTATTTTAATAGAAGATAATTTTATCCTTGATAACAAAGTCAAAATTTTATCCTTCTTGGTATTTTTTTTTCCCCTTTTAGATATGGAAGGAAATAATTTGGAATTGATTAACCATGAATTCTCTGGAATCTATCCGTCTTTTTAAATTAGTATCTAATTAACTAGCAACAACTAGCTTTCTGAAGCCAACAGTTTAGGCTTTTTTTGTCTATGTGGTGATTGCATAAAGACTGTTAGATAAGATCATAGAGTTTTTTCGTTTCAAGGTTTGCCATCACATATTGCCATTTTGATTGACATCTTTCTGCAGTGGATGCCTCGCAACCTCCCAAATATATTCTCTGACAAATTTCCTTCCAACAACATCCAGTAGATATAAACCATCATCTCTTGCAGACCAAACACAAGTTTCAAAGTTGCACATTTCTGTTAACTCTGGCCAGTCCCGAAAGACTTGAAACCTGCCGCCGCACTGATTATGATTCCAATTAAAATCGCACCAGAAACGTGTGGTTCGCAAAATGCTGGTACAAAAACGAAAATGAAATTCATCATACGGAGGAAGTTCACGGTTACCCAGGTCATCGTCACCGGACCAGCAGTGGAGACTCAGAGTCTTGTTGCTCAAATTATTGATAATTTGTACGTCATACCTCTGCGTAATACAAATACCAACACAAGCGTGATTTATAGCTGACGCCAGTGCAAGCAACAGAACAATGTAACTGGTTAGAACTCTCATCATTTTGATTAATCACTGCCTTTTCAATCCAAAACCTGACTTTTTTTTTATAGTGCACTTGTCATTTTTCACTCCTCTCTCATTTATTTTGCTTTATTTTATTGGGCATGCAACTCTACAATCTTTAAAATATGTGTAGTTGTTGCCTATTTACTTGCTCTCATTTAGTATGCATGTACGACTTTCTCTTAGGTTAACAAGATTGTGACATTGTTTTCGTCTGCATTTTTTTTTTTCAAATCACTGTGTATATAAAACCACTAAATCTTACCTAATCTGGTTTGAATCGAATGAAATTATAAGATTGATTCTCAACAACCAATTTAATATGATTGTATATACTACGTATCGAGCTAGAAACTTCATTTATTTAAGTTGGACAACCCCTTGTCATTTGATTCAACGGTTGTTGGTTTCTTCTTTTGCCTGTTTTTGGAATCATGAGACGTAATTTGAGGATTTAAATAAGGAAGGAAATATTATTGTTTTATGTAGACTGCTTTAATGAATAAATGCATAAGGCTAACTTGCGGGATTTTTAATCCTTATAATATGATCTTGTTCTATTATGTAGAAAATATTACATGCATCATGCATCTAATGATAACCTGATCTTCTTTGGCTGGTTGGTAAAGAATCATGCATAACAAGTGAGCTCAATATCAACTCATACTGATCAAGATTTTAGGAAACTTTGAGATTTTGGCTCGACGAGTGTTACCAACTTACATTTTAACCTGATCTTGTTTGTTTCCCAAATGCTGCACCAATATGAATTAACTAATTATTCAGCAGCATGGCAATGCATGCTGAAAGTAACTTCATTAATAGCTATATCTCAATCAGGACTCAAAAGTTATTACAAGAAATAAAAAAAAGAACAAATGGGATACTCCTCATACTTTCAATCCCTTGTTCAAATTGACTAACGATTATTGATAAAACACTAACAAAATGGTTCACCTAATTTTATATTCTATTTCAAATTGGTTTATTGACTTTTAATTTCCATTTTTCTTTCAAACAGAAATCATTAGGAAATTTACAGTATCAATTTTTTCTTATGACATGGCAATCCGCAGTAGAATATTATAGGTTTATGTCAACTATAAACTTCCACGTCAGTTATATAGATAGTCATTCAATTTTATATTATGTTCCATATTAGTTTCTAAGTAGAGAAAACTATCAGTTGTATTCTAAAATATTTATCAATTATTAATTGAATTTTATTTTTGAAATCTTTTTAATTTGCACCTTCATTTTTATGAATTGTGTCAATTTTATTTAATTTTATTTGATAGTTCTAATTTTATTTTTAAGAATTATTTTTTAAATTTTTATAAAATAAATTTGACATTTATTAAATTTTTTATCCTTCTTTACTTGCAAGGAAAAAAAATTTAGAAAATAATTTTAAATTCTGACTTTATCACTTTAGACAAAAATCTAAAAATTAATTTCTAAATATTTTTGTAAACTTTTACTTGTTTCATTAAAAATATTTATATTCTAATTATTTTAAAATTTACTTCTCATTTTTAACTGTGTTATTTAAAAATTTTTCTGATAGGGGTTAAACAAAAAAAAAAGTTTGAAATATTAAAAAGAGAATTTGAGATGCTAAAATTTTTTTTTTCTGGAAAAATGAAAAATTGTTTATAGTTATAGTCAAATGCTTACTTTGTATTTATTATTTTTATTTTTATTAATTTTAGTATATATAATTAATTGATTCATAAGTTATAATTTAAATTTTTTTTTCTTATTATTTTAAGTGATACACAAGATGTCAATATTTTATGTAAAAATTAAAATTTTAATTTATTTCGAAAGTGATAAGATTAAAACTTGAGAATATTTTTAAATTTTAATTTTTTCAAAATAATTGTCAAATTTATTTTATAGGAATCTAAAAATAATTTTTAAAAATCTAACTAGATCTTTTAAATAATAATAGATATAATTAATATAATTCGTAAAGTTGAAAGAATAAATTGAAATAACTTCAAAAGTATAATTTAATTAATCATTGTCCCAAAGTTTAGGTTAGTAATAATAGTTTTACCTTTTTTTAAGTATGAAATTCTTTCTTTTCGGTATCATATTTGATATCAAGCAGAAGTGCCTTAATAAATTTTCAATCAATTTTAAGGATTACTAAAAATCACTAATAATTTTTTTGTACGTAATTAACAAAATCAATTATTAACAAAACCTTTTTTTAGAGATTAAATCAAACTATTGAAAATGAGTAAAATCATAAATGATTAAAATATATAACTAAAACTAATTTTATTAAATTAAGATAAAATTTGCTTAATATTACAAATTAAAGCAAATTTTTTGACAGAAATGAAGGCATTTCATTAAGATCTAACAACAAAGGGAGGCATTTCCTATATTACAAGACCTGAAATACAGGATGGACGATCCTCCAACAAGATAGATTCATCTTCAAGGTGAAGGGCCTATTTGGATCGTTCATGCACTAAATGATTCCCTTCCCTTTGAACAAATTGAAAACTAACACGCAAAGATTGACTAGAATACTGAATATATCAATAAGAAGTTTTGAAACTGCAAGACTTGGCAACTGGTATTGGTTTTCCGAAATTAAGCAGGAATAATTTGATTCTAACCAAGTGTGTAAAACCTACTTCCTCTAAATTTAGATGGAAAAGGAACCTACGCCGCCTACTGAAGAAGACTGATAAACCAAGAAGGCTCGTTTTCTTGCTAATAATGACACTGAGGATCGTCAACAGGGTTTTTTATCCTTTAAGGATACCCTTATGCATGGCGAAGGGAAAGGGTGAATAGTGAATAACCTTTCTGGAGATGATGACGAGCTGGTTTTTGGGGAGGGTAACGATTGTATTTCAGAAGAGGATGCCATTTCTTTCTGGAGGAGAGTTCTTGAGGCAATTCAAAAGCCATGGTTGAATGCAGTTGCAGTTCGCTTGTTAGGTAGACCGATTGGGTATAAGATGTTAGTGTCGAAGCCTGAGGTTCTATGGAGCACAACAAAGGGCTTTAATGTGATTGATCTTGAAAACAACTATTTTCTAGCCAAGTTTTTTAATTCTGAAGATGCTCATCATGCACTTGCGGATGGACCATATAGTGCTTAGCCATTATTTGATTGTGCGATCCTAGTCACCAGTTTTTTATTGTTCTAAGGAGGATGTTGCTTCTGTTATGGCATGGGTTCGATACCTGGGATGGCTCTCCATTACTATCACAAACGTGTGCTTCGTTATATTGGTCAAGTATTGGGAAAGGTTATTCGCATTGATTACAACACAGAGGATACAAATAGAGGCAAATTTGCAAGACTTGCTGTTGAGCTGGATTTAACAAAACCATTATGTCCTCAAATAATCATTGATGGGAAATCTAACGAATCGAGTATGAGTGTTTACCACGTATTTGTTTTATTTGTGGTAAATATGGACATGTTAATGCATTATGTGTACTGCTGCTGATACTGGTATTCCTGATGACGATAAGCAGGATGGTGCGACTTAGATGATGATAGGAGAGGCTATGAACCCTAAGTACAGTGATTGGATGTTGGTAGCTCGATGAAGCAGAAATCAGTTGCGAAAAGTAAGGGGTGAGATTTCTGGTATTCCTCTGCGCCAATTCCTCTTTCAACTGTTATTCCTCGCACGGAAGCTAACAGTCAACGGAAGTCAATTCGAAGTAGGACTGTGAACAAAGGCAAAAACCTGTAAGTAGTTCAAATGATTATATAAATCTTGTATTTATGAAACATAAAATAATAAGAGTTCAAATAATTATATAAATCTTGTATTTATGAAACATAAAATAATAAGAGTTCAAATAATTATTAAATATAAAATAATAATTATTATTTATTTTCCATCATCCAAAAATCACAAAAAAATAACTAAAATTTCAAATTATTGTTTATATAATTCATAAATAATTATCTACAAATATTTGTAGAAGAAAGTTAGTAAAAGAGATGAGTCAACTCTTTGGTGTGCTATTCAATTGTTATCTTGATTTTTTGTTAATAAATGTATCATGCATATACTTCCATCTCTTAGTCATTGAATACTTGTTGAAGTGGATCGTCCACTCATACACCAATCTAAAGCAAAATAATTGAGTGAGACAATATAAAGAGCAACATAAATTTAATGATGTAGAAAGAGGTTCTAGTACTTGAAAAATCAAAAATAGTAAAGTTATCTTTATGAGAATGGAGCTGTTTGCATGATAGATAGCTATTACACCAAAAGTTGCACTATGATATGGATTTATTTTAGATACCTTTATTAAATTGAATCAAATAAAAAAAAATCAATCAAGTCTCTAATCTAAACTCATAATTGGTTAGAATTGTCCCCATTTAATAGAATAATGTATTATAAAATGTCAAGAACGTTGAAAATTTAAAGTTGTGATGACTTATAAATAGTGCTTCAATTAGAAGGGATGCTAAAGAATTAAAGTTGATCCCTCATTGTTATTATCCAATTTTAAAGGAAACTCAAACTCACCAAAAGTTATAATTATAGAAAAAGGCCTGAATTATAAATTGGTCCAATCAATGTAATGTAAATAATATGATAAAATAAATCCTACTACTCAGAAAAACAATAACTGTTAACATTTTCTATCCATAGAATTTAAAGACCCAACCACCGTATGCATGTCGTCTAGATTTATATTCCTTACAATATTAACCAAAACATAATTTATGATCACCAAGAAAGCATTACCTTTACATCATCTTTTTTTCCTCAAGGTTGCATAAGCTAGCCATGTATCCATTACTTATACGCACACATAAAAATTGGTTAGACAATGAGTAGAAGTTATAACAGTAATAACAACATGATAAAAATGCTTGCACAACATCATGAACCAACATGTTACTATTGAAGAATAAAAGACAACTATTTTTAGAGACCTAATTCTATCCCAAGGAGAATAAAATAAGGAATCATTAGCTAAAAATATTTTTTGTAAATCCAACCCCTACTGAGAAGGGTAACCTTTTTGGATAATCCTGCGTCACACATCCAATTCGAGTTTAAGATTTAAATGAATATTGTCTATTCAAAGCAATTAATATAGGACAATTCACATTAAATTAAGCTTTACAAAACGGAATAAATGTCATTAATGCAATCAAAACTTTAACAATTAAAATTAACATTTTTAATATGACTAGATAATGTAGGAGATAGATGAAACTGAAAAGAAAATGAAAAATTACTTGAGGAGTGAGCAAAAAGGAACACCAAAAGCTAATGCAATAACTGGGTTGAATAACATGAATCAAAGCCCAAGCCAAGGTTATTCTTGAGATGTCTTTTGACACGTTAACTACAACCACCGCAACTTTCCCATCCACCACTACATCTGAATAACATTCATATTTTTCAACCTTTGAAAATCTAACCTTTAACACACTCTATAACAAAAATCCACATCAAAATTTCCTCACAAAATCAATTCTTGAACCTAAAAAATAGGACTGCATTATTATCAAATCAAATGGGCAAATAACACAAAAATCAAGATTACTGCTTTTCAAACTTTATTGATAAAAAACTAGCAATAACTTGAGAGAAAAAAAGTGAACCTCCAAACAAACAAAATCCCTAACATTATCAATTTGATTTTTTAAATTTAAATACCAAAATAGAGCATTAAATTGAGAGCAAGAAATAGAACCTCCAAAAGAGTATAAAGAATTATAATTAGTAGAGGCCTAATCGAAGTTCACGGATAGCATTTCCACCATTACATCTGTCAATTTCAAAACACAACCAAATCATTTCCATATACAGTATGCAAAAACACCAAATCAAAAAATTGTTTTTTTTCAAATCAAGAATTGTTATAGAGAGTGAGCAAGGGAGCGGTACCATCCATTGCTTCAAGAATCAAAAAATTCAAGAATTGCAAAGAGAGAGAGAGTGAAGGATTTGAAAGGAGGTCAAAAGTGCAGTAGCAATAGTGTCTATTCCATGAGAATTGCCAAAGAAAATAAACATGTAATGTTTGTTCCACCAGAAAGAAAATGGATTTTTGTTATTTAGATTTTGATTGACTAATGATCTTCCAAGAAAATGATTTATTGATTAAAAAAAGTATAATAAAAATAACAATTGAACATACACAAAATCCTAATTAGTAAAGATATTGGTAATAGAGAAGAAAATATGTGATTTTAATTTTGATATTACAAAGCAAGAAATTATAAAAGAGTGAATAAGGAGAGAGTAGGAGATTATAAAAAAAAACAATTTAAAAGTCAATTCTCATTATTATGAAATTGAGAATTGAGAAAAGATAACAAAAAAAAAAGAGCTAGAGACACTAGAAGCAAAGAATGATTGGTTTTAAAAGATGGGAAACATGAAAGGCTGCAACTCTTCGATTGGTTTTAAGAGATGGGAAAGACGAAAGGTCGTTCCTCTTTAGTTTTCTTTTTTTTTTTAACTATCAATGGAGCAAACAAAATATTAGAGAGTGGTATATGGCTATTAACAAAAGTGTGAGAGTGAGGAATGCTGAAAGGAGAGAGTGTCACGTGTCAAAATATGGTGAAAACCTTCTCTCTGCTTCAACTTTTTTTTTTAATTTTCATAATTGGAATTGAAATTGAGAAAACAAAATGAAAAGAGAGAAAGTATTTTTAAGAAGAGTGTCTTTAATAATAATAATAATAATAATGAGGGTGTCTTTAGGTTTTCAAGGTAGCCAAAAAGATAAAGATTACAGAATAAGAATAAAGACGCTATTAAATGGGAGAGGACACATGAATTAGCAACTTGAGATGTAGTATATTAAAGCTTGAAGTAGTAAGAGCCATATGTCAACACATGTTTAAAAGCTTCTCTCTATTTCAGCTTTAATATATATATATATATATATATATAACTCTTATATATACATAGCAAAACTAAGCACTTGTGTCATTGCCTTATAATCATATATATATATATATATATGATTATAAGGCAATGACACAAGTGCTTAGTTTTGCTATGTATATATAAGAGTTAGATTTTGACATAATGCAAAGAAAATTTATATATCTATATGTGTATCGTGCAGTCATTTTGATGTCTAAATTAACCTAACTTTGTGAAGAAAATTTTTCATCTTATATATGTAGTAAATTTTTGTGATGTTGGCAGACAAAGCAACATGAGCTAACTAAAAAACTAAATATATAATTTAAACATATTTAATATATATCCCTTGAAAAATAATTTGTCTGTAAAGAAATCTTGCTCAAGATTTTTTCCTTTTAAATAAATGAATTATGATTATTTTTGAAACATTATCACATTTTTAACATCTTTGTTTTTAGGATTGACGAACCAAACCAGTAATTTCATGTTATGCTCTATTGGACTACGTTTGCAAGTTGTGCAAACAAATTATTAGTTTTTTGTTTATTTCAATTTATAGTTTAAAAAAAATTAAATCTAAAAAATTACTACTTAAACTATTGAATTTTTAGTGTAAATTTTGGTTAATGTTAATTAAGCTATATGTTGCTATAGTATTTGAATTGCTCTCTTATTGTGCTTTCCTATGTTTTTAATGATAAGAGACATGTTTAGGATCATTTCCTTTTTTACTATAGTTTATTATCTAGTTGTGATTTTTTTTGAATATTCGATGATCTTTAGAATTTTATTTATCCTATTTGTATTATTCTATATCATTGGTTTTTTATATTTAGAGTCGTTTGTTAACTATTTTAGCATTCTATAAATGGCAGAAATAGTGCAACAACAAAATCAACCATCTCATCCCTATGATGGTATGTCACGACCCAAAACAAGAGTCATGATCAGCGCTAGAAAACGAGAATTCTTTCGAATCTGAAACCCGTAGTAAGCCTTAAAATAAAATAAAACATACAATAATCATAATAATATAAATAAAATATTTTACAGTGAAAATAAAATTATAATTGAGAATAATATAATAATCTGCCAATAAAATTAATTATACATCCTCATCTCATATATAAATAATCCTTTAATACAAATCCAGTTCAAATCTTTAAAATACATAACTTACACGGATATAATACATAAACCCCACAACTGTTTACAACTACTGTAGCATCTAGATTATAAAATAAAGCTCAGATAAGCAGTTTACATAGTGAAGCCGGGGCGGAAGAAATCCGGCATATGGGTCTGCTACTGAGGTCTGATGACGATGACTCTCCTAAAAAATAGTCAACGGAGGGGAGTCAGACCTCACTGAGTGAATTGTTATAATATATATACATGCATAACTAATTGACAAATGCACACAGTCAATAGTATATATAATAAATATATATACAAGTAAATACACACAAATGCAACAAAATCATTTTATATATTTTTACTGAAAATCATAATTTATGAAAGATCAAATAGAATCCTAGAAAACTGCAACCTCAAACAGTGTTAGATAACACGCTAGCCATATAGGCTCACTTATTCCAAATATATTCACTTGTTCCATTTGGATAGTAGACTGGCCCCAAGATACTAAGTCAACCGAGTTCTAACAGTCTGACTGTCAGTGTGATTGGCCCCAAGACACTTGGTCAACCGAGCTCCAGCAATCACACTCCCAAATCATATCACACATCAGATAAATCAATCAATCCAATCATAATTCGCAAATAGGTTAGTATTATAGCCTAAATGCTATCAGCGTACCGGTACATACTCGGTCCTAGTACTGCCCACTAGGTAGCACGTTCTATTGATATCCTTCATTAATATAAAATATACATTCATAAATAAATGATGCATGAATTTGGATAAAATAGCAACATAAACCATATATATACTAGAAATATACCAAAAATAAACCAGGCATATTCCGAGTATATATACGTCAAATAAATTTAATTAAATTACAAAATAAACTAGAAATAAACTTAAAAATATTTTAAGTATAAATCATTAATAAAACATGCATATAGTTTAAAATATACTAAAATATACCGAATCAAGTAACAGAAGTCGGTCTAGGCCACTCAGACACTGCTTCAATCTTCTGTGGATCAACCTGGATACCCTCTTTAGACACCACGTGTCTAAGAAAAGAAACACTCTCCATCCAAAAATCACATTTTGAGAATTTAGCAGAAAGCTAATGTTCTCTCAATGTTTGTAGTACAGTCCTCAAGTGATATACATGTTCCTCCATACTCCTCGAATAAAGCAGTATATCATCGATGAAGACTACTGCAAACTGATCCACATACAGTCTGAATACCCTTTTCATCAGGTCCATAAAAGCTGTTAGTACATTAGTCAAACCAAAAGACATCACCAGAAACTCATAATGGCCATATCGAGTGCAGAATGTCGTTTTAGGAACATCGGCTTCACTGATCCGCAGTTGATGATAACCCGACCTCACATCAATCTTAGAAAAGAACTGTGCACCCTGTAGCTGATCAAACAAGTCATCTATCCTCGGGAAAGGATATTTATTCTTCACTGTCACCTTATTCAGCTCTTTGTAGTCAATGCATAGTCTCAAGGTACCATCCTTCTTCTTTATAAACAGGACTGGTGCACCCCAAGGAGAAACACTGGGTCTAATGAAACCCTTATCCAACAATTCTTGCAACTGGTCCTTCAACTCTTTCAACTCTACAGGAGCCATTCTGTAGGGTGGCATAGATATAGGAGTAGTACCTAGAACTACATCGATACAGAACTCAATCTCTCTATGAGGTTGTAAACCTGGCAACTCCTCAGAAAAAACATCAGGGAACTCACAAGCAACAGGAACATCTGTGGGTGATAACTTCTCCACTGAAGTATCCCTTACCAATGCCAAATATCCCTGACATCCTTCCTCAGTAACTTCCTAACCGTAATAGCAGAAATAAGATTATGAGGTGCTAAACTCCTATCACCCACAAACTTAAATTCTTTTTCACCATGAATTCTGAAAGTCACCTCTTTATTCTGATAATCCACCACGGCATAGTGCTGAGATAACCAATCCATACCCAAAATAACATCGAACTCCATCACATCCAACAGAATCAAATCAGTGGATAATTCTCTATCTCCCACGAGAACTGGACAACTAGAAAGAACAATATCTGTGTCCAAAGAATCACTTAGAGGAGTGGCAACAGACAAAGGAAAAGCCATCCTCAAAGCTTGCCAACAAGACTTAGAAGCAAAAACAGGAGAAACGAACGAATGCGTGGCACCCAGATCAAACAGAACCCATGCATCCAGGTAACAGACAAAAACAATACCTACCACGACTGCATTAGATGCCTGAGCATTCTGCTGAGTAAGATGGAAAACTCTGGCCTATCCTTGACCTCCCTGCTGACTGGTAGAAGCCTAGCCAACACCTCTGGCACCTCTACCACAACCCTGCTAAGGAACAAGATGAGTGGAACTCTGATGCTGGGCTGGAGGTAACTAGAAAGGAACTGGTGCAGCACTAGCAATCGACTGCTGTGGAAATCGTGGAATCTGTGGCTGCTGTAAGGACATGATCTGGCATAATGTCCTATCTGCCTGCATCTAAAGCATGTCAGCGGTGTTAAGTAACACGATCCCTGATGAACTCTGTCGCAGGTCTGATAAACACTGGAAACTGATCCGGAACTGCGACCGTTGCTACTACTCAAAGCACCTAACCCGAGTCTAAACGGTCTACGATGACCTCCACGGCCATGTCTACTACTCCGATGCACTCGCTACTGCTATCTCTGACTCTACTGAGTCGAACCTCTCTACTGACTACTCGATCCAACATGGAAACTCAAATACAGAGTAGTCTGTAATCCACCCGACTGAATACCCAGTTGGTAATAATTAGGCATAGCTCCCTGCCTGACTAGCCTCAGCTCAATCTCCCTGGCCAACTCAATAACAGACTCCAGAGTAAGGCCCGCTGTAGGCATACCAGCAAATATTGAACCCAAATCGGTGACATAGGTAGTGACTGCAAAATACTGATCTCACATCAAATCCTCTGCATATCTACCCAGTCAAAGAAACTCTCGGGTGTACTCCTCTACTGATCAATCACCGCGAGATATACTCGTCAATCTGAGATGATAACTCATGCGGAGTGGCTCTGGGCAGAATCTCCTCATAAATTGCTCTCTGAACTAAGCCCAGGTCATCGTCATCATATAAGGCTGGATCATCTGAATGAACCAGTCTAGGGCTGGTCCCTCAACAGACAGCTCGACGATCATAATCCGCTGGTACTCGGTATGAGCAGTCCGAGTCCTAGTCTCGATCGCATGCAAAAAATCTAGCGGATCAGACGTCCCATCAAAAGCGATCCTGCTAACTCTAGCATAGATCAAAGCTGCCTCAGGGTCAGACATACCCTGCTAATAGGTAGGCTGAACAGGCGGAACAACTGGAGGTACAGGAATATCCTCATACTCAAGCTCAACAGGCTCCTCATCCTGTATCTCTCTCTATCTACGGCGACCTGCCGCTCCTCAAGGTCTACCTTTGCCACAACCTCTGCATCTAACTAGCGGTTCAAGAGGTAAAACCTTGTCCTAAAAGGACTCATCATCCTCGGCCTCAATGACTGGTGGAGAGACACGCGCTCGCCTCCTCATTCTGAAAAGACAAACAGAATGATTCAGACAAAACAAACAATGGAGGAATAACATAGAAAACTAAAGCAAGGAATACTCATCAAGACATACTCGAACCTAATTCACTGCAGTAGTTACCAAAAGAAAACATAACACTGAAAATTAGGACCATAACTCACACAACTAAGCCCTAACACAGAACTCCGCTCTGATACCAACTTTGTCATGACCCAAAACAGGGGCCATGACTGGCGCTACGGAACAAAAATTCTTTCGAATCCGAAACCCGTAGCAAGCCTTAAAATAAAATAAAACATGCAATAATCATAATAATATAAATAAATATTGTGCAATGGAAATAAAATCATAATTAAGAATAATATAATAATCTGCCAATAAAATTAATTATACATCCTCATCTCATATGTAAATAATCCTTTAATACAAATCCAATTCAAATCTTTAAAATACATAACTCACATAAATATAATACATAAACCCCACAATTGTTTACAACTACTGCAGTGTCTAGATTATAAAATAAAGCTCAGATTAGCAGTTTACATAGTGAAGCCGGGGCGAAAGAAATCCGACGTATGGGTCTGCTACTGAGGTCTAATGATGATGACTCTCCTGAAAAATAGTCAACGGAGGGGAGTCAAACCTCACTGAGTGAATTATTATAATATATATACATGCATAACTAATTAACAAATGCACACAGTCAATAGTATATATAATAAATATATATACAAGCAAATACACATAAATGCAACAAAATCATTTTATATTTTTTTACTGAAAATCACAATTTATGAAGGATCAAATAGAACCCTAGAAAACCGCAACCTCAAACAGTGTTAGACAACACGCTAGCCATACAGGCTCACTTATTCTAAATATATTCACTTGTTCCATTTGGACAATAGACTGGCCAAGAGATACTAAGTCAACCGAGCTCCAACAGTCTGACTATCAATGTGATTGGCCCCGAGACACTTAGTCAATCGAGCTCCAGCAATCACACTCCCAAATCATATCACACATCAGATAAATCAATCAATCCAATCATAATCCGCAAATAGGTTAGTATTATAGCCTAAATGTTATCAGCGTACCGGTAAGTACTCGGTCCTAGTGCTGCCCACTAGGTAGCACGTTCTATTGATATCTTTCATTAATATAAAACATACATTCATGAATAAATGATGCATGAATTTGGATAAAATAGCAACATAAACCATATATATACTAGAAATATACCAAAAATAAACCAAGAATATTCAGAGTATATATATGTCAAATAAATTTAATTAAATTACAAAATAAACTAGAAATAAACTTAAAAACATTTTAAGTATAAATCATTAATAAAACATGCATATAGTTTAAAATATACCAAAATATACTGAAATATACCAAAAATAAACCTAAGTAATACTTAAATCATTTATGCATACTTTACTAAAATAAACCATACATTTCTAAAACATGCACCCTAAAACATATATATATAAAATAACAACTTACAGTTATTGTGCTCCTCGAGACGGATCTGACAGGCCTGGTCTACTAGGCCTCGGTCTTGGCGCAGCTAAATAAACAAATGATAACAGGAAATCAAAATAATTCTATCAAAATTTCTAGAAACTCGATCTAGAATACTAGATACAAAGTTAGAATCAGAATTCAACCAGACATCACATTTTATGAGAATTCTACCAAAATTTTGGCAGAACCTCCCCTGTAAAATGGACATCTCTCTACTCAAAGAGTAGAGCCGGTTCTGCAAAGAAAATACACTTCGAATATACGCAAAACACAATTCAAAATCCCTCGGTCGGACTCCAAACTACAATTCACCGACCAAGGTTCACAATTCACAGAATAATTACAGAGCACATGAAAATTCCAAAAATACCAAAAATGCCCTTCAATACTCAAAATATAGCAATTTAAATATTCAAACGCTAAAAATATTTATTTAACCGATAAATACACAAAAACCTTAATTTTAATAAAATATTATTAAAAATTGAGAATTCTCAAAAATTCATAAATATTGACCAAAATACATTTTTGGCAATTTAGTGTCAAATTACTAAAATACCCCTAGTTACGTAAATTCCCTAAAATTAATCAAAAATTCACCAAAAATAGTATAATTACTCAAAATTAATTTTCTCAACATATAACTCAATAATATCAATAAATATACTCAATTAACCAATTAATTTCAATAAAGCACATAATTAACCTAATTTTTCAAAAATTACATAAACTAAATAAATTTAAAATAAATATATAAAATTCACAAAAATTAAAAATAAATTTCTAAAATGCATTTCAACACCTATAATCACTATAAAACACAATTTCATAATTTAATTAATTAATTTTCAAAAATTAGAAAATATTAATAAAATAATCAAAAATTCACAAAAATCAAAATAATTCCCAAAAATTCCAAAAAAATTCACAGAGGTAGATTAAGTTACTAGGATTAAAGTTTTTGAAGGGAGTTTGCATGAATCATTCAAATCAAAGCTCAAAAAATTTGAAAACTCAAAGTGGCCGAAAATGTAAAATCAAAACCTAGGGAAATCTAGACTGTTTCAAGTGAAACAAAGCTTGGAAATGGACTCACAAGAGCTCAAGGAGAAGATAAAGACCGGTGGCGTCGAGTCTGGTGGCCGAAAACAGCTTGATCGACGGTAGGATCAATTTTTGATTTCCTTGGATATTCCGGCCAAAACACGCCGAAAATGGAGGCTACAGGCAGCGGGAATGGCTGGAGGTGGTGGTGGCAAGCCAGGAGGCACACCAATAGTGATGGTGGAGCTTGGCAGCGGCGGTGATGGTGGTGGGATGCGTC
Organism: Mallotus nudiflorus; assembly: GCA_947683625.1. Lineage (NCBI taxonomy): Eukaryota > Viridiplantae > Streptophyta > Magnoliopsida > Malpighiales > Euphorbiaceae > Mallotus > Mallotus nudiflorus. The sequence continues at coordinate 1,517,241 of CANTUR010000198.1, forward strand.
GGGAGCTTGAGGAATACGGGAGGGGTACAAATCGTAAATTAAGTGAACTTTTATATATATATATATATATATATATTAATTAAATAAAAATATTTAATATATAATATTTACTTAATTAATATAAACCTTAAAATTATTACATATATGTATATATGTGCATGTATATGTATATATATAAATATGATAAATAAAATCATGCATGGAATCATGCAATTATATAAAACGGACTAACGTAAATTATAAATATTTATTTAGGTTTTAATTTTCCCAAAAACAAATTTCTCGGGAAATTTTTACGTAAATGTCTTAAAATAATTAAAATGACTTAATAAATAACAAACTCATGAAAATAATCATAAATATGTAAAAAAATTATTAACACTGCATATCCCGATGCAGTTTTAAATTATCTAAAAACTCAAGATATTACATGGTAAATGAGAGACACAACACAAAATCAATCAAAGTACCTTTTGCACGATGAAAATGATCCCTTTTTTTTTAACATAAACAAAAATGATCCTTATCTATTGGGCCTCTAAGAAATGCATTTACAGTATGTCATGTCTCTTATCTACTATTTATTAATATTTTTCATTGTCATATGCCTTTTATCATAATGTATGTAACCAAGAAAAATAGTTGCTCTAAAAATAATCATCTATTTTATCCTTCTTGCATGGTAGATAACAATGTTTAAACTTTTTGCAGTTAATAACATTTTACATTTCTCTTTTCTTTTATTATTGATACACCACTTAAATGACATTAACGAAATTAATGAATGTTTTTTAGATGGAATAAATTTAAAGTTAATATCATAATTAATGATTTGAGCCATAGCTTGAGATTATTTTAATGGATGGTTCATATAAGTCTTAATTTGATTTTATTTTTATATAATTTTAATATTTTGATTTTTATTAGCCATTTGCATAATTAAGGCTAAATCTAACCTCATTTTAATTTTAACAAAACAATTCTGAAGTACTAATATTGTGTGTTCAAGTGTGCATTAGATAAAGAAGTCCAAAAATTATAAGAAATTGAAGAAGATATGAGGGTCACAATCACAGTCCCGATCATGCCCCAATCGTGATTAAATCAAGCTCAATACTCAATTAACGAGCAAAACTCCAATAGCACTAACAGTCACCATCTCGACCATAACGCAACTGTGATATTCCTCATAAGAACAATCACGATCATGACCAAACATGTCTTCAATTGAGTTAAGAACCTAGTAATGCTCATGATCGTGATTGAGCTCACAAGTGCGAGAATAAAAAAGGATTAAAGATCAAAGTTACAGGCTTGATCATGGTCCCAGTCACGATTGTGACCAAACTGTGATAAGTCAGGTGGTAATTGCTCAACAGTCAATTAATGGCTCCAACGACTATTTTATCAAGAATTACAATCATGACCATGTCCATTATGACCATGACTAGTAAAAGTTTTACAAAAAGTTGGAAGAACATTTAATAAAGGAATATGAAGCTATAAATGAATTTAATGAGCTCCAACAGCAATGTCCTAAAGTTTTTCACTATTTATACTCTTCATAAAACCTCATTTAAGAGGTTAGATGTGTTGGTGAACAAATTAATCTTAGCATTCAATTCTCTAAAGCTTCAAACATCATTTATTTGTAATTCAATCTATTTGAGTTTAGTTTATGTATTAGACTAAGTTCTTCTTCTTCTTATATCTCTTAGGAGTAAGAAAGAGAAATGAGGAATCAGTTCTAAAAGGATTTGGTTCGTGTTAGCTATTAAAACACTTGAGATATTGGTTTTAGAGTTAGGCAAGAAAACTCTTATTATTGGCAAGCTCTTGACACGTGAACTCATATTGAAGCAAAAAGGAGATGAAAAGGAAGAAAAGAAGAAAAGTATTGCTTTGAAGGCTTTACAAGATGATAGTGAAGAGAAAAGCCTTAAAGATTTTAATGATAAAGGTGGTGACATAGCCATAATTAATAAAGGTTTCAAGAAGTTATTAAAGATAAAAGGCTTCTCAAGGTAAAAAGAAAATAAAAAGTATGAAGGCAAAAAGAACAATGAGGTTACTTGCTATGAATACAAGAAATCGGGGCATATAAGAAGTGAGTTCTTTAAGCTTAAGTTCAAGAACAAAGGAGCAAAGGAAAAGAAGAAGGCCTTCAAAGCTTCATAGGATGACTCCTCTAAATCGGAAAGGGAAAAATAGCAATAAAAAGTGGCCAACCTTTGTTTTATGGCTCTTGAAGAAAAATGTCACGACCCGAACCTGAGGGCACGTGACCGGCACTAGGGAATGGGTAGGCATAAGGCCCTCGAAACCCGTAGTAAGCCTAAAAGAAAAGAAAATAAAATCATTCATATTTTACACTTTAATTTAAAACAGAACACATTATCAAACTGATTTTTCTCAGAATACACAAATTCAATTGCTTAATAAAAAGGTGTTTCAACATCTCATATTATAAATTGAAAATCTTATACATAAGCGTGGTTTGCACAAATAAACTACACAATTATGTTTAAACCATACAATCCTTAGTACATATACTACTGCAGCAACCTAGATTAACACACAGTACAGCTTACAATGACCTACATAAAATAGCCGGTGAAGAAGAAACTCGGCGTGGAGGTAGTCTGAGGTCGAACTCCTAAGCTCCTGAAAAAAATAAATTGAGGGGAATCAGACCTCACTGAGTAAGTCAATAAAAAGAGCTGTACGGTTTGAAAACCTTTAAAAACTATATATGTTTATAATGAAAATAATTTATAATATATAAGTATAGCTTTTGAAAATCTTGGTAAAACCTTAAACCCAAAATCTAAATGACCATCCGGGCCCACTTATTCCAACTAGACTACCGGTCCCCGAGAGCAAAGGCATCAACCAAGGCACCAAGCCGTAGTCATTCACTTAATCCAAATAAATGGTACTGGTGGTCCCCGAGAGCTAAGGCATCAACCGAGGCACCCATCCCAGTCCATTATTGACTTTCCAATCACTGGCGGTCCCCGAGAGCAAAGGCTTCTACCGAGGTACCCGTCCCAGTTTAACATTCATCAATCATACAATTATCGGATCCATCTCTCAATCTCTACCATGTGCACACGGTCCTAGTGAAGCCTACCAGGTAGCCCGTTCTACCAAAATTTCTCAAATCGATTTTTAAATAAATAAAATGCATTTCAATTATGAATAATAGCATTAAATTAAATAAATCATTTAAGCAATATAATAGAAATACGAGCGCATATATTCTTTAAATAAACACACGCACAGATCGTTCTATTGACTTACAGGATGAATACGAAGCCTGACGACCACGCGTCTGCCTCGGCCTCACGGCTTCTGCTCCGATATGCTCTAAAAGAAAAATAATGAATCGACTTTTAAAACATGACTAAGGAATCGAAATCAGAAATCAACAAAATAATAAAATTCCAGACTGACTCAAGGAAAACCAGACAAGACTCGACAGACAGGATTTAACCTAACTAACGGTAGAAATTTTACGAGTATCACGTTTTACGAGAAAATCTACCGAAATTTCGATAGAGTCTTCTCTGTAAAACGAACATCTCTCTATCAAAGGTAGAGCCAGACCTGCATAGAAAATACACTTCCAATATACACAACCATTCACACTCGAGTCGGGCTTCCAAAACTACAATTTGCCCTGACTGAGATCACAACTCAAACAAATATCAAAATTAATAATATTTATTTCTCAAATATATATATATATATTTCACATACATACACACTAGAATAGTTAAAAATTATATCAATTAATTTATAAAATTTATCTAAACCCTTTAAATATTAATAAACTAATTAAAAATATATATTATCATATTTAGTGTAAAATTACATTTTTACCCCTAGAATATATAAATTACATAATGTGCTATATATACTAAAAAATTCCTCAAAATTATTTAATCATCCAAAACTTATTTTCTCAATGTTAAATTCTTAATATAATTAAAACATATTAATGGCTTTTAATTTCTTCTAATAAAAATATAATTAGTCTAATAATTAAATTTTGACATAAAGTATAGAAATTCCTAAAATTTGTATAATATTCTAAAAATTTATTTTCTTAACCCTAAAATTTATATCAACTCATAATAACACCAAAATACCAAATATTATTATTATTTATTATTTTTATAATTAATTCCCGAAAATTCCTAAAATAATATTAAAATATTCAAAAATTCACTCAAAATCAAAATAAATTCCAAAAATTATACAAAAATTTCTAGAAGTAGATTGAGCTACTAGGAATCACTTTTGAAAAGGGAGTTTGCATGAATCAATCTAAATCGAGCTAAAAAATTTTCCAAAACCCTAGAGCTCAAAACCAAAAATCCACCAAAACTCAATCAATTCATGACCAAAGCTTAAACTAGGCTTAGAATGAGTCTCACCGGTGCAAGGGGAGGAGATTGGCACCGGAATGGAGGAAAATGGTGGTCGGACGAAGCTTGGGTGAGTTTGGAGCAAACTCTCGGCTTCTTCTCTTCCAGCGGCTTCCGGCGGCTCTGCAGGTGACCGGAGGCGAGGGAGAAGGAAGAGGAAGCAGCAGACAATGGCCGGAGGTGGGGGAGGCGCAGTGATGGTGGTGGTCGAGGGCGTCGTGCAGATGGGGGAGAGGGAGGAGCTTCGGCTCTGTTTTCTTCTTCAAAATATACATATATATATATATATATATATATATACTATATTATAACCACTAATTATAACTATATTATATTATAACTACTAATTATATATACTATATTATAACTATATATAAATATACTACATATATAAATATATATATACATGTGTATTCAAGTATTTATTTGTATATATATATATATATACACTATATTATAACCACTAATTATAACTATATTATATTATAACTACTAATTATATATACTATATTATAACTATATATAAATATACTACATATATACCATGTATAAAAATATATATACATGTGTATTCAAGTATTTATTTGTGTACACACACACACACACACACACATATATATATATATATACTATATTATAAACTAATATATATGTGTATATATATATATATATAATATACTTATTATACATACATGGGTGTCTAAGTGAGTTTTAGTGTATGTATACATATATATATGCATATATACTTAAACATACACTTCATGCAATTATATTATATATATATATATATATATATATATATATATATATATATATATATATATATATATATATATATATATATATATACATATTAATAACCATGAATATAATATATATTCAATATATGACTATATATTAATATTTATTTATGCATGTATGTATATAGACAAATATTAGTACATATGTACATATCTATATACATATTCTATATATACATAATATAATATAATGAAAAGTAACAATTTCTAATATTATTTGAGAAAATATCCCTTTTAATTCAAATAAATATGTATGTTTATATATAGGGTATTACAAAAAAAATGAGGTACCATCCACTTCTCATTCTTCTTATGATGATTATGATGATGATAATGATGAAGAAGAGAGTTATACTATAAGCAAACTCATGCTTAAATGCAAAAGCTTACTCTCTAAGAAAAAGCATTACAAGCATAAGTTATCTAGTTTATCCAAGGAATTTGAAAACTTAAAAAATGATTTTTCTAAACTTGTTGAATCTAATGAAAAGCTTGCCAATAATTTAAAATCCTTTAATTCCTTAGAGGACCAACTCAAGAAAGCTTATGATGAAAATCTTAAGCTTTCTAAAGAGGCACTTAAATTAAAAAATTCCATCTTTAAATTCAAAAAGGAAAAATAGACTTTAGATAGTCTTCTTGACTTTCAAAAATTTCATGGAAATACTCATGAAATTGGATATAAAAATGGAATGTCACTCTCATCATCATCTCACATTAACTTAGTTAAAGCTTTATGTGATTCCACTTCTTTTACCTCTAAACCTTTTGAGACTCAAGCTTTCAAAGCTAAAAGGTCTCCTGTGTCAAATGGCAAGGGAAAGTCTTACAAGACCCAACCTTCCTTGACATAAAGGGATAAGGTTCAAGCCAAAAAGCCCCAACCTAGACATGCTTATATGTACACTAGATACAACACTCCTAAGCATACAATATAATCACTACACTATAGACAATGCCATTGTCAATGCATGTCTTACACTCTTTCTATGGCACAAAAGAACTTTAAAAATCCACACAACCACAACACAAAAGGCATGTCTTATTGTCACGACCCAAAACAGGGGCCATGACCGGCGCTAGGGAACGGGAATTCTTTCGAATCCGAAACCCGTAGCAAGCCTAAAAAAATAAAATAAACATACAATAATAATAATAACAATATCAAATGCAGCAGAAATGAAAATCATAAATATCACAATATCATTTTTACCAACTGGATTTAAATCAAATCTCATCTCATCGCATATATATAAAATCTTTCAGTACAAATCCAGTTTCAATATAATATATCTCTTTAAATAAAATACATGAAATCCCACACTTTAATTCACAACTACTGCAGTGTCTAGATTATAAAAATAAGACTCAAGTAAATAATTTACACAAAGAAGCCGGGGCGGAAGAAATCCGGCATATCGACCTGCTACTGAGGTCTGAAGATGTTGACTCTCCTGAAAAATTATCAACGGAGGGGAGTCAGACCTCACTGAATGAATTACTATAATATATATACATACACACTAAGTGATTATGCATACAATCAACAGTATATATATAATATGTATATATACAGGCAAATATACACACAGATGCAATAAAATCATTTTATATATATATTTTATCTGAAAATCATCTTTTATGAAGGATCACATAGAACCCTAGAATATCGCAACCTCAAAAATAGTGTTAGACAACACTTTAGCCATACAGGCTCACTTATTCCAAATATATCCACTTAATCCATTTAGACAGTAGACTGGGCCCCGAGACACTAAGTCAACCGAGCTCCAGCAGTCTGACTGCCAGTGTGATTGGCCCCGAGACACTTGGTCAACCGAGCTCCAGCAATCACACCTCCAAACCATATCTCACATATATCAATTAATCGCATCAAATCAATATCCACAAATAAGTTAGTAATATAGCCTAAATATTTATAGGCGTACCGGTACGTACTCGGTCCCTAGTGCTGCCCACTAGGTAGCACGTTTTATCGATATCCTTCATCATTAATAATATAAAACATTAATTCACAAAAATAAATGATGCATGAAGTTCAATAAAATATCAACATAAACCATATATATACTAGAAATATACCAAAAGTAAACCAGGTATATTTCAAGTATATATACGTCAAATAAATCCAATCAAATTATAAATTAAACTAGAAATATATTTAAAATCATTTTTAAATATAATTTATTAACAAAATATGTATATAATTTATTATATACCAAAAATATACTTAAATACAAATCACGTTATTTTATGCAATTTAATCAAAATAAAACATATATTTCTAAAATCATGCATCCTAAGGCATATATATATAGTATAGTAACTCACCTAGTGCGCTCCATGAGATGGGTCCGACGGGCCTGGTCCACTAGCCCTCGGTCTCGGTGCAACTAAACAAGCAATAAATAACCGACATTAGAATAAGCCTAATAGAAATCCTAGAATTCGATCTAGAGTATTAAACATAGAAACAGAATTAGGGATCGACCGGATATCACGTTTTACGAGAATTCTATCGAAAATTCGACAGAACCTCCCCTGTAAAATGGACATCTCTCTACTCAAAAGAGTAGAGCCGACCCTGCAAGGAAATACACTTCAAAAAACAAGCTCAACACAAATCCACAACCCCTCGGTTGGACTCCAAACTACAATCCACCGACCGGGATCCACAATCACAGAATAATTTCAGAAATACCAAAAATATCCTTATAACATAGAAATACATTTTATACATAGAAATTACATAATTAACCTTAAAACACTGTAAAAACCGATTAAAAACTCATTTTATTAGAAAAAACCGTATATTATATATATAATTGAAAATAATTCACGAAAATAGTTTTTAATTAATTAAAAATACCAAATAATTTGTAGAAATCATTTTTATACTTTAAATAACTATTAAAATCAATTAAATTACATTTTTATCAAATTTTGTGTAAAATTACCAAAAATACCCCTATATATATAAATATACTTAAATTACTTCAAAAATTCACCAAAAATTATACAATTATCCAAAATTAAATTTCTCAACATATTTTTCAATAATATCAATAATTAAACTCAATTAACCAATTAATTTCAAATAAAAACACATTTAACCTAATTTTCCCAAAATTCCATAAACTTTAATAATTCAAAATAAATACTTAGAAATTCATAAAAATTCCAAATAAATTCCTATAATTCATTTCAACACCTAATTTAACCATAAAACATAATTTCATAATTTAAATAATTAATTTCCGAAAATTAGAAAATAATATTAAAATATTCAAAAATACCCAAAAATCAAATTAATCTCCAAAAATTCCACAAAAATTCATACATGTAGATTAAGCTACTAGGATCAACATTTGTGAAGGGAGTTTCCATTAATCAATCAATTCGAAGCTCAAAAAAATCAAAAACCCTAATGTGACCGAAATTGAAAATTCAAAACCTAAGCAATTCTAGACCATTTTAGCTCAAACCAAAGCTAGAATCACACTCACCGGAGCTTAAGGAGAAGAAAGTGACCGGCGATATCGAAAACGGTGGCCAGAATCATCATCGACGGTAAAAGGAAGAAGTTTCGGCCAAAAGGGAAAACGGGGGCTAACCGGCGCCGGGGAAGGAGCTGGGGGCGGCGGAGTGGCTAGCTGGGGAAGGCGGAGCTCCTGGCAGCACACCGACGATCAGGAATCGGGAGTTGCAGCGGTGAGGGATGGGTGGTCGGGGCGCACGGGAGAAGGAAGAAGAAGAAAAAGAAAAAAGAAAAAAAAAAGAAAAAAAAAAGAAAAAAAAATAAAAAAATAAAAAAAATAATTTTAATAAAATATTTAGAAAAATTTACATCCACACACTTAATATTTTAATAATTTAATAATAAATAAAATAATTAAAGTAACAATAAAACAAATAAATAATTAATATAATATTAGGGTAATACTAAACCCTAATTAAATAAATAATTATATGTATACACGGTGTTTAATATTTTAAAAATATGTATGAATTCATGCAAGTTCGAAAATATATTTAAAATAATTAATAATAAATTATTTACGTGAAAATTTCCCCGAAAATGCAAGTCCCGAGAAAATTTTACGTAAAGTACTGTAAATAATATACAGTAATTAAAATAGATTTTAAATACATATCAACTCGTGAAACTATCGTAATATATATTCAAAAATTATTAACACTGTATATCCCGGTACAGTATAAAAATATTTTAAAAACACGGGATATTACACTTATACACTATGCAATTATATGCTTTTAAAAGAAACAGATTTACCAATTTTGAATGTTTCTATTGTATGACCAAATTTCACACTAGCAATGCATGTTATTATAGAAGATTGCACTTGAACTTATTGCCTTTAGATCATGTTGATGCTAACCAACCTAGACCAACTAAGGCTTAAGTTCAAAAGAAAGTTTAAAATTTTCTTATGTAGGTATGCCTAAAATCTAGAAACAAGAAAAGCAAATGGTATCTTGATATGGGATGCTCAAGGCATATGATGAGAGCCAAGGAACAATTTACTAAAATTGAAGCTAAGGATAGGGGATGTGTCACTTTTGAAGATAATACGAAATGAAAGATTGTTGGCATTAGAGAAATTGGTAATCTTTAATCTTTATCTATACATCATGTTCTTTTGGTAGATGGCTTGAAACGTAATTTACTTAGTAATGACATGGAAAATAAAGTTAGCGTTTATCTTAGAAATTACTTTATTAATAGTCTAAATGAGGGCAAAGTAATGTTTAGTGGTGAGAGAGTAGACAATATATATGTCATTGACTTGAATAAAGTTGACAACAAAGACATTAAATGTTTGATGTCCATTTTCCATTACACATGAACTTGGCATAGAAGGTTAAGACATGCAAACTTTGAGCTTTTAGATGATTTTAGTAGACATGAACTTATGATTGGATTACCCAAACTCAAGTTCACAAAGGACAAGCATTATGATACTTATTAAAAGGGAAAATAATCTAAATCTTCCTTTAAGCACAAGAATGTAATGTCCAAGTCTAGGCCACATGAACTTATACATATAGATTTATTTGGAATTATTAGAGTCACTAGTTTAGGTGGAATGCACTATGCATATGTGTTAGTTGATGATTACTCTATATATACTTGGGTGTGTTTCCTTGCTCATAAGAATGATGCCTTTAAAGCTTTTGAAAGTTTTTCAAAAAAGTTCAAAAAGAAAAAGGTTTTTGCATTTTAACTATTAAAAGTGATCATAGAACCGAGTTTGAAAATGAATTATTTAATACCTTTCATAATGAAAATGGTATTTCACATACTTTTTATTCTCCTAGAACACCTCAACAAAATGAGGTTGTTGAAAGGAAAAATAAAACTCTAGTGGAAATGGCTAGAACAATGCTTTATGAGTATAACTTACCCTTATCCTTTTGGGCGAAAGTCGTTAATGCTTCTTGCTATAAAGCAGATAGAGTATTTAAAATACCAATTTTAAACAAAACTTCTTATAAGCTTTAGAGCAATAGAAAACCCAAAATCTCATATCTTAGAGTATTTGGATACAAGTGCTTTATATTAAACACTAAGGATAACCTTAGAAAATTTAATTCTAAAATTGATGAAGGAATTTTCCTAGGCTATGTCACCTCTAACAAAGCATATAGAGTCTTTAATAAGAGAACTCTAGTAGTTAAAGAGTCAATGCATGTTGTATTTGATGAATCTAACCCACTTAATCTTAAAAAGGATATGTGTAGTGTTAATGATATTGTAGATGAGATTGTGGATATGAACATTCAAGAAGATAATGCTAGCAAGCCTTTAGAACTTGAAGGTCCAAGCAAAGAAGATAATGAGGAAATTCCTCAATTCACTCTGAAGGATGAACTTCCAAAGGAGTGGTAATTCAAGAAAGCACATCCTTAAGATATTATCATTGGTGACACTACTAAGGAGGTAACTACTAGATCTTAACTTAAATCTATTATTAATTTAGCTTTCATTTCTCAAACTGAGCTAAAAAATGTTGATGATGCTTTGAGTGATGAATTTTGGGTCATTACTATGCAAGTAGAGTTAAATCAATTTGAGAGAAATAAGGTTTGGACCTTATTTCTTAAACCTAAGCATTATCCTCTTATAGGCACTAAATGGGCATTTAGAAACAAGATGAATGAACAAGGTTTAACTAAGAACAAAGCTAGATTAATAGCTAAGGGTTATAATCAAGAAGAAGGTAATGATTATGATGAAACTTTTGCCCCTATTGTAAAGTTAGAAGCTATTAGAATGCTACTTGCATTTGTATCTTACATGGATTTAAAACTTTTTTAAATGGATTTAAACATTTTTAAATGGTTTTATTGAAAAAGAGGTTTATGTTGAACAACCTTCGGGTTTTCAAAATTTTGAATTTCCTAACCATATTTTTAAGCTTTCTAAAGCTCTATATGGATTGAAATAAGCTATTAAAGCTTGTTATAAAAGGTTGAGTAATTTTCTTTTAGAGAAAGGATTCTTAAAAGGAAAGGTTGATACAACTATATTCATAAAGCAATCCAAGAATGATTTATTAATTATGTAAATTTATGTTAATGATATACTATATGGTGCTACTAACTACACTTTATGTAAAGATTTCTCCAAGCTCATGCAAGGAGAATTTGAAATGAGTTTGATGGGAGAGCTTAAGTTCTTTCTTGGTCTCCAAGTTAAGAAAGGAAAAAGGGGAATTTTCATCAACTAAGCTAAATACACTATAGATATTCTCAAGAAGTTTGGGATGGATAAAGCTAAACCTAGTAACACTACAATGAGTTCAACCACCAAACTTAACAAAGATGAAAGTGTGAAACCAATTAATGAAAAACATTTTTGAGGTATGATCGATTCTCTTCTTTATCTTACCGCGAGTTTACTAGATATTATGTTTGCTACATGTTTGTGTGCTAGATTTCAATCTTATCCTAAGGAATCACATTTGAATGCAGTTAAAAGAATCTTTAAGTATCTTACAGGAATCATAAACTTAGGTCCTTAGTACCCTAGGAGTGATTCTTTTAGCTTAATTAGCTACTTGGATGTGGATTTTACTGGTAGCTTAATAGATAGAAATAGCACTTCCAGAATTTATCAATTCTTAGGACAATGCTTAGTTTCTTGGTTTAGTAAGAAATAAGTTTCAATTACCTTGTCCACAATCGAAGCCAAATATGTGGCGGCTAGTTGTTATTGTTCTCAAATCTTGTGGCAAAAATAATAACTTAGGGACTATGGCATATAACTTTATCACATTCCTATCTGTCACGACCCAAAACAGGGGCCATCACCGACGCTAGGGAACAGGAATTCTTTCGAATCCAGAACCGGTAGCAAGCCTAAAAAAAAAATAAACATGAAATAATAGTAACAATATATAATGCAGCGGAAATAAAAATCATAAATATCAAAATAGCAATCCACCACGGGATTTAAATTAAATACTCATCTCATATATATAAATCTTTTAATACAAATCCAGTTCAAAGATATAATACAATATCTCTTCAAATATTTAATGACTACTGCAGTGTCTAGATAAAATAAAACTCAATACTCAGAGAAGCAGTTTACACAAAGAAGTCGGGGCGGAAGAAATCCGGCGTATAGGCCTGCTACTGAGGTCTGAAGAAGATGACTCTCCTGAAAAATTAGTCAACGGAGGGGAGTCAGACCTCACTGAGTGAATTACTATAATATATATACATGCATACTAAATGACAATGCATGCAATAAACAGTACATATCTAATATGTATATATACAGGCAAATACACACAGATGCAATAAAATCATTTTATATATATATTTCATTGAAAATCATCATTTATGAAGGATCAAATAGAACCCTACAATATCGCAACCTCAAAAACAATGTTAGACAACACTCTAGCCATACAGGCTCACTTATTCCAAATAATCACTTAATCCATTTAGACAGTAGACTGGCTCCGAGACACTAAGTCAACCGAGCTCCAGCAGTCTAACTGCCAGTGTGATTGGCCACGAGACACTTGGTCAACCGAGCTTCAGCAATCACACCTCCCAACCATAACTCACATATCAAATAATCATAACCAATCAATATCCACAAATGGTTAGTAATATAACCTATCTGCTATAAGCGTATTGGTACGTACTCGGTCCTAGTGCTGCCCACTAGGTAGCACGTTCTATTGATATCCTTCATTAATAATATAAAACATTCATTCACAATTAAATGATGCATGAATTTAAATAACATAACAATATAAACCATATATATACTGGAAATATACCAAAAGTAAACCAGATATATTTCGAGTATATATACGTCAAACAAATCCAATTAAATTATAAATTAAGCTAGAAATATATTTAAAAACATTTTAAATATAATTTATTAACAAAACATGCATATAATTTAATATATACCAAAAATAAACTAAAAATATACTTAAATACAAATCACATTATTTAAGCATATTTAATTAAAATAAAACATATATTTCTAAAATTATGCAACCTAAAGCACATATATATAAAATAGTAACTCACACTTAGTGCGCTCCTCGAGATGGATCCGACGGGCCTGGTCCACTAGGCCTCGGTCTCGGCGCAACTAAACAAACAATAACGATAAAAATCAGAATAATCCTAATAGAAATCCTAGAATTTGATCTAGAATATTAAACACAAAAACAGAAGTAGGGTTCGACCGGATATCATGTTTTACGAGAATTCTACTGAAAATTCGGCAGAACCTTCCCTGTAAAACGGACATCTCTCTACTCAAACAGTAGAGCTGACCCTGCAAAGAAATATACTTCGAAAATAAACGCAAAACAACAAATCCATAACCCCTCGATCGGACTCCAAACTACAGTCTACCGATCGGGGTCCACAAACACAGAATAATTTTAGAATTACCAAAAATGCCCTTATAACATAGAAATACATTTTATAAATAGAAATTACATAATTAGCCTTAAAACACAGTAAAACCCGATAAAAACTCATTTTATTAGAAAAATCGTATATTATATATATAATTGAAAATAATTCACGAAAAATAGTTTTAATTACTTAAAAATACTAAATAATTTGCAGAAATCATTTTTATACCTTAAATAACTATTAAAACCAATTAAATTACATTTTTAGCCAATTTTGTGTAAAATTACCAAAATGCCCTTATATATATAAATATACTAAAATTACTTCAAAAATTCACCAAAAATAGTATAATTATCCAAAATTAATTTTCTCAACATATTTATCAATAATATTAATAATAAACTCAATTAACCAATTCAATTCAATTAAAAACATAATTAACCTAATTTTCTCAAAATTACATAAACTCAAATAATTCAAAATAAATACTTAGAAATTCATAAAAATTCCAAATAAATTCCTATAATTCATTTCAACACCTATATTTATCATAAAACACAATTTCATAATTTATTTAATTAATTTCCGAAAATTAGAAAATAATATTAAAATATTCAAAAATACCCAAAAATCAAAATAATCTCCAAAAATTCGACAAAAATTCACACATGAAGATTAAGATACTAGGATCAACATTTGTGAAGGGAGTTTTCATGAATCAAACAATTAGAAGCTCAAAAAAATCAAAAACCCTAATATGGCCGAAATCAAAAATTCAAAACCTAAGCAAATCAAGACCATTTCAGCTCAAACCAAAGCTAGAATCACACTCACCGAAGCTCAAGGAGAAGAAAGAGATTGGCGGTGTCAAAAATGGTGGCCGAAATCATTGTGATCGACGATGGTTCGACTTTCGGCTTCTCCGGCCAAAAATGGCTTCCAGGCGCCGGAATCAGCTACTACAGGCGACGAAAGAGGCTGGGGAAGGTGGTGGCACACCAACGGCGAGAAATCGGCAGTTGCAGGCGGTGGTTGGTGATTGGACGCAATCGGGGAAGAAGGAGGAGAAATCGGGGCTAAATGGTAATTTTCCAAAAGTTTTGGTTTTTAACTTATAATATATATATATATACATACACTTTATACTATATATTAAAATAATATTAAATTACACACATTAAATATACACCACACACATATAATTTAATATTTTAGTAATTTATACTTAATAAAAATAATTAAATAACAATAAAACTAATAAATAATTAATAAAATATTAGGGTAATATTAATTAAACCCTAATTAAATAAATAAGTACACATAGGCTTTATTTAGTATTTTAAAAATACGTATGAGTTCATGAAAGTCCGAAAATATATTTAAAATAATTAATAATAAATTATTTACGTGAAAATTTCCCCGAAAATAAAAGTCTCGAAAAATTTTACGTAAAGCACTTAAAATAATGATAAACAATTAAAAATTCAATTTTTAATTAAATAAAAGCTCATAAAATATCAATATCATATTTAAGAATTATTAACACTGCATATCCCGATACAGTGTAAAAATATTTAAAAACATGGGATATTACACTATCAAATGTGAAAATACAAGTGTTGTTAACCTTAGCAAGAATCCCATTAAACATTTAAGAACCAAGCACATAGACATTAGACATCACTTCCTTAGAGATAACACTCAATTAGGACACACAACTTTAAAATTTGTTAACACAAATCATCAATTAGCGAACATTTTCATAAAACCCCTTAGTGAGGATAGGCACAATTTTATTTTGAATGAGCATACTATAATTGATGGATCTAGCTTAACATGATTTCTTATTTATTTATGTGGAAATTTTGTTCATTAAGTCTCATGCCCAGGACCTTGTTTGTTCACACTCATTAATATATTAAAAAAATAAATTTATTTAATTTATTAATGAAAATTGCATATAAAAATAAGCCCAAGACCATTCTTGCCATTTGCATGACTTCAATAAAATTTATATTTATCAAAATTGTCAATTGTTCAAGCCTTGTTTTATTTCCTTCAAAATTTGCCTATGAAGGGTATATTTGTAACTTTTTAAAGTTTGATTTGGACTCAATTGAAGCTTTTTTAAAAATTTTGGGGTCAAATTATAATTTCATCACTACCATTACTGGTGATAATTAAGATCATGACACTTGTTTAGTTTGACATTAAAGTAGTCGCGATCACAATCGCGATCATGATTTTTCCCATGATTATGCCCATCATGATCTTTATTAGTCAATCACAACTGTGACCACGATCTTGATAGACCTGGGAAATCAATTATATCTTTATCTCTTATGACCTTTCACTTCAAAAATTGTTTTCTAATATTTTTTTACTTTTAAACCTTCTTTGACCTATGTTTTAACTCCTTCTACTCTTTATAAACTCTAGGTTCCTCTAGTTCATTTACTTTCACCTAAAATTCTCTATAATTTTTTTCATCTTCCTCTTCCTTTGTCTCTACACTTTCACCCTGGTACCCAAGAAAAGTAAGACCATTCCTTCCTTTTCCTATGGTGAGCCACTAAGCCCCAAGAAGATAAACTAAAGAGAAGCCAAGCAAATCCCATCCTCTATTCTCCTACTCACCACAAAACATCAAGAAGAGAATTACCCTTTTTTAAAAAAGAGAAACATTAGCTCTATAAGATACATGTCTCCCTCTACCCTTCAAAAGATGTCATACCTCAAATATGTGGAAGACTTACTACTCAAACTAAGAACAAAGGATTTTGCTTTCAGCCCTTCCCACATATCCTTCATTGGTGGTAGAATTTCTCTCCTCTTACACATTTTGAACCACCCAATTTGATGATAACAATCCCTACTATAGCATGCATTTCAAGCTTGGTGGTAAAGATTACTTCATGACCTTACATGAATTTGATACTCTCTTCGGAATCTCTAGAGAAGGTCATTTCAAACCCTCTCCATATGGCTTCCTCACTCTTTTTGGGTGAAGCATTTCAAGCCTCAAACTTCCACCTTCCTAGTTAATCACACTAAAGCCTTCTCCTTTAAATCCAAGGTACTTTAGTATATTTATTATTTCTTAACTTATACTTTCAATGCAAGAGGCCAAAGTAATAAAACAATATATCCCTATGTGATTTTTTCATTCTTCATTGCATGGTTGATGACATTCAAATTGCTTTAGGGAGATTACTTCAATGGAGACTTTGGTTAGTAAGTGATAGTGTCTCTAATTCTATAAACATTAGTGGGACTGTGACTAAACTTGCAAACTTTTATGGCATTCAACTTGACAGTCTTGAATGTATCTTTAACCTTGTTCTTGATGATACCTTTGTTAAGAATTCCAAACAATTCTCTCTTATGGAAAATAAGTGGGTTTAGAAAGGAGATGCTACTCAAAAGGGTGGTGAGGGAGATAATGTCATGGATGTTATCCTAATGGAGATTGAAGAATTTAAGGGAAATGAAGGTGAAGAAGAGGACCCTACTCAAGATATATAATAAAAAGGTCCTTCTTCTCAAAGAAAAAGGTCAAGAAGTGAGGGCACTTCATTGAGTGCTTAAGCAATGGACAATGAGCCTCCATGGGTTGGAACTTTTTTTTATAGAATGTCTCATATGGAATCCAATTTTAACACTCGTTTTGATAGGGTTGATGAACAAATTGCACACCTCCAATATAATGTGAATTACCTCTATAAAAGGCAAGGTTATAATTACTAATATGCTCCTTTTATTTAACCCCCCCCCCCCTCTTCTCCTCCTCATGAGGGTGACCAACCTTAGTTTCCATCTCCTTATGTTTTATTATTTTCTAATATTTTATTGTCTTAATATTTTATTATCTTAATATTTTATTATTCTTAGTATTTTGTGTTTAATGTCTTAGTTTTTCCTTTTATCATGTCATGTAATATGTCTTGGACTACATATTTTCATCAATAAAATCTTAGTTGCTTATGTGTTTATTTATTATTCTTTATATCTCCTTTTTTGCATTTTGCCAAAAGGGAGAGAACTTCTATTTTGAGAATTTTCTTGTATAATTCTTGTATCTTTTGAAATTTCTTGACTTTTAAATTTTTTTCATATATTTTTGGTATATAATTCTTTAGACTCCAATATATGCATATAAAAAGGGGGAGAACCTCTTAAAATTGATGCATATGTTGAGGGGGAGCAACACTAACACACACACACTTCACAATTGATTATTTAATTTTTTTTCAAAATTGTTTGTCAAAATCAAAAAGGGGGAGATTATTAGCCATTTGCATAATTAAGGCTAAATCTAACCTTATTTTTATTTTAACAAAATAATTTTGAAGTACTAATCTTGTGTGTTCAAATGTGTATTAGATAGCATTAAAAAGAAGTCCAAAAATTACAAGAAATTAAAGAAGATATGAGGGTCACGATCATGGTCCCGATCACGACCCAATTGTGATTAAATCAAGCTCAATGCTCAATTGACAAGCAAAACTCCAATAGCGCTCACGATCACCATCCCAACCGTGATGCAACTATGACGTTCCTCATAAAAACAATCATGAACTACTTCACGATCATGATTAAACGTGTCTTTGAGCCAAGAACCTAGTATTGTTCATGATCATGATCATAGTTATGTTCATGATTATGATTGAGCTCACGATCTAAGTCTCACGAGCATGAGAACAAAAAAGGATTAAAGATCAAAGTTATAACCTTGATCACGATCCTAGTCATGACTGTGACCAAACCGTGATAAGCCAAATGGCAACTGCTCAGTAGTCAATTGATGGTTCCAATGACTATTTTATTAAGAATCGCAACTATGACCATGTTCATCACAACCGTGACCAGTAAAATTTCTGCAAAAAGTTGGAAGAACATTTGATGAAGGAAGATAAAGCTATAGACGAATTTAATGAGCTCCAACAGCCATGTCCTAAAGTTTTTCACTACATATACTCCTCATAAAACCTTATTTAAAAGGTTAGATGTGTTGGTGAACAAATTAATCTTAGCATTCAATTCTTTAAAGCTTCAAACTTTATTCATTTATAATTCAATTTATTTGAGTATGGTTTGTGTGTTAGACTAGGTTCTCCTTCTTCTTGTATCTCTTAGGAGTAAGAAAGGGAAGTGAGGAACTAGTTCTAAAAGGATTTGGTTCAAGTGCTAGTAATAAAACACTTGTTATATTGGTTGTAGAGTTAGCCAAGAAAACTCTTATTTATGTAAGGTTGAAGAGTGAGTCTCAAACTCTTGTGTACGCAATCAAATAATAGATTGGTGTGGGTTTTCTAAATTCTAACTTAGGGATAAATTAGGTGGAAACTTAGATTCATTTCTTGAATTGAAGTCCTTAAATCTTGAATTCTTATTCTCTTCCTCTACTCTTCATCTTCATTTCTTTGAATTTCTCAATTAGCTCCTAAAAATTTTAATTTTTCTAATTGGCGCTACCCTCTAGGGCCTTTTCAATTTTTTTTATATAAAAAATAATACATACATTAAATTTCATTTAATATATTAATATTAATATAAACATGTAAAAATTGTCACAATTTTATTTTTTTTTATAATTTTAGTATTATGAATTTTATTAAATATATTAATATTTATATATTAATATGTATATATAAATAGTTCACCTAAAAATGAATTTATACTATAAATAGGTGAAAAATGCTTAAAAGCTATATATCTATTAAATGTTGAGCTTTAAAGTTATTAAGCTAAAATTTTGATAAATGTCTATCTTAATATTCGAGTATTTACCTTAAAATATAATGTGTCAAATTCTTAAAAATTTTAATTTTTATTAAAAATAAAATATTTATTATAGTTTTTTAGTATTATTTCTAACTAAAATTCTATTATAAATATTTTAATACTACTCAAATTCTAAAAGTTTTTATAGAATACATATTTTTTTTAATTTCAAATCACTCAATCATTTTTTTTCAAAATCACTCAATTTTTCTTAAAACATTATAAATTCTATTTTTAATACTTTTCTTAATTAAAACACTATTATACATACTCCAATAGTAATTTAATAGTCTCAAAATAAATTATATTATATTTGAAAACAATGGCAATAAAAATTAAAAGAAAATAAAATTAATGTAATATATTTTATTTTTAATTTATTTAGTTACCTTTTTCTCTTTATAAAAATATTTTTTTAAAAAACACATATGTTTTATTCTATATAAAACACTATAATTATATTATATCTAAAATATTACTCTTCTTTTTTATTATAAATTATGTCTCTTATTCTAATTAAAACATCCACTTTTTATTCAATTAAAAATATATTTTTTATTTAAGGTAAGTAAAAGCATGTAATTTATCAATTTTATATATATATATATATAAATAGAATTATTATAATAACTTTCTAAAATTTTATTTTTATATTTAATTAATTTATAATTTTAAATTTATTTAATAATTATATTAAAATAAATATATTATTTAAAATCCGCCAAAATTTACTGCTAATTTTTTATAATCCTAGTGTACTAGCGTGAGATACAGATTTGAGCGTGGCAAAAACAGAGTTGTATATTGGGACGAACCATATTCGATTTGTTACGTTACGCCTGTTCGATTCTTGCTGGGTCTCTCCTTTTCCCCCTCAACTTGGTCCTCTCAGACTCCACTTTCAGGTTTGGTAGGCGTTTTTGCGACCCTATTCACCTATTTCTCTACAGTCTCCTCCAAAACGACAAAAGGGCACACCACCTATCAGAACAAAAAAGCCTCTTTATACTTTCTTTTTTTTTAAAAAAAAAAATTCAAAGCCATCTATCGATTTAATTCAAACCAAGTTCTTTCTTTTTTTTTTCTTTCTCTTTCTCTATTCTATAAGATCGAGCAAGTTTTCAAGATTCTTCTTTAATTCGATCTGAATTTGAAAAGGCGGGCAATTATTTGTTAAATAAAAAGAAAAATAACAAGAAAATGTTTAGCGGAATGATGGATCCTGAGATGATCAGACTTGCTCAGGAACAGATAAGTCGCATGCCACCGGCCGAGTTGGCTAAGATCCAGCAACAGGTGTGGGTTGGCTTAATTTTGAAATATTTAACATATTTCTGGGTTTTTTTTTTTTTTGAAATTGAACGCTTTTAATCTTCATGGTTAATTTGATGGTTTAGGTTGTCAGTGTAATTGATGTGTTCTGTGAGGATTTTAGAATTAAGTCATTGATTGAGTTGTTAATTTTTTATTATTGGTTGAATGAACAATTGGGTAGTGTGGTTTGGCTTAATTTTGAAATATTTAACATATTAATTTTGAATTATTAATTATAATTGTGATCTCCTTGTGGGTTTCATTTTAAACGTTAATGAACGCGCTCTTTGTGGGTTCTAATATAGGATGATTGGCTTTGCAGATGATGGCTAATCCAGACTTGATGAGAATGGCTTCAGAAAGCATGAAGAACATGAGACCAGAAGACTTGAGACAGGCTGCAGAACAGTTAAAGTATACTCGTCCTGAGGAAATGGCTGAGATTGGTGAAAAAATGGCTAAGGCGTCACCTGAAGAGATAGCTTCTATGCGTGCCCGTGTTGATGCCCAGGTTACATATGAAATAAATGCAGCTCAGATGCTGAAGAAACAGGTAATTGTGCTTTTTAGATTAAAAAAGTGATGCCTGGTTTCATTCTCCTTAACCTTGGTGTATTAATTTGTTTACCTCTTGTCAGGGTAATGAATTTCACAGCCAAGGAAGGTTCAAAGATGCCTCGCAGAAATATCTACTTGTAAGGGGTGCAGTTATACATGTTCATGTTTTTATTTTGTGAAAATTGGTTCTTGTTTGTATTGTATTTTTAAACTGGTGAAATTCATCTTCGCCCTTGTACCCACTTTAGGCAAAGGAAAACCTGAAAGGAATTCCATCCTCCCAAGGAAGATCACTTTTAATGGCGTGCTCTCTTAACTTGATGTCATGTTACCTGAAAACAAGGCAGTATGAATTATGTATAAATGAAGGGTCTGAGGTATGAGCAACTCATTTTCTAAAGTTGTTTTGGATATGATTTATTTTTGTACGACATGTCTCTTTCTAGTTGTATTCTTAACATTAATTAGCAAATCTTCATTAAGCAAGAGAAATCATTAAAATATTAAGGATTACTCTAACTAGTTTGATCTTCTGTTGGTCTCTAAGATTTTGTGTTTATATTGTTTTAGGTTTTGGGGTATGATGCAAAGAATGTCAAAGCTCTCTATCGGAGGGGTCAAGCCTATAAAGAACTAGGTCGCTTGGAAGTAAGTTAATGCACATTAATGTTTGAATTGCTAGTCGTGGTTGCTGAGCTGCACTTTTAGAATTGTTTCAAATTGTGCAGTTTAAATGCTAATGTTCTCAGTTTAGCAAAGTTATATGGTTATTTTGTGATTTGTTAGGATGCTGTCTCTGATTTGAACAAAGCGCATGAAGTTTCCCCAGATGATGAAACTATTGCAGGCGTATTAAGGTATAAATTTTTTTCTCAAAACATCACTACAGTTACTTGAAATTTAAAAGCATGATTGGAGTATTATGTTATGGTAAAGTTTCTGTTAATCTAATGATCATTTCTAAATTTAAAATTAGGCAGCTATATTCAACAACATTTCAGTACTGGATGGTGATGATGTAGCAAGTTAATGAATATGGGAAATTGAAATGAGATGTGAGGGTGATATTGGGGAAAACAAGGGTGGACTGAATAAGTGCACCTATAGGAAGTAGCTTCCTCTGAGGATAAGTTAGCTAAGGTTATCAAAGATTATTCACTGTCCAATTAGACCCATGGCTGCACCATGATGGAGCAACTAATTGTCAGTAACAGTAGCAAAGAGGAGACTAGGTAGATGAATGTTTGACTTTTATAAACATGTTCTAATTTTATTTTCAGGAAGTTTGGTCTTAAATGGAACAATAAATAGACAACATCAACTGGTTGGGACTGAAAATTGAGCCATTTAGAGTAGAATCATCTCTTTGTTTTGCCTCTTATAGGCCTAGCTTTCTTGTGATTAAGTTTATCATGTTGTAACTTTCTGCATAATGAATTTCATTGGAAACATAAACAATTTATAGTTTGTTGGATTTTTCTGCTGAAAAATATAAAGAAAAGGAGCTTGATAGTTTTTATGACTTTTTTTTATGATGTCACTTGCTGATTTGACACAGGGATGCTGAGGAAAGATTTGCTCAAGGAGGTGGTTCTTACAGACGAAGTGGTATGCCATTTTCCTTTCTTCCAGTATACAGGCATGTGCCTTTACGGTTTTGTTTTGTTGATATATTTATTTATTTTTGGTGACAATTGCTCTGCTTGCTCAACAGGATTAATAATTGAAGAAATAACTGAAGATGTTACTACATCTCCGAACCTAGGATCATCCAAAGAAACGTCAGTGTCACAACCTCAGGACTGTGTTGATGCACGTAACAATGAAAGCGGGGCTAAGGGCAGTGGTATAACTACAAATTCAGAGTCCTTGCAAGCCTTAAAGGACGACCCAGAAGCTATAAGGTTAGTTGAGTTGCTATCAATTCTTTTTTTTTTAATATACAATTGGCATTTTATTTTATTGCTTTGTGGGGTTATAAATAAGAACTTGTCCAACCCTCTATATTTCTTCTGTATATTTTCATTCAGTCAGTCACTTGACCATATAATTATATAATTAAATCCTGATTTTTACATTATTTTCTCTTTTGTTCCCTGTTTGCAGATCATTTCAGAATTTTATTGCTAATGCTGATCCCGAAACTTTGTCCGCTTTAAGTGGTGCAAAAGCTGGAGATTTATCTCCTGAAATGTTTAGGACTGCTTCAAATATGATCAACAAGATGTCACCTGAAGAGCTCCAGAGAATGCTGCAAATGGCTTCTTCATTTCACGAGGGAAACCCATATGCTGCTAGTAGTTCTTCAAATACTAGTTTTAACAGCTTCCAACCAGGTTCTGTTCCTTCAAATGTTACACCAGACATGATTAAAACAGCAAGTGATATGATGGGTAAGATGCCTCCAGAAGAGCTCCAGAAGATGTTTGAAATGGCATCTTCTTTGGGAGGAAAACACTCAGTTGCAGCAGCAGCAACTCTAAATACTGATGGGCTAAATTCAGACTCTGGGTCACAAGTGTTGGGGCACCATGGAAGTTTTGAAGTTGACAGGAATAATGTGAATGGCGAAACTAGTTCCTCTAGTGGTTCCTTTTCAGGTTCAAAAAGTGCTTCTCAGCCAAGCTTTTGTAATTCGACTGCTGACATGCAAGAACAAATGAGAAACCAAATGAAAGACCCAGCTATGCGCCAGGTATGTTCATTTGGCTCTCTCCATTTTCATTTATCAAGTCCGTGGACCCATATGTAAATGAAAGCACTCCATTTTGCTCAATGGATCTTGTTGAAATGTTCATTTTTATTTTTGTTGCATTTCAAAAAATTCAAGATAATAGTTTGCATGAACATGCTTTTTGGTTTTCTGGAAATCATTTACATACTACAGTTATGTTTCTAGTAATTTCTCTGGAGCAACTTTGATTTGTTGGAGAATTGACGATGGTGTATCCAATTGTGCTTTTATTGTTGTCTTTAAATGTGATCGTATTTTAATTGGCAGATGTTCACATCAATGATGAAGAATATGAGCCCCGAGATGATGGCTAATATGGGTGAACAATTTGGATTGAAACTTTCTCCAGAAGATGCAGCAAGAGCTCAACAAGCCATGTCATCTTTGTCCCCAGAAGACTTGGATAGAATGGTACCATCTTGATCTTGGTGTCTTTTTACTTTAAAATGCCATTGTAGAATAATGAAATCATCTCATTTTAGCAATTATATTCTTGTATTTATCTATTTTAAGATAGGATTTAAATACTAATTGCTTGCTAGAGAATGCTGCAGTACAATTATTTTTCCCTCCCCCAAAACCCAACAAATGAGGAAGGGAAAAAGGGCTAGCTGAAAATGTTGATTGTTATTGTTTCCTTGCACATCACTGATATCATTGATTATTGTTTTTCCCCTCAATTTCTCTCAGATGCGATGGGCAGATAAGATCCAAAGAGGAGCCGAAGGTGCAAAGAAGGCAAAGAACTGGCTACTAGGAAGACATGGTATGATTTTGGCAATATGCATGCTCATCTTAGCAATTATCTTGCATTGGCTGGGCTACATCGGAAAGTAGGGCAGCAACCAAGTCATTTTTAGGCTTTGTCATGCGGTGAGAGCTTATCCTCTGGCTAAGCTGCAATTGTCTGAGTATTTGTGCATCCTTTACAGTAAGGATGCGAAGAAGAATGCAAAGCAACGGTGCAGGGAATGAAGACAATTGAGTGGAGGGCAAGCATGTAACATGTGCATCGGATGACACCCATAAATTTTCTATCTATGACATCATACAAAATTGATTGATAGATTTGTTTGGACTTTCAATTCTTTTCTGTACTGTTAGAGAGACAGTGACGGTAAATGTTCTTAGAAAAGGATCAAAAGTGGTCCGAACTGATGCCTAACGTCCACTATATGTAATATTATAAGCATGTAAAGGATACGGGACTCACCACTGAACCAAATTAAAAGCTTCCTTGCACACTCAATTTTTGCTATGGTGTCAGCAAAACACTACGGTGTTAATCAATTGTAGAAAATAGAGGTAGTTTCAAATTGTGGTCTGGCTTCCTGAAATACTATATGCCTTTGAATTATTCTTGTGCTTGGCAGCTGGCACCATCATTTTAGATGCAGAATGCTACAGATTTACCGGTTTATTGATATGTTAATCTATTTTATCTCAAATGCTTGCCAGTTAATTTTTCCATAAGCCTATTTGCTTTAAAATATTATCATTTCTATTAACGATTGGTGATCTTTAGTCTTTAAGCTTTGTCAGATACTTTTTGTATGGACTAAATTTACATGAATTTTTTACTTCTTGAATATCACATCATATTCACAGTAGACCGGTCACCTTTGCCAAAACAGAATATAAGACAACTGTTTCTCGTTTATGTTCTTATTATTTATTTAATCTTTTTTGGAGTCAACAAGCAATTCTCAAACTTAACAAAAATATCTTCTCACAAACTCAACAAAATTACATTCTCACAATAGCAAAGCAAGCATCATATTCCCTAAAGAAAAGCAGAGACACATACTGTATCATTGACGCCAAAGTCATGCACCTTCTGAGTGAAAATATTGTTAACTCAAGTCAACTATTAGCTACAGAATAACAGTAAATGGGCGCATTTTAAACATTTTACTAACATTAATACAATATCAAAAACAATTACAAGTAGATGCAACATGGACTTCTCTGTACACAGGGATAAATGGTTGGACGACGTATTACCAATTGATGGAATTCTTTGAGTGCTGCAGTTTTGCATTATAGAAAATTTCCATCTCTTCCTGTAAATTATAAAGTATTTCATTAATGCTTCCATGATTAAGTATTTCCTAGCCCCCAGAAAAAAAATGGACAATTCTTCATTTTGAAACCATTCAGGTTTGCAAACAAATGCATATGACCAAAGCTACCAACAAAAGTGTTATCAAATTCCTTCCAAGTAGCTGCTTTGTTTCTAATTTATTGTGTTTTATTATTCTCACCATCTGATGATGATGAATCTTCATCATTTGTATCCAAAGGTGAGGTTTAAAAAAGCTCAGTTTGCTGTGTTAAAATAAAGTGATACCAATTCCCGTAAACTAATATATGCTTTGTGCAAAGGTCTGCATCTTCCTGCCAAGTGTCACCAAGAAAAGCTACATAGTCTGTGATGCAGGTCAGATGCAAGGAAAAAAGTCCTACAGATAATTTTGCAGAAAAATTAAGGGTTTTTTAGGGTTGAAATCATAATTGCTTGGATGCCAAAAACCCTTTACAAATAGAGCTATTAAATAAAACTTAAGTTTAAACTCCTCCAGATAATAATTTAGGAAAAATTCCTTAATTTCACAATTATGAATTGAGATTTAACTTTGCATTTTCTTGTCCTGCATCAGACTGGAGTTATGACACTGACATCTATGTTTCAACTTTCACAAGCCAACACAACCGGAGCTCTATATGTGAGGCTTAAACATATTAAACAGTAGCATGTCAAGCTGATTCTGTACATACCTTGCAAGATTTTAGAAGAGGTTGCAAGAATGATGATCTGAAAAAGCTGATTGATTTTCCAAGTGAGGTTCTATCCACTTCTGCCATCAAAAGACACACATGCATATGTATATGCCATCAGTTATACCAAGTAAAAAAAGAAAATCCAAAGATGGAAATGCACACGAAGTAAGCATGACTGCACCCATATTTCATAGTAACTTAGCTAATCTAGTGACAATGCACAAAGTTTGGTGTTATGTTAACATACCACTATCATCATTTGTTCCGAGTCCTCCTGCATTAAGTTCTTCCAAAAGCTGCAAATCCAATAGTTACAATAATAAATCAAAAGAACTGTTGGAGGATACTCTAAAATACTAGGATAATGACACTGTAATACAAATTAATACTCCTTAATTTATGTCCTATTTGACATGCAAGATCTAACAAAGTGTGCCCTGCAAAAGAAGGATACTGTCCTCCAGTTTCATTTTATAAAATTTATTCAGTATATGGCAAAATTACGAAGCATAAGAAAACAATGACAATGTTTTCAGATTTTTTGAACAGCAACTAAGGATATACAATGGCTTACAGAGTTTTAGAAAAGACACCTTTCAAAAGCAGATATAATTGAAGTTATAAACCTCACCAAAAATATAAAATATCATGAAAATTCAAATGTTTTTTTTTAATTAAAAAAAAAAAAGATTGAGACCAGGAAACCTATACACTATATGATGTTCAGAGGTAAGAATTGAATTGAAGAATTGGATTTAACAGGGGATTTAATTTTAAACCAGTCATTACTATCTACAAGGGTATTGTTGCTCAGAATGAGAAATTTAAGAGCAAAAAGGAAACAAAAAAAAATAA
The DNA here is from genome assembly GCA_947683625.1 of Mallotus nudiflorus. Classification (NCBI taxonomy): domain Eukaryota; kingdom Viridiplantae; phylum Streptophyta; class Magnoliopsida; order Malpighiales; family Euphorbiaceae; genus Mallotus; species Mallotus nudiflorus. The sequence continues at coordinate 1,545,440 of CANTUR010000198.1, forward strand.
CTGCATTTAACATAACCTATAAGGAATGCACAAACATAAAATTTCAACTCATTCCAGGATTTGTCGCTACAAATATTTTAGTCAGATCTTATTCCAGGAAAGTTAGAACTGACTGCATTTCGAGAATTATTAAACCAGGAGTAAATTGATTGCATTTTTCAGTAAACAAGGATTGCAATTCCTGCTACAGAATAGCAGTTATGCAGATATAAGTGAACTGGTACCTGGGAAAGTGTTGGCACAGCAATAGGATCAAATTCATCACAATGTTTTGGATCAATAGGCACACATACACGTCCTGGTACAAAGAAAATAAATTAGTGTAACAAATGAACTGCTGCAGGCAAAAATTCATGAGGATAACACTAAATGCATATTCACCTACCTGTTTTTGGATGAATACAGAATGGTGCCTTCAGCAAATGGTTCATGTGTTTTGAGACCTAAAATTCCAAAGTAAATGGCTATAACTTGATTTTAAATGGAAAAGGTGTGTATGGTATGCTTGCTAAAAGTATATGTATCCCTTATTTACACTCACCCAAGTAGACAAATTTTTAAGAGTCATTACAAGGGATAGGTTGTCAAAAATACAGGAGAATGGTTATGCACAAACCTCCATGTCAAGCCTAGGATAAGTATAGGAGAATACAATTTCTTCAACACATATACGAAGCCCTTGTGCCTGTAAGGGGAAAGACAGTAATATTTAGGACAAGCAAAGCTTACAGTGATAAAACAAAGAACATCTAAAGCAGACAAGTATTCTTGTCCCAATTTCAATGCTATTTCCATGCATAGACAATGTTAGACTCTTTAGCTAGCATCATATTTATATATGGACAATACTTCAAGAAACTGAAAATTTCAACTGAAGACAGATTGTCTACTAGTTATGATTAGACACATCCTTGGATTCATTTGACTCAGTATGCAAAATGTCAATAACTCCACCTCAGTATCATAATATAAATTATCCAAAAGAATTACAAGAAAACTCATTAATTCTCTAAAAAATACAAGCCAGCATAACCAGCCAATCTGTTTAGGCAATTAAATCGTGTCTAAGAGCATAAAGAAAAATTGCCAAGAAATGCAAGTATTTAACAGACAACATGACCTCCAAACAAGGATGAATACAACAGAAACCAAACCATAAATGGGACTTGAGTATATTCAATTGAAATGAATTGATTTGAGCTCCCGTAAACTGTATTCATATAAACCATATTTGCCCAAAACTTAAAAATGGGAAACACAACAATAGAATGCAACAAAAAGGCTGGAATGCTCTAGTCCAATCCAATTTCCTAAAGAAAATTGTTTTTCACAAATATCATTTCCTACCTTCTTCTGTCCAGATTGTAGTGTACGCTTTAGCTGTTCCCAACGAACAAGATTAATGTCCCCTTTTGAAATGGAGGGTTGTTTAGTGTTTTGCCACTTTCCTCGAAGCTCAGAAGTTATAGCTACAAAGATACCACATTCATTTCAGAATGAAGATATGGAGATTGCCATTTATAAAGGAAAAATAAAATATGAAAGACAATACAGTCATCAGGAATCATCTCTAAAATCTTCTCATATCTCTCTTCAGTTGAAAATATTGCCTGACTGCAAATCAATTTTGTCTCAAAGAAGTCCTTAAGAACTTCAGCATACGATCTCCTGCAAGGAATTGCGTCTCAGTAGAACAAATTTATGGATGCAGAACTACAAGATGGACACAAAAGACTAAAGAAAAATTATGAACAATATGTGATAGAGCTTACAAAAGAAAAGGATGAAAAGGTCCAGTCAAAGTAACCTTTCTGTTGCTATTTTCATTGCCCTGAAAAGAGTATGGAGTGTACTGCTTATGTTAAAACTCTATCCTTAAAGAATTAAATTAAGATGAACTACATTCCTAGTGTGCAGTACACCACCTTGTATACTCGGAAATATTCAACAATAGCAGCCCTCTGTTCATTAGTCAACCTGCAAGTGAAATGGCAGAGTATTTAAACCATTGTAGCACAACACAGATAAGCAACAGATGTAGCCACAGAATATAAGCTGCATACCTTCTTGCCTTTGCATCACAAACCCAGCAATGGACACCACGTCGACCACTGTAAACCCAGAGAATATGATTGAAACCAAAGTCATCTGCATTATCGAGTTAATTGAGTGAAACTTAAAACATAATTTTAGCACTCTATTGGAATGTTGATAGTAAAGCATCCAATTGACTGTCTGTTCCCTTTATTTTTGTTAATAATAAGTTGACTAGGAAACAAAATGCTTGAACTAGATCACAGCTGAGTGAAATGAATAATTAAGTTCACGGTGAACTTCCTTTAACAATGAATTTTAATGTAAATTAGAATTAAGATTTACACAGATGAAAACTTATATGAGATATGCAGATCTAAAAGAAAATTATGCAAGTGCTAATATCAATATAACTGTTAAGTGGAAACATTGAGAATGAGAAGCCAATGAAAAGTATTGTTTCTTTGAAATGAAATAATGTAAAGTATTCATACCTCTAAGTGATGTATCAATCACTTTAATAGCAATAGTCATTAGAGGCCAGCAGTCCAAGCAAACATCAGCCCCCGAACAGCAATATCTAACATCATCATAATCTGATATATCCTGAACAAATGTGGGCCTTCAACATGTTATTAATCAAATTAAAACAAAATGGAGTGTAGAACTAGTATGATAATTTAGCTGCACAGAAGTCCAAGAACCTACAACATCAAAAATTAGCTCCCTCTCCACCGGAGCAAAAACATTATCACCGCTTTGGCTATAGGCATGCCTCTTGGCTGGCTGTAAAATAAGAAAATTGTAAAACAGAAAGGATATCTATGAGTGAAGGTGTAAAATTTTACAAACTGGGAAAACATGGAAAGCGACTAAAAGGAAGTAGAGAGCATAAATGAGAATAACCAGGCAGATGCTTATTATTAACTCAAATAAAATAGCAATGATTAACAGTAAAAGGTAGTCCAAGTATCAGGATTTGAGAATGATTAGCTATGAAAATCTTACATCCACACTGTACACAGGGCCAATATCTATCTTAAATGGACATTTGTCTTTTATAGAATTTTCGAGTTCAGACTCATTGTTGAAAGACTGGAAGCGCAGATAAATGTCATTGTCCAGTGTGAAAGAAAACTCTCTTCGTCCAAAGTAAGACTTGTCACAGGCAGGATGCTTCCCATCTTCAAAAAAGAAATAAAGTGACAGAGTTACATATGGAACATGTATCATTTGAACGTATACAAACATGTTAACTGCAGAAGTATCACACCTCTGCTTTTTCTAGTGTGAATATACTAACAATGCATATTAATGCAAGATATATGGATTACCATTTCCATAGGACATCCATTTGAAAATATCAGCATGAGGGAAAAGTTTTCCTGGCATGAAAAGAACTTGTCAGTTTTTCTTATTTTAAGAAAAAAAAAAATAATTGCAGTAGTCTTGAATAAAGGAGTTACAATGGAAAAGAAAATAAACAAATACATCAGAAAAAGTGGAGTTTATATTGATAACCATGGTATTACACCCAACACCAACCATTATAGTTATTCAGCTGTCATTGTGGCCTCATAGATTAAGTTTCCTAAACCAAGCGGCCTCAAGTGTTTCAATACTCCAAAAGAGAAACTGAAAGAAATAATAAACCCCTCTTCCTCCAACTTTAAAAACGAGTAGCGAAATTACTTACCATAGTAAAGTTTAAGATGGTTAGGATTAAATTCAATGGGAGAATTTCCCAGCTTCTGGCCGTCGATCAACATGGCATCATTTCCATTATCAACATCCATCATCTTGGTGCAGAGTACCTTCAGAAGACAACATGCGCACAATCAGGGTTCTAGTACAAATTCATAAAAATTTCACCCCAATTAGCTTAACACCTCATTTTGTTTTCTTAGTTAAGATAAGAAGCTTCATTATTATCATCTTGCATGATCAGTTTTTGAAAAAAAAAATTATGTATCAGACCCACTTTAAAATACAAGACAAATGTTAAGATTCTGACCTCGAATTTCTTCTCCATTTCCCTAATTCCTTCACTGATTGCATTTTCCTAATTCTTTCACTGAAAATCTTAACTTTCTTGTTATATTCCCTTTTCTTTTATGTTATTTCTAGCTTACATAAAGCAATAACTAAATTCGTTTGGAGCTAGATATCAGCAAAGTATTATAACACTGCGAAACGAAATGCTTGAAAATTCAGATGGTACTGTGACAATGAAATAGAAGATTTCACACGAAATTGAAAAATCAGGTTAGGCCAGCGATAGGTTTTTGGTAGAACAAAATGTATTGTATGGATCAGAGAAATGAGGGAGCAAAAAAACAAACCCCAAATGAATGCAGCCTTTTCCAGTTCTCTGGTGTCCTTCTTTAACGCGGCCGATCTGGGTGCAAGAATGTCAGGCTCTGCTATGCGAGGTTGGGCGCCAGCTTTGGAGTTTTAGGTGTTCAAGAATTTTTGTGATTACCAGAGAGCAAGTGAATCCCTACACATCTTGTATTTATTTACCATTTTGGTTGGGAGGGAAACCAAGTTTTATTTTGGAGGGAAATCAATCTTGCTCAACTATAATGGACCTGGACACTCTTCTATCAAAATATCCATGTTACAGTAACCATGTCCATATTACAATTAAAATACGAATCAAGACCCATTACAAGTGTAAATTTTATTTTTTTTAACACTTCCTAATCTTTTTTTTTTTAAACGTTTTCTCTCTTTTAAAAAAAAAAAAAAAAAAAAAAAAAAAGCTCCTCTCTTTTCTTTTCCGGACTTTTTTTCTTCTTCGGTAACCATCTTTTCCTTCTCTTTTCTACATTTTTGTTTTTTTTCTGCACTTTTTTTTAATAAGTGGCTTCTTCTTCTTGTTTTTTCTAGAAGAAAAGCGTTTTTCAAGTATTTTAAAATCTAGAATTATAACTTGAGTCGAAAAAGAAAATTTGCAAAAATTACATATTGGTTCTTTTAAAATTTAACTACTCATTTTTTTTCTTTTTCTTTTTCTTCTTCTTCTTCTTCTTCTTCTTTTTGTATTTGTTTGAATTGAATTTTTTTCTGTAAATAATTTTATTATATTTATTTAGTTTGTGTATATAATTCATTACTTGAAATGTGGAGATCCATATATTATTAATTGAATGTTCGTTTAGTTAATGAGATTGAACGTAAACTTACAGATAAAGGTCAATGAACTTGTTATATCATTATTGATTTCACATGCATGTTCATTGAGGATTAAATAAACTTATAGGTGAAAGTTAATGAAATTGCAACAAACTCATTGATCTTTACCTACAGGTTCATTTTATCTTTCATGAATATGTGGGGGAAGATCATAAAATCTATGCCAAAAAAAAAAAAGATGACTCTTACTAAAAAAACACACATTTGTTTTTATCTCGCACTTGTAATAACCTTTGTTCATATTGCAATATAGATAAGGGGTCTATGATATAACAATTGCATAATACAGAATCCATGCATACTCATGTAAATGAATATGATAAGATGTTGATTTGTCTAATGTTGTTGTTTTCTCTCATATATTAATAGGTAAGGAATTCAATTCTCATTAGAGGTGAACATCTTGTCAGTTTAGTCGATTTTTAACTATTTTTCTTATTGAATTTTACTAAATCAAACTAGAAATTGAACCAAACTGAATTAAACTAAAGGTCGAACTATTCAAACCAAATTAACATTTTTACAGATGTTAATTATTTTATTATTTTTATATTATATTATTTTACCATTGAAAAAATAAAAAATATATAATTTCAGTAATTCTTGTTAAAGTTTTAGTCTAAAATCAAAGCCAACCAAATTAAGATTTTGATTCAATTTGGTTTGATTCATAAAATTTGAAAAGATGAAGTAACAAAATCAAACTGAACTGTCGGTTTAATTTTTGGTCCAACTCATTTGAAAGCCTTGCTCACCCCTAATTCTCACTTGTTCTTTTTAGTTTTTTCAAATCAATATAATAAGACAACATATAAAAAGTAACAATAAATAATTAAGTTGTAATAGCTCTAGTTTTTAAATTGTTTTATTATATAATGAGATATGCAATGTTAATAAAATTTAAAAGTTAAATTTAATTATTTTACTATTTTGTGATTAATTACTATTATTTTATGTTTAATTAAATTTTCTACATAAATATATTATTCTGTGTAAATTAAGTTATTTATACTTACTATTTTCGGATAGTATTATTTTAATAACATTAATTTAGTGCATGGTTATTTTAATATTATTATTTCTCTTAATGTTTTGTCAAATTTCATTATTTATTTTATTAGAATTATCATTATTATTTATTGTTTATGTAAATGTTATTTTACGTTAATGTATGTGTATATTGTGTGTGTGTCTATGTGTATATGTGAGTGTATATATATATATATATATATATATATATATATATATATATATATATATATGTATGTATATTATGTGTGGTGGAGAAGTTTTATACATAAAGTTAAATAATATTATAATATATAGTTATATTATAAAGTTTATTAATAATATATACATATATTTATGCAAACATACAAACAAACATAAAAACATATGCTCACCCTCTTTTCCTCCTCGCGCATTCGTACCCCTACCTTCACTGTGCCTCCCCGTTCTTCACACCGAACCTCCTCTCGCCACCACCAGCCCTCGCCAACCTCTTTCTCCTTCTTCCCTCTTCCTCCCCAACGTTGTCCAACCGCCATAAGCTCGCCGGATCGCCTGAAGATGCAGCAGCAGCAAATTGAAACTTCTCGCCGTCGATCATTTTTCGGCCACCAAACTCAGCCATTCCAGTGTCGTTCGACTCCTAAAGCTCCGAGGAGGTCGAATCCTAGCTTGGTTCAAGTTCAATTTTCCTCATTTGTGAGTTTTATTGATTTTTAGTTTTTGAACATTAGGGTTTTCTAATTTTTTTAGGTTGATCTTGAATGATCCAGTTAATCCACCTTAAGAAAAGTTGTTCCTAGTAACTTGATCTTCATGGAAAATTTTTTTTTTGAATTTTTGGAATTTATTTTAATTTTTGTGAATTTTTGAATATTTTATTATTATTTATTGAATTTTTGTAAATTAACTTATTAAATTATAAATTTGGCATATTTGGTGTTATTATAAATTTTTATTAATTTTAGTGTTGAGATAATAATTTTTGTGATTTTTATGTAATTTTTATAAATATTTTTAGTTTATGTCAATATTAGAAAATTAGGTTAAAGTTTAGTTTTTGTTAAAATTAGTGTTTAGTTATATGTTTTATATAATATTAGTATATTATATGTTGAGGAAATAATTTATATGATTTTTATAAAATTTTTGAGTAATATTAGTATTATTATGGATATTTTAAATTATTAGGTTAAATATGTGATTTTGTTAAAATTATAGCTAAATATTATGTTTTAGTTGGTTTTATAATTGTTTAAGGTATTAAAATGATTTTTACAAATTATTTACTATTTTTAACCAATTAATACTAATTTTCAAAAATTATTTTCAAATAATATATTATATATTATTTTGGTAATAAAATAGGTTTTTATAAATTTTTGTTATATATTTTGATTAATTAAGTTATTTGGATTTATAAAATGAATTATTATTATTTTATGTGTAATTATTGGAAATTTTGATTTTTAATAATATTATATTATTATTTCGGAATTTGTACGTAATTATTGTGAAATTAATTATGTTTAGTGTTTTAGTGTTAAATATGTAATATTTTGATATTTTGAGGATATTTATGGAATTTATTGATTTTTAATATATTATTATATTAATTGAATTTTTTGGTGAATTGTGGATCTCAGTAGGGAGAATTGTGCAGTTCGGGATCCCAACCGAGGGTTATGTGAATTTCAATTTTAAAAGTGTGTTTTCTTATAGGACTGACTCTACTTTTTAGTAGAGAGATGTCCGTTTTATAGAGGAGGTTCTGTCAAATTTTCAATAGAATTTTCGTAAAACGTGACATCGAGTCAATTATAAATTTTGTATCTGTCTGTGTTTTATAATCTTAGATCTAGTCTCTTTAGAGGTTTAAGTTAGATTTATCCTAAATTTCATTATTATTTTATTTGTTTAACTGCGCCGAGAGTGAGGCCTAGTGGACCGAGCTCGTTGAACCAGTCTCGAGGAACACAAACTTGTGAGTTGTTATCTTATGTATACATTGCATTTAGGTTGCATATTTTAGCACATATACATATTTTAATGTATATTTATTCATAATTATTTTATTAAATGTTTAGTATATTTTAGGTATATTTGTAGTATATTTTGAAATGAATGCATGTTATATTATTGATTTATACTTAAATTTTTTTTTAAAGTATATTATTGGTTTATTTTTGGTATATTTCATGTTTGATTTGAATTTATTTGACATATATATACTTAAAATATACTTAATTTATTTTAGGTATATTTCTGGTATATATATGGTTTATTTTGCTATTATGAATGTCATTATGCATTAGTTATTTTCCCGTATGTATGTTTTTATTTTAAATGAAGGATATCGATAGAACGCGCTACCTAATTGGTAGCACTAGGACCGTGTAAGTATCGGTGCAATAGATTTAGGGTTAAGTGAAAATTAATTGTGGTAATTATGAATCGATTGAGAATGATAGGATTGATTTGATTGAGATGTGATGTGATTAATGATATGATTATTGGAGCTCAGTATGATTATTGGAGCTCGGTTGACCAAGTGTCTTGGGGCCAATCACACTGACAGTCAAACTGCTGGAGCTCGGTTGACTTAATGTCTCGAGGCCAGTCTACTATCCATATGGAATAAGTGAATTTATTTAGAATTAAGTGAGTTTGTATGGCTAGAATGATGTTATTATTGATCGAGGTTATGTTAAATAGGGTTCTATTTGATCCTTCATAAACTTATGTTTTTCAATATTATTATATAAGTGATTTTCAGTATTTGTGTGGATTGCTTGTATATATATTTATTATATACAAATGTTTGATTGCATTTGACATTAGGAAATGCATGTATATATATTATAACAATTCACTCAGTGAGGTCTGACTCACTTCAATTGATGTTTTTACAAGAGAGTCTTCTTCTTTAGACTTCAGCAGTAGACCCATCCGTCGAATTTCTTCAGCCTCGGCTTGTTTATGTAAATTATCTACTTAATTTTATATTATACTCTAGAAAACTGCAGTAGTGAGTTGTATTTAGTTTTTATTGTATATGGTTCTAATTCAGAGGCCTTTCTTTGAATATTGTATTAATATATTTTATTTATGATATGTCAGAAATTATTTTTATTGTGTTGATTTGAGTTTTATTTATGGTGCATATTTTATTTTAATTATTGTATGATTTTATTTTTAAGGATTGCTACGGGTTTTAAATTCAAAAGAATTCATGTTCCCTAGCGCCAGTCATAGCCCCCGATTTGGGTCGTGACAATAATCTACAAATTTCTTAAAATCATTTATTTGAACATTTATAGTAATGAACTCACCTTAAAAGAAATATTATAAGATTATGAAATAAAATTATCTTTCTTCTTTAAAATATATATATATTTTATTAAATACTTCACTTGTGTATACTTTGTTAACCTTTGCATGATCTATCTCTAATTACTCTTGGTTTTGACTTTAGTAATCAATTTTAGTTTACTAAAATGTGTATTTAAGTTAGGTTTAAATCCATACTCAATTGGTGAAGTTTTGAAATTAAATTAAAGTCATTTTGGAGTCCCAACACTCCTTATAATAGTAAGGAGCATCACAAGTCAAATTGATGTCATTTGAAGTGGCAATAACCTTCACAGTCCCCCTCATGGTTGTGAGCATCCCAATCATGATTTAGAGCAAACAAAACTCAAGTGAACGAAAGAGGCACTAATGCTCATAAGCGTGGTCGGGATTATGACTGAGATCGTGAGCGTTGCCTTAATGTTATGAAAACCTCTGTAACTGCTACAAAACTAAAGGTCACAATTATTACACCTTCCATCACAATTGTGAGAATCATTTCTCATGTAAAAAGTGAAAAAAAAAATATTAAATGAAGATGGAGAAATATTAAAGATGAAAAGCAAAGCTCCATTAGTTATAATTTCATCCTTCACCATAAAATACAAAGCCAGTATCTCATTTCAAAATTAGATGGTTAGTTGAGAGAATGCTTGAGTGATTTCTTTATTAAAAATCTTAGTAGTATTCTTATTTTTTTTGTATATTTAATTTTTCGTAAACAAACTTTTATTGAGTTTGTATTTACTTGTCTAGTGAGAATTGGGTGTATGACTAATCGATAGGATTCTCTCTTTCATACTTTATTGGGGTAAAGAAAAAAGGTAGTGAGGATCAATCAACTTGAATTAGTGTTGAGCCCTTATGAAAATTACATATTGTAAAGGTTTTGATTTAGCCTTGAAAACTGTTGTGGCAAGGTTTAAGTATGAGCCTTAAAACACTTAGGAAAATGTTTTGAGTGAGCCTAGAAAACTGATTGTTATAAGGTTTGGTGTGACCCTTTGGAAAAACTATCTTATAATCAACATTAGGAATAAGGATTGGTGTCGGTGATTGAAAATCCTAACTTAAAGATAAGTTTAGTGGAAACATAGGTTCAATGAGGAATTGAACTCCTTAAATTCTTTTGTTAATTTTCATTCTTTTTCTTATTCTTATTCATATTTATCTTCCCTAAATTACCTCTTATTTTCTCTTTAATTTCTAAATTTTTCTCTAAACTATAATTAGCCCTTTTCACCCCCCCCCCCCCTTTTAGGGCTGCAACATACTTTTATTTGTCTTTTAATTATTTAAGTATCTCTCACTATTAACAAAGAGTTCCTTATTAATTTATATTTAATATATTTTATTTTTAATTAAAGTTGCATGTGTATATATTGTTTTAAACAACTTCATTATTTATTATTACTTAAAATATTCTTTTACTTTATTAATTTTGTGATAATTTTAGGAAAAAAGTGCTAGCTTTTTAATATATATTTCTAGGTGAATATAGGTGTTTTATATCTTTTTAATCAATAAATAAATCTAATGTTATTCAACTAAACCATTTGATCCCAATTTAATTTGACATTAAAAAGTTATAACAATTCTTAAAATGAATCCTTTTGTTAACATATTTCAAATTTTGAAATGTTAGAATGATGCATGAGTGTTGTATATGTAACACAAAATGTTAAAGAGGTTTATATATGCATGAATGTTATAGCTATAAAATAAAATGTTAGAACGGTGCATAAGTGTTATATATTCATGAAATGCAACTAATTTACAAACAACATTCACATGTAATAGCTTTCCAAACTTTTCCTACCTCACATGCATTGCATGGTAAGTTCTTTGTCTAAAAATTTTTAATTGAGGCCTTAAATAATAATAGGGGATGCAAAGACTAATGAGCATGGCAAACTCTCGAAAATAGTAAATCTAGAAAAATAGCATTTTTATGAATAAACTTTAAGTCCTTATATTAAAAGTAATTGACCATTAAAGAAGAACTTACATTTATTGAAGTATGACCCAATACTTTTAGAAGATGGTATATGAATTTATAAACAAGAGTAAGATATGCATCTTTACACAATAAAAATTTATTAAATATATGGGAACTTATGAGGATTATTATATGAGTTAAGCCTTAGATAAATATTCATGGCCTCCAGAGTGATATAATGTTAAGTATGTCTTTTTATTCAAATGTCCACGCGATGTAGGGCTAGTATAGGGTTTGAATGATAATAACTAAATACATCACCAAAATGGCTGAGTAGAAGAAGACAACAATGTATGGGCACCATTGGGCTATTAGAATAAGATGCACATTCGTATGAAAAGTGTTTTGTACAAAACGTGAAAGAAATTTAATAAAAAAATTAAATTAAACATATAAAAATACTAGAATAAGTTCTTCCCCAATGAAGTAGTTATTGTAGGTGTTGGGATTTAGAACATAATCAAGTGTTCAACAATCACAATATTGTACAGTCTAATCTTTTAAATGACCTATAACTATATCTATAAGACAATCTTTAAACATTAGGAGGAGTTAAGAATGTGTCTAATGTATGTAATGAAAATATAAAATTTGTCTTGTTATAATTTGACTAGGTGATTGCCATAATTTTAAGGCAACCGCTTTAGCAATGCAATGAAAGGTTAGATTTGTTAAAATTTCTTAGTTTTCATAAAGATTTTTTTAGAATTTCCTTTTCCATTGTTATTTTTATACCATTATTTCATAAAGGAATCATTATTAGATCTTGTAACACACTCATATTTTTGTATCTAATTAGGTATTAACAAAAACTTTAGGGAATTTTTGGGAAAAAAAAAGTTTGTAGCCTTAATATATATTATTTTAAGACCTATTATGAGTTTCAAAAGCTTTATAGGCCCTTCACTACCTAAAAAAAAGTGATATTAGGAGACCAATTTAAGGGACAAAATAAAACATGTCATCCCCTAATATTTTATTTAATACAATAGAGGATAATTGATTTTGGTGTCCCCCAATTCTTCCTAATTGATAAGAATATGGGATGGTTGTTTAATAGAATAGGGGATGATTGTTAGTGATATGCTCTAGACCAATTATATAATGGTCATACTTTGACTTTTTCATATTTTCATTTTATTAATAAAGAGGCATTATTATTATTATTACTATTATTATTATTATTATTGGCTATTTCTAATTAGTTCCTTGAACAATTAATTCTACCTAAAATCATTAAGTATATGATTTGATAGTAAAACTCTTAGGTACTTAAATTCTATTCTAAATTATCCCTAGTCAATCATTATTATGGGAACAAAATTGAATAAAGGCTAGTATAAGCTTGACTAATGATTATGTTTTATTGATTATATATATGAGATATTAAGTCAAACTCATCGGTACATATTTAAAGAAATAATAAACTAGTCGACCCACTATAAGAATACTACATGGATAATTGTCATAAGTGATTTTCATCACATTAGTATTATTTTAGTCCTCTAACTTAAGATCACCATGGTTCTAACATAATAAGTTCTATATTTTGACACATTCTTACATCGTCTTTAACTAAATGATAAAACAAATTGTGATTGGATATAAAATGAGTTATATGAGGAATGTGAGTGATTAAGATGAAATTTATCCCTCAGTTATTTTAAGAAGATATCTGTGGGCCCCTCGATAGGTTAAACTGAAGAGAAATGCATGGTCATGCTAGAATGTATTGATAAAGAGTTATCAATATCAAATAAAAAGTTATCAATATTAGTCTACTTGGGCTTGAGAAATAATATGATTGAATTATATAAAGATTACATAAACTATGTCTTATGTTCAATCAAAATATCGCGTGACAAAAGGACAATAATACACACTATGGATTAGGTTATGTCAGATTATCGACTTTCGTAAAACTTGGATGCACATAATGTCTTACTAGAGACCACTTATAACTTATGGACTAAAATGAAAATTTTAGGCCCACTGTCAATGTTGTATGAACCTACAGGATCGCACACTTAGAACAGGTCGAAAGCAAACTTAAGTTAATTGACCTAAGGATAATCTCTTTGAAAGAATAAATAAATAAATAAATATATATATATATATATATATATATATATATTTATTTATTTATTTATTTAAGGTAAGAGTTATCTAAATAAATAGGAAATGATTCTAATTTTGAAAGTAGAATTAAAGTAAAAAAAGAAGTTTAAACTCACCAAAACTGTTTTGATATATTGAGGTTTGTGAAACCCTAAAAACGGTGTCTATATATGCATCTTATTTTTAGGTTCTATGGTATGCTCTCATTTTTCTACTCTTTCTTCTACCACTTCTCTTGTGATAAGATACAGATAGAGAGAAAATAAAAGTCAGACTTCAAAGGTGTTAGCACACCTACACTGCTTTGGATACCTTGGTTATGTGGATACCAGTAGAGGGTATAGTTTTATTGGTGGCACTTTGATCCAACAAGATCTACATGAAAAGCTCGAGCTAAAGTGTCACCGGTGTGACCTCCCTCTCTTCTTTCCAACCTTCTTGCCTTGAAATTGTCTTAATGAGTTTGGGAATCTCTCTTATAACCGATTTATTTGAATTACAAGGATCCTATGAGGATTTCATGATTAAAATTTTAATTTTTGTAATGTGTATGAATCATAGAAACCCAACAATGATTGATTTTGATATCCCCAGTTCTTCTAGATTGTTGGAATAAAGGACGATTGTTTAATACAATAGGGGATTAGTTTTAACATCTTAGATTCTTCGTAATTAATGGAATTGGAGATTATTATTTAATACAATAAAGGGTAATTTTAATGTCCCCAGTTCTTTGTAATTGATGGAATATAGGATGATAAATAACTAAAACATAAAACCTTATAAAATATAAAATTCTTAGTGATGACATGTTTAAGGGTGAGCACAGTCAAGTTTGGTTCGGAGATTGCAATTCTCCAGAGTTGCTCCAAAATATCAATGCTTTAAAAATTAAAACTTCGAAATTGCTCCAAATTTTTTGTTCGATTTAATTTGAAAATTAAAATTTTTGGTTCAGAGATTGATTTTTCTCCAATTTAAAAAATACATAAAGATATAACTCAATTACAACTAATAAACTACAAATCATTTCATAATTTTATGATAACATTAAATAATATATATATATATATATATATATATATATATATATATATATATATATTTATTTATTTATTTATTTATTTATTTCCTAATTTATTTAAGGTAAGAGTTATCTAAATAATTAGGAAATGATTCTAATTTTGGAATTAGAATTAAAGTAGAAAAAGAAGTTTAAACTTACCAGAACTGTTTTGATATATTGAGGTTTGTGAAACCCTAAAAATGATGTCTATATATGCATCTTATTTTTAGGGTCTATGGTATGCTCTCATTTTTTTACTCCTTCTTCAACCACTTCTTTTGTGATAAGATACACATAGAGAGAAAACGAAAGTGAGACTTTAAAGGTTTTAGCACACCTACATTGCTTTGGATACCTTGGTCATGTGGATACTAGTAAAGGGTATGGTTTTATTGGTGGCACTTTGATCAAACAAGATCTACATTAAAAGCTTGAGCTAAAGTGTCACTGGAGTGACCTACCTCTCTTCTTTCCAACCTTCTTGCCTTGAAATCATCTTAATGAGTTTTGGAATCTCTCTTATAACCGATTTATTTGAATTATATGGATCCTATGAGGGTTTCATGATTAAAATTTTAATTTTTGCAGTGTGTGTCAATCATGGAAACCCAACAATGATTGCTTTTGATATCACCAATTCTTCCAGATTGGTGGAATAAAGGACGATTGTTTAATATAATAGGGGATGATTAATTTTAATATCTGATATTCTTCGTAATTGATGGAATCGGGGACAATTGTTTAATACAATAGACGATAATTTTAATGTCTCCAATTCTTCGTAATTGATGGAATACTAGATGATAAATAACTAAAACATAAAACCCTATAAAATATAAAATTCTTAGTGACAACATGTTTAGGGGTGAGTACGGTCAAGTTCGGTTTGGAGAATGCAATTCTCCAGAGTTGCTCCAAAATATCAATGCTTTAAAAATTAAAACTTCGAAATTGCTCCAAAGTTTTTGTTCGGTTCAATTTGAAAATTAAAATTTTTGGTTCAGACATCAGTTTTTCTTCGATTTAAAAAATACGTAAAGATGTAATTCAATTACAACTATTAAACTACAAATCATTTCATAATTTTATGATAACATTAAATATTTTATAGTTTTATTTATCATTATTTTTTACCATAAAAATTTTATTAAAAATTTTGTAATACACTCTAATATACCATACAATTATTATATTTTTATGAAAAAATTATATAAATAATATATCTCATAAAATAATAACAACAACATTGTAGCTATTAAAAAAGTATATTATATTACAATTTTATTAGTGAAGGTGAATTTAAATTTTTCAAAATAAATTATTTTAAAATGCTATTTACTAATTTCATATTTATTTTTGTGATTTAAAATCATTTGATTGATGAGTAAAACTTTTTATTTCAAATAATTAAAATGACATTATTTTAGATGACATGTTAAATTCCAATATTAATAAATTGAACATAATTATTGCAAAAATCTTTATAATATAATGTTAATCTTTATAATATATATTTATATATAATTTTAATGGTATTAAATTATTGATTCTAGTTTTATTTTTTTGGTTCAGTAGAATTTGGAACGGTTTGGGATGGATCTCAGTGCAAAAAATTTAAATTCTTCGAACCCCATTCCAATGAAATTTTTTGAAATAATTCAATTTGAAAAAAGTTAAATAGTCAATGAAAATTTTCATTTCAGTTACTAGGGACAATTTGAGTTCTCTTAGACTTATGTTCAATCCTAGACATATTTTATATTGTTTGCTTTAATTTATGATAATGCTCAGAGGCAAGTTTCATCTGTTGATACATGTGTACATATCTTAAAGAACATACAAGATATTTACCACATATTATTTTTAATATTTTAAAATTAAAATGAAATGTATTCATTTAGAGACATTTTATTAAATAAATATTAATATTTTTTAATATTTTATTTATTTTTACTAATTTTAAAAAATATTTAAAAATATTATCATTTATTAAATTTTATAAAAATATCTTACAAAAATCTCTATTTTTTATTCTTATTCTTATTTTTATATTTTAATAATATCTAATATCTACTTAAACGATAAAGTAAACTCTTTTCTATTTTACTCCCTCCTCTCATAAGCTCCTGCCGCCTCCAAACGTTGCCTCTCACATCGTCCACCATCACTATTTTTGTGCAACTTCACCGCCTGTCTTCATTCACCTTCACCAACACTGCATCTTACCATCTCCACCACTGAATTGTTAAACTAAACTATCAAAGTAACTAAATTGAACTCAAGCATCAAATTGAATTGTTTTTTTTATGAGCCAAATAAATACTCTCATATCTAACCTGTTTATAATGAATTTTATCACTTTTTAATTTTTCATTATTTTCATTAAAATATTAATTTTTTTATTTTCAACTATGTAAAGGCTAAATGCATAGTTTCACCCATGAATTTTAAACGATTAATTTCTGACACTTCTCAACTTTTATTATTTTCTAATCAACTTTTAAACTTTTATTTTAAAATTTTTTCACCTTTCAATTTGTATTTTTGTTTATTCTATCTAATTCATGTAATGTCAAAACGAATAGAAATTTAATTTCAAATGATTTTAAACACATTAAATGTTAAATTTAGCTTCAAAACAATATAAATGGAATTAAAAATTAATACTAAAAAGTTAGAAAAAATTTATTTTTAATCGTATTTTCTCTTTCATTAAACATTCTTTAGTTTAAATAAGTTGCTCTCATATTCATATCAAAATTGATTTAAAAAATATTTCAATTTTATGTATTATAGGGGTTAAATAGGTTGAAAATAAAAGTTTAAAAATTAAATATAATATAACAAAATTTAAAGAATGTTAGAGGTTAATTGAGTAAAGTTTAAGGATCAAACTATGCAATTGGTAAAATATATATATATATATATATATATATATATATATAAAGTAGACTCTTCATATAGTAAAAATATTTATATTTATATAAATAAAATTAGAATCGTTATATTAACTTTCTATTTAATTATAACTATTAATTATTTTTGTGTATCAATATTCATAATATCTATTAATGATTAGGATTAAATAAACATTAATTTAAAAATTATAGTTTTATTTGTATTGATACACAAATTTATAACTCATAAAAGTAATGTATTTTATAAAGGGAGAAATATGAAAAGTATCTTATAGTTTCACTTTTTACCAATTTATGATTCAAGCTATTATAAAAAAGAGATAAATTGCCTCCCGCCATTGGAAATATTGAAATGATAAAAATTATTTTTTTAAATAATTGTAAAATTTCCTGTGGCTTCATTTTTTAACTTGTAGTTTATTATGTGACAATTTAATATTTTATATTTTACAATACCAATAGAAAATACAAATTGATTCATTTGATTATAAAACCATAGTATGAAATCAATAATTCATTAAAAAAACACATAATTAGAAAAAAATCTCTGTCAAATTACTGTTCATCGTCCCTTTCTGTCTTCTCTGCAACTTGTTTTCCGGTTACTGTTCAAGGATGATTTTTGACCATTTTTGGCCAAAAATCACCCAAAAAACTTAATTTTTACTATATTTATGGTTGTCTTACTTGATTTGAGCTCAAATCTCAGATCATAATGAGTTTTTAACTCATTGTATGAATAATTTTTTGGTGTTTATGTGGGTTTCAACCCATTTTGAATATTATAATTTACATCAGTTTTGTCTGCCTATAAGAGCAAGGTGGGTTTGCCAAAGAGCAGTATCTAGTTTTGGAAGTAGTGAGTCATAACTAAGGCTGCCATTGGAGAGGGTTCTCTTCTTCATTTCCTTGATTGGTGATGGAGTAGAGGAGTATAAAGTATTTGGCAGGAGCAGCAGCCCCTCTGAGGATTCCGGCCAGCAAAGTTTTGCAGGAGCAGATGGAGTCGTAGGTATTGGCCATCATTGTCTTGCTGGTTGGTTATGTCTGCACACCACCTATTCGACAAAAGTTTCTTCTTAGTCACTGAAGAATGTGAGATTATGGAGTCACAAACGTTACTGTTATTGTTAGTATTTTAGTGACTTTTCATAGTTTGTTAACAGCGGTTATTGATGTAACAGCCCCTGCCAAGGGTATCCTATTTTCATCCTTGTGATTTTGTCCTTGATTCTTTCTTAGGTAGAGATCTCTTAGGCTATGATTGGAATGAGAGAAAAGTGAAGAGGATAGAAAAATAGTAAAAAAAATAAGAGAGGAAAGTAATTTTATTTTGTTTGGAATGTGAGGAAAAATTTAAAATGAAAAAAAAGTTAATTTTATTTTTCTCTGTATATTATCTTTTTAAATTGAAGAAAAAATATGAAAAAAATAAAAAAAAATTTTACTATTTATTTTCATTTTATAATTTTACTCTTATTATATAATGTATTTCTTTACTCATTATTTTAATATACGAATGTAATAGTGAATATATCATATACTTATTTTCTTTTTTAAAATGTTTTATTTTTCCAAAAAAATATTATAACTTTTCATCATCTTTATATTATTTTTCTTTAAATCTAAACATAAAAGAGGAAAATAAAAGAAGGAAAATAACATTATTTTTCTTTATATTTTTCTCCTAATTTTCTTTCATTTTTTTCCTCCCGTTCCAAATATAGTATTATATTCCACTCTTGAGGATGTTTTTTAGTTTCCAATGAAATTAGCATTTAAAAAAAAAAAAAAACATTTAATGATCTTTTAACAATTACATATATATAACTGATTTTTCTACCAGGGTAAGTTCATTTGTTTTTGTTTTTACTTCTTTTTGTATTTTTTCTTTTATAGATGCAATCTAATATAATTGTAAAAATTTAAGTGCATCAAATTGAAAAAGACCAATATAATGAACAAAATTTTAGCTTTTTATTTTTATTGTTTATTTCATCAGTTTAAAGGTGATTTTAAGCTTTTTTTAGTACTTAAAATTTTTTTATAACAAATATTTATTTACTGCATTATTATATGAATTAAATAAAATTATTTAATAAGTATTAAAACAGAGATAAAATAAATATAAAATAAAAAATTTAAAATATTATAAAAATAAAAAATTGTAAAAAAAGTTAACCATGTACATACAAGAGGCTAAATGCATAGTTTCAACCTTGAACTTTACATAACTAACTTCTCTACCTTGTTTACTCTTAAATTTATACTTTTCAATTCTATTTAAATCATAAAACATCAAAAAGTACAACTATTTGATTGCAAATGATTTTAAATATGTAAAATACTAAAAATTACCTTCAAATTTATGAAAATTAAATTAAAAATTAATATCAAAGTGTTACAAAAATTTATTTTCAATTATATTATCTCTTTAAATTAAGTGTTATTTTAGTCCGTATAATTTTTTTTATATGTGTATCAATATAAATTTATAAAAGATCCTGATTTTATACATTGTAGTGGTTAAATAAGTTTAAAATAAAAAGTTAAGAGTTGAATAAAAAATAATACAAATTGGAGGGTATCTGAAGTTAATCATAAAAAGTTCAGGGGTGAAAATATACATTTTTGCCAAATATAAAATATGGATTGGAACAATGAAATCGGCCATTTTCATTTGATTTTGTTCACTCTATCTCTCACTTTCACCAAAAATTTGACTCAGATGGTGTGGCTGCCACTATCATTTGGGACAAATAAAATTTAAATCTTCGCCGGCGAAATTAAAAATACTGCCAATTGGAAAATCTCTACTGTTTAGATAGGGATTAGTCGCCCATCAGATCTTCACGTCGACCACACAACACAACTATCTCTGTCGCCGTTTTTTTTTTTTAATATTAAGGAGAATTTTTATTATTTTCATTATATAATTTTTTTTATTATTATTATTCTTAACCTTTTGGTTAGGTTGTTGATTCTTTTTGTTTTTTTTTTTGTTTTTAAATTGAGTCTTAAACTTTTATTTAATTTTTATACCAATGATTTATGTCTAATAAATTTGAATATTTTTTTTGTCAATTATTATCATGTTATATTATTTCTGTTAAATTTAAATTTTTTGAGTTTCATTGGATAGATCGTTAATGAATTAAGTTCTCGAGCATTTATTTTTTTGAATTTTATATCTTTTAGTGAATGTCTACAAAACACTTGTCAATAAAATATTATATAATATGATTATTTAATTAAATTTATACTATGTAAAATAATTTTTGTTTGAAAATTTAAACTCTAGTTGCAAAAACTCAAGTTCAATCCAAAGTTAGCTTATTTTTAATTTACTAGTTTAGTTATTTAATTTTATATTAAATAATATAATTTTAATTTACTTTCAATTATTAATAATAGAATATTTTTATATCACTAACTTCATATTATTTATCAAAATATTTATATATCAATATTTTTATTCATATATATATATATATATTAAATTTAATCTTTTTTCCATATTAGTTATTAAAATTATAATAATAAAATTTAATTAAAATTCATCGATCAATTAATAATTGAGTTATTTTTTAAATAATAAAATTAAGTTAAAATTTTAAAATAAATTTATGAAAGAGTTTAACTTAATTTTATTAAATAAAAAATTCAAATCAGTAAAATTTTAAATTAAGTAATAAAATTAAGTTAAATTTTTTCAAATAAATTTATGAAATAAGTTTATTTTATTTTATTAAATTAAAAATTGTATTAAATATAAAAATAAATGACTTAAAATTATTAAATAAAAAAGAGATAAATTAGAGTTAAACTCAAATTTTTATAGGCCAATCTTGGGTTGAGTTTAAGTTTACAAATAAAGAATATTCTAAATGGTATTAATTTCATTAAATACTTAAATTATATGATATTTATTGAAATGTGATTTGTAGATGTTACAATATAAAAAAAAGTAACAAAATTATTTATTTTATTTATAATAATAATATGAATTTTTGAAAAATTAATCGTTGACCATATGATCAAACTCCTAATTTTGAACTTTGACAAACAATTTAGACTCTAATAATTTAATTTAAGTGTGTAGGAACTTATTTGTATTAAAATTATCAATTCAAGTCCGAAAATACGAATTACTATCATTATACTATATTTCGGTGAAGTATAATATCTAAATTTTATACCTAAAATATTGGGAGCTTTTATATGTCAAAAAGAGATATTTTTTGGACTTACAGGTGTCTCCTCACAAGTATCTCATGAGCTTATCACAAATAGAAGCCTTGGGAGAGCAAAATTGAGCAAAGGGATAGTGCCGCTATAAGCAGCTCGTGAGGGCAGTCCTGATAGCTCTAAACTGTTATTTTTTAATGCAACGGTTAGTACTTTTGCTCCTCAAAGGTCAGAAATTGCTCTTCATGATTGTGAGCAGTGTTCTAACAGAAATAAGTCCAAATTGATTCAAAAATCAATTATAAACATTGGAGACATGTTTGATACATCTAATAGCCATATTAAAAGAGTTCTAGAGGGCGAGTGAATAGGATTATCAAACAAAAATAAGAAATTAAAAATATTTGAACAAGAATTAAAAGAAATGTTGAGAAGGAAGAATAAAGAACGGAATGATTTAAGGAGTTTGAATTCAACAACAATCCTACGTCTCCACCTAACTTATCCCTAAGTTAAGATTTTCAATCACTCCACAATCTTATTCATAAGATTGAGATTACATAAGAGTTTTATGGCTCACTTTTACAACCTTACGACTTGAGTTATCAAGGCTTACTTAAAAACTAATTTACAAGTATTTTCAAGGCTCACACTAAAATTGAATTCCCAAGTGTTTTAATGGCTAAACACTTAAACCAATTTCTTTATAGTAGAACCTCACTTCCTATTTCCTTAACCCCATAAACTAGAAGAATAATAATTTATATTCTAATACTCACCAACTCTCATAAGAGTATACAATAATAAAATGAAGTTTGAAAGAGTTTTGAGAGCTTAATTGAATGCTTGAAAGTATATAATGAACAAACAAGTTTCCTAACTTCAAAATAATTTTCAAAGACATATTTATACTTGACTATTTCAATTATAGTTGTTGGAAGCAATAATTTTGTTCCCAACAAAAAAAAGTCCATTTGAATGAAATTTGGACTTTTGAGTTGCATATTGTTAGGTACCAATCGGGATATCAATGTCTCGGTTAGGATATCATTGTCCTGAGCAGTGTCTTGATCGGGGACATTGGTTCAGGATTAGTTCTACCAAAATTTGAGTTTTAAGCAAAAATTGATCTTCCTTGGTCCCAGCTGAGACTACTTTGGTACCGGTCAAGACTATGACAAAAATTACACTTTTTTATGCAATTTAGTCCTTGTGATAAGTCCGGTCGAGATAGTACTTATGATGACTTTTTGAAATGATTTTTCTTTGATAGTTCATCATTATTTTGACTTCCAAATTACTCTTAACTTATACACACTTGAAGCAAACACAGTAGTTACTCAATATTAAGTTTGTTAAAATCAAAATCAAAATTGATAAATTGCTAAGGTCAATAATCTCCCCTTTTTAATTTTGACAAATTTATTTTGAGTTTGATAAAAATAATAGAAGGTAAAGCATGTGATAGATAACAATTGTGATAATAATGATGATAGCAAATAAAATCAAATATATTTCTTTATTTCTCACCCTATGAATGTGGACATGATAAGAAATAAAAATTTATAATTTATTCTCGATAACAAAAATATAAAAATATATCATGAGAAAATTAAGGTCTTTCATAGAAAATTTGTTAAAAACATAAAAAGAATGTTTGACAATATGAAGAAAATAATTTCAAATATATATGCATATAATGCATCACAAAAATAGTACACATAAGAAGACCTCACATGATCATATAGGGCTTAGCTAATTAATTGATCATGTGACACTTAGCACATTACAAACATAAACACTAAGCACAAATATCACATTGCTTCTTCTTCCCCTATGTTAAAGGCTAAGGTAGAGGAAATAAAAGATCATGAACCAAAACACTGAAAAATAAAGATACACCAAATCTTTATTATATGGCATATATAAAAATAATATTCAATTAATTTTCTCTCTTCCTATCATAAATAAATAAGAAAAAAAAAATTTGATATTGCAATGCAAACTCAATAAAAAAATTTATAACAATGCAAATTCAAATATTTCTCTCATTTTGTCAAAAATCAAAAGGAATGAATACTGGAGAAATTTATGTTTTAAAGAAAGGAAAATTTCATTAATAAGAAAAATGCATTCAGTACAAGGATAAAATGCTGAAAATAAATTGAAAGTAAATTAAATATAAACAAGCATAAAATGAGCCTAAAAATAAACTAATAACTAAAGGCTCATATAAAAAAAAAACCAAACATATACTAAAAATAAAACAAATGAAATATTTATTCTTGAGTAGGGAATGAAGGAGGAGGAGGATAAGTGAAAGTGTAGTCTTATTGCTCATAAATATGATGGACATCATATTGAACATGAGTAATGTTGCCAATAATTTGATTCAAACACACATTGAAATTGGATTCAATTTCATCAAAATGAGAATTGAAGTTGGATTCCATTAAGGACATGTGTTCAAAGATTTGTCCTACCCAAGGAGATTCATCATCTTAAGCTTGGGCACCTTGAGAGGATGTACCTTTACTTCTTGTTCTTTTCCTTGCAGGAGCAATATGAGATTGAGATTCTTGTTCTTCTTCCCTAAGGTCTTGACCTTCTTATTCGTTCTAAATCTTGAAACATTGCTTCAATTTTTTCACTAGCTCCAAGGTCATATTTCTAAATCCAAACTTTATTAATAGAGGTGAATTGCTTGGAATTTCTAATAAAGGACTCATCAAGAAGCATAGGTTTGGTAGAGGGTAGAGAGTCAAGATTAATATTGTAGAATTTAGTTAATTTTGTGACAATTCCACTAAGAAACTTGTTTCTTGCTAAAATAAGAAATTAAACACTGTCCTAAAAATTGACAAGTTCTAGAAGTGCTCTTTTTATCTAGTAAGCTACCGGTAAAGTTCGCATCAAAAGAACTAATCAAGTCAAAGGAAGAACTCTTAAGATATCAAAGTTCTAAATGCATTATACCACAAAGATATTTAAAAATTATTTTAATAGTATTTAAATGAGACTTTCTAAGACATGATTAAAATCTAGCATATAAGCAAATATTAAACATAATATTGGGTCTACTAGAAATTAAATAAAGAAGGGATCTGTAGACAGTAGGGTTTAAAGCGTGTCCAAGATTTTAGCAATTGCGACACTGTTTGAGCTCAGGGCTCTAGAGCACACACTAACCATTGTTATAAAGACATGGCGTGGAGATGAGGAGTCGCCACCTAAGGTAATAACTGGGACAAATTGAAAAATGGTGGTACTCAATTCTCTAAAAGAAAGTCAATACCACAACTATGAGATTCTAGGTACAGAATATTAACTTCTTTTAGTCTCATGTTCTTTTAGAATTACTTTATGAATTATTATCTTATTCTCTCATCACATGCAATTTTTTATAAACCCTTACTTAAACAATTAACTCCAGGCAAACTAGTCATGAAAAATACAGGTAAACAATGCATTCATTTAAATTCACACTCCCAAAGTTAGTCTAATTTACATTGATTTTAATTAAATGGGTTAAATCTACATGTGAGCATAAAGACTAATTACCTTAATTCCTATTTAATTTTAATTAAGTGAACTTAAGTCTACTTATTTTAATCCTAAAAGATGGGGCTAAATCTACAAATTATGAAGTATTTAAATTAGTGAGTCTAATTCTACATATTTTAATTCTAAGGTGATCATAAATCTACAAGTTATGGAAAATGTTTAAATTTAATAAGCTAAGTCTAAATTAATTAAACTAAACTAAAGTGGGTCTTATATCTAATTAACTAATTGGGTCTAAGTTATCTCTAACGTAATTTCTGATTAATTATGGACCTAAAATGCATTTTAATTAATTAAAATCTAAACCTTATTAATTAATAAACTATTAAATAAGATGAGCTAATTAAAAGATGGGCCAAAAAGAACTACATACACCTAAAATTAATTATAAGAGTTAGAGCCTAACTTGGGCTTAGGGCCCTATAACACATAAAAATAAATAAACAGGCCCAAAAACATAAAAAAATACTAAAACAATCAAATAAAATATCAAACAAGCAATTAACTTATTTCTTCTAAAGAACCTAATTTAATTAAAGTGACCTCAAACAATAAATTATTAAATAATAAAATAATTAACAAGTAACCCTAATTCTATCCACTTAAATCTAATTCAATTTTAATTAAAAACTCTAATTATCTCTATAGCCATTAATTTTAATTAATCACCCAATTAAAATCCTAATTTTACTACCCAATTAACACACAACCACACATATAGAATTTTATTATTCCTACTATTGGGGCTATTACAATTATCTGTTGAAAATAATAACAAAATAAAAATTAATACAATCCCCAAAACTAAAACAATACGAAATAAAAAAAATCAAAATAATATTAAATAAATAAATAAATAACCTAGAAACTATATTTGACTACAAAATTCAATCCATGGATCTTTATGGATTTTGTTCTTTAAGTGAACTCATCATGTAACCCTTTTCATAATCACAAACACTAACAAAAAATAAAAAAATGATTAGTGAATAAAAAAAATAACAATAAGAAATTAAATAAAGTTAAAATTTAATAGAACCAAAATAATTAAAATAAAAAATAGAAGAAAGTAAGAGAGGAGATGGTATGGATGTAGTATTGATTTGCCCCTCAGACTATTATAAATTACCATTGCTTTTTAAATGAATCTTCAATACTTGATGTTCTCCTTTAAAAGCCTACTCCTTCTTCCTCAAAAAAAAAAAAAAAACTTCACAAGAAATAAATTTTTTCGACTTGAACACTATGTAAGAAGAAAAAGAGAAAAAAAAAGCCTTTAAAAGAGCCAACAAACTAGGTCCCCCTGTAGGAGAGTTTAAGCTGGGTTTATATAGAGAACCATAGCTAAAAGACATATCATACTATGACTTTCTCTCTTCACATTGATAGAGTTTTGATTTTAAAATGACTTTTAATTTCCTGAAAAATTTAGATAAATCCTAAAAAAAGGATTTATCAAATTATTTGACCAATCAAAATTTAGAAAACAAAATTTTTATTTACTGTAAAATAAAAAACAGATGGAAAATGCTTAATTCTGACCAAAATTATATAGTTCCGATTGGAATTACATAATTTTGATCGGTTTTATGTAATTCCAATTGGAATTTCAAAATTTCGATCTTTTTTTTTTAACTTTTAATTACAAAAAGACCCCTGAAAGGATTTACACTTTTCAATTAGGTCCTTAAAGAAAACATCATAGTTAAGTCCTTTAAAAAACCAATTAAACTCTTTTGAAAATGCATTTAAACTTTTAAAGTTTCAAATTTCAAGTATTGAAGACTTATTTATAATATTTTCATCATTAGAGTTCTCTATCGAATCCACACTTCATCATCTTGAAATTGGGTGTTTACATGATCTGATCATACCTCTAAATCACTTTTCATCAATCAGTTTGCCATTCTCATCCTTGTTGAGTTTGGTTGTGGTGCTCATTGGAGTTTTACGTGTCGTAGCTCCATCCATGCCAAACTTCCTAAGAATGTCTCTTGCATATTTGGTCTGATTAATGAAAATTCCATCTTTGCATTTGTTGATTTGTAATCTGAGAAAGAATTTTAGCTCTCCCATTATACCCATCTTGAATTCTCCTTACATTAGCTTAGAAAATTCCTAACATAAGTAATGGTTAGTAGCACCGAAAATAATATCATCAACATATATTTGAATAATTAATAAATCTTACTTGGATTTCTTTATGAAAAGAGTTGTTTCAACTTTTCCTTTAGAGAATTTGATTTTGACAATTTAAAAACATGATTTGGAGAATCAATATTTTCAAAACTTGAAGGTTGCTCAACATATACCTCCTTTTCAATGAAACCATTTAAAAATGCACTTAACATCCATTTGATAAAGTTTAAAATCCATGTATGATGAAAATGCAAGTAGCAGTCTAATAGCTTCTAACCTTGTAACAGGGCTAAAGGTTTCATCATAATCAATGCCTTCCTCTTGATTGTAACCTTTAGCTACTAGTCTAGCTTTATTCCTAGTTATAACACCTTGTTCATTCATTTTATTTCTAAAAACCCATTTGGTCCCTATAATAGGATGATGTTTTGGTCTATAAACCATAGTCAAAACCTTGTTTCTCTAAAATTAATTTAACTCTTCTTGCATATCAAGGATTCAAAATTCATTATTCAATGCATCATTAATATTTTTTTTGTTCAATTTGAGAAATAAAGGCTAAATTTACAATAGACTTCAATTTAGATCTAGTAATTACCCCTTTTGTATTGTCACCTATAATGAGGTCTTAAGGATGAGCTTTCTTAAATTACCAATCCTTTGGAAGTTCATCCCTCAAAGTAGGTTGAGACGTCTCCTCATTATCCTCCTTGCTTGGACTTTCAAGTTCCAAAGGCTTACTAGCATTTTCTTATTGAGTTTCCACAATCTCATTATCACTTCCAAGATCATCAACACTACAAACATCCTTTATAGAATCAAGTGAGTTTGATTCATTAAATATAACATCCATTAACTCTTCAACTATTAGAGTTTTTTTATTAAAAACTCTATATGCTTTACTAGAAATAGAATAGCCTAGGAAAATTCCTTCATCAATTTTGGAATAAAATTTTTGAAGATTATCCTTGGTGTTTAATATAAAGCACTTACATCTAAATACTCTTAGATATGAGATTTTGGGTTTTCTATTGTTCTATAGCTCATAAGATGTTTTGTTTAAAATTGGTTTTTTGAAAACTCAGTTTGAAATGTAACAAGATATGTTAATGGCCTCCGCCTAAAAGTATAGAGGCAAGTTATACTCATGAAGCATTGTTTTAACTATTTCCATAAGATTTATATTTTTCCTTTCGACTACCTTATTTTGTTGAGGAGTTCTAGGAGATGAAAATGTATGTGAAATACCATTTTCATTACCAAAGATTTTAAAGGATTCATTTTCAAATTCGGTTCCATAATCACTTCTTATGGATGAAATACAACATCCTTTTTCTTTTTGAACTCTTTTAGCAAAATTTTCATAAGCTTTAAATACATCATTCTTATGAGCAAGAAAACATACCTAAGTAAATCTAGAGTAGTCATCAACCAATAATATACATAATGTATTCCACCAAGACTAGTAACTCTAGTTGGTCTAAACAAATCCATATGTATAAGTTCAAGTGGTTTAGAAGTATACATTACATTTTTTAGTTTAAATGAGGACTTGGATTATTTTCCTGACAAGCATCATAAGATTTATCCTTAGTAAATTCAAGCTTAGGCAAACCAACTGTAGACGGCAGGTTTAGCATGTGCTTAAGATTTTAGCAACCGTGATACTATTTAGGCTCAGGTCCTTAGGGAACACACTACTATGCCATAAAGTCATAGTGTGGAGAAGAGGAGTCGCCACCTAGGGTAGTAACTGGGATATTTCAATTGGTGGTACTTGATTCTCTAAAAGAAAGTTAGCACCATAACTAGGAGATTTTGGGAACGGAATACTAACTTCTCTTAGTCTCGTGTTCATTTAGAATTACTTTATAAATTATTACTTCATTCTCTAATTACATGCAATTTTATTAAACCCTATTTGAACATCCATCTAACCCTAAGGCATCTAGTTAATAAAATCACACATAAAAATGCA